>OX451410.1:1295004-1899681 GCA_949629135.1 Eremobia ochroleuca
AATGTGGCTATGTTATACACCTCTGCCTACTTCCTCGAGGCATAATAGACGTGATTCTGTAAATATCTTATCTAGGTAACAATCTAGACAGGCCCTTCGCTTAGGCAAAGTGTAAGAACAATAGCAGTTGTAGTTTTTATACACAGATCCTAACAGTCTTATGTTGTGAGAACGCAGAGGTCAAGAGATCACTGCGTTATATGTTTTAAACTTGGTCAGTAATATTGTAAATATTATAATCAGCCGATACACATTTTGCCAGCAGGTATTGTTTTAAGTCCTAAGCTACTAAGAAATTCGTAATAATAATAATAATAAACAAAGACCCATAGACAAATACCTTAACCAGACAAGACTTGCTTGCTGGTTAGGTAAGACTGCTTAAGCAGTAAACGTAGCATGACCACTTCTATCTGTACTCTACGAAGAATAGAATCTGGGGACACGGCAGTGCCGGGACTACGATGAGCCAAAACAAAAAGCAGGAGATGGGGCACTACCTACCTTATCTCGAAGCGTTTCATCGTATTTTCAAACCTCTTCGGCCTGGACAATGATAGAGAGCTCAAATTCTCAGGATAAAATGTACGAGTAGTTAGCAGATTTATAAAACACACTGAGATTAATTTCTAGCTTTTTGAAGTGAAAACTTCTTTAGCGGCGTTTTACACTTTTTTTGTAACGGGTAAAAAATGTAAAACTCGCGTCAGGACACGTGACCCTGATCGAAAATTCGTAAGACGGATGGTGCGTAGACAGCCGGCGGCGCGGCGTAGACGAGGAAGTATCCCCCTCTCTTTCTACGGCGCGGCGAAAATGTATGCCTGCGCCTGTTGTTTAGTTTAGGTGGGGCAGGGTGCTTGCGCGAATGTTCGTGTGTGTTTATGTTACAGAAACAAACTTAACTTAAATGAATGAATTAATTAGAATTGTAGTTAGAATGTATTGATAGACTTGAAGGTACATCTCTCGACAATAAATCTGCAATTTGGGAACTACAGATAACTGGTGGAACATATGGCACACCTCCGGTGGACGTCAAAAAATTAAAAAAATAATAAAATAATGGTTCTGGTAATAATGATGGTGAAAAAGTCGTCGAAATTATGGATGGAAGTTGATTTTTCTGAGAGATAAACTTTTTAATGTAATATAAATTGTCATGTTTGTGCAAGATAGCGCAATAAATATATATTGTATTCTACGACATAAATGATAGTACTTTTATACTGATAATTAAAGCAATTCGTGCAAAATGATTCCCTAACCATTCCAAAATATAAAAAATGCACAACGTTAATATTTAAGTTTTCACTTCTGCCGGCACTCCCGGAGTGCAACCCGTCGTTTTTTTTTTATTTTGGATTTAATTAACACCTAAAATACGTCGATTTGGTCACTGTTACACTGACACGATCAAGAGAAAGCTGAAATGTTGTATGCAGGCTAGGATTTGCTCACAAACAACAACAATTAAGAACTTTGTAACTATCACCCTCCAACCCCCTTAAAGGCAGGTGCAAATCTGTATTTCTTACGGATAGTATGTATACCTACTTCCATTTGTTACGAACGTCAGATCAGTATATAGGTTACATAAACAACGAAGACAAACTCTTTTTCATTAGAAGAAAGTCATTGCTACGAAAAATATCAACGCTAGGGGTTCTAGAATCATGTTCTGAATTCATGATTTCAGTTTGCGCGTTGATGTCCCGGCCACCCTGTGTAACAGGGATAACATTATAGATGGGGAAAAGTTTATTCACTTATTTTATTATTTATGTACACACCGTAAAATACATATGGATATGACATAATTATAATTTGAGTGACTTGTGATTTGTGTGATTGCTTATTTCTTAAGAAATTTCTTCCAGAAAAAAAAATATACAGCAAAGTTCATAGTTTATTTCAATCCTGTTGAATTTTTTTGTAGAAATACGGAACGCTTAGAAAAAACTAATTGTCTAGGTTCTCAGGTGGGTCGCCTGTTGATTTGCCACTTATTAACATATAACACTTACTTGGCTTGCTTATGTTGCACAAACTGGACTGCATTGAACGGGGCTTGATGTGGTCTGGGAGAGTAGTTGGGCTGCAAAGGAACCTGGGTCCTTACTCCTGGCAGAATGAGGAGCAGGAGAAAAAACATGGCGCAGTCTTAAGTAGTTGTCTGGAATAGGAGAAGAGAATTTATCACTATACTGTTTACAAACACATATATGTCATTTTTGTATAGATGTTGCAAGCGCGATTGCGGAGCCATGAGGTCTTAGCACAGAGTACTCTTAGGTACAATCGTGGATCAGACCATGATGTTTTTCTCAGTACCTAGTAGGCCAGGGTCGGGATTTGAGACCATTTAGTGGTTTTAACCCGTGAGAAGGCGCGCTATGAGCAATTTGCTCACACAAAAATCTAATTCAAAAATTTTTTGTCTTTCCCATGCCACACCAATTCAAGCACTTAAGTACCTTCCTAAATATTCACCCCCTCTCCCCTGACGCAATTCTCGATCCGCTCAGTGGCGTTGCGACCGCGCAGCAAGGCGTTTGTGGAGGCCGTGTACCAACGTGCGGCAATTTGCTCATCACGCGCCCAGCAATTACTTTGCACCGAACATGTAAAGTACATGTGTTCAGTGTGTTTCGAGAGGCACATTAGTGTAGATTTAATGGATGAATAACACTTTTTAGTTTTTGTTATGGAACAGTTTTTATTGTGATTTTTATGAAACGTGCCAAAAAAATTAATTAATACTAGGTTGTTTTGTTATTTGCGTTAGAAGTTGCTATTATGTTTAATAGTTTTGATTAAAATACTTGTATTCTTACTTACTAAACCTTGTGTTATTTATTTAAATACATTATAAGCCAATAAATATAGAAACACTAAAAATATAAACATTTATGATAGTGTGAGCAATTTGCTCGCGCGCGCCTACTCGTGTAAGAAAATTAGGCGCGCCTTCTCACGGGTTAAGAGATGAAACTAGTAGCACGAACTTAGCTTATGACATTGTAAGAAGGTATCGCCACCTAAGAAGGCTATTTAAATGCACTTCACTTACAGTACTCAAACTTATCAGAGTTTTCCCATAACAATACATAAAATGATATCATATGACACAATAATTAATACAGCGTCTCCTAACTCATACAGTCAGGGGCACGTAACTTGGCAAGGTTTTGCCGTAGTGGGAACAAGTTTGCACATGTACACTTAGTGCAACAAAAAAAATATCTCTTTGATTGCTCGTAATTATTCTACGGTTATTTCCATAATTTATTTTAAACACGTCTGTTTAGAAGAAAGTTAAAGAAAGAAGAGGAAAAGGGGAGGACTCTTGCCAAGCTATGTGCCGGCTACTGTATCTAGAAATTAATAACACTTAGGTACTTCGATCGTTAATATAATAGTATCAAACTTGCACAACGGACAACGTTCTAATTTTCACATAGTTAACTATCATTGTTAGATTGCAAGTTTTTATAACTGAGTTAGTGAATAGATTACGTTATTCGTGATAAACAAAAAAAACACAAAATGCGACTAGGGCGTGTGGAATTGAGTTAACTTAATCTGACAGGACATTAGTTATGACAAATTCATAATCTATCACCATAATATGAAGAAGGAAAAATATAAGGCGAAGTGAATAAGACATAGCATAAGCATAGCATAATCAGCCTATACTGTTCCCACTGTTGGGACACGGGCCTCCTCTGTGAGAGGGAGTGGACCATAATCCGCCACGCAGAGCCTGTGCGGGTCGGCGAATGGCACATGTCATCGAATGTTTGGTTCTACACGGAGAGAAAAATCTTAGAAAAATTACTGTGCTGTCTCATAATCTGAGTGCATTTGAGTGGTAAAGGAAAAATTACCATGCTAGCACAGTAAAAATTCTTATGCTGTACAGAAAAATTTATTGAACAAATAGTGAATTTTTCCCAATCTCATTAAGAAAATTTTCTGTATATGTCACTTGCACTCACTTTACAGTGACGAGCACAGTAATTTTTCTAAGAATTTTCTCTCCGTGTAGGACATACCGGGTTCCTCACGATGTTTCCTTCACCGTTTCGAAAGCAGTGGTGTTGAAATAAAATACCATAATACGAAGAAAGGCAAGATATTGAGATAATTGAGATATTGTGTAGAACATTCATAGACAAAAGCAGAAATAGGCAGATAAAAGAAAAATGGCGTCACATCAACAAGCATGTAAAGTCTACAAGTGTCTACACTGTAGACGCTTGTTGGTGTGACTTAAGTACTTAATAGTAAGTACTTAAGTTTTGCTCAATGTATTATATTAGACTTGAATCCAACTGAAATATGGGCATATTAAATTGTTGATAATTGTCTGACCTTTCTCAGGATCGGTCACTAATTCTATACAACGTGTAACGTTAAATGCGCAAAACCTCAGACACCCCAACTGATTTTTAATTCAATTGACCTATTTCAAAGGGAAAATAAGTCATTAAAAAAATTGTAAAGGTTTTATGTGCTGTTTTAGTTCTACACCACTTGTATTGACTTAAATAATTTTGTTAAAATATCTTGTAACTTATGTCTAAGTTTCTTTAAATAAACGTTATCATTATTATTATTATTATTATTACTGGCCATTCTGATCGTTTCTTGCGTCTGCGACGACGCTTTATCGAGGGAGGAGTCGTCACCGGGCCGCTGCGCCGCGCTGGCATTGGTTTGCTTGACCTATTAATAAATAGACACGGCAACGTTTTTAATGAAGATTTTTTGAAAAAGGTGACCTATATTAAAAAGTGGTTCAATCAATTCTGCTCGTTATTCTGATCAAACTATTTTCAGGTTTTGCGCATTTAACGTTACACGTTGTATTTATATTACCGAAACATTGGAACAGTGTAAAACAGTTGCTAGGGCAAAGCTACTGTTAAATTTTGACAGCTAAGATGCTGATCACCTGATCTATTCTGTAAAAATGTCAACGTCAAAATTTGGTGAAATCAGCTGTCAATATTGTCAATCCCTAGCATCAGATGGGATGACAGCTCACTTCACCTAAGTTTTCACGATTAGATTTTTACAGAATAGACCTGCTGGAACTTGACTTGGCTTTTAGTAATCAAGAACCCATCCTAACGAGGGTCTGAATAGACCATTTGTGTATCGAATGAAAGGTTTTCCGTCTAAAATGAGACAAGAAACAAATGAATGCGTTTAGTTTAGAGCGAACTATTCCATTTTAAAACGATTTCATTCAGTTTCAGACCTCATCAATTTTTTACTTTTCCGCCACATCCTATTATCCGATTGGGTTGAACTTTTGCACACCTTTGTAATTCTGATGTTTATACAAAACTTTGGTGACAGGTATTTTGTCACCAAAGTTTTGTATAAACATCAAAACTAAAAGGGTGTATTATAGCTAATCTATTGAAGGAAGAATAACTGACATTATATTGAAAACTGTTTGACATTATATTTTAAACCTGTTTGACATTATACTAAAAACTGTCTGACATTATGTATATTATAAGTGTTTGAAATTATTTTTTAATCTGTCTAGTACTATACCTGAATTTCACTTGGAATGTTAATTAATAATTCATAGTTCTGCATTTGTATGTAAATTGCACGTGCATATATTCAACACAATGTAAATTGTTTTTATGAATAAATCAACAACAGCAACAACCGATAATTATAAGTAATCTTTCCATATTGTAAAACTTTCATGAATGTCTTATTATAATTTTCGAACCAACTACACAGTGGCAAAGAGTCGATGAAGACCATCGTTGAGAGAAAGTAAAACCCCTCCATTTACACATACAATGCAATTGGAGCAACAGATGACTTACAACGTCTACTTATACACTGTTTAGATGATGCAACTTGTGGTCTTTCTTTCATTTAAATCGTACTGTGTAAATCAGTCTTTGGTGTGTATAGAGGCGTTCATAAAAGGCTCTAATTATTTTCATTTTCGATGAGTGTTTCTCCATTGCATAAAACAACGCAGTGCTACGAGTACTAATTAGTTAGGTTCGGTAACTCATCGTATAGATGTAACGGTTACCTACTTCCCACAGCTTGCATGGTGTGATAATATCTCTTACGGCATGTTTTCTTTTCATTCTTAGAGCCATATGGATTTATTAGTGTTGTGGGATCTTCTGATTGAGATAGGTTAGGTTGTAGGTCTATCTTTCTGTGGATGTTGTAAGATATTTTAAGAAGATGTATTTTTAGATATCACAGTATTTTTAGATACAACAGATTAAATATATAACTTGATGTTTTTTTAGATGTGTGTCAAACACATTATTTATTTATTTATTCAGTAGTACACATACATTTTAAACGCATAAGTTGGTGCCAACATAAACTCATTAGAGTTTTACCGTGCACCAAAATCATCGACTACATAATTAAGAGGTATACATTACATAATTTAGAGCTTAGAGTTATAACCACTTAGGTAGGTAGTTCGCTAAAAAGACAAACAAAAAAAAAAATAAATAAAATGACAACAGGTATAATAATACAACGGGTCTATAATAATACTAATGAGCGCATATCAGTGACCAACCCGTCCGTCTATCCATAAAAAAATAAGTGGTGGAGAGTTTTCGCACTGATACAGATTGTTCCTAAAAGTACCTATGTCTTAATTAATAATTAATTTTAAACTCTTGGTTTCTGTAAGCCATTAGGTCTCCGGAGGAAAACTCTACTGTCAAATCTGATGTTAAATACATAGTTTTAGTACTATAGTAGTTAACCTAAAGCACACGTCAGAGATGAAATGATTTTTCAGAATCTGAGGATCAGATGCAACTAATTCATAACCGCAAAAACCGAATCACACAGCATAATATTACGCCGGTAATCCCCGAATGTTTTGGCAGAGGTGTACCTATAGTACACTCATATTTGGCCAGTTATGTTCAGGTCCCGTGTAATACGGAGCCTAATGCCATCCATCGGGCGCAAGTCAAGACTTCGGGCTGCTACGAGTACTAAGAAATTTCTGGATGAAAACCCAATAATAACCGAATCATAGTACACGGAGAGAAAATTCTTAGAAAAATGACTGTGCTCGTCACTGTAAAGTGAGTGCAAGTGACATTACAGAAAATTTTCTTAATGAGATTGGGAAAAATTCACTATTTATCCAATAAATTTTACTGTACAGCATAAGAATTTTTACTGTGCTAGCATGGTAATTTTTCCATTACTACTGAAATGCACTCAGATTATGAGACAGCACAGTAATTTTTCTAAGATTTTCATAAAAGTTTAGATGGTTTATAATTTTTATAAAGAAATATTTTGACGACGTCAAATAGTGAAGACCATATTGCAACTCCATATTGTTATGACAGCGAAAATCAAGCTCAACAGACTGGTGGATTCAAATATCTATTTAAAAAGTCAGGAATTAGTAAGGTATAAAGACCGTTGCAGTTGCCTTGGTTATTATTATTATTTTTTTATTGCTGAATGGGGCCGCTCTTGACCTCAATCACGCCTGATCACGATGGAAAGCGATGGATGGGGTCTATGATGGAACGAGCGCGCCCAGAAGATGCCTAAGGCACTGGAACTCCCACGCATCGACGAAACACAGTAAAACATAGTAAAGCACAGTTAAGTTCCATAGTTTTGTTCCAACTGTTAAACGAGCAATAAGCACTTAATAAATCTAAAAAACCTCTTTTACAGGAGCTATTAGAGCATTTATTTTAAAAACGATTTGTGAAGTAAAAGCGAGAATAAAGGGTGTGGTCTTGACTACGTATTGCGGTAGTTCTAAGTTGCAAGTTATTGTTATTCAGTAAAAAAAGGTTATACGGGACTAGCTGTTGCTCACGACTTTTCTGCGATCTAGGATGAAATGTAGCCTAGTTATGTATTTCTGCTAGGCCTAGGTGTGTCCAGATACCAGGCTACCAAGTTGTAGAACTTCAACACCATCGGTTCAGTGATGGCGTGAAAAGGTACGAGTAACATACAGACAGACAGACCCACAAACAGACCAGCAGACCGAGTTATTTCCATATTTATAATATTGGTATGGACTTTAAAGGCGAGGTTTTTAGTTCGGTGTGTAGAAATACTTTCGAACTGCGATCTAGTTGTTGTTTGTTTGTTGATTTGTTTGTTGTCTATCGTTGAAGGAAAACACTTTTCATAAGCTTTTGAGCTGCATTGAGAGATTTTACGGGCTACTAATGTTTAACTTAGAGACTTTCTTCGCGTCGCCAATTTGAAAACGAGACAAAATAACGATCTGAATTCTCTCTGACACACATACATCCATACCTACGCACATAACCATTCCTCTCTGCTTTACAGCTGTAGTCTGGTAAAACTGACGTTTACGATCATCCGCCAACAACTAAATAACCCTTAATCTATCATCTTGCAAAAAACCGTACCTATATTTCTTTCATTCATCAAAAATCTCAACAATGGCCATGCAAATGGCGGCAGTTCGCACGGAGCGCGGGAAACAATCGGTTGCCATGACAACGGCAATATGGCGGATTTGTGACACGGTCACACGTAGCGTTGAATCAAGATAACTACGCATTGTTTTAGATTGATTGGGCCTAAGTAATTATCGACAGTGTTTATTTTTGGGCTTAGCTGCTGTTTGTTTATTATGACAAGGCGAAATATTAATTTCTATGTGAGATATCCCTTAGAAATAGTCAGAGATGTACCTAATTAGGCAGAATAGGTTATGCACCAATACCCGAAGTTTGAATTGAGAACTTGTACTCCCTTGTTCTGTACTTTAGCATTACTTAAGGTGGAAACCCAAACAATTCCAATTGTCTTTGCAAAAAAGGTGATACATTAAGAATTATGCGGGCGACATTGAAGGAATCACTTAAAGTAATGCTAAAAGTTCGCAACTTCAAATTCCCAATTCAGAAACAGAGTTGACTTGGGGCAAGCAGGAGTTGCAAACACACCTAGGACACGGGAAGATCCCAGTTACAGCTAGAAAATGGTGAGGTTAGATGAGGTCGTTGGGATAGTTTTGAATGTATCAATGGATGAGCATATGTATGGATGGGGATTATTCTTCAGGAAACATTTTACAGCATACCGTAGTGTGTATCATAATCACCGATCTGTTTGTAGTCAGGTGGATTACAACTGCATGCTGTTTACTTCGTCGGACCTGTACTTCTAAAATAATGCATTTGTCTGAAAGAACGAGTTCACCATGTGGAGCCACGGAGATAGGTAGTACTAATGCAACTATGGCTTGTTCCAAAAGTATCTGATAAAACTGTAAACAAACCCTGTTCAGGTAAATTCTTATGCAATCACTTACTAACGGGAATAAGTAACACGTTCATACGTATTTAGAAGGACCTTAGGTATATCAAGCCAGTTTTCCAACAAATTATTGTTTGCATAACTATAGGATAACATTCTTAAATTGTAATAAAAAAAAATCACGACTATAATAATTGATGTTATAAAGTTAACCTTAATTATTGTCAAATGAAAAGCATTACAATTATGTTAACTTTTGTGATTTAAAATTAGAATTTCTGGTTTATGTATTCAAATAATCCAATCGAAGGACTCAATTTGTAAGCGACACTACAAATTGGCATACACGGGTAAGTTTTCTGATCCATTTGTTTAAATTTTCATCAGGCACTTTTAGAACAGAATACAAAGCTCTATGTAAAATACTGATATCCAACCGCACCTGGTTACACTAAAAGCAGACCACAACGTAGTTGGTTAAATATCCCACGTGATTTTATAAATTAAACATGTCTAAACCATACTCTTTAGTAAAAGCTAAACGAAATAAATTACTACAAATAAATCTGGATGTAAGCTTAAAAGTGCAGATCAGGGATTTGTGTTGTTAAATAAACGGCTGTAAAGGATGAACCAAGCATACCTAGGCTGTGATTCAATTCGACCTTATTTATTAGCTTCAACTTTTATCAAAGCAAAAGAATTATATTGTTCTGTTCCTATTCCTGTGCCTTGTCGGCCACATGCTTTTGTGCCACCAATCACTCAATCTGCCTCGCCATTTCCCAACTACTTTTGGGATTAGTATCCAGCCTAACCGGATGCAGCTGAATACCAGTATTTTACAAGGAGCGACTACCTATCTGACCTCCACAACCCAGTAACTGGGCAACACGATAATTTTGGGCTTCTGACTACCCGTAATGAGTGTCAAAGATCTACGACTAACAGCCGGGAATCCGGGATCAACGGCTTAAGGTGCTTTTCCCGGCACGGAGGGGTGTTGATATGTAATGGATGGACCCATCCTCGAACCGACCGCAATAAGGGTAACTTAACCTTCGTGTCGACCGATGTCGCTGTTATTGTTTAGCCACGATGCTACCCAATAACTTAAGTAAAAGAACATCATCAATAGCTGGTAATAGCTACATCCTGCTATTACCAATCGGTTGGATAATCAATCAATCTGCAATAGGAAGACCTTTGTCTAGTAGACATCGGTTTATGATGGTAGTATGTAGGATGGTAGATTTGGAACCTACTACGCTTTGAAATAGGCAACTAGCTTCATATATCTGACTGACCAACTCCTTGGCAATCCTTAAGTGCCTGTAATTGGTTTAATTGAAATAAATGCTTTGAGTTTCAGCTGGTGATGAACCTTCTAACTTCTTTGTGAAACGTCAATTGTTAAACTTGGGCCCTTTGTAGACAACTAACTGATTAAAGATCTTGATAGAATATTTTCATTTTACGGTTGGCTGACACATTGGTAATTGCAGAGCCTTATAACCAGATGCTACTCCCTTAAAACATTTTACGAAACATGATAATTTAGCTTTCCTTCACCAATAACCACACAAAAGCTAAACTCGTAATAAAACTGGCATTTCTACAATATTTATGAGCTGAGTGAACATCCTGTGTATATCGTAAAACAAACACGCTGTATAGGCCTCAAGGGTGCTATCGTTTTGTTTGGTACACACATTTATAGCTAGTGGTTCGAAGGTGAACGAAGCGGCCTTTTGTGGACTGATTTGCGGGTTCGAAACCTGGTTACCTTTTATTGATTGCAGTTTTTAAGATCTACGAGTATATGTAGGGTTTTCAAAGATAATTGTTAAACACTTTAACAATCACGGCTGCATTTTCATTTCGACACTTCACGACTTATTGTTTACATAGATAGCATCAAATAAACTGACACATAATACCTATATTTCTTTTCAGTATTTCATAAAGTCAAACGTTTTAGGGTTAATTCAAGTAAAGACAAAAAGTATTTGTTTGCCTAACAACCAACGTTTTCCTATCTGCTAGTAACAATAAGCTCCGTCCACTAAACCCTTTTAAGCATAATCTATTCGACCCTAAGCTGTTATTGAGAGGTCATTATAGACAATCTCGTTACTGATAATAAGTCTTAGATCAGGAATTAAATGTTTAGTAATAAGGAATATCATAAAGTCGCTTTTCCTCTCTCCTATTTATCTAAAATTTTGTTGTGCCCGACAGGGTCCATAATTGTTGATTAAAATTTACCACCTGTATGTGTACATTATGGATTGAATTGAAAACATTTTACCCGTCTGCCTATTTAAAAACACGAACATAAGAATCAATCAACACAAAAGATAAAAATTTACAAAATTTCACACACTAAAAAACAAACTACTAAAATGAAGCACTATCTAACAAATAAACACTCAATTGTCACTACTAAACCAAATAAAAAAAAAAAAACATAAAATAAGAGGACAAACAACAACACAACACAAGTGTACAAGGGTACAAGAGTACAATTGTAAGTGGTCAGGTTAGCAGAGAAATGACGGCGGTGCAGTGTTCAGTGTTGTGTATGGGGCCTGGAAAGCTACTTCTTATAATAAAGAAAACCTCTTCATTTCACGACGTTCAATAAGTATCAGAGCTCTGTCAATTTAATAAAATTAAATTGTATGCACAAGTAAAACTAGTGAAATTCCGGTACAAAGTCACTTCGGAAGTTGGTGTCGTTGGTTCCGCATTTTCGTTTTTGACACCGATTTCCGAAATTATATTTTTCACTTTGTAGTGTTTTTTTTTGTAAGTTGGTTGTTTTTATTTTTCAATTTTTAGTTGGACCTACCCCACACAAGTTCTATAAAACTACTTGCTGTGTAAATATTAGTGATAGGAAGTTATTAAAACATCATCAGTATAAACTAAGTGGAAAAAAAATCGTATTATTGAAGCTAACTCAAAAAGTACCGAAGCAAAGTTAATCAAATTCATATGCGACCACCCCTGGCCTTGAGGCTTAGCTTATCCATTAAAAAATATATACCTATTTGCAAATCCGTATATATATATCGGAGTTATGCCCGAAAATACATATAAAAAAAATATATACAACATGTCCCGGAATTAACGCACAGCACCAAACACCCCAATTAGAATATTATGTTATAATCATAATACATACACTGAATTTTTGCTATAATGTATACAATATTGTTTATTTATTAAATTAGTTATATTGATTGTGGGAGAAAATTATAGTCAAATTACAAATTTACGCACGCACACAGCTTATACAGTTGGCCGCAAAAGTATTCGTACAGTCAGTAATTAACATTAAAAAGTACAATAAATAATGGATATACATAGTAGATCTAAATATTCTATTAATATTATTTAATACTAATCTTAATAGTTTTAATTCATATGTATTAGTAAAGAAATAATAAGTACTATTGAATAAATAAAATCTAATTTTAAGAAGTCAAAATATTGAGGTCGCAAAAGTATTCGTACATATCAATTTTTATTGGTCAGAGTTTACAAACACAAGACGAACGTGTCGAAACTTGCATCGAATGGGATTTTTATTACGTCCTAATTTGCGTCGAGTCGTTTCAGTCGTCAGTTATAATTCGTATCGTACACGAATACTTTAAATTGTCATGAACCGCTCAAAAGGCAAAGAAACGTCAATAGAAGAAAGAAAATTAATTTTTAAGTTATTCGAACAAAATAAATCGTATCGAGAAATAGCAAATCACGTAGGCCGTCCTCGATCAACAGTACAATATGTAATAAAACATTGTGAAAAAGAAAATATGTTCGAAAATAATCGCAGAAGCGGTCGTCCTAAAAAATTAACAATCCGTGAAGAACGATCAGTATTACAGTCAGTGCGAAAAAATCCCCAAATAACCGCTTCTACCATTGCTTCAGACTTAAAACATTCGTTTAATAAAGAAGTTCATCCAGATACTGTCCGTAGAGTACTTAATCGAGCTGGATACTATGCCTGTGTTGCAAGGAAAAAACCATTCGTGAATGAAAAAAATCGGAAAAAGCGTTTAGAATTTGCCAAACAGTACAAAAAATGGCCAATAAGTTTGTGGAGTAAAGTGATTTTTAGTGATGAAAGTATGTTTTATGTATTCGGTGGTCCTAATAAACGTCGAGTAGTTTGGAGGCCCACTGGCAAAGCTCTTGATCCAAAGTATCTACAACCAACTGTGAAGCATGGTGGCGGTAGAGTGTTTGTGTGGGGCTGTATGGCGGCTACGGGTGTGGGAAAGCTTCATATATTCGAAGAAACAATGAATCAATTTAAATATGTACAAATTTTAAGAGAAAATTTAAAAGAAAGTGCAAGAATGCTAGGATTACAAGACGATTATTATTTTCAACAAGATAATGATCCGAAACATACGGCTTATTTATCACAACAATTCATCATTTTTAATGTCCCGCATGTTCTCAAAACTCCCCCACAGTCGCCAGACTTAAATCCGATTGAGAATTTGTGGCATCAACTAAAAGTTCGTATAAGCAAGCACAGTATTAGTAACAAATCTGAATTAAAAAGTGTATTACAAGAAGAGTGGTATAAGATTTCGCCGGAAGTGACGAAAAAACTAGTAGAATCGATGCCAAATCGTCTGAATGCTGTTATTCAATCTTGTGGATATCCAACAAATTACTAAAGTTTTTTTTTTGTAATTTTACACTTAATTATATCTACTGTACGAATACTTTTGCAATCTTAATTTTTAACCTTCTAAATTTTTAAGTATTATAATTTGATAAAAGTTTTTTTTTTTTATTTAAAAATATGTGAACAAAAATTATTATGATTACAGCTAAATGAAGAAAATAATATATATATATTTTTTTTATGTATAATGACTGATTATTTTACTTTTTAATTGTGATTACTGACTGTACGAATACTTTTGCGGCCAACTGTACTTATATGAGTCTTGCAGCGAGTAATAGGTAGGAGTACTTTGTCCATTTTGGTTGGTTTATACTGTATAGCGGAAGTGTAACTGTAATTTACGCAGTTTTCATTATTTTTGGGATAAAATATGACCTTTATAAAAAAATGACAGAAATCGGTTCAGTAAACGATTCTGGACAAACTACTTTCATAATGTGCATTAATTCAGTTACACATTGTATATATACACATCCAAATTGAGAACCTGTCCTTTTTTGAGGTCGGTTAAAAAATTATATCAAATACTATTTATACGTTTCGTTAGAATCATAATAATGAGACCTTATCATTATGTTCGTTAAGCAATCTGAAAGCCTATCTATCTACAAGAACAAAGAATACTCTGAAAAGTCGGATAAATCCTGAAATAAAGCGGAATAGAGATGGTTTTCTTTACTGTTATTTTAATTTTCAGTAATCGAAAAATTCAAATAATTCAGTTTAAGGTACAGCATTTTATATTCTACTTTTTTTTCTCTATTTTAATTAGGTACTTAATTATTTCCAATCAAAAATATATTTAAAAAACTTACCAATTAAACGTATAGAAAGACTCACAGGAAAACAATAGTCTTTTCTTATCACATGCCACAAACACTAATCAAAACACATAAAAAATATGTCAAAATTAAGGAACTTCTAATTTTAAAGAAACCTTTTGTGTTGATAAATATTTAAACACAACTTTTAAAATGAAAAAAAAAAAACATCTAAAGAGTAAGTCAGAAAGTTATAAGGCAAAGAGTAATTTCTAAATCGAATCCCAAACAAAATTTTATGAGTGCCGAATTAATAATAATAAAAGTCAATTATTAATAATATAATACAAGTGTGAAGGAGCCTTGTTAGTGGGAAAATGACGGTAGCGCAGCGTTCACTGTTATTTATTACTAAAGCGTGGCTCAAAAGTAGGCCAGGAGATAGCTAGATGGTACGACTTAACACTATTATTTTCAACATAGCACTATTATTTTGTTGTGGTAGAAAAGTGATTTATTAATACCGATTAGAATGCTCATTTTACACTACATTTTAATGCGACCAATTAAATTAATAGCGTAATCTGAATAGTAAAGATATTATAATTATCACTACATAGTATAAAACAAAGTCGCTTCCGTCTGTCTGTCCCTATATATGCTTAGATCTTTAAAACTCCGCATTGGATTTTGATGCGGTTTTTTTTAATAGATAAAGTGATTCAAGAGGAAGGTTTATATGTATAATACATGAATAATATAGTAGAGAAACACTGATTATTTTAGAGGTTTCTAATGTGATGTCGTAAATAAACACATTTTTTTGCGCTTACATTGTATACGCTGGCTGAACCATTCAAGATAGATCAAAATAATGTACTACAGTATTGTACACCTTAAAAAGGTCTACAAAAAAATCCACAATGGTATATGTCTATCTCTTAGGGATAACCCACAATAACGATTTTTTATCCTATACTTTTTACGAGAAATAATTGCTCTAAAATTATCACTGTTTCTCTACTATATTATGCATGTATTATACATATAAACCTTCCTCTTGAATCACTCTTTATCTATAAAAAAAAACCGCATCAAAATCCGTAGCGTAGTTTTCAAGATCTAAGCATACATAGAGACAGACAGACAGCGGGAAGCGACTTTGTTTTATACTATGTAGTGATCAGCATTGCACCCGTGCGAAGCCGGGGCGGGTCGCTAGTTTTGTATAAGTTTAGACTTCCCTAAAATCTCAAAAGAATTTATCACTTAACTAAATCTTCGAGATTTCGTCATGTCTTTGAGTGGTTTAATGACTAGAAAAATAAAAGTAAACACTACGAAAAATTACTTAACTATTAAAAAGCGCATCGACTCGGTACAATATTTTAGTAAAAAACTGTTACGTTTTATGCAATATTCTTATTGCTACAAAAACGGCATGCATTTTTATTATTTTATATTCGAATAAAAATGAAGTGTGAAGGTTTTTTGTTTATGGTGTTACATTTGCATACATTGAAAGTGCTATTTAAAATAAAAATATTAAAAATATTGTTGAAAAACTGCAATATTTTGACTTAATAGGTGCAAGTTTGTTTAAAATTATGAATCTGTTTAGCCAGACAGTGACAGTATATTATATAGGCTACGTAGAACCATTTTCACTGTTTTATTAATACCTCTTTTTTATATTTTGTATTAATCTTGATTTAAAATGTCAGTTTTGATTTTCAAACTCATTTGAAAATATTGTGGGCAAGTTATAACAGCTGCACGGGTTGATCGATTAAGTTAAGCTATACTTACCGCGGTTAGTCCGACGACTGGTGACCATATTTACACACCGAGACGTCTGTGTTTCGAAAAGCACGTTAAACCGTTGGTTCCGGATGTCATTTGTGGATCTTTGATAGACGTTACCAGCCAACCAGTCTTACCAAGGGGTATCGGTACCTAGCAACTGGGCTGTGGAAGTTAGATAGGCAGTCGCTCCATGTAAAATAATGGTACTCAGCTGCATCCGGTTAGACTGGAAGCCGACCGCAACATTGTTGTGATAACGCTAGGCTTATGATTATTTGAAAACAATATAATTATATAACAAAAAAAACAGTACATCCTCATACCACAAAAGCATAACTTACAACTCCTCTAGCCGAGCTCCTAAACTACAGAAAGTAAAGTTCCTTATTATAAGTTGGAACCTTATCGCATAGCATGGCGGACCATTGTTCGTTCTGACTTTGTGGCCGAGAGTTCGAAAGTTAGTTTGACAGAGTACCAAGTGCTCATCTGCTGTATTAGCACAATGAGATAGGATGCTGTAGGCTTTGTAAGGCATGTTTGTAATAAAATTAGTCGTATCTTATCAACAAATTATTAATTTATCGCTTTATTTAATTTAGTTTCTATAATGATATGGCGTTTTTTACAGTGGGTTTGTAACCGAAGATAAACGCACGCCCTTTTCATATGGAGGCACGCATAAGTTACTATCTTAGCAGCGTAGTATGTACAGACGCCAGCACATCTAGCTACTACAATCTGTCAGATTTCTTTAATAGATTTTCAACTTTAATAGCCTACACCGCGAGGAAGATTTTGCGAAAAAAATATGTAATGGCGGACCTCAAAATGAAGCCAAATTTCTGAAGCAAAAATTGAAAAGGGCATTGACGCTTCAGCAACCATTGCGACAAAGATTGCAACCAGTAGCTTTACTTATTGTATTTGATACGTAGTTTAGCAAGCTAGTATCAGCTCATTGTTTTCGTAACTTTAGAAAACTTTACCATCCAAAATGTACAGACGCCAGCACATCAAGCTACTACAATCTGTCACATTTCTTTAATAGATTTTCAACTTTATCGCTAAAGCATAAGGTTCAAAGTTGATTGAGAAAATCTGACAGTTTCAGGTAGCTTGATGTGCTGGCGTCTGTACCTTAATATGATGGTACAGTCAGGGAAATTAATTGTTTATTAAATCGATCATACAACTGTCAAAGAAAAAAAAAAAGTCGAGAGGTGTCGTGGGGCACCCGGCTGGAACGAAGTTTCTTTCGCTGCATGTTATGTATTCAATAACTTGACTCTACCCCGTTAGTCTCGTGGTCGCAAGCGCGACTGCTGTGCATGGGGTCGTGGGTTCGATCCCCAGGTCGGGCAGTGTTATTGGGTTTTTCCATTAGGAATTACTCAGTAGCAGCCCGGAGTTTGGTAGTTGGTGGTGTGATACCATCGGAAAGCACGTAAAGCGTTCCTTTGGCTGATCTCTCCCCGGTCGTGTCGGATTGCCATCCCATCGGACTATGAGAGTAGAGGAACAGAGAGCGCACCTGTTTTTGCGCACACACTTGTGCACTATAATATCTCCTGCGAACCTGGCTAATCTTCGTTGAGATTGGCCACCAAATGATAAATGATATTTATTTTCTGTAAGTAGGTTTGTACAAACACTTTTACATATCAATCATATTTTTTTAAACTAGATGAGGTCGGCGTTTCCTATCTGACTACTCTGAGAAGAAAGGCCGAAACAAACTCAGAGGTCACAGTCTCTTTTAAAGTCTAGACATAATCTTGGTCAGATAATGTGAAGACCATGTAGATTGGTGTCTGAAATGGTCTTTTGAGTAAAGAACCACACAGATTGAGCGGACCTGTCCAGTCAGTGCACGCATTTGTCAGAAATCGTGCAGTTTAACTCAGAACTTGAGGAGCCTTACGATTCGACGAACAATACCAATGAAAGACACCGTGACCGAAATCTGTCTGGGTATTATTATTATTATTATTAAATAACAGGCACAGTTAAATAAAAGCTTGTGAGTAATTAAATGAAAAAAAAAAGAAAAAGAAAGACACACTATAGCAAAACTGACGCGCCAGTCATAATGTTGCTGTGGTGGCCCAGACTTACGAGTTGTAGGTCGTGCATTCGAACCCAAGCAGGCGCTTTACTTTGTGTATTAAAAATATCATCACCACAGCACTCAAAATGTGAGGAAACTGGCGTGTTCTAGAACTAAAAAATTCGAAGACGTGTGACATCTACCAACCGTACTGGGCCCGCCTGGAGCATTAGCTTGCCTGTCCATTGATGCAGAGTGAGGCTGCGGAGCGGAGAAACAGAGAAATATTAACCAATAGGATTGCATAAAATCTCAATGTCATTTTTCTATTGGTTAATATTTCTCCGTTTCTCCGCTCCGTAGCCTCGCTCCGCGTCAATGGACAGGCAGCCCTACAGCCCATTCCCTCTCGAGAAGAGGACGCCTGATTCTGTTTAAAATGGTACACTTTGTTCCGTCTAGCTCTAATTCGCTAAGTGTGAAGAGGATAACGTGAGATAAAGAACTTCTCTCCAACAGTTGTGATTCGAATATACGGACAATGTAATTTGCTTGTCAATTTTATAAGCAATTAATTTCCGTGATTTGTAATAAGGGTGATTTTTGCCAAATTCTGTCCAAAAGAAGAATACGCACTACTTTCATCAGTCAGCCTCCAGTCTAACCGGATGCAGTTGAATACCAGTATTTTACATGAAGCGACTGCCTATCTGACCTCCACAACCCAGCTACTGGGTAATACGATACCCCTTGGTAAGACTGGTTGTCAGACTTTCTGGCTTCTGACTAGCCGTAAAGACTGTCAAAGATCCACGAATGACAGCCTGGACCAACGGCATAACGTGCTTTCCGAGGCACAGAGGTGTCTCGGTATGTAAAGATGGTCACCCATCCACAGACCAACCGCGCAAGCGTAGCTTAAGCTGATCGATCGACCTGTGTGGCTATTATTATTTAGCCACGGGCGCCAAGAATAAGCACAACTTTAAGATGGAATTTGTAGGAAAAAAAAGTTACGTTCATCTGGCACAGATGTTTACCTGAGTTAAAAGTGCAGGCAGCACATCCTTTTGGAAATAACGACGTGACTTAATAGGCTCATCAAATCCTGTCCCAGTGGTACAGACGTGCCCTATCTCCTGCTTGCTCAATCATGACTCCAGCATTAAAAATCTCGTAGTTATTAGCGTTTGTGATCGTACAAAATATTTCTGTCACAAATATTGAACTTACCATCGAGGGAAAGTTTCCGCGTCAGAAAACCTGTCGCTGATTCAATTGTTAGATTTGTCAATTGACACAATCCAAGGTTCAGAAGCCAATCATCGCATAACCACTATTATAGTTATCAATAACTTATCAAATCTTTCTCTAGAAGACTTCAACGTTGGGACGTTTCATTTTGTATAAAAAGCGGAAGCAAGTCTTGGGTCACGACTGCCTGTCACGACTACTTTGACTCAATGACCTAGTTTTGTCAATAGAGACGAGCAGTTATTTAATGTTTTGTTTAGGGTACTGTGAGTGAATGCTAAAATCCATAATAATACAGCATTCGTAACTAGTGAAATGTGTGTGTGCTATAGATACAACTCTGCCTAACCCTGCGAGGAATGTAGGCGTGATATTATGATAAACTCCGAATGGTCATTATTTTGATTTCCTAAACATATTAATTGTCACTCTATTCTAGGATTCCAGGGTCAAATTAAATCAGCTAGCAAAATTCCGCAGACGGGATGAGTATCGATATCTGAACACGATAAAACAAAAAAAAACTAAAAAAATTGACGATGTATTTCTGGGGTCATCGACCGCAGTTAGTGTAGTCACTTGAAATATCATCATTGCGATTTTGTAACCATCTCACCGTGAAAACTTGGGTGAAGTGAGCATGGAGTGAGCTGTCAGTGTCATCCCACCTTATACTAGGGTATACTACCAAGCAATAAATTTACAATCATAATCAAGATTTTAATAATATTTTTTTATTCTACTTCTATTGGTCTTTTTAAATAATTTCAAAGCTTTTAATTGACAAAACATTGCTATTTTGTGGGGTTTTAATGTAGGAAAAAAAAGACTAGTCCTTACATACGGACTAGTCCTTATATAAGGACGAAGAAAATTGATATTCTAAGTTTCTGTTTTGCTATTTATTTTAAAATCCTACTCCAACTAAAATACTAGTTTTGAAATTATATAAAATGATCAATAGAATTAGCATAAAAAATATTATTAAAATCTCGATTGTGATTGTAAATGTTTGCTCAGGCAATCCCTAGCATCAGTGGGATGACACTGACAGCTCATTCTACGCAAGTTTTCACGGTGAGATTTTTACAGAATCAACATGCAGTTTCAAAAATCCGTTATTTTTTGTGTGAACTTCACAGTCGTGATGGGTATATTGATAACCGTCACGTATAATGTGTTTTATTTTGTTTTATCGTGTCTAGATATTGATCTAAATAGGATAAAACACATGTCCTCAACTCATAATTTAATTAACAACACTACAAGCAGACGTTGACTCCCCAAAAATCACATGAAATCTTTTTCATTTTTATTTTAACTGTTTAGGTATTGATACTCACACGCCAGCAGAGTTGCGCTACCTAATTTAACTTGAATTTTAAGTTGCACATAAAAAGTCTTAAAGAAAACCTACTGAATTTAGTAATATTTGTCGAATCTCATCTTAGTTTTAGTGATTATTTAAATATCTTTTTCGTCCGAAATTCACTATTGAGCTGTATGCCCATTTGCGGCGTTATAGCCATTTCATACAACTGTGAAAGAATGACAGCTGTAATTTGAACATAAGTTGAAAGTCAATTTTCTTAACATTTAATTTCGCTAACTTTACCTAGATTCGTCATCGTCATCTTCCTGTTGTCCCATGTTACGTCGGGTGGGTTCAACATGTTTTCTTCTTTTCACTATCCCCTGTCAACCGTCACGCATGACTTTACCTAGATTATAAGCGATATAATATGTGGTCTTCTATTATTGGAAGCGCACGCTAGTATCTGTCCTCATTCCTGTATACTTAAAATAATATTATGTAAATAAATAAAATTACTGTAAACAATCATGCCGTCCGCCGCCATAAAACTCTACAATTCATTAAATATTTTAGGAACCATATGCAACAATTATAATTAAAACCAAATTAAACAAAATTAACTCAACACTTCCTAATTTCTGTGGAACCGTGAACAAGGAAGTACGCAAACAAAGACAAGAATAGAATCCAAAGATTGATCAACGCATTTTGTTTTTGATGTGCCTACTTCCGGTACGCAACGGATATTGCGAAATGTTCCTTTAATAAATTAGAGGGTGGTCCAAAGTTCTGAGGGGTTGAAAGGGGGTGAAATCTGGGGGGTGAAAGGGTTAATTATATTTTGTAACGGGGCTTAATAGTATCTTTTTACGGGTGTTGTTCAATCTTATCTGATGATGTTGGGATGTACCTTTTTCAACCCCTTTAAGGAAGTGGTTTTCATAATTTCTTGCTGGCGATTCGATTTAGTGTTTGATTAGATATTCTGCTTTTTCAGTTAATTGAATGTTATTGATTATTTTCTTATGACGCAGTATGTTGTATTCAGGTGCCACTTGAATTGCGAATGCGCGGGTTTCAGGTACTATCGTGTGCGCTACTTTTTCTGTCATAATTTCTCTTTTTCTCTCTTCTATGTTAAAAAGAAGATAGATAGTCCTTATTCTAAAGTGTAGAAGTACAGTTCACTGTGGCAGAAGACTGATATATAGATATGAGATGAGAGATATACATAATAATAATAATCGTTTATTTGCATGAAATATGGTGCTTACAGATGTCATAATACAATTCATAGTACTTCATATTCCGCCTACTAAATTCAGCATGCAAGTTTTGGATGTGCCATATATGATATGATACGACTTGCCAGCTCCTAGGCATCGCAAACCCAAGCTGCTAGTAGCCCTTTTATGTGACCTTACTCAGTCAATCTAGGAACATATTTTATTATACACAACAAGAGGAAAATTATATGACACAAAATAATATCATGATTTGCTTCGGGAAATACAGTATCCGTACTTACGTTTTCTTTCTGTGTGCTATTTTATTGTCTGCGGTCAAACACGCTCGATTTGGTATTGCCCAGATACTGTTTTGCGGAGGTCAGAATGGCAGTCACTAGATAAAAAAAAAACAAAAATAAAAAACAGTTTATTAAATATTTGTGCTTTATTCCTTTTCATTTTCTACATCATCTTTCACTAAAATGATATCTAAGAAGCTTGCAGGTGGTTGAATAGTATTTTTTTGGGCCGTGCCCATCCCAAATACCAAAACGAGGTTCATTTCTTGGTTTTCTTTATAATTCCCATATTAGATCCTTCTGATAATTTGCGACGACGTCTTCCTGGGCGTTGAGCTCATGAAATGCTACAAGATATGCATATATGCATGCGTGAGTTAGATGTGATCATGGAATTTTCAATGCGATTATTCGCTTCTTGTGCTACCAGGTGAACACATTCTTGGTGGTCATTTTCAATAATCTGTAATTCAAATAATTATAGGAATGATTGACTATTCAGCAATTGAACAAAAAAAATGTAAAAGTTAATCAATTCTGTGAAACACATCTCGTAAACTGACTAGAAAACAACTACGTCAAAAAAAATATTTTACACTATAGAATGTAGTAATGAGTGCCTAGTAGTAATGAGTCGTACTTCTAAAAGAATAATGAGACATTACATACTGCAAATGTAAAAAATAATTAACCTCACGGTCGCACCATTCTGCAGTTATCAAGGCTAGCTCAAGAGATAGGTCTCTACACCATGGTATTCATGCTTCAAGTGGTCAGGTCACAGGATAACATGACAATTAACACATGAAGCCATTGTTTTATAACCTAGCAATAATACAAATGATCGTGAATATCAGTGGTCCAGTAAACACAAACGGTAGGCTGATCACAAAAGAGGGTTCGGAGTTCGTATTGCAGATGCAAAGGTCAAATGGAAGAAAGAACACAGTAGCACAACACTCAAAGCACAACGAAATTACGAGCAACGGAACACGACGATGTCGGTAAACCATATGACCTGAGTCATGCTGCCTGACATTGTGACGTCATTTGCCACAGAGCTGCCAACCCTAAAATATAAATAATGTTTGTAGTTAGTGATGCAAGCATTTTATTTTTCAACACTTGCTTAAAAAAGGGGTGGCTCCGTAAAAAAATAAAATGCCCAAAGACGCCAAAATAATAGGTCTATGAAATTGCCGTTTTGTATGAAAAAATTTAAAGGAATTTTTTTCATGTATTTTTTATTTGTATTAATCGAAGTAATCACCCATGCAATCAATGCATCTTTACCAACGCAGTGGCAGTTTATTGATGCCCTTCTTAAGGAAATCAGCTGGACGGGAGGCAACAAATTCTTCAAAGGCATTTTGTACTGCCTCTCGGGTATTGAAATTTTTTCCCGCCAAGAAGTTATCCAAATTCTGGAAAAATTAGTAGTCTGTAGGCGCAAGGTCTGGTGAGTAGGGCGGATGACGGAGAGCTTCCAACCCCAGTTCTTGTAACTTGGAGACCGTCTGCTGTGCAGTATGAGGTCGCGCGTTGTCGTGCAGGAGCAGCGGAGACGAGCGATTGACCAATGCTGGTTGGAGATGTGCCAGCTTCTCCATCATTGTGTTCAGTTCTTCACAGTACACATCTGCAGTAATGCTCACCCCGTTTGGTAAGAAGCTGTGATGAATCACACCGGCGCTAGACCACCAAACAGTGACCATCACTTTTCTAGGGGTAAGTTTTCGTTTAGGGCATTGTTTAGGTGCTGAACCAGGATCCAACCAACTTACTGAGCGCTTGCGGTAATCAAACAGAATCCATTTTTCATCGCAGGTAACAATGCGGTTCAAAATTCCTTCATTTGTGTGTCTGTTGAGCAGTGCAAGGCACGTCTCGACGCGTACTTCGCGCTGGCGATCATTGAGTTCGTGGGGCACCCATTTGTCAAGATTTTTTACCTTGCCAATTTGACGCAAATGGACCAATATTGTTTTGACGCTAAAAAAAGCTGCTGCTGATTCAGCCGTAGATTGTGTATCAGCTTCCACAATCACCTTTAATTTGTCACTGTCGACCAAAGTCTTCGGACGACCGCGAGGTTCATTTTTCAGGTCGAAATTTCCAGAACGGAAGCGAGCAAACCAATAATAGGTGGTGCATTGGTTTGTAGTGTTAGCTCCGTAAACGTCGTTGATGTTACGTGCCGCTTGTGCCGCGTTGCTGCCACGACGGTACTCATATTCCATAATTACTCGAATTTTTAACGTATCCACGATGACGAAAAAGATTGAAATGCGATGAAAATGTAACACTAATCAATAAACAAATGACTACTTTTGGAAACAAAATTCCATGTTTTTAAAATAAAATTAATTTGAAATTAGAATTCTTAGCCAAAAAAAAATTATTTTGATTTGAAATGGCCAGTACTGCAGAACGGCAATTTCATAAGTAAAGACCTAATAAAGCCATAATAATTACCCTCTTTCAGCCTATTATAGCTCAGAAGGCTGTTTAAATGTTCAATTATTTTAGTACCAAGCCCCATACATTTAATGAACGTCTCCGTATTTCTGTGGTGAAGAGCGTCTTTCCTTTCTCTTTTTTTTTTTTTGCACTATAATACTTACACCTAAATTCGTACTAGGGCTACACTTACATAGCTCAAACGAACTGCTACGTTAACTTGCACTATACCCCTCGTCAATTTCAATGTCAGTTTAGATGAAATGCAACTACATTGAATGCTAAAGGCAATCAATTCCATGGAACCGTCGTGAACAGAACAATGTTCGGGGCCCTCAGGCATGGGGAATATTGCTCAAATCATTGTTATGTCAAACGGAGGTTGGCAGATTGTAATGATTTTGGCAGACAAAAGATGAATTCTCGCTGCCTAAACATATAGAGTGATAATAGATAATTAGATGCAGTTTTAAGAGCGTTGATACAAGTGAAGTTTGAAAGTCGACGATGCGATTCCATTATCAATACCGATTTAAAAAAAAGTACCATAAAACAGAACGGTCGAGGAATACCCGACAGGAACGAAGTTCAAAATGAAAATCCATAATGGGGGCTGCGAAAATTTCAAAATAAAACTTTCATCATGAAATTCAACCCAGTTTCCTGAACGATCGAGCTATTTTAGCCATGTGTAGAGACACACAGCTAAGATAACTCGATCGTTAGCTCATCGACGTCCATAGATCTCTATTAAGCGTTTGGCTGCCGACCAAATCTGACGCTCTCGCACTTATTACGTGTTTTCACTTGTACATACTAAGTACAGTACTAAGTATGTACGTAGGATGCTTACAATAGACGCAGGTTCCTGGTTAAAAAAAGACGGTATTCATATTCATTTATTGTATTCCATATAGTGAAAACCGGCAAAAAGGGTTCCGTAGTTAGAATGAATTTATCCCAAGTAATAGTCGACCAACGAACGAACGAAATTAAAAAGAAAACTATCACAACTAGTAGCTGTGATAGTTTTCCTTTTAATTTGCATGGTATTTGGCTAATACATGAATTAATAGGTAAGTATTTATTACAAAGATAATGAGAACAGAAATGCTATTTTGTAAAAATCTCACCGTGAGAACTTAGGTGAAGTGAGCGGGGACATGTCCAGTGTTGGACAGAGGTCTCCCCCAAGCATTGCCACATCGCCCTGAGGTTCTCGCATCCAGCGGATTCGCTTGATCATCAAGTCATCGGTCCACCTTGTGGGGGACAAACAAATTTTTTAGTTATAAAGTTGACATTTCGAATCTCACATTTTCAGGTTCTCAACCCGAAACCTGAAGCGCAAACAGCGACTACGTAAACATACAACCCACGCTTGAAAGAAAGGTCACATTTCATGCTCTTGGGACACGGTGTTATTTATGTAAGAGCCGCTTTAAGGCCCCGTGCACGAAATCAACTCATTTCGAACAATTTAGATCACTACTTGTGTGAAAGGCAAGAAGAATTAGATCTTTTTTTTTTGTTATCGTAAGAGACGAGTTATTATTCTTTTACATGGCTTGAATGATTTTTTAAAATAATGTATATAATCATGGCAAGCACCCATATTCCAACACCCTTTTCCGCAAAAGTACCGAGCGAGTGATGGTTTGGCTACGTTGTACAACAAAACTACAAAAGATTGTGCACATTAAAAAATATTTGTAACATCATTATATAGTCTACTGTTACATGGGTTGAAAACATTATTGACATCAATACGAATTAAAGCAGAAAAAAAATTCTGAAAGACGTAATTGTTGAGAAAACATTAAGACACATAAGTATTTTTTTTCATACTAAACAAACACTTTTAGGAAAATTTAAAAATTACAAATTAATCTTAAGTTAACCTTTTAATAGAATCTAAATTTTATTATATAAAAAATCAATAACTTCATTTAGTAAATTATAGGCAAAATGAACTATATTATCGACCGCGCGAACCCGATTTCGTCAGTAACAACCGGGCTCTCCCAGCGTGAACACGTATCACTTTGCTTCGCAGGCGCTCGCGAGTTATACGTAAATATAATTCCGAGATTGTACGCCGACTACCACATTTTGATCCACTAACGTTATGGCGGAATGTCTTATGTAAATGATGTATAAAAAATTTGCTAACTAATTTGAATAAATGACATTTTATTTGATTTATGTATAAATTACTTTGACCAGATATGTTGAGCTTATACACTCCCCGCAACATGAATAAGACCACACACATTAGCTCTGGTTTGATAAAGCAATGTGTTAAGAGCTTTTGAAACCCGTGTATGATATCGTTATAAGATAAGTAAGTAAATCTGATCAATTACATTGCCCTTTGGGATGTACAGTGAAAACTGTGTGTATTGCATGTAACAAGAGTATGCTTCTTTGTACCGCGCCTCTTGAATAAGACCACTGAAATAAACATATTATTTTTTGTAGCAGAAGTTTAATTTAATGATTAATAACTAGTATTCTTGCCATTCTTTCTAATTAGTTCAAAGATTCTGGAGGGTATTGAAGTATACAGAGATTTTAGGTACTCGACAGAAATATTATTCCATGTTTGCTGTAACGCTTTCTCTAACTCTTTTGAGTTATTATATTGCCTTGAATTTGCGTACACCTGACGAGAAAGACTTCCCCAAACATTTTCCATGATATTAAGGTCAAGCGAGTTTGAAGGCCACTGCAGAACATTGATCTGATTTTTTTTTAACCATATCTGTGCAATGTGGGCCTTATGGCTACTCGCATTATCATGCTGGAAAATAAAATTGTGACCCCTACAGACATTCACAAACGTATGCTTTTCTTTACCAGCAGTTCAACATATGATTTAGCTGTCTGTCTACCTTCCAGAAAAACTAAATCAATCGCCCCATGGTATGACATAGCTGCCCATATAGTTATTGAACCGAAATCTTTACGTCGTCGTAACAAAATGAGTTCATTTTTTCGCAATTCATGAAAATAATAAGAGAAGCCGTCAGGGCCATCGAGATTAACCACTAATAACTTTATACCACTCAATTTTCCAGTGAATCTTTTCACGAGCAAATATAAGACGTTCAGTTATATGCCGGTCTTCACTTATATCTTTCGACGTTTTATAAGTGGACAGTGTTGTAATATCTTCTAAACTGTTCTTAATGAGGCTTTAGTTCCGACGTTAATTGCTATTTGCTTTGCTGTCAAAGTTGAATTCGATGCTTCACGTAATATCGCATGACGTTCCCTTTCCGTGGTAGTAAATTTTATGCGCCCTTTAAAACGTTTCCCGTAATTTTCAGGTTCTTCGAGAAAACTCACTACCTGATGTGATTGTCCAATCCGTCTTGCAATAGTTCTGTGTGAATATCCTTCTTCATGCAAAATTTTTATTTTGCCTTGTTTTTCTGATGTTAAACATTTTTTTTACCCATTTTACAAAAAAACCACTACTTGACACTACTACATTTCAATTGTTTGAGTATAATAAGTACACTTAGATGATAGACACTTGCACTTCTTCGCTGTACAGGCAGCAAAATGCTACTGGTCTTAATCAAGTGGCGCACTGCTATTGGCCACTAAATTAACCAAGGGCGCGATTATGTTTCATGTTGCATAACAAAATGCAATAATCTACACAGCGTACAAAAAGAAACCGTTTAGCGTTAATTTGATGCAATTATTCTTATAAATAAGTATGTGGTTGTAATATATATTGGTCTTATTCAAGTTGCGCGGAGTGTATTTTTTTTTACTTCTTTTGAACCTGACTTGACATGATGAATGTATTTATTACGCAATGATGTGAATATTTAGACTATGAAAAACATTATTGTTATTGTATTTGTTATGTTATAAATCACCAAAAGGAAAGAAAAAACCTAAGTAGTGTGAAGACTATTTAGGTCATTTTCTTTCCTTTTTAACCGACTTCAAAAAGGAAGAGGTTATCAATTCGGATGTTTCTATTTTTTTTTATGTATGTTCGGGCATAACTCCGTCATAAATGGGCGGATTTGCAAAATTCTTTTTTTGTTCGATAGAAGTTTGTTCCGAAATGGTCCCATTTAAATTTCGTAAAGATCTGGTGATGAGTTTCGGAGACAGACAACGGAACTCTTCAATAAATACCAGTAAAACAACATTGCTGCTATCGCATATGTATGCATTGTTTACGCAATCGCACAACATAACATCACGCAGATGCAGCTTCCTGTCACTGATATTTACATAGCAAGTAGTGTTATATGAATTTGCTTGGGGTATAACTAAAAAATGAAAAATAAAAACTTTTATATAAAATAAAAAAAACAACTGACTTCTAAAAAAAGGTACGTTTCTGCACGATGATGTGAAAGTTGGAGTAATTTATGTGGACTACCTGAATGTCCTTTCTTTGGTATTGTTCATCAATTCAAAAAAAAATTGGCTGTTACATAATTTATTTTTGACGTGTAAAAGTGTTTTTTACAAACAATCTACAAAAATAAATATCATTATATCATCATTTTTATTTATTGTTTTGTTGAATGTCTAAAGTTATCTACGAATTGAACCATTTTTTGTTGATTGTGATAAATATACAGTACACACACATTCCAGGCTTTTATTTGTAAGCCGTACACTAATAATTATGTTACTT
Organism: Eremobia ochroleuca; assembly: GCA_949629135.1. Classification (NCBI taxonomy): domain Eukaryota; kingdom Metazoa; phylum Arthropoda; class Insecta; order Lepidoptera; family Noctuidae; genus Eremobia; species Eremobia ochroleuca. The sequence continues at coordinate 1,324,874 of OX451410.1, forward strand.
AAAATAATATCTTCTAAAAGATCAAAATTGTTTAAGCGGTCACTACGCTCGAACTTCACCCGCGTGTGCGTGTATCTGCATGAACTGTGCACACAAACATAGAATCGCAACGAATTAACCTAAACAGTAGCGAGTGAATTTTATGCACGGCCTCTTAAACCTCGTTTAAGAGAACGTAAACACAGATAATATTTAAATTATTGTTTATCCATTATTATATGGAGCGCGGAGTTTGTGTTACTGGATGTGCCTTTCATTTGAATTATTTTGACAACAGATATTTTTTTAACCTTTGCGAGAGAGGATAGGAATAGTTATTTTATATCCAGCGTTGGTTAAAATGGTGACAATCAGTGGCGGTGGTTAACTTTTGAACACACTGCTGGGGAGTTTGTTGCGCCACTTCTTCTTCCCAGCGAAAGCACAAGGAAGTGGTGAAGGGCGGGCGTTTTGGGGGACTGTCTTTTGTAATTTTGACGTTCGAAAAGTTATTCTCAGCCTAGTTTGAATAAATGACTTTTGATTTTGAGTTTGTCAATTAAATCCTAGGTCCTAGGATTTAATTTCAATGAGATATTTCAAATAGGTACAGACGTTAGCACATCAAGCTACCCGAAACTGTCAAATTTTCTCAATCAACCTTAAATCTAATACTCTAGCGATAAAGTTGAAAATCTATTGAAGAAATTTGACAGATTGTAGTAGCTTGATGTGCTGGCGTCTGTACCTATGCAGTGGAAACAACATAAACCATCTGACGTCTGAAATCCCTAAAGGGTTAAGCAGAGGTGTACCTGTTGTTCACCCACATATTGCCCGTTACAACAAAATTATGAAATCTTAGTGACTGGACTACTGATTGTCCTAGAACGAAAAATTTGAATACATGTTACATCTCCCAAACTTAAGTTTAATGTTTTTCTCCACTAAGATCACCATTTTTTACCACTGTTTCGTTAATAGAATAGAATAGAATAGAATATTCTTTATTATGTACACCATATAGAACCACGCAAGCCACGTTTTCGCCCCAACCTGCTTCCATTCGCCTCTTTAATGAGTTAGCCGTCTTATGCTTATCTTATCCACTGAAACCAAGGTGATAGTTCCTTTTAAACGCATCCAGCACCCCTACATCCGCACACATATAGTTATGCGGGAGCACGTGTTGCTAAACTGACTAACTCGACAGTCGCCGCTCTGTATTTTTGTGTTCATAACCCCAACACGTTGTAACTTCAACATGTTGTAACTTCAGAGTTGTGACCAGAAACATGTTATGTGGATTTTAAATAAAAGAGAATCGGAAAATCTGTGGTGGTATCATTCATTTATGCCCGGTACAGATTGGTGAAACGTAGCACGAAATACAAATTCGCCAAGATATTGTGTTACATTTCATCTTGCATTGCATAAGATTGGACGGCTCACTTGTGTTTCATTTCATGTTACGATTCACCAATATATACTGGGCATATACAACGTGTAACGTTAAATGCGCAAAACCTCAGACACCCCAACTGATTTTTAATTCAATTGACCTATTTCAGAGAGAAAATAAGTCATTAAAAAAATTTTAAAGGTTTTATGTGCTGTTTTAGTTTTACTGGCCATTCTGATCGTTTCTTGCGTCTGCGACGACGCTTTGTCGAGGGAGGAGTCGTCACCGGGCCGCGGCGCCGCGCTGACATTGGCTTGCTTGACCTATTATTAATTTATTAATAAATAGACACGGCAACGTTTTTAATGAAGATTTTTGAAAAATGTGACCTATATTAAAAAAAGGTTCAAATAATTCTGCTCGTTATTCTGATCAAACTATTTTCAGGTTTTGCGCATTTCACGTTACAGGTTGTATGTATATATATATTATACGGCATCGTTGAAACTTCAACTTGTTTTTCATGTTCACATATCCGATCTGACCAATCGGATCAGATTCGAGAAGAGATCAGATTAATGTTTAACGTTTTAAATTGATCTCTTCATGCATGACTAGCCTTTACACCGCACGTTTTCACAGCTTTCAAAATTAATGGATTCATAGAATTTATTTCGCTCAGTATGTTAAGGTCGGCTTGTTGTATTTCTAAGCATCTTACATGAATAACTGCTATCTAAAGTCTGCAAAATTAAAGCCTCAAACACCTGCAGTCAAAAGGGTTATAAGAAATTCTGAATACCTGCCAACTGTAAAATATTTATGCATGATTTGGGCAACTGTCCGACCACCGACCAGGACTCGCTATCAACGATTTTCTCGCTCAAGAAACGTACATTATTATCATATGTATGATTGTTGACGTTCGTTTCTCGTTTCTTTCGTACTATCGTAAAGATAGATACAGTAAGCCCCGTGTAAGAGAAAGAAAAACATATTAATAGTTCGTCGCTGACTGTCACCGGTGAGTACTCGTTTGTTGCAGTGACAAGAGCTATTAAAGAGAGTACTCGCTCAGCGATGCTCGCTTGGTGGGCAGAACACTCGCTAAGAGACTAATGCTTACTCGTAGTTACACGCATAACACCAAGTAATCACTCCTCACCGTCGCGCACTGGCTGCTCGTTGCTCGCCAAATCGTTTTTAGTTGCTAGCCTTCGCTTCTCGATAATCGCCGGCGATGGGATAAGTGCCTTGACCCCTGAGTTTACATATACGTATATAAACGTAGCAGTGCGAACTAACAGGAACCCTGCAGGCTTCTTGTGGTTTTCTTTCCCGTAGTCTTTAACTTTACATTTACATTATAAAATCAGCAAGGATACTCATGAAAGTATTTATAAAACAGCTAATTTTATACGAATTATAAGCCTTCTTAAAACCTGTGTATAGGGAAAACTTGACGCAGCTTGTATTCCTGCACAAAAAAGGTATACAAGCGAGATATAAGCCGCTCACCTATGAACGCTTACGGTAGAACTTTAAACCCAGACAAATCCTTTGAAACAGCCCTATTCCGGTAGATGAAAGAACGAAGTAGGGACTTATTAACTTTTACAGGGAATATTCTACTAAAACACACTATAGGTATGTTGTGTTTTTACTGAATTGTAATTTCTGGTAAACAAATATGGCGGACTGAGAAATTGATAATGAAAAAAAAGTGTTTAAATGGTTAGTTCAGAGCAGTTTTCCATGTTGTTCCTGTAATTCATGCCATATTTATATTGTAATTGTGCTTCTTCAATGAAACGAATTTATACTTTACGCTATTGATGGTGTATTCCTTGGTTACAAAAAAAAAACTTAAAATAGACAGTGTAGGTAGGTTATCACGTTACGTCTAGAGGGTCTCTCCGTCATGAAGCGAGTCGGCGCGGCGCCGGCGCTCGCTGCCCCGCTCACACGACGTACCTCTTATGGCGGCGGCAACAAGCATTATTTTATTTTATTGATAATATTCAGAAAATCCTAAAACCTTTGTTTTCCTGGAATAAATACTTTGTGATATATTTTTCTAGACAAAAATTCCTTTGTTCGATTTGTCGTTCACAAATATGCTCAATACCTAGATAATATATTAATATTGTTTTCCCGGAAAACCTTCAACAAAGAAATATGTTTTAATGGCACATTTTGGAGGGTTTAAGTACCTACTTAGACCGTCAAAAGAGTCTTCACGAGTAATGATACTTCAGAAAAGACAGGGAAATTATTTGTTTACCAAATTGAATACAAACTTAGTCTTTTATTCTTTTACGCATTTTTTATCACTATTAATATTTGGGATGTAAAATAGCAACAACAATTACCTAACTATTTATCAACGTAAGTTGTATAATAATCAAATCACAACCGTTATTCTTTGAAAGTTGTATGAAATGGAAAAAAATGGAAATGATGGATGGATGGATGGAATGGTAATAAGTAATTACGTAAAAGTGAAATGTAGTGCGATTCTGTAACCATCTCACCGTGAAAACTTAGGTGAAGTGAGCGTGGAGTGAGCTGTCAGTGTCATCCCACCTAATACTAGGGATCGTCCAATCATACATTTACAATCATAATCGAGATTTTAATACCTAATATTTTTTATGCTAATTCTATGGGTAATTTTATATAATTTCAAAGTTAGTATTTTAGTTGTCGAAACTCACGTTTAATCCCACGTAGTTTGTGTGGCGTGATCACTTCACCAGATTCACGAAATGCCGTGAGTCGGGTCTATAGTCTAGGAAAAAAGAGAAAAACAACATCATTGAGATTTGACTAAGTTTCTGTTTCAGTTGTTGTTTTTTTTTGTTCTGCTATTTTATTTTAAAACCCCATAAGATGGTAATTTTTTAGCATAAAATCTCGATTATGATTGTAAATGTATCCTTGGTCAATCCCTAGCATCAGTGGGATGACACTGACAGCTCACTTCACGCAAGTTTTCACGGTGAGATTTTTACAGAATTGACTGGCTGCTAAAGAAAAAGTATTTAATGAACAATTAACAACACTAAAATTTAATGTCTTAACCACAATGGTTGGTACACAAATGGTGATTTGTTTTTCTGTAAGCAATATACAGACAGAAGAACATTCTGCCCTTCTCTCCAGTCCGTACACAGTTATTTTATTTACTTCTGAGTTTGCATCACTGTCCAAATCACAGTGATCGTTATTCTCATTCTTATAAGGTTGCTTTTGGGTTGCTGCCATTGACAGATCTGTCAAAATCATTGTGATCTTTATTCTCGTCACAATAAAGTTGCTGTTAGATTGCCTTTGTCAGTGGTATAATAACAGAAGGACAAATCTTCTAATTTAAAAGATAAAGAACCTAGTCGCAGTTTCATCTCGGCGACAAAACAAATGTTAAAAACTTGTCAAAAATATAGGGAAATCAGAAGTATTTTTGACAGATTGAGACCCAGACAGAATTGCCCCTTTGTTAACGGACTGTACTCCCATAGTTCAAACAGAGCTGTTTTTATTTTTCTCTCAACCACACAACAAGAAATAGTTTTACTATTCTTTTAAACCGGTGATATAAATTTACAGCCATCAAAAACCAACAATTTCCATAAAAAAACAGAATTATCTCAACATCTCCAGAATACGTCCTCGCTTGAAACAAGCCTGGCATATAAACTCAAGGACGAACTTTAATATATGCATTTTGCACCCTCAGTGCACTATACACGAACACACGAACAGACATGCATACATGCATGCCTCCATGTAAAATGTATGGATATTTATGCATAGAACCGCATTGTACACTTTTAGCAAATTGCGAATCAATGTTTTATGTTTTTGAGGACATATGACATCAATTTGTTTGTTCTGTGCAAGACTTGTAAGTGCATACAAATACTAAAATTGTAAAAGTAACTCTGTCTGTTACCTTTTGAACGGATTTGGATGTTTGGCACTCGGATAGACCACAACCTGCAGGGTAATTGCGTAACTCACTATCAGTAGCAATGGGTTTCATTTTGACAGTCCAACAACATTCATTGCGCTATTTATGTTGTTGAGCAGACACTTTTGTCGAACATATGGAGCAATGGATTAGCAATATGCTTCAAAATGATTCAAATTGAGATTAGTAATAGTGTGTTACGCAATTAGGGTGTTGGCTTAGGAGATTTTTTTACCGGTAGCTAGTTCCGGTGGGATAGTTCCGACTTCCACGCAAACGGAGCCGCGGGCAAAAACTAGTTGAATCGTCCCCAAAGAAATGGTCTGGGTGTAATTAGGGGTGGAATGTGGTATTAAAGGTTATATGGGAAAATATGAACTCCACGTATCTACTTAGTCAAAGTCACAAGTAAAGCTCTATTTTCTAATCTTGTCCAAGTTATTGATTAAAAGCTAGTCACTCTATTTATTTATTTTTTATTTTTTTTATTGCTGAATGGGGCCGCCCTTGACCTCAATCTCGCCTGATGGAAAGCGATGGATGAGGTCTATGATGGAAAGGTGTTCAATTATTTATTTATTTATTTATTTTTTAGGAAAACTTACAGCTAAACAGATACAGTAAGTAATAAAATTATACAAAAATAAGGCCAATTACAAGTTTCCACGTGTAGTTAATGGTACCTACTCGTAGATAGTCATTAAATCTTAAAACATACCGAAACATCTTACTATATAACACAGTAACGCTACACAGAGATTAGTTAGCAAGGATTACGAGTTAAAGACCACATGACAAGGTTCGGAGCAGATTATTCGATCAACAAACATACAGAAACCCTTCTTAGTGTATTGACGAGCCAATTAGATTAGGTTGTAGACTGATAATCCTGATTAAAGTGGAGACATGTTAGGTTAGGTTGGTTTAAACGTAGTTTCTTGAACGATGGTACGAGAATGTTGTAGAGATTTTTATAAAAATGTCTGTAAAGGCTGTTTTATATTTGCATCAATTAAGAAGCGAGATAAGTCCCTTGACGTCTATACGTGATACTTCACTATGAAAACCTGTCACTTTTGGACTGACGTTTGGACTTTGGACACAAATATCTAACTTGGTGCTTGAACTTACCTCGTTATAGAGGTATAAAGAATAGGGTGTAAAGTTCATTCATCCTCCATAGAAATAGGAGGATCCTCCGACCAGACGGGAGTTGTGTTTGGTGGGCAATTGCCCGACGATTGATGTCGGGGCGTTGTATATATACTAGTCGCGGAAAACTCTGCTTGCGCGATGCATGATTATCACGTGACGTCGGTGTGATGCGTAGTTCGTATGTGGCGATGTAGATAGCGCCACATCGTTAATTAACTAGTGCAAATCTCTAAGGAAAACTCGAAAAGGCTAGTTGACACTTCCCGTGATCCAAGGGCTTTTACCTTGGCCAGAGGCTAAGCATTGACATACAACGTGGTAATGCCACCAGTCTCTTAGATACTTTACCAGTCGACAGCGATGCGTATGAATTTTTCGACGCCATATTTTAGTTTATAAATAGTTTTAGTTAAGTTAGGATTTCATTTTATTATTTTTATTAATTTATTAGGCATTAGTTGTTCTTTTCAAATTAAATTTATATGAAAATGTGAATCAGCCGTATGGTCAGTGGTAACAAAACCAGTTTAAGCTGGACTTTTATTCTATTAAAAGTCCGCACTGCGCTAGGCCAGCTCAAGGTCAAAGTGTTACCACTTGTTTTTGGGTAGGAAATTATCAAACAACTTCTCCTGCTCTGGGCGGAGCGGAAGGGCGTGTCAGACTTTTACTGACTAACCACCCGTGTTCCTTCAGTTGCCTGTGCCAGGGGCTAAGGTAACTTTCTAGAACAACCCACGACCCGGCAGGCATCAGCCCTAGCGTATCCCGTCAATTAGTGCTTATATCTCTTTGAGGCGCGCGTGGAATACAACGCACCGTAGACCCGGGACTGGTCCTTACCAGACGGCGAGCTACCCATTGCTCGCTGTCCGTAAGCGAGCAATGGGTAGCTCGGTGGTGCCCAGGGCGTCTTCTGCAGTGACTATATTGGGGCGTGAGGGCGCAATGGTTGCCTTTCCCTCACGCGTTCCGCCCCTCCTTCGCAAGCATTATTGCTTCGCAGAAGGAGGTGACGGCTTCCCATGCAATCTCGCTTCATACCATGGCCTGGACCAGGACCGGACGCGAGAGATCGCCGCCGTCAGGACGCGTTGGTGCTCCGCCCAAGCCGGGCAGACCTCCAGCGTAAATGTGTTACCACTGACGTGCGGTCGATTGAACGTAGTCCATCATGAAAACTTCTGCCATCTAGAAGCATTGCTGGACTCTAGTTTTAAAGATGAGAAAATATTAGGCACGTTAGACAGACGCTCGTTTTTTTATAGCTTTTGGAATATGTCCTTGACCTTGCCACAATTTCACTAGGACTTTTGAATGAGGCATGCGTCAAGTCATGAACGTTATGAAAAATAACTAACGGTCATTCTCCAATTTGGCGTTCTTTGCCTAATTACCGTAACCTTTTTTATTTTTCACTGATTTGACTTAAACACATTAAAATATAAAACAGATCAAAGATACGAATTCAATAATTAATGTGGCATGTAACAATTAATGGTGGTTTTCTAGTTAATGAGACTTAAACATTTTATGGGTATGGTAATTAGAAAAACTGAATATTTAATGCTACGGTAATTAGAAAATATCATCAAGTCTATGTAAAATATGATATAATGAAATGATAATAACACACATTAATAATTTTTACACATATAATTATAATTAAAGCAATAGAATTAACGATGTCACTCATAACCATAACCCATAGTAAAAGAGACACTTTATCATTGCTATAATTTATTAAAAATTAGACACTTTCAATGAAAATCAGGTAAAAACAAACTAAATAAAACAAACATTGTCTTAATTAAAAAAGGTAAGTAGGATGGAACTTAAAAAGAATAATATTCTAAATCTTCTTGGATAATAAGAATAGATCTCAATTGTTTCCAATTTTTCCTTTTCCTTTTGTCTTTTATAGTAAGCTCTGAAATTTTCCCTATTTCTTTTTTGAGTTTTTTTCCGGTTTTTTGGTGATATTTCGCAGATATTTCGCAGATGGCACGATATCGCGGCTACAGTTAGTAAACAAGTATTAATTTTTCATACAACGGTAATTATAAACATATGGTAATTAGTATACGGTAATTAGAAAACGATAGATTTTCTTAAAAATGCTGAAATCCGACACAGTATGCAAATACTAGCTTATTACAACATACGGAGGTCAAAGTAATGTCTCCATTTACAGGATCAACTTGGGTCTAACTTAAAAAATCAAGTATTAAAATAAGTACAACGGTAATTAGAAAAGTTTTTAACCAAGGCTACGGTAATTATATACTCACGTGCTTTATTGGCGGTACACTAACTTTAGAGACTTGTAACTACTGATGGGCCGCGGCACACACTCAGAAGACGCGACGAGTACGGTAGTGATGTGCCAAATACTGTTAATTAGGGATTTGCACCCAAGAACATAAAATGTCACGGCAATTATAACTTTCGATTGGACATGCGGTTACTTAATGATAATTATTTATAGACTGGTTCTATTGAGTCGATATTTTGTTATGCGATACACGTTGCTTAATACCGTTTATAACGTTGAATGGATCAAAGTAAATCTGTACGATATAAAAATTACAAGCAAGTTTTAACATTAAGTTGGTGTGCGGACACGCCACGGTAATTAGAGAACAGAGGTTCTTTGAACATAGGTTAAATTAATTTAGTCTTAACTACTTAAAACAGAAGCCAATGTTTTGGTTTACAGCTAGATACGGATGCTGTCTAACATATAAAAAAAATTGCATGATTGAATATGATAATATTACGGATTATGCAAGCCCGGACACGTAAAACTTGCTAATCGGAGAATGGCCGCTAACAATAAGAAAGGTTGAATTTCACCTATGAAACTAAATGCGATTAGCCCATCTAAACTGCTTTCAGGCTGTCAATGTCTTTATTGTTGTGGGAAATTGACACTAAGGTTTAGAGATGCTAATCACATGCATTTCGTTAAGATCTAGAATTATTATCACTACATAGTATAAAACAAAGTCGCTTCTTTGTCTGTCTGTCCCTATATATGCTTAGATCTTTTAAACTCCGCAACGGATTTTGATGCGGTTTTTTTTTTTAATAGATAGAGTGATTCAAGAGGTAGGTTTATATGTATAATATATGCATAATATAGTAGAGAAACACTCATAATTTTAGAGGTTTCTAATGTGATGTCGTAAATAAACACATTTTTTTGCACTTACATTGTAAACGCTGGCTGAACCATTCGAGATAGATCCAAAATAATGTACTTACTACAGTATTGTACACCTTAAAAAGCTCTACAAAAAAACCCGCGATGGTATATGTCTATCTCTTAGGGCTAACCCACAATAACGATTTTTTATCCTATACTTTTTACGAGAAATAATGGCTCTAAAATTATCAGTGTTTCTCTACTATATTATGCATGTATTATACATATAAACCTTCCTCTTGAATCACTCTTATCTATAAAAAAAAAACCGCATCAAAATCCGTAGCGTAGTTTTCAAGATCTAAGCATACATAGAGACAGACAGACAGCGGGAAGCGGTTTTATTCTATGTAGTGATCAGCATTGCACCCGTGCGAAGCCGGGGCGGGTCGCTAGTTATGTAATATGGAAGGTGGCGAAAAGTATTTCCGATTAGGTGCGCTATGTAAAATATAGTAAAATTATATAAATAAGCCGAAATAGGCAATCTCAATTCTATTTAATCCGAACCATCCTGTCCCTTGCTGCCCTCCCCCAACGACGCCTTAAGCCGTGGTCTGTACCCACAGGGGGGTGCCCTTGGCGTGTAGTCGCTTAGTTTTTAAGTTTTTAAAGCCCTGGCTGGAGGCCTTAATTTATTGATCCACCCACAGGCAAGCACGGTTAAGCAGCCGGCAACTTTCTAGGTTGACCTGTTAGGTGCCATATAAAAAAATAAAAAGAAGTCCTCAATTCTTTTCGCGAGTCGCATAAAAGGTGCCAGAGAGATCATAACAGGACGAAGTGCTGAAAACGAACCCACAGCCTTTAAAAAAACCGATTAGTTAGCTAACATGAACATTCCTATCAAATTCCAAAACCGCTACTGCACAGAAACTTTGCACCAGCAAACCACCTAACTTGATGAGTGGCCTATGTCCAGCAGTCTATGATAGGCCTAATAGAATTAGCTGGTGAATCCGGCCGGTCTTGGGCTTTATATTATGTTGACAAGTCAGATTCCTGCCGACGTTCCGTGTTAGACGCTTCTCTTTACTTTGCTGTAGGGATGGGACCGTGTCGATAGATTTTTTAGAGGAAATCATTTTGATAGTTTTTATTAGAATATTTGTGTGAAAGTTGAGACCTGAGCGGACCCTCCCGACCCCCGCGCTGTTACCGTTTTTGCCATCGATGCCTCAGTACCGCGCGCGTTTACACCTTTTGCGCGCTTGGGCGCTTACACTCCTTTGCGCGCTTACGCACTTCTCAAGTTAAATCCTGTGGGTTGTACTTAGCGTTGAAAAAAGCAGGGAAAATTCCCGTTTCTTTCCAATTCCGTTTGTTTATTTATTTTATTTTTTTCAATGTTTCATTCTATAGTTTCAAGAAAATTTGCCAGTATTATATTTCATGTGTTTTTTTTAATATAACCGAAAAATATGAAAGAATCGGGAAACTTTTTTTTTTTTCAATCCTTAACTTAGGATTTTCTATGCTTTAACTCCGCCCCCCTGTTGTGCATCTAGTATTCTAGCTGTCAGTTGTATAAATTGTTTTATCAATTTAAGTGCTAGTTCCGGGAATGAAACATTGAAAAAAACAACGGAATGGGAAAAAAACGTGAATTTTCCCTGCTTTTTTCAACGCTAGTTGTACTGTGGAGGGACACAGTGATACCTACTTTATAATACCTAAAACACCTTGACACATAAACAAAAACACTACACAACACAACACTTCGAACATAAACACTTTGTTTTTTTTTATTTGATTTAGACCGTGAGCTAAGAGAAGATATTGACTATATTGATTGTAAAGCTGTTTTTTGTTAGGACTAGAAAAAATGTTATGTCTTTTATCTAGAACTTTTTAGGACATTCATCTTAGTCATTATTGTGTCCAAATTGGGTAGTTGCATGATATTGAATACTATATATTCTAGTAGATAATATATCCACACATGTAATACAATAATAGAATTCGAAATCAAATTTGAAATCGGTTGAAAAATAAAAAACTTATAACTTATAGAAACTTTTTGTCTATCTCTTTCTCGCAAAACGAAGTTTTGCATGTAATTTATATGGCGATACTGAACTATGACGTTACAATTCAGTATTTCCCTCTCTGTCTAATTGAGAGTTTTGAACGCTCATATCTTTTCAATTTTTAAAAATATAAAAAAAAAACTGTTTATACCAAGCTATTAGTGAGGTAAAAAAGCTTCAATTTAAATAATAAAAAAAAATTAGTGAACTCGCGGATTCCAAACGCTGTGTCATTTAAATTTGTTGCACGTTGTGGTTTTCTTTTAAATCAAAGGTAATATATTGTAAAGTGGCCAAATATCTGAGTCATATTCATTTACGGTTGCGAGCTTCTATGCGGCCCCTATAACGAGTATTGTAATGTAAATGTTTCTGTTAATTAGATATCTCATCCTCTGCCTAGCCTTTTCCCAACTATGCTGGGCTCGGCTGCCAGACTAACCAGATGCAGCTGAATACCCAGTATGTTACATGGAGCGACTGTCTATCTGACCTCCACAACCCACTTACTGGTTAATACGATACCCCTTGGTTAGGCATGTTGTCAGACTTTCGGGCTCCTGACTACCCGTAACAAATGTCAAAGATCCACAAATGACAGCCGGGACCAACGGCTTAACGTGCTTTCCCAGGCATGGAAGAATCTCGGTATGTAAAGATGGTCACCCATCCACAGACCAACCGCGGCAAGCGTAGCTCAACCTGATTTATCGAACTGTGTGGCTGTTATTATTTAGCCACGGGCCCGTCATGTTAATTCTAGGTAATACCCATAAAACCTCACACAAGAATCTATTCATTCAGCAATCTAAACCATTTCTATGAAACATCTATGTAGTGTCGGTCTAGTGGTCAGTGATACGCAAGGTCGTGGGTTCGATTCCCACCCTGGACAAATGTTTGTGTGATGAGCACGATCATTTGTTCTGTGGCTGGGTGTAATTTATCAATAATATGTATGCATTTAGAAATATATATGTATGTTTATCAGTTGTCTAGTACTCATAGCACAAGCTCTGCTTAGTTTGGGACTAGATGGCGTTGTGTGAAAGTTGTGGAATATTATTATTATTATTATATAATCAGTCCATAATGTTCCCACTACTATTGGTAGAGACCTCCTCTTGGTGAGGGGGACTGGCCGTAATCCTCCACACAGGCCTAATACGGGTTGGTAGATGTCACGAATTGTTGGTTCTAGGACATGCCGGTTTCGCCACTATGTTTTCCTGCAACAGTGGTGATGAGATAATTTACACAAAGTAAATCGCCTGTCTGTGTTTGAACCTACGACCTGCAACTCGTAAGTCGCGGCAGTTACCACTGGGCCATCATCACTCTCTACACATTCTATTTATTTATTTATTTATTTATTTATTCATTTGGGAGAACAAACAGCTACACAAAAGTTTCTTAGTTAATAAACCTTAATATATAAAGTGTATAATGTAAGTGTAACTCACGACGTTATCCACATGTTACCTTAAATATATTTATATACACGAACTAACTAGGCATGCGAGTGAAATTACATTTAGTTGAACGTTTAAACGTAATCAGTTATAATTTAGATTTAGTTTGTTAATTGTCGGATTACAGTATTTCGAAATACATTAGACGAAAGTTTAAATAGATCTATGTCTGAAAAAAATGTGTTATAATTATTTGCCATGCGACGTAGAGGTGCGCGCACTCCAGCATTGGTACGGCAAGATGGAATGGCGAATAGTGGGCGTGCGCGCACCTCGCGTCTTATAACAGTCCTAGGTACCACATAACTTAATTTATTTACCAGATCTGAGCAGTCATATCTGCCGCTACATATGTCATAAAGAAACATCATTTCTAGGAAAAGGCGTCTAGACTTCAAATCCATCAATTTAACAGCCCTACGGGAGTCGCTAGAGGTTAAGACACGCCGACAACGGTATCGCACTGCTTTGAGAAATTTGCATTGAACATTTTCCAGGATTTGTACGTATTTTTTATATAACGGATTCCATATTAGTACAGCGTATTCAAGTTGTGACCTAATAAGTGACTTATAAAGATGTATGTACGTATCAGGACGCTTAAAGTCTGAGGTAGTTCTCATCACAAAACCATACATTCGATATGCGTTATTTACTATTTTGTGAATATGTTGATCAAGATGGAGCTTACTATCTAATATTACCCCCAGATCTTTCACCGACGTAACTTCGCTGAGAGGAGCATCGCTTAAAATATACGGACGTTTTATAATATTTTTGTTTTTTGTGAAAGTTATTGCAACACATTTGGAAGTGCTTAATTGAATTTTGTTCTTAATACAATACGCATGAAATCTATTTAAGTCGTCCTGAAGTAATTCACAGTCCGCAAAAGTGCGTATTGTTCTGTATATTTTGAGATCGTCAGCGTAAAGTAAGAATTTTGAGTGCAAAAAACAATTCCATACATCATTTATAAATATAATGAAAAGTAAAGGTCCTAAAATTGAGCCCTGGGGCACGCCAGAGGACACTGTGATTGATTTGGATTGATACCCCCTAATTACGACTCGTTGTGTTCTGTTTGTTACATACGAAATAAACCAGCGAAGTAAGTCTCCGCGAATCCCGTTATAAGCCAGCTTTTCAAGAAGTAGCTCATGGTCCACCTTATCAAAGGCCTTCTGGAAGTCTGTGTAGACGGCGTCAGTTTGTATCTGTAGATCTATATTATTGAAAAGGTAATTGGTGAAAGTTAATAAATTTGTAACTGTAGATCTTCTTTGGACAAATCCATGTTGTTGAGCTATAATAATATTGTGTAGTGTGGGGTAAATTGCGCCATGTACAAGCCTCTCAAAAATCTTCGATAAGGCAGATAAGATGGAGATAGGCCGGTAATTTTCAACATCCTGCTTAGAGCCAGCTTTGTGTACTGGTGTTATATTAGCCATTTTCCAAACTTCTGGGAATATCCCATCATTAATACATTTATTAAATATGAAGCATAACGGTACGGAAATATTCGCGGCGACTTTCTTAAGAAAGTAAGTTGGTAACCCATCAGGACCAGGCCCTTTTGTTGTATCTAATGAGTTAAGCTCCTTTAAAACTTGTTCATGAGTAAACGAAATGCGATTTATAACAACACAGTTATCTGCACAGCTTTCAGGAGGTGTCCATTGACTGTCTTTTAATGTTGATGTTTCATAGACTGACTGAAAATAATCTGAAAATAGGTCACAAGTTACGGATGGTTCAGTTGAAATTTTACTTTTATAGGATACTGAAGCTGGTATACCATTATTGGATTGACGATTAGAAACATAGCTCCACAAATACTTAACATTTTTCTTTATGTTTTGCTCAACACTATCTATATACTTATAATAATTATTGTTACATTCAGATTTAAACCTATGTCTTAAAAAAGAGAATTGTTCGTAGTCTGACAGGTTGTTGTACGTCTTCCATTTGATCCAAGCTTTATTTTTAGATCTGAAAATGCGAATTAATGACTTAGAAAACCAAATTGGGAATTTCGTAGATTTGGTACTAGTTTTGGGAGTATGCTTTTTAATCGAGCCATATAAAATATCATAAAAAGCACCGACACATTCGTTTGCAGACAAAGTACTAAAATTAGCCATCCAGTCAGTATCAGAAAGATCTAGATTTATATGTTCATAATTTGCGTTGAAAAAATTATATTTGTATGCCTTCGCTTGTGCGAGGGTCTTAAACGCGGATTTATATGTAATAGTAGCACAGAAAGGAGGATGGTGACCATCAATTGGCAGCAATGTACAGGATGGGGTGTATGTAGTACAATCAGTATTGCTAATTAATAAATCTAGAATACGACCATTGTTATTCCTTATGTTATTGAACTGTGACGCATTAAGTAAAGAAATGAAGTTGCTCAGATGTTCGTTAGCGGTTGAAGAATTACTGTAAAAACATTGTTGACCCGAGGCACTACTATGTTTGTTAGGTAACCAGCTAATGTCTGGCAAGTTATAATCTCCAAAAAAGTAAAATATTTTAGTGTTGAGATTGCATAGAGTACCATATAGAAGATTAAAGTGGTCTACTCTACTAAAAAGCTACTCGAACATCTACATATATGTTTCTATCGACATTCCCCCATCCCCAACCCGTTTGCTCGGCAAACCGCGTTTTGTGGAAGTCGCTTGTCGGTTCCCGAAATTAGATTTGCTCTCCAAGCTGTAATACTGATTAAAACCATTTTCGTTCGGCTTGCTTCCTGTCTTGAAACATTTTTCAATAGTTTCACGTGATAGTTTCATCTGGTTTTAAAATGGGGCAAGATTTTTTACTCTTGTAGGTAAGTCTAAGTCTTCTTTCGTGTCAGCAGTAATTATAAAAGAATAGCTGATGCTGTGGTGGAATGGGTTTTGTGCCCGGTTGATGGCAACAGGGTCACTCCTTATTATATGGTACAGACGCCAGCACATCAAGCTACTACAATCTGTCAGATTTCTTTAATAGATTATCAACTTTATCGCTAAAGCGTAAGGTTCAAAGTTGATTGGGAAAATCTGACAGTTTCGGGTAGCTTGATGTGCTGGCGTCTGTACATACTTAAAGAAAAATAACTAGCGCAATAACTAGGTGCATTAAAAGTACATCTCTCTGCTGAACCTTTCGCGGTAAACAGGCGTGATTTTATGTATGTAGGTTGAAGTCCTTCTACCCTGAATCATTTTGATGTAGCCACAGTACGACGCATTGCGCATACATACAATTAAACCAAAATGTAACAGAATTGTTGAATTTCCAAGTTCTTTAGGAACGTTACGACATCTGCAATATTTTTTCCGATTCGTGGTGATGGTACATGAACCGCGGGGCCGTTGCGTAACATGCTAACAATTGCAATGACTTTTATAATCATTTGACAACTTTTATTGCGTTATTCACGTTATCGAGCAGACGAATTTTTCAAACATATGAAGCAATGAATTAGGAATTGGAAAGTGTGTTACAGTATTTTTATCTCACGAAGCGTCACGCGGTTTACTTGTGTTTACTCAGTGTACAAACACGCTGTAAATGTGTGTGTAAGCGCAGGGGCTCTCGGTACCGTACGAGACAATGACGAACTCGGAAGTGTGGGTGTGTGTGTGTATTAAGTGCTGACGCTACTCATCTTTACGCTCACGATCACATTTTGTTTGTACACTTAGTTACCACAAGAAAAGTGCGTGTCGCTTCGTGAGATAATAATAATGTGCGCAATTGGGGCGCCGGTCGCCCGATAGCTACCTTCGTGCTATTAAAATACTTAATTCGTCTCAAATTATTTCGATAAATATTTGCACAAAGAAAACACAGTCAAATAATAATAATAATAATATTTTACACACTACACGCTGCATTCACTTCGTTTGGCACGTGGTTGAAACCAAACAAAGACCTGAGAAAAAAATGTATACGCCAAAAAAATAATAAAAATGAAAAGTAATTTCTTAAGAGATAAGCAGTACCTTATAGTACACAATACTTATATGTCGTTTCTATAACTATTTTACTGTGTATATCATCATCTGCCTAGCCTTTTCCCAACTATGTTGGGGTCGGCTTCCAGTCTAACCGGATGTAGCTGAATACCAGTATTTTACATGGAGCGACTGCCTATCTGCCCTCCACAACCCAGTCACTGGGTAATACGATACCCCTTGGTAAGACTGGTTGTCAGACTTTCGGGCTTCTTACTACCCCGTAACGACTGTCATAGATCTACGAATGACAGGCGGGACCAACGGCTTAGCGTGCTTTCCGAGGTACGCTGTGTATATACAAATAATAAAATAAATAAATAATAATAGTTTACTTGGAACAATGATGGGATAGGTGTTTTCCTCTTCCGCTGCAAGCCTTTGCAAAAAAACTCCTACCTAGCGCTAATCCCAAGATAAAGCCCCCCACTCATCATTTCTAAGCTCGTCTAATTCTTTCCGTATCATTTAATGTGTACAATAGAATTAGGAATGTGATGAATAGTCCGCATTAACACATCCTTACTAATAGAGGAGGCTATTGTCTTTAGTTTCATAGATTTATGTTTATGAATTAAGGTTTAAGATTATGTCTAACCGGGGCTTATAATTATCATCTGCCTAGCCTTTTCCCAACTATGTTGGGGTTGGGCTTCCAGTCTAACCGGATGTAGCTGAATACCGGTATTTTACATAGAGCGACTGCCTGTTTGACCTTCACAACCCAGTTACTGGGCAACACAATACTGACAATACCCCTTAATAAGATTGGTTTTACACGGACTCTGTGGCTGTTACTTAGCCCCATTTACTGCATTCTATACTTTTACAATATTTGTAAATATGTGAGCACCAAGTATCTATCATATAATTAATTTACTTGTCATTGCTTTATTTTTTTCTTTTGTTTATATTAATTTGATTTATATTGATTTCATTTTATTTGATTTGATGTGCTCTAATTTGGTTTTTATCTTTTTAATTTAATTTATTTATAATGTTTTCTAGTTTGTGTTGCGTGGTAATCAATGGGTGTTCTTTACCTGAAATAAAATGAATTTATTTATTTATTTTATTTTTAATTGTGGTCTTCACATATAATTATTATACATAATTATGTCATGTATACAAAATATTGTAAAACATTTTAAAAGAGTAACGGTGGAGTTTCTTGACCATTTTTGTCCATATGAAACTAACATTTGAAAGCGGCAAATAGAATCGATTCTATTTTTGTAAATTTAGACGTTCAAAAGTGCCTGTTATTTGCCTATTTAAAATAAATTATTTGACTATGACTTTGACATTAAAATGGTCTCCACACGTACTAGCTAGCAAAATGTTGGTGTACCTATTAAACACACCTGACAAACCCTTCAGGGTGTACAGACGTGATGTTTAGTTTAGTCTACAAAATACAAAACAATCATACTCAAAAAAATATTAACTACTATCCTGAGAATCTCCAGAATTGCGGTCTCATAAATTGAACCAAACCGCTTGAAGATAAATGAATTAATTGTTGCTTTATTGATTTATATCTTCACCCTTTAAAGCTTCATCAGGTAGGCAGAGCAACAGGTTCCCGTGTCTATAGCAGTACAAGGATCTTTTGGCCAAAACCCGAAGGCTAAAAGGTCAGCATGTCGATTCTGTAAAAATCTCACCGTGAATACTTGCGTGAAACATTTACAATCATAATCGAGAAGTTAATAATATGTTTAATGCTAATTCTATTGATCATTTTATATAATTTCTAAAGTAGTATTTTAGTTGTCAAAACATTACTATTTGTTGGGGTTTTAAAATAAAATAAGAAAACAGAAACTTAGTAAGAACATGTTTTTTTTTTCCTAGACTAGTTCTTATATCGATCCACTTTTTTAATGCCAAACACGCTTTCATGCTATTTCGTTTCCGCGTATCGAAATACCGTTATTCCGTCTCGTCTTATGAATAGATGCATATTTTTTTTTGTATTTTACTTGGTTTTTGTACTGTTCTTGTCTAAACTTAAAATAAAAAAATTCGTAGTTAGCGCAATTGTGAACTAAGGCATCGATATTAAGACTAGTTTTTTGTTCCTAGATCGAAACCCTAAAAAATAGTAATGTTTTGACAATGAAAATACTAGCTTTGAAATTGAATAAAATGATGTAAATAAGTATTTCTAACATAGGAATATTGGAATTTAATCATTTAGAAACAAAATCGATTTAATTTAATAGAATTTATAACCATATTATACCTAAAAGACTTAATACCCAGTCATAGCGAGGAACTAACAATATTCAGCAACATAACTCAACAAACTGAACACCAAAACAAAACAAATTAAACTTCACAAACACTATCCAACCTGTTCTGCTGTCGGTACTTGGCAACAAAGGTGCAATGCCGTCACACAAATATTTGTTCGTTAGACTTTGGACACTGGATACTGATCATTTTGTACATAGTCCTCTGTTTATAGTACTGACGAGCCTGCCAGTTTAATTATTTGTAAAGGCTGAAAATATTAAGTATGTATTGAAAGTTTTTTGCAAGAAGTGTAGTACAGACGCCAGAACATCAAGCTACCTGAAACTGTCAAATTTTCCCAATCAACTTTGAATCTTATGCTTCAGCGATAAAGTTGAAAATCTATTAAAGAAATTTGACAGATTGTAGTAGCTTGATGTGCTGGCGTCTGTACATTTTGGATGGTAAAGTTTTCTAAAGTTACGAAAACAATGAGCTGATACTAGCTTGCTAAACTACGTATCAAATACAATAAGTAAAGCTACTGGTTGCAATCTTTGTCACAATGGTTGCTGAAGCGTCAATGCCCTTTTCAATTTTTGCTTCAGAAATTTGGCTTCATTTTGAGGTCCGCCATTACATCTTTTTTTCGCAAAATCTTCTTCGCGGTGTAGGCTACTTACACGCCTCACCAATGGTCAATACAAAAGGAAAGAAAGCATAATCTAATTACAATTATAAGGAAAATGTTTGTGTGTGTGTCTGTACGGTCTCATCGCCGGACATTTCTGCTTACTCTGTAACTTACCTTTAGTTACCGCTGCGTGTCATAATTTAGCATAATGCATAATAAAATGACGTGACTGACGAATTAAAATGTAGTGAATTTATAAGTGGGTAGCTATCAACAACTGCAAGAAATAATCGCCATCCACTCTAGTACTGTCACTTACTCTTAGCTTAAATAAACTTAACTATTTAGTGCATCTCAGTGGAACGTGTTTCTCTATACTAACAACCGGTCGATTCTGTAAAAATCTCACCGTGAAATCATAAGTGAAGTGAGCACTTAATAGTATTAATCCCTAGCGAATGACAGCTCACTCCACGCTCACTTCACCCAAGCTTTCACGGTGAGATGGTTACAGAATCGCACGGCTGAACTTACCAACCTTCGGACAAATCAGTGTACGGAGTTAACTACTACAACCCGTACAGTTTCCATGTAAAGTAGGCTTGGGCACTTGTCCGTTTGCAGTATTTCGAAGCATTCTGATGGGTGACTACAGACGTCATTTTATTTTATCATCAGCGTATAGCATCTCACTGTTGGGCCATAGCTGCTCTATTTAGTTATTTTTATATGTATATGACATAATTCATCACATAATCACTATCACTACATAGTATAAAACAAAGTCGCTTCCCGCTGTCTGTCCCTATGTATGCTTAGATCTTTAAAACTGCGCAACGGATTTTGATGCGGTTTTTTTTAATAGATAGAATAATTCAAGAGGAAGGTTTATATGTATAATACATGCATAATATAGTAGAGAAACACTGATCATGTTAGAGGTTTCTAATGTGATGTCGTAAATAAACACATTTGTTTGCGCTTACAATGCAAACGCTGGCTTGACCCTACCAGATAGATCAAAATAATGTACTACAGTATTGTACACCTTAAAAAGGTCTACAAAAAAGTCCGCAATGGCATATGTCTATCTCTTAGGGATAACCCACAATAACCATTTTTTATCCTATACTTTAAATAATGGCTCTAAAATTATCAGTGTTTCTCTACTATATTATGCATGTATTATATGCATATAAACCTTCCTCT
The DNA here is from genome assembly GCA_949629135.1 of Eremobia ochroleuca. Taxonomy (NCBI): domain Eukaryota; kingdom Metazoa; phylum Arthropoda; class Insecta; order Lepidoptera; family Noctuidae; genus Eremobia; species Eremobia ochroleuca. The sequence continues at coordinate 1,346,199 of OX451410.1, forward strand.
TGAATCATTCTATCTATTAAAAAAACCGCATCAAAATCCGTTGCGCAGTTTTAAAGTTCTAAGCATACATAGAGACAGACAGACAGCGGGAAGCGACTTTGTTTTATACTATGTAGTGATAGTGATCAGCATTGCACCCGTGCGAAGCCGGGGCGGGGCACTAGTAAATAATAAAAATAACACAACGCAATAACACAGAATTCATCTCTCCTTAAACAGCATCATTATATTTTCTTTACTCCTGTTTCATGTCTATTATTATATGTATATATTTATTTAGATCAGTATAATATACTTGATGTATGTGTTCATTGTATCGTGTAAATGGTACACCACGGACTACCTACAGTATTTGTCTCTCCTTCCCTTTTAAATCCATCCAAAGGTTGCCTTTAAAAGATCGCTCTTAGCGATAAGACCGTCCATTGTGTCACCCTTTCTAAATTTTCTATATTTATGTCTGTAATTTATACGTGTAAAGTTAAATGCGCAAAACCTCAGATATCCCAACTGATTTTTAATTCAATTGACCTATTTTAGATAGAAAATAAGTCATTAAAAAAAATTGTAAAGGTTTTATGTGCTGTTTTAGTTTTACTGGCCATTCTGATCGTTTCCTGCGTCTGCAACGACGCTTTATCGAGGGAGGAGTCGTCACCGGGCCGCTGCGCCGCGCTGACATTGGGTTGCTTGACCTATTAATAAATAGATACGGCAACGTTTTTAATGGAAGATTTTTGAAAAATGTGACCTATATTAAAAAGTGGTTCAATTAATTCTGCTCGTTATTCTGATCAAACTATTTTCAGGTTTTGCGCATTTAACGTTACACGTTGTATATATGGTGTACATAATAAAGAGTATTATATTCTATTCTATTCTTTGAGTCCAGCCACACTACGAAGATCAGCACTACATCCAGCCTGAGAGCGTTGTACGAGTACCGTATGTTCGCCGATTTTGTCTCCACTCTAGAACTCGTCTACACTAACGGCCATCGGTTCTACGGTTAGGTACTATGGCCGGCCTATTTCCTAGCGTATTCTGTTATTAAATCACCATCCTATTCCATGCTATGTCTGGGTCAGCTTCCAGTCTAACCGGACGCAGCTGAATATCAGTATTTTACATGGAGCGACTGCCTATTTAACCTCCATAGCTCACTTATATGGTTAACACGGTACGAGACTTTCGGGTTCCCCGTGATGACTGCCAACGATCTACGAATGATGAATGGGACTTTGTACGATTAGTTATTCTGTGACTTTACGTGCTTTCCGAGGCGTGGAGCAGTCTCGATATTTTGTGGTCACCCATCCATGGACTGTTTTCGTCAATCGTAGCTTAAATTTTGATCGACTTGTGCGGCTGTTGTTATAAGGTCGCGTCGTTTCAACTACTGTAGTACCTAATTTAATTAAACTAGCATAAACAGGTGACCTAAGGACGGAATATTCAAGAAACCTAAAGCCCTGCTTACCCCGTGAGGAAGCGTCCAACATACGTGTGTGGTAGACATTAACAAAGTGTGTACATAATATCAAAAGACACAAATTACGTACTGCACACCCCGGTTTATTACAGCGTCGTAATGAGATAGAACTGTGAGGGGTGTGGAGTCGAAGAAATGGGAATTTAATAAAGATTTTTTTGCATAATATTGTATGTCGAAATAGCCTGTCTTGGAGGCCCAAAGTTTTGAAAGATCGCTTCGTCAGTATCAGGTTAAGGGTTCAATACTAAGCTATTATCTTCTTAATATGTCTCGCATAAACAGCCTCAGTCTTTCATCATTTGGACCTCCGAGGTTCTCACAATAATAGATTATTGTATGTGCCTAATTATTTAGTCAAGGTTTGTTATGTAGCCTACGTCATGACGTCTCACTGGGTAAAAGCCTTTTCTCACTTTCCCTTCCAAGAGTTTCTATCTTTCTTACATTAGTAACTGTTTCGCGCTTTCTCAGTCCAAGTTCAATAAAAAATAAAAGAAAATATACCTAAATAAACTGTAACAATACATCCTCTCCACCCGCTGTCCTGTTCTACGCAATGCGCACATTCCGGCTATCAGTCATGATTCACATAAACTCCCCACTCTTTGCCGCTGTTAATTAAGAACACTGTTTACATGTTTAGCCGCACCTGAGATGTGTTGGGAAGCGTGTACACATGTCCATGATCGCCGTTGGGATGGGTGGCAAAGAAGTTATAATTATATCTTGTCATTTTAGCGTCTTGTGACTATAGACCTATCTATCAAATCATAGATGTTTAAGGGACCCGCAATAAACACCACATTTAGCAATCGTATTAGTGATATACCTATTTATTTATTCTTGATTGATTTATAACATTGCGGCCGACCAACTAAAAAAATAAAAAATATCCACAAATTTTCACTATAATTCCTAGTAAATTAAATCCCCACTAAGGTTGAAACTAAGTATCTTTAGTTAAACTAGTATCACATAGACAGATACACCCTGTTGTTTTATAACGTACAAGTGACTTTGAACCTTAGGGCGGTGAAGCAATACGACTATTTATCTATCATTCTTCCAACAATGCTACGATCGTTTTGAAAGATATAAGAACACTTAACTGACACAAATATCTAGCTGTTTTTATGTAATAAGGAATTAGACAGAAATATTTTTTCTATTTATGATAAGTCAGCAAATAGGCGACGCTGCTAAACTGTCTGATGGTATACGTACCTACAGGGTTTACCGAGTAGCCAACCAACCAAGACTAGCATCTCAACGAGCAGTGGTGGCCGTGTGGTAACGGCCGCGGCTTACGAGTTTCAGATCGTAGCTTATGTTCGAACCCACATAGGCACGTCGCTTTCTGTAAATTATTTCATCACTGCTACTCTCAAGACGGTGAAGGAAAACATCGTAAGGAATCCGGCACGTCCTAGAACCAAAAATTAGAAGACACGTGACATCTGCCAACCCGCACTTGGCCCGCGTATTGGATTATGGCCCACTCAATCTCACTGAGAGGGACCTGTATTCCAGCAGTGGGAATATAAGCTGATTATCCATTTTTATGCTTGTTGTCTCATGTGTCTGCTATGGCATCGGCACCTATCTTCTACAATTTATTGGTATACAGTGTGAGTCTTTATAAAGTGCACATATTAAAAAGGGTGAAAATATAAACAGTTTTATCGACGGAAAAAATGTCAAAAAAAAAAAAAAAAATTAACTTTTTATTTTTTTTACTCTCGTCTGGGTACCCCATGCAAACAAACTGTTACTACTTTTAAACTAAATGTCATTTTAAAACAAAACAAAATTAATAATGATCTCTAATAATAGGCCAAGCTAATAAAGACATAATTTTTTGAAAAAGAAACCTCATAAATTAATTATTCATGATATTTTAAAGAAAATTTACCATTTTTACCATTTTTTACCATAATTTTTTTTTTTTTTTTACATTTTTTCCGTCGATTAAATTGTTTATATTTTCACCCCTTTTAATATGTGCACTTTATAAAGACTCACACTGTATAGTAACGCACCTACACGTCAGAATTAAGACCCTCTCTTTCACTCCCATTAGGAGATTGGTTGTCTAACAGAATACTTTACTACTACTATTAAAAGACGGGCGTAAGTAGACTCTTAAACTTGTTTATATCATAAAAAATATGATTAATAATCATCATACCTAATTATCACCTCTGTTACAACCCAAATTGCATCAAAGTCGACCAGACACGCACCGTCAACTCCCCCAAACTATAGCATTTATCTCCCTAAACATAGCCCCAAATTGCAATATCGCTTTCCGCTTTTACAATAGCATTGTCTATCTGTACCTACTGAGCTATATTGCTCTATAAAGCCGCAATTTGAATTGTAATGTGCAAGCGGTCAAAATGACTGCCTCTCTGCGGTAGGAGCGAGTGTACCACAACAAATGCCAACACGATTTTGATATAGGATCGTGTGTTTAAGCTATTGGCTTTTTAGTGGCTGTATGCCCCTTCAAAATGGTTGAGCTAAATGGTGCTGATCCCTACGTCATGTTCGTGAACGAGCGCCGCCAGTAGGGACTGGTCATCTCTTAGCCGCCACGGCTTATTTTTATTTTAATCTAAGTATTTTCATTACTGAATTTTTTTTCTTTGTTTTTATCTTTTTTAGTACCGACGCTTTTATCGTGCACGTCTTTCTACATCGTTCGCACATGTATAATTTCAACGTGAACGATGTAACCAAAATTTTGTAACAATTTTTATGATTAGAGTGTCCGTTGAGTTTCTTGCCCGTTCTTCTCCACAGGTACAACTACGCTTTGGAATGGGCTTCACCTTTCCGACCCCTTGACAATTCAAAAGTGCCTGTAATTGGTTTACTTGAAATAAATGCTTTGAGTTTGAGTTTGAGTATGATGGTGGAATGGAGGTTTGAGGGGCTGGTTTTAGAGCTAAAGGCTTAAAACTTGTAACTTTCATACTATCATTAGCCTTTTCCCAACAGCGACTGGAATAGGTGAATAAGTACCAGTATTATACATGGAGCGACTGCCTATCTGAACTCCTCAACCCACAGTAACTGGGTAGCACGTTTCATAAGGCGAACTAAACTAAGTGTTGAATGAGAAATTATTGATATTTAATTATTATATTTCGCAAGTACTGACTCTCCTTCTCCCTTTAAATCCATCGAAATGTTGTCTTCAAGAAATCGTTTTTAGCGATAAGACCGCCCATTGTCTCAATCCATGTGAAATTTTTACATTCATATCTATTAGTATAGTATAAAGAGTATTCTATTTAGCATAGCTCAGGTGTGTCCGTTATTTTAATTTATTTCAGTTGAATGTAATTATAATTTAAAACACAGAAAGTAATTTTACGAAGCTGTTTGTTCTAAGAATAAAAATGTATGACAACAGAGCTGCTATCTATTTCGTGCGTATCCAATTAATTTCAGACTAGACTGGAGCATACTTTCTCCTCATGTGTCTAACCGAACACCACACTAACCTATCCATAACCCTTGACGTTAAAACAAGCCACATTAACAACCGTACTCATAGCACAAAACTAGTCCATTCTCTACAACGAAATAAATAATTCAAGACTATTTCAATATTCGCACGGAACCCATTTCAATTATCCTCGAGCCGTGGCACACTAGTGCCCTCTAAGTGAAATAGCTTGTACTTTCAAAACTTTTGTTTCGTTACCGTATAGTCGGGTAGTTTCATTTTAAATAATTGATTAGTATTTGACTGGAAGACTATGATGTGTTGGGAGGGTAAAAGGGTGGGGCGGACTAACAATAACATATGATTACTGACTGACTGACTGAAATACATGCACTGACTAGACAGGGCCTGTGTGGTACTTTCCTCAAAAGATAATTTCAGACACTAATCTGGTCCTCATACGATCTGATCAAGATTGTGTCTGGACTCAAAATACTGTGATGTTTGGGTTTGTTTCGGTGTTTCTTCTTAGAGTAACTGCAGTGCTATTCTGTAAAAATCTCACCCTGAGAATTTAGGTGAAGTGAGCTCTGTCATTCCCTAATGCTAGGGATTAACACTATTAAGTACCTACTCACTTCACTTATGATTTCACGGTGATACTTTTACAGAATCGACCGCTGGATAGGAAGATATCGGTTCTCACCTAGTTTTAACAGGTGTTTTGACGTGTGAAAACTAATTACACCGTAGGAAAACCAAAAAGTGTTTGGTTAAGTCTAAATGCAGGCGTATTTAGACTTAACCATACACTTTTCAGTTGTCAGTCTGTCAGTTAACTCGCGTTTACACCCTTATACAAGGTTTGATACTTGTCTTTTACAAGTCTTTTAAAAGACTTGCCAAAAACATCTCGTGTATGAAATATGTAGGTATTGTCATTGTTTCAGACATGTATTGTTCCGTTATACATACTTTTTTTTTTGGTTTATTTCAGTTCAGGGTTTTGTAAATACCTAGTTTACTTTTATCTTTTTAAGCGACTACAAAAAAGAGGAGGTTTTGAAATCGTCGGAATTTTTTTTTACGTCAATAATTCACTCAGAATACTATATACAATTTGATGAGTCCTTTATTTATTCCCCTCTAAAATTCCAAACTTTAATTAAAAAGCGTGTTGCCATAGTACTATTACATTGGCAGAGTTACCGACTTCGGCATTAATTTTAAAAACATAGAAAAAAATAGAGGGAATTATTGTTATATGTATTGTATTTTAGGATGTTGTATACATTTTTGACAAGTTTTGTATACAACTAATCTTTAGGACTTATTCAACTTGTTCTTGTTGGAATCGAAAACAGTAGACACGACACATGGAATACATGTTTTATACCTTGGTGTAAAGGCACCATTACAAAGTAGAAGCTAGATAGGAAAGGCAAATTCTCACAGTTGAAAAACGTTCAAAGTCAAATGTCAAAAACTTAAGGATAAAAATTAAGCTTTTTTTTGACAGATTAGAATGCAAACGTTCTTAAAAATATGGGAATTACCAAACTGAGCTCCTAGACTCCTTTTCACCTGTCCGGAATATTACAATTTTCCCTCCGATCCTCATTGTCCAATAAAATAGCGCTGGAGAATATAAATCTCGTTGCAATAAGAGGTATAGACCCTCTCCTACGGGGAATCAAGAAAAAACATTTTGAGAAACAAATTGCTGGCTCTTTGTCTAGTTTAGTGATGTGAGTGATTACGGGATGCGATGTCGATGAAAGGAATAGAGGTGGGGTATGTATAATAGTGTTTTCGTATGCAGGGCGTCTGTGTGTTCGAATTTCAGAATATTTATACAATCACCGGTAAACTTTGTTAATGTGAAATTATTCACTTAAACCAACTCGAGACCACTTGGCATATTATCTATTCTCATTAAAAAATCCCAAAGAATAAGTTTAGCTTGTTTGCACATTTACTGCCGATGAGTGCAGTATCAGAATTTAAACTATTTGTGCCTAGTATACACGGCTAGGTAATCAAAACCGTTCGAAATTAATAGCAAGTCAACAGACGAACTTTAGGTGAGATATTGAACAAAATTTCAAAGTTATCCCGTGGTCTGGCGTTTTATTGAAATGCAAAGTTTACTGACTGCTTCTATGCATGATCACATTGTGACATAACATAAACCGTGATTGTAAAGCTTCTAAAATGCTCTATTGCAATCTTAAAGCTGTTATGGAGTAATCGTAATTTACATTTATATCTGTAATTTCTATTTTGTGTATATTGTAGCGAAAAAAATATAGTTTAAAAAAATCAGAAAATAATTTTTAATTTAGTTTTAATTCAACTGTTATAAAAGGTATACTAACTCAATGTGTTTCAATAGTTTTAAAAAATTCTAAAATAAAAGTAAAGTTATGAAAAGAAAATTAATTTCGTTGTAAAAAACCGTGGGGTGCTTTTTATCGTATTTCTATACTAACTCTACGTTTACAAGTAACTACTAATTATATATTTACAACAATCAATATCGAGCACCCCACGCTTTTTTATAATTGAGTTTTCTGCTCCGTAGGAAAATCTTTCATGACATAATAAAATTCCATCACACTAATATTATAAAGGTGCCACGTGTGTGTGTGTATGTTTGTTACTTCTTCACGCTCAAACGGCTGGACTAATTTTGATGAAATTTGGCACACAGATAGTTTATTACTAGGATTAACACACAGAATAATTTTTATCCCGATATTCTTACGGAATCGAGACTTATGCGGGTGAAACACCGGGGCGTAGCTATTATTTCAATAAAATTCAAAGATAAAATGTCTGGTCAAGCAAAATTCCAAAAATGAGGTTGAATATATTTTAAAAGAAGAATGAGTATCATAAAATTCTAATGTAGCATTTAATAATGCTGCAATATGTAGAGTATTCTATACAATCTATAATTTAGTATTTTTTTATCGATAAAAAATGCCTGCGTCTATCTATACCACCCCATCACTTCACAGGTATCCGCCGTAGTACCTACAAATGATCGTCATCTATCCACGCCAGTCAACACAGTTAGTGTTGGGGTCAGCAGAGGAGCGGGTAGTGAGCAACCTTTGATGGACGTTAATATCGTAGGACGGCTTGTTGGTGGTCGCGGTCTTTGGCGGGAAGAGACGGTTGGAAAATTTAGTATAAAGGTCTAATAGCCTGCACCCTAATTGCGTAAAACACTATCAATCTGGATAATTTTGAAGGATATTTCCAATCCATTGCTGTATATGTTCGAAAAACTTGCCTGCTCAACAACGTAAATAACGCAATGGATGTTGTTGAAACGTCAAAATTGATTAAGAATGCGAATATTTTAGAACAAAACCAGCAGACCAAGAGTCAATCTAGTATCAGAGCAAAGCAGCTGCTCTATTAAAATTTAAAAAGAAAATCTTTTATTAAAAGCACGTCAATTGTAATTGAGCTGTGGTGGATCCGTGTTAATGGCCGCCACTTACGAGTTGTTCAAAGTCAAATATTCAATGTCGTAGGTTCAAACCCAAGCTGTCGTGTAAATTATTTCATCCACCACTGCTCTCGAAATGGAGAAGAAAAACGATATTCCAGAATCAAAAATTCGAAGACATGTGATATCCACCGTCCACCAATCCGCACTGGGCCTGCGTGGAGGGTCCCTCTCACAGAAAGAGCCGGCCTGTGTCTCAGCAGTGGGAACATTGTACTCTGATTATGTATGTAATGTTATTGTAATTGTGTATCCAAAACGATGTCCTGTATCGATTCCTAAAGTATACAAGAAAATAACAACAATCAATCAAATATGTTAGAGAAATTTGGTTTTGTAATTTATTTCGTTAGTCTAGTGGTCGCGAGCGCTACTGCTGAGGTCCAGGGTTCGACTTCAAGATCGGGTAAATTGTTATTGGCTTTTTTCAACAGGAATTTCTATTGAGAGAACAAATCCAACTTCGGCCGCTACTAAGCACCTCAAAGTTTAGCTAAGTTACCCGTTTAATGGCCCTAAGACATGGAACTTTAACATATCTAACTAGCGAAATTTGGGTGAACTACTAACTACAGGTACACCTCTGTTTAACCCTAACCCCGGCAAAAAAAAAAAAACGTGATGTTATGTTATGTCAATAGATTCCCACTAGTCTAATGTCTCTGATATTCCTAGATTTTACAACACCCTAAGTAATTCCTGATGACATGACTTATGAGGGTCGAAAAAGTATAAAATCAGCATTTTGTTTCAATACAAATAAGACCTACGTTCATTGGGTAGTGGTAAGACAGACGTGAATGAAGTATGGGAGTGGTTTTATAAGGAACGATTGCGCTACGACTGCGGTACGATTACTAGTGGCTAGTGTAGTAGTGGATTAAGACTTGGTTAAAGTATTGGTAATCAAAAACGTATGAGTTTAAAAAAAGATTTATTTGATTACTTACATAACTTTCAAAATATTTTACATAAATAACTATTACACAAATAACTATTTACATAAATAACTATTTACACTAGGTACTAAATGAAATGACCAACTAACTAACAACTCACTACCCACTCCACTCTACTCTCTAACTACTAACTAATACAAAAACAAAAGGACACTTAGGTGTCGAAGTACTTACTGAAGACGGGCAGGATTGCCACGTATTTAGAAAATAGAATAGCATATTATTGTTTATTGTTCCTGCAGGTGGTTGAACAAATAACATTGAAAAAAACAAAAAAAAAAACTGTAATGTTTTGACAATTGAAATTATATAGCTTTGACATTATATACAATCAAAATCTCGATTATGATTGTAAATGTATGCTTGGTCAATCCCTAGTATCAGGTGGGATGACACTGACAGCTCACTCCACGCTCACTTTATCCAAGTTTTCACGTTGAGATGGTTACAGAATCGCACTGCAGATGTAACAAATTATCAGTGTACCACTATTAAAATGCTATGTGAGAACATATTATTGAAGCGAACATATAAAATCCTCAAGCAAAGCTAATACAATTTATATGGTACCACCGCGCGGGATTTTTCTACCAAATAAAAAAGAATCACGTAAATCGGCCCAGTAATCTCGGCGGAATCAGTGTACATATTATATGAAGAAAAAAAAAAGCGAGTTAATAAAACTCGTCGATTGCTTAACTGCCTAGTTTTTTAAAGTCAATTAAAAAAGGAAATATCACATAAACACACTTTGGAGAGGTGCATACTGCAGTTTTACTCGTATCTAGGTTTATCAAGGAACACCTAAAATCCAAATGAGCCGCGTGGTATAAAGGGGCTCCCAACATTAGGTAGATTAAAATTGCTTTTTTTTTGCTGACAGGACCATAATGCCTCCTATTTTGATAACATGATTGTTCTCATGTTCTCCTAATTCGGTTTTTTCATCTCTCAGAGGGGATGTAAATATCTGCCAGTTATTTATGTGGCATAAGTGATATATATTTAAAGGTAATGCTTCTATTTTACGCGTTTTTCCTAAATTATGATGTCATGTTACTAAATTTGTTCTACAACAGGATAAGGAAGAAATTGTGGGAAATCCGCGTCTGATTTCGAAGTTTACGATAACTCATTTGTCGTTTGTCGAATCGAATTTGATGTTGATATACTGCGATAATTTTGCTTAGAAAGTATTTCTTTGTGCGTCAAAAAATATTATAATATTTTTGCTTATTATGAAGTTGTTTTTTGATGTAGTTTTTTTTTATAATTATGGTTTTGCTGAGTATAATACTGATTTCATATTCCTTTGTTCTCTGTTTTTAACCCTTTGCACTGCGCGGATACGATTACATTCTCATGAAAAGAGTGATAGTGATGTAAATTATGATAAATCTAACATACAAAAATACTACATGGGCATTTACTGCATGGCATTTACAGTTTAAGAAGCCAGGGCCGTGCAAAAGCGCATTGAGTTGATGAGACGAAGCGTGTCCGTGGAGTTTCTTGCCCGTTCTTCTCCACAGGTACCTACTACGCTTTGGAATGGGCAACTAGCTTCATCTTTTTGACTGACCGATCCCTTGACAATTCAAAAGTGCCTGTAATTGGTTTATTTGAAATAAATGCTTTGAGTTTGAGTCTAAGTTTGAGATGGCAGTCGCGGGGGACACCTGGATGAGGGACGCTTGGATCCGGGAAGTATGGCAGAAAAAAGGGGAGGCCTATATTCAGCAGTGGGTAATTCCGGGTTGAAATGATGATGATGATGTAATAATCATGGAAAAAATCAAGACACATGTCATGTGTCCGCCCTTTTAGGTATATAACTGTCAAAGAATGACAGTTGTGATTCGAATATACAGACAATTGTTACAAATATAATGTATTTATTACTTTTTATTTATTTTGAAACAAGATAATATTTACGGACGATTTAAACTGGCGGGTAGTCAGTTTGATAAACAACTATAACCTATAACAATTTATGTATAGTATTCAACAATGTCGACTCGTCACGTGACCAATTTTTTGGCCAAAGATCAGCATCGCCGTACAACGTGGCAATGTTGCCAGCTTTTTTGGCTTTTTCCTGATTACAGCGATGCGGATGAAGGTTTGAATGCCCTATGATTCTTTGTCCTCCTTTTTTTTATATACATGTTCATATTATTATTATTTTAAGTCTGTGTATATTATGTAAATATTATCTTGTTTGAAAATAAACGATTAATTTCACTAATTTTAATTGGTTTACGAGTTACGACCCGAATCAACGACACAGCATAAAACAGAACATGCTCTTTAAAATGCAAAATAAAAAGCAGAGGTAACTCAACTGTGACCTCACCCACAATATACAAGACATCTGAAGGGGAGAAAAGTTTTTAAACGAAAAATACCCTTCCAGTTTTGATTTACCACTCTATATTTTTGCTAGCACAGCACATTACTTAGCCTCCTGGTCCTGCTTACCCTACAATACTGATTAAGGGTAGCCGGTACAGCAATAATTTTATATTAAACGGACAATTTCTATGCGCAGAGGATACCCGAATTTTATGGACGAAGATAATGTATCGAATATGCTTAAATATTGATAAATTATGGGCTATGTATGTATATCACGGCTTTGCAAGGACGGTTTGTAAAAGAAACGATGATCAAACTAATTTTATGGGTCGAATTTGCATGTTTTTGTAGTTTAAGTGTCGCCAGATTCCTTTTTTAAGGCAATTAATTGGTTTGTGGGTTTTCCAAATACAATATGGCCGGGACCTCAACGCGCAAACTGTAAGTTCTATGAACTCAGCACAAGATTATAATAGAGTAGAAATTTTTCGTGGGTTATCAAAAAACGAAACGGCTGCTTCGTAGAAAAGTGCACCTACGCGGTCAAAATGTATGGAACTATCTAAATTTCAACGCAAGTTCAGAATCATGTACTGATTCCATGGTAACCCTGTACAGCCCAGCTCGGGTAAGTATTGGTTTATATATTCCGCTTAAGGTTAATAGTTAACACTGCGACTAGTAACTACTTTGTGTGATGAGTACGATCATTTGTTCTTTGTCTGGGTGTAATTTATCTATAATAATTATGTATGTATTTAGAAATATATATGTATGTTTATCAGTTGTCTAGTACTCATAGCACAAGCTCTGCTTAGTTTGGGACTAGATTACGTTGTGTGAAAGTTGTGGAATATTATTATTACTTATTAAAGCTATTGGGTTTCCTACCTTAAAAAAAAACCGATCAAGAGTGAGTCGGACTCACGCACCGAGGGTTCCGTACTATTATATATTATATTTTCATTTTTTTTTTTCTGAAAATGTGTGTTGTTTAGAGACATCGTTTTATTGTTTCTGTAATCTTTACATAAACTTCTATCACACAAAATAATTTCAAATTTATCTCTGTGCAAACTTCGGAGAAAAGGGGGGAACGGTATTTTTTTTACATTTTTCATCAAAAGACGAAAACAGTGCGGCCTAAAAAAATGAAACATTTTTGAGAATGTGCAAGTATCACTCTTTCATATGATACTCCAGATGCCCTAGTAGCACCACTTCGAATTTTTAAGAACCCCCTTTCAATCCCTGTTGCAAAAAATAAATATTTGCAAAATAGTTGGGCAAACGTCATCTAAAACTATTCCAAATTATTTCAATTTGATAGCATCAGGAGTTCTTGAGATATCCAGCTGTGACAGACGGACAGGCAGACAGACAGACAGACAGACTAAGTCGCAACATAAGGGCTCCTTTTTACCATTTTGTACGGAACCCTAAAATGCGATATGGTTGTTTTTTTTTTCACAGTCCAAAGGCGACTGACCTAATTTGTATACTAATAAAAGAAACCTATAAACATCTATAGTACATAATTATAGTATATCAAAGTGACTTTCGCGTCTGTCTGTGTCACCACTTAGTTCTCCTAAACTGCTCAACAGATGGTTACGGTTTTCACCATCACTTATAGTGTTTATTCTAGAAAGCTTTTTTTAGAATAAATACTATAAGTGATGGCGCATGTACTATATTAATATTAACCTTACAAAATAATAAAGAAATCTCAATATTTTGTCAAGTCGTAAAAACCGTGCGAAGCAGGGGCTGGGTAGTAAATTATAAACAAAACACTGCTAGAAATTACAGAACCTATTTCTTTGTACATAATGTTTTCTGGCTTACTTTCCTGCGAAGAAAATTCTAAAATAACCAAAACAAAATAATGTTATTAGGTCATCCCACTTCCAGTGTCATATTTTTTTATTATTATTATTTTACAAAAACTGACTACTATACTATATAACCTTGTGACACTAATCAATAATCTCCACCACTATTAATCACTCGCTCCCAGACTGCTGGCAAATCTTGAACACCATTTAAAGTACCACTTTCATTTAATTCATCAATAATGCTGTTTAGTTTAATATCTAACTCCTTTTTGCTATTGTATCGAGTACCCGACAATTTCCTCTTCACATGGCCAAAACAATTGAAATCACAAGGATTCATATCCGGGGAATATGGCGGCTGAATAATTTCAATCCATCCTTTATCTTCAATTAAATTCTGAACTATTTTTGATTTGTGCGGTCTGGCGTTATCATGTAAAATTATAGGACTCGTTATATGATGTTCGTCTGCCCAAATAGGAATATTTTCTTCTAAAAATGACTTATATCACTCTCCAGTCATAGTTGTATTTTCATCATAAGTTCTCCAAAAAGCAATGCCTCTGACATCCATAGCTACTATTAGTAGTATTTTTCGTTCATGTAGCTCTGCACGTGGTAAATGTTCAGCTGAAGTGCCCGGTTCCACCCAACATCGTGACTGATGTCTTTGACGAGGAGTATAAAATTCGACCCAAATTTCATCAAAGCATATGAATCTATTAAGTATATTTTTCTTACGGCGATACCACGATAAATGGCTACGCGCAGTTTCATAACGAAACTCCTTCTGATCCGTGTTCAGAGTGTGGGGCACCAACACTGCACTTTTATTGACCAGACATAAATCCTCCGTGAGTACTGTATGTACAGTGGAATGAGGAATGTTAAGTTGAGTGGAGAGATCACTGACACTGACCCTACGTGACTGACGAAGTGCTTCCTTGATTTTGTCCCTTGCTTCTAATCTAGTCGATGATAATGATCGAGGTGCTCGCGGCTCATCTTCAGCTGTGGTTCTTCCTTGTTTGTACATTTCAAGCCATCGCTGTACGGTTCTTTTATTTAAGGCGTTACGACCAACACACTTTACCAGTAAGTCGTGCGCAACTCCTCCAGAGTAGTTGAGTAAAGCACAAAACTTTACAAATATACGTTGCTCCACTACATTAATAGATTTTTTAAAATCTTCCATTTTAAATCAATGCACGTCTTGACAATACAACACACCAAATTAAACTAACATGATTGTACAAGACAACACATGTATTAACTATTGCATACCATTGCGCAATACATAAATATTGGAAATAAAAAATATGACACTGGAAGTGGGATGACCTAATATATCAAATCACCATTCATCCTTTAGGCATAATTATAGGTAACCCCCATCCATTAAATTTTCAAATCAAAAATCATGACAATATATTTCATAATCAAAATAAATCCACCATATTTATAATTTCTGTCAAAAAACGTGAAGAACTTAGAAATAAATAACTCGAGGCGAGAGTTCGCCGTTCGCTAGAATAATAAGGTCACTAGTGTTGGGGCGTTTTCGGCTTACGGGTTTCGTCGTCGGCTACAAAAATATTTTTGAAATATTATTCCTCGTTCTACCAGAATATATTATAAATAGGTCGGAGCAGAAAGGTTGAGAGTCAGCTGGCCGTAGTGAAGTATCGTTCTTGGATATTTAATTATTTCAGGAAAATGAGAGGTTTCAGTTGAAACTCTTAGTAACTCTTACAAGACATTAGGAGTTTTCTAAATTAACTAGACGTCTATAAGCGTAGCTACTTACTTTCGGTAACGGTAATCCATAACATGAAACCATCGTCATAAACAAGTCTAATAATAGTGTAATTATAATTTATTGATCTTCACACAGTGAAGTTGGTTTAAAAAGTTATCCCTTTATTTAATCAAATCACAAGGGAAGTGATACGCCTCGCCGTCAATGCGTTACGCCCACACTCAACATGTGGCCATTATTGTATTTAGTTTTAGCTTTTACAAATGTTTACACTAATTTGTGACCCGAGGAAAAAAGTTGCTACTCATCGTCTTAACTATTTTATAATTCGTTAAATAGTTTGCTACAGAGCTGTTCTGCATTATTATCTTTTTTATCACATAGTCAAAATAATGTGCTTCGTATACCTACTATTAAATTAACAGTTTCGTGTAGGTATTACTAGCGGAAATCCCTAAAGAAATGGTTATAAGTTGAGCCTAAAAATATTGAATGTTCAATACAGGAATCAAACATTTCACTCGAAATCAATCTTTTAACCGCTGAGTCAACCGAATCATCAATTCCAAGAAAAAATCTGACACATTTTCTTTGTCACATTGATTGCAGAATGTTCTAACACAAAAATAAAGACGCTGTTTATTTCATTGTAACTTCATTTCCAATTAAATAAATACAGGTCACAGACTCCGCAATACCAGAAATCATATAATAGAACAAAATGAAACCAAGTCCACGTGCTATCTTAGCACTCGATTAGTTCCTTTCACCAGCTGAACAATAGGCGAGGAACGATAGGGGGACAAACCATTCGCACTACATAGATAGGTACAGAAGGCCGACTTCATGCAACAAGCAAAAACTACACACACAACACATAGACATGCTTCACATACAGCGAGTGCAGCGACTGTCATTGGTTTTGAGATCATCGTACGTATGGTCTTTTTCAAAAGTATCTCATGATCTGAAACGGATCAAAAAACTTACCTGTGTATGCCAATTTAAAGTGCCGCTTAAGTGCCAATCGAATGCTTTGATTTGATTATTAAAATGCTTAAACCCGAAATTCTAATTTGAATTTGCTTTATAGATGTTTTTCGTTTGCGTGAATTGTGGTTAATTTTATAACTTCGATTGTCGTCAATGATTTTTTAAGAACAATATATAATGTTATTCAAACAATAATTATTGGAATAAGTATAACAAGTGAGATATAAAGTTGAAACCTTTCAAATACGGATGATTTTTTTACTAACCCTTTAATGAGTGATTGCGTAAGTATCTTGAACCGGGTTTATTAACATTTTTATCAGATACATTTGGAGCAGACTATACGAATACGTGTCTATGTGTGCGGGCGCCTGTTTTACCTTGTTGCAGGTAATCAACCTTCTGTTTATATCTACATATTTTGTGCCATTCGGCCTTCGGCCTCCCGCCCATCCTTAATTGCGTTTTTCCGCAAAATAACTCAGTCGCTAATTGCAAGGCTTTGAAACTTCATTAGTACGCAAAATGAATTTTTATTTCTCCTTTATTTTTATACATCAGTATGGTTAATAGGTTTACATTTTTTAATGTGGTGGTCCCTTATTTTGGTGATTGGTTTTTTAAGGGATAGTGGTATATTTTTGTGGGTACATAAATGTTGGTAGATCGGGGTGATTTTTTGATGAAATAGCTAAGTAATTAGGTGACGACATTACATTACAGATATATATACGGGTATATAATTGTATCTTGGGATGAACTCATAGTGGGTTCTAATAATTATTCTGCTTACTAAGAGTACCATATTCGTCGACCAAAAAACTATAGTGAATAGATAATTACAATGTTTTCAGTGAACTTCTGTATTTTAACGTAATTTTTCAATTAATTTATTCCTTTTTTATGTTTTCGGCGCTTGTCAACTAACAATTTTACCAAGTACCTAAGTGAGTAGTAAATGTTGATTACCTCCCATCTGTAGACCCCATATTAATAATAAAAGTTAAACCTTAACGTACAGTGACCCTTAAAACCACGTACTCACGTAACAAATAATAAGAAAAGCAATAAATAGTAATTCGCGACCGCTGCGGACCGAATGGACCGATCGCATCGAATTATAACAACTAACTAACTAACATCCCGGATTATGTAGTTAGCGGGTGCTGAGTTAGCTGGGTTGCCAGTAACGAACAAGAATTTTCTTCTGAAATAGTTTTTATTGAAATTTAACTTTTAAAATTGAACGTCAACCATACTTAGTATGTAAGTATTTATTTATTTCTAATATTAAATAACAAGCTAGGTACAGACGCCAGCAGACCAAGCAACCCGAAACTGTCAAATTTTCTCAATCAACTTTGGACCTTATACTTCAGCGATAAATTTGAAAATCTATTAAGGAAATTTGACAGATTGTAGTAGCTTGATGTGCTGGCGTCTGTACGTGCAGCTCAGAACTAGGTACATTGTAAGAATATTATATAAAGTTATGAAATTTTGTATTAAGTTTATGAAATTATAAATTTAATGATAAATTAATAGACTGGTTAAGATTCATCAAATATGCACTATTTATGTTGTCAAAATGTTAATAATTAAATCAAAAGTATAAATCTTAATGTCGAAATAAAAATTACAATGCCCAACAATTCATAATAATGTCACAGTACTAATGTCAATATTAAGATCTTGATTACAACATTAAAAAGTATGATTTAAAAATTAATTGACGGAACGAAAACACAATGCCTAAAGAGCCAAGCAAACATAGAATAGAATAGAATACTCTTTATTACATACACCATATAAATTACAGAGATAAATATAGAAATTTTGCAAAGGGTGACACAATGGGCGGTCTTATCGCTAAGAGAAAACATTTTAAATTTAAACTTATTAATTGGTAACATTCTCGGGGCAGGTGGTAAAAGTTATTATAAATTTTAACTGTCATACAAGTGGCATTTCCACTGTATAATTGCATCTTCTGAGCAGGTACCTAGGTACTAGTAATTTCCCGGCATTTTTTTGTTCAGTCTTTCAGATACTTCTTCATTTAATAGAAATAAATGAGGGTATTTTTTTACAAATAGATGAACTTCATAAATATACAGATATGGGAGTAGGAGAATTTTTATTTCCTAAAATAATGGCGTGCAATGGTCAAAATATTCTGTTCCACTCATGGCTCAGATACATTTTTTGTTGCACTATGAATGCTCTTTCCACATAAGTACACTGAATTACCCCATATCACTAGGCCGTAACGCAATACTGACGAAACATACCCTTACATAAGATAGTCTTAACTGTGAAGAAGAAGTAGCGCAACAAACTCCCTGGTACGGTACATTGGAATCTTCATTTTGTTGTAAATTTGAAAATGAAACGTACAGACGACAGCACATCAAGCTACCCGAAACTGTCAGATTTTCCCAATCAACTTTCAACCTTATGGTTTAGCGTTAAAGTTGAAAATCTATTAAAGAAATCTGACAGATTGTAGTAGCTTGATGTGCTGGCGTCTGTACATTCAGTCAAAAAAGTATCGGGATTGAATGATTTGCTTATGGTTCCAAATTCGATTTTTTGTTGTTGTAACATGTGCACAACTATTTTCAACATCGCAAAAGTGAAGGAAATACTTAGTGACTGAAAATCCTCATTCAAGTTTGAGAGAGATAGCCGCCGAACTTTCCGTGTCTCACAAGTCGATCCTTACCATTTTAAATAATCACTTGGGTATGAAACATGTTGCTGCTCGGCTATACCCAAAAGACCTGAATTTTTTCCAAAAACTCAATCGCATAAGAGTCGCTGAGGACATGCTAGAACGAGTCAATTCCGACCCAAAATTCATGAAACGCATTGTTACTGGTGACGAGACGTGGGTTTACGAGTTTGACATGCAAACTAGTCCACAAGCTTCGGAGTTGCGCCTTCCAACTGAACCGAAACCACGCCAAGTCGATCAAAAGTCAAAATCATGTCGACTGTTTTCTTTGACTATCGCGGTGTTGTGCACTCGGAATTCTTGCCGGAAGGTCAAACGGTAAATGAAGAATATTATTTGAGCGTTATGCTGGATTTAAGAGAGCTAATTAAATAAAAAAGGCTGGATTTAAGAGAGCTAATTATATGAAAAGGATTGTGCACCACGATAATGCGCCTTCACACAGGGCCATCATTGTGAACGAAATTTTGACCAAAAACTCGACAAATACTATTATACCTTATTCTCCTGATATGGCTCCAACCGACTTCTTCCTTTTTCCGAAACTCAAATTACCACTTCGTGGCCCCTTTTTTTCATTCGGTAGAAGACATTCGCGGTGAGAACTGAACTCAATTCCGGAAAAAGCGTTTAAAAAATGTTTTGATGATTGGATTACTCGTTGGCGTAAGTGTATCGTTTCTGAAGGAGCATACTTTGAAGGTGATAAAATAAATCTGGATGAATAACTAAGAGTTTGTGTATTATTGATCTTTTCCCGGTACTTTCTTGACACAGTAGTTCTAATAACCGAAGCTATCAAAGCAGACCACTCTCTCCGTAACTCCTACAAAAAAAAAAAAAAAAATACAATGATAACAATGACTACGATTATGTCACAAAAAATTTCACTCGTCTCATACAGATAGGAAAACCACGCGAAGCCCTAAATTGGTTATTGACAAAAGATACAAGCAAAATCCGGCAGTTTCCGACTCTTCCAATGTGACATCATTTGTCAAACATTAGGTCTTCTGCTTATATTGTATGTAGTTTGCTTACGATGGGACCTAGTTTCCAGTTTATTCATGGACCACGTTATACAAAGACTAACCTCGTAGATTTTAATTTTTCGCAAATTTGTTATTTTCCTCCTCGATTATTCCCTTCATTGCAGGTACTTAATTTTGTTTTATAAGATTTCAAAAAGTGCAATTCTTTTAGTGCCATCTCTGTGAGTTCAATTGGATTTTGACTTTTGCCCCTTCTTTTTTATATACACGTACATATTATTTTAATTATTTGAACATTTCCCTAAATATGGGGAATAATATTTAACATGGCAACTCCAAAACTTAGTGGTAAACAAGTTGGCAGAAAATAATTCCTTTACTGTAGTTTTATTAGCGGGGCGTGTCTAATGGTGGTGAACGTTTGGTACTAAAGTGGGTAGGTAGAAGTCTAAAGTTGATAAATGTATTTACTTAGTCTCTTCATGTACTTAATAAAACGCTAATGAGTTTTTTGTTGTATATCATCGTAATCAGCCTATAATGTTCCCACTGCTGGGACACAGGCTTCCTCTATGTGGGAGGGGTTTGTTTATTGGTACCTTGTATTTTTTTTTAGTTATTATTTAATTGTACAGACGCCAGCACATCAAGCTACCCGAAACTGTCAGATTTTCCCAATCAACTTTGAACCTTATGCTTTAGCGATAAAGTTGAAAATCTATTAAAGAAATCTGACAGATTGTAGTAGCTTGATGTGCTGGCGTCTGTACTTTTGTGTGTTGTGCAATTTTTTTGTGTGCTCTAAACTGATGACTTATATTCTCTATCTATCTATATTCAAGCAACGATGCAAATTTTGTTCAAAACTCAAAGTTGATTTGTCATTAGAAATGAAATAATGGAATTAAACGCAAGTGTTAAGAAAAGCTCTTATGATAAGTGTGCTAAACCTTTAAAAAAATCACTGAAAATACAGATTTAGAAAAGCCCTTGTTGGCATTCGGATTCTATTAACATACATTTGTGTTATTGATTGGCAGAATGAAAAACAAACATATGTATACTTTTTTTTTACTCCCACGTTGTTGCCCACCCGGCAGCGGAAGCACCTCAGAGGTCTAGGTTCCAACAGTTTCACCTGCGTCGAGACCCAGCCCACCAGGAGCCTTTGGCACTCCCTGGCTATTTTCTGGGCTGCCGACACGGGGCAGCTCACCGTAACGGCTCGCATCGGGCTCTTAGATGAGCCCTTCGCGCCAGATGCAGCGTCGGAGTCCGACCCCGCACCACTCCCCTCCTCTTCACGAATTATATTTTTTATTAGTTTTTTCCATATTGTTCCCACAAGTACAAACTTTTCAAATTCTCAAAACTAGTGGTTCGTACTAGAGACTAATTTAGGTACCCATTAGTCAAGTTATCAACTTCTCTCACGGTGCGCCGCCGCTTGGAGGTTTGGGGTGATTTTTTATAGAGGTTTTCTTCCTCGCTGCCCAGGCGATTAACCCAAGACCTTCGACCCCGTCAAAAGAGACATGACATTGACAATCTTCGGGGCTACGAAGCTATCGGTGGCAGAAGTAGAACACTTCTTCCTGCACGCCCGGTGGCAAAGTTAGTGCACACCAAGCCCGTTCTTAATCGGCCACTGTGCGTCTCTGCTTAGAGCGCAGAGGGACACACGCTGGAGCGTACCTCCGACAGGATACTGGCATACGGGCAACGAGGCCCTTTAGGCATACAGTACCCAATGGGGAGTCATTGCCCGCACCCCAGCGTGCACCGTCCCGGAGACTGCCCTTCCCCCCGGATGCATCCATAAGGAAAACTCCAGCACACGGGCACACGGGGAGGTTTCCTG
Organism: Eremobia ochroleuca; assembly: GCA_949629135.1. NCBI lineage: Eukaryota > Metazoa > Arthropoda > Insecta > Lepidoptera > Noctuidae > Eremobia > Eremobia ochroleuca. The sequence goes on from OX451410.1 coordinate 1,368,171, forward strand.
TTCAAGCACCCCAGCATAGGTATACCTGATATGGTAAGTAGGTATGCACCTATATATGTATTGCCATCCCAGAGACAAAGCTAAAATGTTTTATTTGCCTGTATTAGATAGGTATATACACACACGCACGTTTCCTGATGGCCACATGGTTTCGAAAACTTTTCGTTGATCATAGTTTCCGACAAATCAATTTGTGTGCCTAGATCTCAGATCTAGCTTTAACACGATATGACATTAATATGATTTAACATTAAGTTATAGGCCTTAAGTCTTAAAGCCGTTAACCCTTTAAGCTCAGCCAATACACCATCATAGCTTACTCGTAGATGCGTCATACGTTGACAAACATATTCGAACAAGTGTACAGACGTCAGCACATCAAGCTACTACTATCTGTCAGATTTCTTTAATCGATTTTCAACTTTATCGCTAAAGTGTAAGGTTCAAAGTTGATTGGGAAAATCTGACAGTTTCGGGTAACTTGATGTGCTGGCGTCTGTACATCAAAGAATTCGTTACGAGCCGCTCATTAATGAAAACGGGTTTACATGGAGCACGTGATGTGCATTGTAATAAGGTTTAAGACTTCTCTTTCTCTCTTTAATATCAGGCATGTATTCTTCAAAGGGTTATGCAGAAGTGTCCAGTACAAATACCAAAACCATAAGTCGCATGTTATAGGGGGTGAGAGTCTATTGTCATTGACAGCATATGTGCAAACTTCGGGCTGCTGCTGAGATTTTTTAATGGAATAATCAAATACATTTTTGCCCTGACCGGGGATCAAATCCGGGATCTCAACTCAAAGGGCACGCTTGCGAACAACTGATCAATATTAGGTACGCAAACCTTTTTTTTTTTTTGTTTCGGGGTAGAAAATCCTCATGGATGTCCGCCGCCCTGGGGCGGGCGGCGGGGTCTGTCAGACTCTCACTGACTAAAAGCCACCCCGGTGTTCCCTCTCTCACCTACGCCGGGGGTCGCGGGAACCAACGATACTTCCGCAACCCCCGGCTGGTGCTGGCCCGCACCTGCGGGCCTCCTTGTGTCGGGGGGGGGAGTGAGGTGTTAAACTCCCCTCGCGACGTCTAAGAGGGGCGCGCGTGGAACACTACGCGCCGCTGCCTCGGGTCCTGATGTGTGGGGGGCGACGGACGTCAGGTACGCAAACCTTGGGACAACCTATAAATAACACAACATCAGATCTACAACGTGTAACGTTATATACGCAAAATCTGAAAATAGTTTGATCAGAATAACGAGCAGAATTAATTGAACCACTTTTTAATATAGGTCACATTTTTCAAAAAATCTTCATTAAAAACGTTGCCGTGTCTATTTATTAATAGGTCAAGCAACCCAATGTCAGCGCGGGGCAGCGGCCCGGTGACGACTCCTCCTTCGATAAAGCGTCGTCGCAGTGGCAAGAAATTATCAGAATGGCCAGTAAAACTAAAACAGCACATAAAACCTTTACAAATTTTTTAACGACTTATTTTCTCTGTGAAATAGGTCAATTAAATTAAAAATCAGTTGGGGTGTCTGAGGTTTAGCGCATTTAACGTTACACGTTGTATATTAGGTAATATCTCTTCCTATTTCAAGGCACCATGCATTTATTTCTAACCAAAAGGATTCACCAAAGCATTTGCTTCAGATGGTCAAATATGTTTTTTAATCCATCTTCAAAGACCGCTGATTACTTTTAATCAATCGATCTCATTTATTTACTTAGCACCCTGAGCGTAATTTAGGTAAACAAAATCACGGTCCAACCCTTCCGGAATCTTTTGAAAAGATACTTTCAGTAGAATAAAATATAAAAGTAAGGCACGGATCTTTTTAAAGGACCGTCGCAATTGCCTCGCTGACCAATCAGTTAGCAGCCAGTCAGGAAAAATCTCACCGTGATAACTAAGGTGAAGTGAGCTTAGAGTGAGCTGTGAGTCATGCTAATGCTAGGGACTGACACTATTGACGACTCACTCCACGCTCACTTCACCCAAGTTTTCACGGTGAGATGGTTACAGAATCGCACGGCTGTACTGACAACTTGATTCTATTGACAAAATGTTGCAGCATTTACATCTTTATCAATCAATATGTCACCGTATAATTATGAACATCGTTAGTTTATAACATATCTCGCGAGATTATAAATTAATAAGCTGATTGTGATTTTTATTGTAAGCAGTGTGGTACAGACGCCAGCACATCAAGCTACCCGAAACCGTAAAATTTTCCCAAACAAACTTGAACCTTGTGCTTTAGTGATAAACTTGAAAATGTATTAAAAAAAATTAACAGATTGTAGTAGCTTGATGTGCTGGCGTCTGTACAATTTATCGACATTTTACAATCTCGCGAGGTAGATTATAAAGTAACGGTGTGTTCACAATCATACGGTGACATACACAATTATAAATTACAGTCGCTTTTCGTGTTTATCCATGTGACAGTTGTTGTCACCATCATTTAGACAATTCATTCCGGAAGGTCTAGGTATAATACATTATAATAATTTGATATTTAACTTAGATACAGCACAGAAATCTTGATAGTTTGTCAATTCGTAACGTGGTAAAAACCACGCGAAGAAAGGGCGGTTCACTAGTTTTGTATAAAATGGATAAGACAGAAGGTGAAAAATAAAGTTGCAAGTAAGAGTGAATTTCTGGGCACGCTCGTTCCACTGTAGATCTCGTCCATCGCTTTCTATCAGAACGAAAGTCAATCATGTTTCAAAAATATAACCTAATTCTCCTAAGTAATGTTGGGTCTACACGATAAAGACTTCATACAGACTTCTATAGAATTTTCTTTTCTAATGCACCGACATTTGTCTGTACTGCTTTGTTGCACAGACAAAATTCTATAGAAGTCTGTATCGTGTGGACCCACCATAAGAGTATTGTGGTAAGTACACCATGTTATTATTTTTTCTGCATCTATTTAATTATTATCATCAAAAATAGCAAAAAAAAAAACCAGTATGTGCCAGTTGCAGCCAGTTTTAGGTGGATTCGATTAAAATGACGTTAGCATAAGGTAAATAGCGGAGCTCTGTTAGCTTTTTTGACAATTTGAAAGACTTGATTGTAGAGTCAATCTGTTCCATAAAAAAACCTATGCGAGTTTTTTTTTTTTGCTTGCTATTACGTATAGTTTGACAGACGACAAAATACAAGTCGACGAAGTATTTTTAAGTTTATAGACTAACATGTGAGAAACATATCGACAGCAGGATAGGCTCTTATCTTATCTTTTTTTTTTTTTTTTTTTTAACTTTAAATATATTCTGCCACTGGCTTTAATAATGGGCAAGCATTATAATAGTATAACCAAAGCCAACTTAGCATCTAAATATTTTGCGTATACTATGTCAACTTTTACGTCTACCAACAACTTACCAAAAATCGAGTTAACTATTTTGTGTTTGCCTACCCTCTAGCTTAAGTTATATCACCTTTGCTTTGTTTACCTAAAACTCTTTAACCTATTAAGTGATTATTTTGTCACAAGTACGCTACTATAAACACATACATACAATCACAGAGTGCGAGGAAAACTGTTCCACCGTAATACAGTTTTTACTAGTACGGGGAACAGGGTGAATCAATTCTGTTAACAACCAAAATAAGTACCGACACATTGCAAACAAAAAGTATAATTAAGTCTGTACATTACTTGTAACATTATGAGCCGTGGAAGGTTGTTATTTTGTTTTGGTAAATAAAGAAGTTTTTTTTTTTTTATCTCGCACATTTATATTATGTGTACCTATATATATAAAAAAAATAAAGAAAATGGGGAAAGAATCATAGGACACCAAAAAATTCATCCGCCTCGCTGTCAACAGGAAAAGTTCCGAAAAGACTGGCAGCATTGTCCCGTTGTATGGCGATGCTGATTCTTTGGCCAAAAAATAGGCCAGCCTTTTTGTGACGTTATGAGTCGACCAAACGCTTGGCGATATCTTGAAAAACCAAGTGGGCACTTGGACCTTGGCCCTCGTGTTTCAACCCCAAACGGCTCGAAGATTAAATTAGTTGTTTTAGAGGAAGTGTAGTTCTATAACAAAAACTCGCATGTATCTAAATTAAATGACAACATGGCAATTTTAAATAACGTTCCTACTTGAACATTATACAAGATAAAGCATAGATATACATACTTAAGGTCCATTTTCCCATGAATGTAGGCAGAAAGTACAGAACTCGCACCTGCTAAGAATTTAAAAACATATAAAAAAAACCGGCCAAATTCGTGTCGGTCCACGCACAATGAAGTGTTCAATAGTTGCAATGAATTTATCCCAAGAACAAACTGTGATAGTTTTCCTTTTAATGTCCTTAATATACTACTACCGTGAATTTTTTCACATAATTATCCCAAAATAACTATTTAGCTTGTGAGGGGGGGGGGGGGGCACATTAAGAAATTAGCACTAAAAAGCTTAATATTTCACAAATAGATTCCTGAATCGAAAAATGTTTCCACAAATCTGCTATATTTTTGAAAGACTTATCCAACGATACCCCACATCATGGAGTACCTAGAGGACAAAAAAAAAACATTCGCACTTTACGTGTAGAGGAGGTAGGTACCCTAAAAAAATGTCAACAATTCCATGTTCACTACGGAACCCTAAAAACCAAGACACAAAATAAAAACACCTAAATATCGCTCCCGTATTGCCTAGTTGGAGCACTAAAAATTTTATTTGTAGAAAATACGTATATTTTTTCGTTTGCCTACGCAAACGAAAAAAAAAATATGCATCAGTCTAGCTTAGTTCTAGCAACGTGCTAGCAACGCTATCGCTTCGCAAACATTTCTCTCTAGACTTTCACTTATTTATTTAATCTTTTCACACACAAAAAGGTACAGACGCCAGCAAATCAAGCTACTAAATCTGTCCAATTTCTTTCATTGATTTTCAACTTCATCGTTTAACCCTTTACTGCATGATATATTAAATAAGTGACAATTTTTTTTTTTAAGTTAATGTCTTTATTAAAGCTTCAGAATTAATTATAGTGGTTTTTTAATTTTTTTTTTATTTTTTTTATGTCCAAGTGGTATGTGACGATAGACAAAATAGTTGTGTTTTATTATTGCTAATGATATGAAAGAAGACTTTTTAAATGACAAATTATGACTAAATTTAATTTTCTTTCACATTCTTAAAAATTAATAATATAATTCAATTACTTTATTTTATGCGGCTCATGACATTTTTCAATTGCTTCATTTCTTTTATCCTAGACTTTATTAATTATGATAGTAAAAATAACCTGCTTACTAATATTATATTTGTATGCCGATTATTGGCCGAACATACAGATCAGCTAAAATGTATAAATAACACCTTTTTGTACTTATGTTCACAAATAAAAATTGATTGATTGAAAAACAAACCCCATTATGATTTATACGCTAGTTTTTTTATTTTTTTAGAGTAAATAAACTGTAAACATGTCATACCATATATCGACGGGTTCCGGGCTAATTGTATTAAGCGACACTCTGAGCGATATAGACTTTTATACATATTTGGAATCAGCGAATTTTTCTGCGTCATTTGAGCTGGGTTTGGTGACGATCGGAGCACTTTTTTGTCGCTTAATACAACCGCATTTTTGGGCCCATTTTGGACTGCGATGTATGAAGCGACACAAAATATTGACAAATTTAGGAACTGTGTACTTAAGCTCACTACCAAATACCAGGCAGTCGTTTAAACTTTTTTACCTGGAGCAAAAATTTACAGGCAACGTACGTTAAAGCATTTAGCCTGCCTTTATAAATATATAGAAATGTCGCTTCATACAATTAGCCTCTTTGTTAAATTCTTATCCAGTGTCGCTTAATACAATTAGCTTTACCTTGTAAACATACAAGAATGTCGTTTAATACATTTAGCCTCTTTGTCAAATTCATACCCAGTGTCGATCCATACATTTAGCTCTGTACATGAAATGTTAGATGTTATCACTTCAACCTGTATTGATCACATTCTCAGTAACATTCCTAATGCTAATGCTATTGTTATGCCACTTCACCTGTCTGACCACGACACGGCACAAATGTTGAGTTTTCCCTTGAGACATAAGATACAAAACCAGACAGCACGTTTTCTATACAAAAGAGACTATAGCTGGAATAATATCCAGAAATTTAAGGAATGCCTACGTAATGTGTCATGGTCAGATGCATACGCAGAGAATGATTTAAATATAGCTTTCAATTATTTTCACGAATTAGTATGCTTGTTCCATAATTTATGCTTCCCAAAAATTAGGGTAAAAGTAAATAATAAAAAGAAACAGAATTGGATAACCAAAGGTCTAAAACAAAGTTGCAAAACAAAAAGGTCTTTACGCTATCAATATTATAAGAACAAAAATGTAAAAAATAAAACTAAATACTTACAATACTCAAAGATTTTACAGAAATGTGTTTACGCATCAAAAAAGAACTCAAACATCAAGTACATAAACAACAATGAAAATAAATGCAAAGCGGTATGGAGAGTAATAAAGGATGAAATCGTGAACAATACCCATAGAGACCACATAGAAAATATTCTAATTGATAACACAGTACTTTCAGATCCTGTAGAAATGGCAACTGCTTTCAATAACCATTATATTAGTATGGGACATTGTTCGAGTGAGTGTGCAAAATTAAACGGTAATGAATGTAACCCATTCGATGTTCCTTAAACCTGTGTTCGAAAATGAAGTTAGAGAAGAGATAATGTCAATGAATAACACAAGTTCCGAGGGCTATGACGAAATTAATACGAAAATCATTAAAGCATGTACTAATGAACTTATTGAAATTATGACACATTTAATTAATTTATCATTCTCACTTGGAATCTTTCCCGAAGCACTGAAGCTATCAATTGTTAAGCCACTTTATAAAACCGGTGAAAAATCAGACGTTAACAACTATCGCCCCATTACTTTAATACCCATTATATCGAAAATATTTGAAAAGTGTATGTATAAAAGACTGATTGACTTCTGTAATAAATTTAACATTATTAGGAAGGAACAGTTCGGCTTCCAAAAAAATAAATCCACAACGTTAGCTATCTATAGTCTCATAAAAATAGTATTTACGAATATTAACCAAAACTTTCTTACTACTGGGCTGTTCTTCGACCTATCTAAGGCCTTTGATTTAGTTTCCCATGATTTGTTGCTACATAAATTGGAGGCAACTGGAATTAGAGGCATTACACTTCAATGGATATCTTCATATCTTAGTAATAGACAACAACGCGTTACTATTGCAAAAGTGGATGGAGGTGGTGAAATGTCATCCCACTACTCTGAATATAAAGCCAATAAATATGGCATCCCACAAGGAAGTGTACTAGGCCCTATTTTATTTTTATTGTATATAAATTCTATAACTACTATAACTAAACATCGAGTCTATTGATGATTGGTATATTGTTCGCTGATGACATCTCAATTATTGTGACATCTGATAAAAAATACAATTCAATTAATGACCACGAGACTGAAATTAATAATGTGATTGAAAGACTGATTGAATGGCTAAATAAAAATAACTTATGTATAAACCTAAAAAAATCCGTTTATATACAATTTAATAAAGCAAATAATGTAAAACATGATATTAAAATGAATATACATAGAATTCACGAAGTAAAGCAAACTAAATTTTTAGGCGTAACCTTGGATCAAGACATCAACTGGAAAGCACATGTTGATACAGTATCAAAACGAATTAATAAGTTTGTATATGCACTGAAACAGATTAGAAACATAACTAACATTAAAACAGCTATAACAACATATCATGCATATGTTGAATCAGTGTTACGCTATGGTTTAATCATGTGGGGTAACAGCACCGATCAAAATAGAGCATTTGTCGCACAAAAGAGATGCATTAGAGCATTTTGTAGGCTTCAACCCGACGAATCTTGCAGGCCGTTATTTAAGAAACTTGATTTGTTACCGCTGCCGTCCCTTTATATCTATGAAATTTGTTTATTTGTTTGGAGGCATAAGGATTTGTTTACTAAAGCAAGCGATGTAAACTGTCGCAGCAGGCGCGACCCCTACAGGCTCGTATTAGATGTCCTCCCAAGGCTTGCGAAATATAATAAAAGCTGCTTGTTTATGTGTGTCCAGATATACAATAGAATACCAAATGAATTAAAAATACTAAATACTAGATTGTTCAAAATTAAATTGTATAAATGGCTATCGGCTAATAGTTTTTACAGTGTTAGGGAGTTCCTGGAACACAAAATCGCATGATGACTGGCTGTATTGTTATGCATGTAAAATTTGCACGCTTATATCTATTAAGCAAAACATGTTTGCTCACATTGTTAACATCACCATCTTTTATACCATGTTTTAGCAAATAAATGATATTATTATTATATTATTATTAACCATTTAGCTTGCAGTAGATAATGATATGTCGGTCGCATGAACTATTTAAGATTTCAACAGTGAACATTTAAAGATTATGGTTAAACCTATTTTTTTTATTCAATATTTGATTTGCAGTGTCGTTTCAGTTATAACAAAAGTAAAGTTCTAGTACTTCAAACAGTTTATCTTAAACGGAATAAGAATAGTATACTCATTAATACAATCAAAATTTTATATGGATTGACTATTATGACGTTGGTTAAAACAATGATTTTGGCGCCATCGCGATAAACCGCGCAAGCTTAAACTTTTTTTTAACGAGAGATGTTTTTGATTTTGATTACTGAGAAAGTTAGAAAAAAATATAGAAGAAAATAAGTAAAGAAATGAAAACAAAAGAAACGCTCGTAAATATTTTAATTTTTTATGTGATCATTTTTAAAAGAAATTATTTTATAGATAAACCTTTTTTTGTAATTGAATAGATTTTTATATACTTAAATGTTAACGTTTAGGAATGAAGAAGAATGAGAATAATTATTTCAGGTAATAAGACTGTAGGCGGCTACATAATAAAAAGACTGTTTAACTTCTGATTCCTATACAATTGTGATAAAAACTTTAGTTGTTACCTTGGTAAGCTAAGAAGTTACTGCTGTTCCTAGGTGATTGTCATTTTAAATAAAAAACTTATCTTTAAACAATTTATAATGTGTGTTTCATTTCTCATTTCATAATTATTAACAAGATAGGTAGGTACACCCTATGTATGTACCTTTTAATTTATCAATGTGTTAACCGCCAATTTCTGCAAACTTCATTATTCAAGTATGATTACAAACAATTTATTTTAAAAAAATCAGTCGCATAAACTAATTAGCCATACATTAATAAGTTTAAGATATTATATATTATATACTAGATTAGAAGCAAGGGACAAAATCAAGGAAGCACTTCGTCAGTCACGTAGGGTCAGTGTCAGTGATCTCTCCACTCAATATTCCTCATTCCACAAAATATAAAATCAATTAGCTTAGGTTTGAAATATGACCAACTCTTTGATTAAAGCACTTAGCTTGGAGCCATTATTTCCATGCCTAGGAGGTTAAGTCATTTAGCTTGGAACAAGAAATAATAAACCTAGGCGGTTTAGTCATTTAGCCTGGAATAAGAAACAATAATCATAGGCGGTTAAGTCATTTAGCTTGGAACAAGAAATAATAAACCTAGGCGGTTTAGTCATTTAGCCTGGAATAAGAAACAATAATCATAGGCGGTTAAGTCATTTAGCTTGGAACAAGAAATAATAAACCTAGGCGGTTTAGTCATTTAGCCTGGAATAAGAAACAATAATCATAGGCGGTTAAGTCATTTAGCCTGGAACTAAAAAAAGTAAAATATGGGTCATTTTGTATTAAGCGACATTTATCTTCGTTAAAAATAGGAATATTAGAAAAAAAAAATAATCTGATTATGGGGAATATGTTATAAAAACAGTAATATCTTTCTTTTTAAAAAAATAATGCGATTTGCTAAAGTTATGATTTTTTTTCTAAAAATCGAAACTTTAAACTGCTCTGGTGTAAAGTTTAAAAAATGTCGCTTAATACAAATAGCCCGGAACCCATCGATATGGTTTCCTATGCGGTAAAGGGTTAAGCATAAGGTTCAAAGTTGATTGGGAAAATTTGACAGTTTTGGGTAGGTTGATGTGCTGGCGTCTGTACAAAGGTGGACTTAATGACTTAGGCATTCTCTACCAGTCAACCAAGGGTGGTGAAGAGATTAGAAGGCAGGCGCTTTAACTTCGCTCTCGCACTACCCCAGTTACAAAACAACAAGCTTTTATGAACGTTTTGTTAGGGCCAAAATACATAACCGCGTTGCGTCGCCGCGCCGCGAGAATCGGCAGTAGCGGCACTGCCGATTGTAGCGGCGCGGCACCGCAGCGTGGCGCTAGCTCCAGCGTTATGATGTCATACTTGTTGACAATGATTTAGTTTGTTTCTATCACTCTAGCAAATAACACGTGTCAATAAACCCGGAACCAGTTTTAAAATTAAAATGTCTGACTTTGACATCGATTTATTTATATCGTTTTGTTTGCCATTCTAAAGTAGGCGGAAAATTTATTTTCGTCTATCTTTAATGCTTTGTATTTTCGAGAAAAGAATCGCCATCGGGATTCATAGCCTTATTAAATAGATGTATCCAGTGTGTTCTTTGTCGTTTATTTAAAACAGAGTAATGTCTTTTTAATAACAAATAAGCAATAAGTTTCTCACGATGGTCCATGGCAGAGACACGTCTGTCCACAATCACAAATCACGAGGAACTGGATACCCTACCATACGACAGTAAAATGCTCTTTTTCGCAAAGCCGCAACGCCGCAACGCAAACCGCCGATTTTAGCGGCGCGGCGCCGCAACGCGTTTATGTGTTTTGGCCCTTAGAGACGTAACCAGGTTATATTTGACCAGGATGTGTCGTTAAGTCTTGGTTGTGAGTACATTTTGTTATTATGCGCAGCTTATTAGCATATATTTATGTATCGCCACGTTTCTTATGTACAGGGTGCTTGGTATTGCAAGCTAGTATGTTTTTGTGGAAGCATGTAACGTATTGAGAAGTGTAGGATATTTTGGTAATAGCAAAGAATTCAAGCCAAAGCAAATAACTGTTTTAAGTAGATTAACAACTTAGAGGGGATTTTACTAATTAAACTGAACGCAATCAGCACATCAACACCGAGTACAAGAGCTGTCAGTGGCATCATTGTTGTGGAATACTGTCACTGACAGTTCTTGAACGCAGTTTAGAAGCGCTGATCGTGTAAGTTTCATTGGTGAAATTGGCTCTGAGTCAATGTCTTTCTTCACAAACGTCCCAAAATTATTTCAAGGCAGTTGATGTGCAAGTCTTGGTGACAGTAAAACTTTGCATAAAAATTACGATTATAATAGTAGACATTTTTCATAGGGTGACACAATTTGGCAATAACGAATAGGGTGACGCTTTTCGCAACAAGACCGCCCGGTCTTATTGCGAAAAGCGATCTTTTAAAGACCACCTTTGAATATAATATTTATTGATCTGCTATAAGAGTGATTTAAGATTAGTTATTTAGTAAGAGTGATGAAAATTTTAGCTGTCAAAACCTTACTATTTTGTGGGTACCTGGCTGACGGACCATAGAATTTAATCCCACTTAGTTTGTGTGGCGTGATCACTTCACCGATTCACGAATGTCGTGAATCGGGTCTATAGTCTAGGAAAAAAAAAACTTCAGTGAGATTCTGACTAAGTTTCTGTGTCTGTTGTTGCTGTTGTTTCTTTTATTTTGTTTTGTTATTTTATTTTAAAACTCCATAAAATAGTAATGTTTTGACAAATAAAATACTAGCTTTGAAATTATATAAAATTATGAATAGATTTAGCATAACAAATATGATTAAAATCACGATTATGATTCTAAATCTAAGCTTGGTCAATCCCTAGCATCAATGGGATGACACTGACAGCTCACCCCACGCAAGTTTTCGCGGTGAGATTTTTACAGAATCGACTGGGAGTTTTATGAATCTAAACAAAGGAGTATGTCAGGATCGTAGCAGGTGACAGTTCTACAACGTGTAACGTTAAATGCGCAAAACCTCAGACACCCCAACTGATTTTTAATTCAATTGACCTATTTCAGAGAGAAAATAAGTCATTAAAAAAACTGTAAAGGTTTTATGTGCTGTTTTAGTTTTACTGGCCGTTCTGATAGTTTCTTGCGTCTGCGACGACGCTTTATCGAGGGAGGAGTCGTCACCGGGCCGCTGCGCCGCGCTGACATTGGCTTGCTTGACCTATTAATAAATAGACACGGCAACGTTTTTAATGAAGATTTTTTGAAAAATGTGGCCTATATTAAAAAGTGGTTCAATTAATTCTACTCGTTATTCTGATCAAACTATTTTCAGGTTTTGCGCATTTAACGTTACACGTTGTATAGTTACTACCTATCCCGATACGAAGAACGTGTGAGTTTGTGAATGTAAAAGATGCTTTTGCCCTTCCATTGGGACGATTATAGGCTAATATTATACTTCAGTTACGTGAAAGCACTTCGGTTCACTCAGTAACCCAGATCTAGTGCTATATATATCAGAAGTGAGTGATATTTCAGAGTGGCACTTACAAGCGGGAACAAAGGAGAATTAAATTTGTTTTTTTTTCAACCACCTTCGCAGAAGTAATGTGGGGTGTGGAAGTGTGGAGGCGGATTTCGTGAGAAAAATAGTATTCTGAATGACAGTCTTTTGTCTAGCATTTTTACAAAGTAACCTATCTATGTAATAGTTTTATTTAAGATTTTAGTAACACAACGAAGACAATGGCGCTGATTGTCTTGTTCACAAACTAAACTAAATTTAAGTTCAATGCATCTTTTTCTTTCTATTTCATTAAGAAAAGGACAGAACAGTCCTGTCAAATTAGTCAGCGCCTGACGTAAATTGACGTACCTATTTATAGTAGCCAATTTTTTAATCACGTCTAAACTTGTCTATGGAGTATCTTAATTTGACAGAACTAAACTAATATTTATCTTCTGTCCTCTTCTTAATGAAATAGAAAGAAAAAGATTCGCTGAACTTAAATTTAGTTTAGTTCGCGAACAAAAGAATCGGTACCAGGACAATTTTCATTGGCAAGTTGACATATTTCAGGCTTCTGACTGTTTGTATATTATTCGCTTACACACACACATTTACAGTGTGTTTGTACACTTGGTTAACACAATTATAGCGCGTGTCGCTTCGTGAGATAAAAATACTGTAACAGGATTATCACATCGGACTTTTTAATTTTTCTCTTGGTTACGTCAATACAGTAATACCAACCAGTCTTGCCTAGGGGTATCGTATTACCCAGTAACTGGGTTGTGGAGGTCAGATAGGCAGTCGCTCCATGTAAAATACTGGTATTCAGCTGCATCCGGTTAGACTGGAAGCCGGCCCCAACATAGTTGGGAAAAGGCTAGGCAGATGATGATGACGTCAATACAATAATACATTTTAACTCACCTAGGTACTTCTCGTAAGAGGCACAGTCTACGTAAACGTTACGTTGTCTATAAGTCATTTTCATCACGAAATAGCCCTTGCGACTCCCACTTGTATAGAGTGACTGGCCCATTGATACCCGGGCACTACAGTTTACCAACAATGTCCATACATGCAGTATGCAAATATGTTTGTTTGTCTGTTGGTCTATTCTATGAACGTTGTATTGAACGTTTCTATTTGAATGCATTGGCAGGACTTGGAGTCACGTTTGGAGTTCCGTTAGGTTTCAATATACCTACGCAGACTGGTTTAGTTAGACAGGAATAATTTGTCACTAATTTATTATCATGGCGAAATATGAAATGAAAACAAACTGGTTGCCTATTATTATCCCACTGTAAGGCAAAGGTATATTCTCATTCAGAGGAAGCACACGTATTGATCATCACACTTGTTCAAAACAGGTTGATGATTTCAGATTAACTTTAAGTCCAGATTTCCTCACGGTGTTTTTCCTTCACCGATGTAAATAATCTCCAGATTAAACTCAGAAAGTAAGTACACTACCGCTCAAAAGTATTTGGCCACCTAGTAAAATACATTTTGTAAAAGTTTGATTGAATGAAACTACTTCATATTTATTTTAACTGTTTATTAGCAACTTTTAGACAACAATAATACAGTTTTTAAATTTTGGACTCATCTATGTGTCCATCTTTATTTTTTATGACAGCCTCACAAAGCTTCGGCAACCTAGCTACTAATTTTTCCAATGTTGTCTTGGTTATCTTCTGCCCTTCGTCTTGCAGTTTCCTCCACAGGTCTTCCTGAGATTTAGGACAACGTTCCCGCACCTGTCTATCCAGCTGATCCCACAATAGTTCTATCGGGTTCAAGTCTGGGGACTGTGGAGGCCATATCATGAGTTTCAACACCTGTTGTTGTTCTTTTCCTTTTAAAAAGTCCTTGCATAGTCTTGACGTGTTTTTCGGATCATTATCCCGCTGAAATATAAATCCTGGACCAATTAAATGGGTTCCAGAAGGCACTGCGCTAGTCTCCAACATCTTTTTGTAACCTTCTTTTTTTAAGATTCCTTGTATTCGCACAAGATCTCTAACACAGTAGCCACCAAAATAGCCCCAAATAATCACAGACCCTCCGCCGTGTTTAACTGAAGCCACAGTACAAGCATCATTCACCCTTTCGTTTGACTGCCGTCGTACGAAAACTCTTCGTTTGTATCCAAAAATTTCAACTTTTGATTCGTCCGTCCAGAGGACCTTTTCCCAATCTGCTGTTGTCCAATTCTTGTGTTCTCTAGCCCAATGAAGTCTCTTCTTTTTGTTAATAGTTTTAAGAAGTGGTTTGAGACCGCTATGCATTCCTTAAGTCCTGCGTCACGGAGTCTTCTTTTGACTGTGGATATACTGACTGGTTTATCACGATCCGCATTAAACTGTGCTACTATTTCCGGTGCAGTTAATCGTCTATTCCGTTTGATTTTAATAACTATACTCAAATCATCACTCGAAGTTGTGGCTCGCGGTCTGCCTGAACGACGTTTGTTGCAAATTGTTCCTTCAGTCGCAAATTTCTTAACGATGTAGTCAACAGTTTACCTTGGTATCTTCTGCAGTCTTGAAATCTCACGATTACTTTTACCGGGTTTATGAAGGCCGATTATTATAGCCCTGATCTCTTGGGAATATTTCTTAGTTTTACCTATTATCTTCAAAAAATAAAACTCAGAAGTGAAAAACAAGAAAATATTATTAGACTTTAAGTACTGAGCTACGGAGAGCGTGTTTTCTGGTCAAATTACATCAGATAACTAACGTAACAATATTTGTAGTAGTTATTCTACATTTTAGTTATATTTATTTCTCAATAACTAAATCAAAATAAAACTGCGACTTCAAAGATTAACTTCGAAGAAATTCCGACACTAACACTATTTTGGTTTTATGACCAAAAGTCGGCAAATGACAATAAGCTGTTTACGATTTTACCGTAGATAAGTAATTTGCGGTGATATACAAACAATTAAACCTAATAAATGATTATCTTTTATATGTATTGTTTGTAACTTAAACAAAATGCAGGTGGCCAAATACTTTTGAGCGGTAGTGTAGGTACCGATGCCAGCACGTCAAGCTACCCGAAACTGTCAGATTTTCCCAATCAATTTTGAACCTTATACTTTAGCGATAAAGTTGAAAATCTATTAAAGAAATCTGACAGATTGTAGTAACTTGATGTTCTGGCGTCTGTACATAATACGAATTGCAAAAGTCACATTGGTATTTGCCCGGATTTGAACCCACAACCTCGTGCATGAGAGGCGAGGCCTTTACCACTGGACAAGCACGACATTTCGAATAGAAAATTATTAGCCTATATTTAATTTTAAGGTTTAAGGGACGATTATTGATCATCGGGGTTTATTCGTTCTTCTTACAAACCTATAATTAGTCTAAGTTTTCTTGCAATATTTTAACTTCCTGTAGTGCTATTCTGTAAAAATCTCACCGTGATAACTCGGGTGAAGTGAGCTTAAAGTGAGCAGTCATTAGTGTCAATCTCTAGCATTAGATGGAATAACAACTCACTTCACCTAACTTCTCACGGTGAGATTCTAACATTTCTAACAGAATCGACCGGCTGGAATTTTTTTTTTTAATTCAAAAGTAAGAAGTAATACCACCGTTCTTATTTCTCCTGATATACAGAATTGCTGTATTTAATTTAACAAAATAAAAACATGGCAACTTACTGCATACAATAACTTGTACGTGTTTGTTTCATCATAATAATTACCCTGTCTTTATCCCAATTTATTTGGAGTAGGCACAACATGTCTTTTTCGTCAATACACGATTAAGTACTAAAAAACCAGCCAAGTGCCAGTCAGATTCACACACGAGGGGTTCCGTACCACTTATTATTAAAACGGCAAAAAAATCATGTATATGCGCCCCCTTAAATATTTATTTTATTCTGTTTTTTAGTATTTGTTGTTATAGCAGCAACATAAATACATCATCTGTGAAAATTTCAACTGTCTAACTATCACGGTTCATGAGATACAGCCTGGTGACAGACGAACGGACGGACGGACAGCGGAATCTTAGTAATAGGGTCCCGTTTTACCCTTTGGGTAAGGAACCCTAAAAAAGCTGTCTCCATTATATTCAACACAGTACCCAAGATGTCTGCAAAGGTGTTGGGCCACCCTCTTCATATTATTAAAACCTTTTCTTCAAACTAATGCAAGTTTGATACTACAAATGTTACTAGTATGATTTATGTAACATAACATGCACCTGTATTCCTAAATGGTATAGGCAGAGACGTATTAGTACAGGGACATTTCACCAGTTCTGTATAAGTCCCATGTAATAGGGAGCGAGCCACCCTTCGGATATATCTACTTTACTAACTATACGTTTTAGAAAATTTTGCTAGTTCTTCATATTATATCTAAATTGTAAATAATGCCGAAGTTAGTGTAGTGAGCGACTGTTATTATTTAGTAATGTTTTCAGAACTTCCACATTTTTCACTCACCGCCCACGGAAAGTCGTTTCTCTACCAAGAGAACAGTAATTAAAGAGAATAATGCATAAATACAATAACTGGGCTTAATCCTACTTAGAACCAATTAGTTCTATTACTAATTAGTCAGAATACTTGAGTGTTTTGGTAATTAGTAAAATACTTATCTAAATGTTGTTCTAGTTTTCACCGTGACGTTTCTAGTAAACTAGACCATAGTGTTAGGAGCGAATTTTGTGGAGAATAATTTTGTTAATTTATTATTTTAATTATATTTCCAATTCGAGATATTGAATACCGACATAGCTTGCCGAGTAAGCAAACTGAAGTGGCAGTGGGCTGGCCATGTCTGTCGAAGGGCCGATGGCCGGTGGAGCAGACGAGTCCTGGAGTGGAGACCGCGTATCGGTAAGCGTAGTGTGGGACGCCCCCCGCTGGATGGACGGACGATCTAAAGAAGGTGGCTGGGGTAGGCTGGATGCGGACTGTCGGGAGGACACGGCGTGGCATACGCTGGCAGAGTGTGCCGCTTGGGAGGAGCCGCGCCGTGCCCTCATCTCAGGAGTAGGCAGTGACCTATCGCTGCCGGCCGTGGTCGAGTCTATGGTCGGCAGCGAGGAGTCCTGGGACGCGGTGGTTTCCTTCTGCGAAACAGTCGTCTCGCAGAAGGAGGCTGCGGAAAGGGAGAGGGAGATCTCGTCCCCTCACCCCGCCCGCAGCAGGCGCACCGGGCGTCGGCGGAGGGCGGACAACGCCCTCTTCCAGCCCCCCTAAATGGGTCCAGGGGCGACGGACTTGGGGACGTCCGTCGCCCCCCACACATCTGGACCCGAGGCGGCGGCGCGTAGTGTTCCACGCGCGCCCCTCTTAGACGTCGCGGGGGGAGTTTAACACCTCACTCCCCCCCTGACACGTGGAGAGGCCCGCAGGAGCGGGCCAGTACCAGCCGGGGGTTGCGGAAGTATCGTTCTTTCCCGCGACCCCCGGCGTAGGTGAGAGAGGGAACACCGGGGTGGTTTTTAGTCAGTAAGAGTCTGACAGACCCCGCCGCTCGCCCCAGGGCGGCGGACATCCATGAGGATTTTCCACCCCGAAACAGAAAAAAAAAAAAAAGGCTGGATGCGGAAGGCGGAGGACAGGGTGTTGTGGCGCAGTCTGGGAGAGGCCTATGTCCAGCAGTGGACTGCGATAGGCTGAGTTGAGTGATTGATATTTTCAGTTATATAACAGGTACTAAGGCTCCGTTAAGCTGTTGGTCCCATGTATCATTCGCAGATCTTTAAGAGTCGTTGTCTAGTTAGAAGATCGAAAGTCTGACAACCAGTCTTACCAAGGCGTACTGTGTTACCCAGTCACTGGGTCGTGGAGGATAAATAGGTAGTTGCTCCATGTAAAATACTGGTATCTACTGCATCTGGTTAGACTGGAAGCCGACCACAACATGGTTGGGAAAAGGCCGGATGGATGATGGTTATATACAACGTGTAACGTTAAATGCGCAAAACCTCAGACACCCCAACTGATTTTTAATTCAATTGACCTATTTCAAAGAGAAAATAAGTCATTAAAAAAATTGTAAAGGTTTTATGTGCTGTTTTAGTTTTACTGGCCATTCTGATCGTTTCTTGCGTCTGCGACGACGCTTTATCGAGGGAGGAGTCGTTACCGGGCCGCTGCGCCGCGCTGACATTGGCTTGCTTGATCTATTAATAAATAGATACGGCAACGTTTTTAATCAAGATTTTTTTAAAAATGTGACCTATATTAGAAAGTGGTTCAATGGATTCTGCTCGTTATTCTGATCAAACTATTTTCAGGTTTTGCGCATTTAGCGTTACACGTTGTAGTAACTGGTTATCATCTTATTGTACTTTTGTGTGTTGTGCTGTCTTCTGTGTGCGCCAAATAAATGCTTTATCTATCTATCTATCTAGAGCTATGACCGGCCGTGACCTGTGTTGTGCGCATATGATTGCGGATATGTACTTAGTGTCACTCGGTCTCCAACTTGTAACCTTTTTTAAATATTTTTGGGACCAAAAAATAACACGGTGTAGAAATTATTGGAATCGATGCAATTACTTATTCTGAGCAAACTTTATTCAGGTTTGCAATATACTAAAAATTGAGGGGCCCGTGGCTAAATAATAACAGCCGCACAGGTCGATCGATCAGGTTAAGCTACGCTTGCCGCGGTTGGTCGGTGGATGGGTGACCATCTTTACATACCGAGACCCCTCCGTGCCTCGGAAAGCACGTTAAGCCGTTGGTCCCGGCTGTCATTCGTAGATCGTTGACAGTCGTTACGGGTGTCAGAAGCCCGAAAATCTGACAACCAGTCTTACGTAGGGGTATCGCATTACCCAGTAACTGGTTTGTGGAGGTCAGATAGGCAGTCGCTCCATGTAAAATACTGGTATTCAGCTGCATCCGGTTAGACTGGAAGCCGACCCCAACATAGTTGGGAAAAGGCTAGGCAGATGATGAATATACTAAAAATAATGTTGTATATTCACATTTCGCCAGGTATGTTAATGAGTGTCATAACTTTTCACATGGAGGCGCGAGAGAAAGTGAAACTATAGCTATTAACCAGATACAAATGAAACATAACTGATGAAATGCGGTTTTTGCTGTTCCCTGACAGGGTCTACAAACGGCTCTTAGCTCTAGCCTTTTGTTAACATCTTGTTTTACCTTGTGGAACGCAAATAAATTAATATGAATATAAATATGAATGTGTACTTTGGATACCGTAACTTGGGGTGATGTTGCGCCTGCCAGGAATACTTTGCTCCAAATCCGAAAAACTTTCAAAGCATAATAAAAAATAAAAAAATGCGTTTATGGATTTATTTATTTCTGAACGCAATCAAAAGAAGTAACTGGCCTGTCAAAAAAATTGACAGGCCGCCATTGCCAGTATCACAAGAGCACGTTTTTATAATGTAAAAAAGCTTAATGATATGCAGTGAAGGTTTGCGCCATAAACTATGTGCGGTATAATTGCCCCAGTATTAATTGTATAAGAGTTAAGGCTGATTTTATAAAGTGGCGCAAAATGTCCCCTCCAAAGGGAATACTTTGCGCCAAATTACATTAAAAAAAAATTAATGTACCTGAATATGTGCCACTGTTGATTAGTTAATAAAAGCAGTCCGAAATATCTAATCTTTCAATTAATAAGAGTCCTTTAATCTATATAGATGTACAAAACTTTTTATTTAACATTTACGAGTTACATGATTAAATTAGGTGCAAAGTCACCCCAACTTACGGTACATCTCTGCCGAACCCTTTGATCAAAACAGGCGTGGTGTATTTTAATAAGTGGTTACATGGGACCGGGCTAGAATGAACACTTTAGCCTCCGAGCTGATATTGACAATTTCGTTGAAAACCTAAAAACGATATGTCGTGTAAGGATTGTCACTATTCACAGCTCACTTCAAGCACACTTCACCTAAGTTTTCACGGTAAGATTTTTACAGAACAGATCGGTAGCTCTCCACGCTCAACAATCGCGATAGCTAAATACTACTATATTTTTTACCATAAAATTCAAAGCTACGTGCAGGGCAAGCATCGCCGTGGGCAACATCTAGTTTTTTTTTTTAACAAATATAGGCCTTTTCTAGTCAACAAACAGCGAGTTATTATTTTTTGTTTGTGTATCGTTAGTTGTTTCCGAATGAAATAACTATTTTACTTTTTATTCTATTTCATGCGTAGCATAAGCCCCGACTAGTTGATGATTTTGAATGGGGATATTGTTTTAGCACGTTTAACCTTCAGGCTAATTGCGTAACACACTATCAGTAGCAATGGGTTTCATTTTGACAGTTCAACAATATTCATTGCGTTATTTACGTTGTTGAGCAGACACGTTTCTCGATAATATGGAGCAATGGATTAGCAATATGCTTTAAAATGATTAAAATTTAGAGTAATAGTGTGTTACGCAATTAGGGTGCTGGCTAATAAAGACCAAAAATGTTATAACATTTTTGGTAAAATCTAGTTCATAAACTATGTAAATGGGTCTGCCGTGCGATTCTGTAACCATCTCACCGTGAAAGCTTGGCTGAAGTGAGCGTGGAGTGAGCTGTCATTCGCTAGGCATTAACACTATTAAGTGCTCACTTCACTTATGATTTCACGGTGAGATTTTTACAGAATCGACCGGCTGAAGTAAAATTTCGAAGCCTTGTTCTCATACAGAGAAGGCAAAGCATTGATCAGCAGGTTTTCTCACTGCGGGATTGCGATTCTAAAATATTTATTTAAAATATAAACTAATTAATGTATTTTTTTTTAAACGTGATAAGCCTTTGTATCACAAATAATAATAACACGTCAAGACTCATAGTGTAATGTAAACACCTATGAAGATATTTGCCAAGTTACAGTCACCAGGCATTTTTTTATTTCTCTGCCATATTTTCTTTTCCCATTTCTACAAATCCTTTTTTAGGCATAAGCCACATAGCTACGAATATATCAGGCTATGCATTCATGTTCACCTTGCAAGAGCGCACGGAACATAAAAAGTAAATAACCTTTTAATTCAATTTGTGAAGTGAGGCCGATAATTACACCACTCGCCCTAGCCAGCGGTGTGGTACAATTTAGACGCGGTACCGGATTTATCGTTCGTGGTTTAGGTATTAAATGTAACGTTACTTGTAAGATTTCTGTATTTTTTTCTTTCTAATGAAAGAATCGCTATTCGACATGGAGAAAGGATATAGATAAAAAAAATATAACGGAATTAAGTGTAATATAAAAAAAAAAAACATGTGTGCAGTTCACACGCGATGGAAGTGAAACCTTCAAAAATGTTATTAGGTTTCTGCTTGAAGGCGCCCAGAGCAGTACCGACAATCTACGAAGACTTACGAATATTCCCGAACGTATGAACATGGGAGAGGGTACGGACAGCGCACAAAGAGGAGATCACACATATCGCACCTTCGGTAAGACAAGGGCCGAAGTGCTAAAATTTCTGAAAATGAGTTAAATATGCCAAAGTGCCTTAAAAACTAATTTCTACCTGTAGGAACAAAGACCTGAAAAATTTGAAAATTAGCACTTCGGCCCTTGTCTTACCGAAGGTGCGATATAAGAAATGCTGTATAATGTCTTCTATCTCATTCTCTCGCACGTTAAATCCTATAGATGTATGTGTTTATCTCTTTTTACTGTCGCTTTTTCGTTTCATTGAGTTTCAAATCACAACGAAAAGAAGTTTTCACTTCAAAAGGACATTTCAGCCGAAAGACGTCGGCTGCTGGACATAGGCCTCCCCCAAACACTTCCACTTCCACCGGTTTTGTGCTTCTCGCATCCAACGGGATCCTGCGGCCTTCACACGGTCGTCGGTCTTGCTTCACCGTGGCCTTGGTCACTACCATAGCCAAGGATAGGCGGGCCGCCGGGAACTAGGGGCCAATTATTATTTGTGCTTGTCATTTTTGGTTTGCCATAATCGCCACGCTTGGCATGCGGGTTAGCGATCGCAGTGTGGTGGTAAAATGCATAGAGAACGCTGCTGCCCGTTCTCCGGTACGTCTCGTAGTCGCTTTTTACGACACTCACGGGAAATAGGGTGGTGCTATTCTCCAAGTCCGGCACCACACGGACACATAATGATAATCAGAAAAGTGAAAATGAAATCCAGTTAATTTCGATACAATTATTTCTGATTTCTAACAAAAGACACATACATTAATTTACAAGATTTTGTTTTTTATTAGGAGGGGCCGGTGGCTAAATAATAACAGCCACACAGGTCGATCGATCAGGTTAAGCCACGCTTGCCGCGGTTGGTCTGTGGATGGGTGACCATCTTTACATATCAAGACCCCTCCGTGATCTTTGACAGTCGTCACGGATAGTCAGAAGCCCGAAAGTCTGACAACCAGTCTTACCTAGAGGTATCGTATTACCCAGTAACTGGGCTGTGGAGGTCAGATAGACAGTCCCTCCATGTAAAATACTGGTATTCAGCTGCATGCGGTCAGACTGGAAGCCGACCCCGACATAGTTGGGAAAAGGCTTGGCAGATGATTAGCAACATACTCGATTAGTGTAACTGAAGAATGATATTCAAATTAAAAAAAAACGATTCCTGGCTAAAAAATGTCAACAATACTCGTAATTTTCAATGCAATTTCGTTCCTCTTTTGTCTAACCACGTTTCTCTATTTCTCACTCTCAGCATGTTTTTTGTGAAGCTGAGAGACGGGCTCACAGCTACACACAAAAAAAAATATGCACCACATAAAACAATTACACCAACGCTGACCCATAAATATTCCGTAAAACCAGCGCCACGCGACATCTCATGCCTCCTACCACATAAATAGTTGCATAGCTTAGATGCAATTTGGACCGCGGACCCACTCAAGTATGGTATACCACGCCGTCGCGCATTTAATAGGATTTCGGGGGCTTTTACCCTACTGCATGTATGTGTAGTATGTGTTTATAATGCTGGCTTGTTAGTTCCTGGGTTTTTTTGGGTAGTTGGACTTTTGTAGCCAGTATTTGGTGTGGTAGAAAAAGTTTTAGGTTCTAACCTAGAAATTATTGACCTTAAGGCATCGTTCACACCAAACATATCGTCCGCCGCTGACTGTGAGTATGCTCACTGTCAGCCCCAGTGTGAACGTGGACTCAGTCTGCAGTATGCGTTCTCACCAATCCGACAATACGCTATAGCGTACAATGCGCTACTTGCGTGAACAAAAAAATTAGGCTTGTGTACGTTCACACTGGATGCGTTTGCTGAGCGGTCGACTATTCTACACAAAAATAGGACTCAGTATTTGAAGTTTCTCGAGTGGATTGTGGTCGCGGCGCGGCGGCGCTGCAATCTAATACGCTGTTACATTCAGCAACGTAGCCAATCCGCGTCCGCCGTACATAGACGCGTAGTACAATAATCGGCCACCAAGAGTCAGCAACAGCGCACTACGTCATAGCGTATAGTCGGTTTGGTGTGAACGAGAAGTTAAATATACAGCGTGTAACGGAAGGGGGGTATCAACCATGAAGGAGGTGAATGTGCTCATGAAACTCAACAACTTTCCCCAAAGAACATAGGTCGAAATATGAAAAAAAAATTTGGCCCTCCCATAGTAAATCAATCAGCTGGTAGTCAGTTTTGTAAGGGAGGGCCAAATTTTTTTTTCATATTTCGACCTATGTTCTTTGGGGAAAGTTGTTGAGTTTCATGAGCACATTCACCTCCATCAGGGTTGATACCCCCCTTCCGTTACACGCTGTATAATATGGAAAAGCGATAAACCGCGTAACGTGCGCACACAGTCAGCGACCGACAATACGTTTGGTCTGAACAATGCCTAAAGGAACTCTGACGTTGATGGAAGATAATCAGCCTATAAAGTTCCCACTGCTGAGGCACAGGCATCCTCTCTGTGAGAGGAAGTGGGCCATAATCCACCACGCGGGCCCAGTGCGGGTTGGCGGATGTCACATGTCTTCGAATTTTTGGTTCTACAATATCCCGGCTTCCTCACGATGTTTTGCTTCACCGTTTTGAGAATAGTGGTGATTAAATAATTTACAAGAAGTGTCTCCTTGGGTTCGAACCCACGATATACAACACGTACGTCGCGGCCGTTAACATTGGACCACGACTGCTCAAAAATAAAGATATAATTATCTGAAATCACTAGAGAGCAATAAATTGTGGAGTTTCGTTATAATAAAATACTCCTTATAGTAACTGGTTCTAATGCCAATTTAGAGTGTGTGTGAAGAGGTCAATTTTAAAATGAAAAATCTAAATCAAATCAAATCAAATCATTTTATTTGCATAGAATGTAGGTATTGTACAGACGCCAGCACATCAAGCTACCCGAAACTGTCAGATTTTCCCAATCAACTTTGAACCTTATGCTTTAGCAATAAAGTTGAAAATCTATTAAAGAAATCTGACAGATTTTAGTAGCTTGATGTGCTGGCGTCTGTACAATAAAGTTGTTATAAAAATATAGTGAGCCGGGCAAAATCAACGAAAAATTATACGATCACCAGTTTATTTCGATTGTAACTTAAATAATAAGATTCCAACTTACCTATTTGTTTGTATTAGCCATCGCTCAAGACTAGATAGACCTGTCAGTCGATTCTGTAAAAATCTCACCGTGAAATCATAAGTGAAGTGAGCACTTAATAGTGTCAATACCTACCATTACGGAATGACAGAGCTCACTTCCCGCTCACTACACCTAAGTTCTCACGGTGAGATTTTTCCAGAATAGCACTGCTGCTTCGCAATCAAAAACATAAACTTTCAGATAATCCAACAACCTTGTATTCATTCCATCTTAATATCCTTCCTATCTTCTTATACTACTGTTATCCAATGAAACAAGATAACAAATAAAGAATTATATTCATGAAAGCGAGTGGTTGCGCGCACTCACGGGTAATGCCGACTAGCAACTTTTTTAGGGTTCCGTACCTCAAAAGGAAAAAGAGAACACTTCTTTGTCCGTCTGTGTGTACGTCGGTCAAGACCCTTTTTCTCAGGAATGCGTGGAGTTATCAAGTTGAAATAAATTCCAAATACTCAAAACTCACCTTAAAAAATGTGCGTGTGTGGGGGTGACAAAAAGAATCTCCTGATTAGTCTGCTCGACTAGTAACCATGCTTCACAAAATGTTAATTTGGTCTGTGTGTTATTATTGTACAGACGCCAGCACATCAAGCTACCCGAAACTGTGAAATTTTCCCAATCAACTTTGAACCTTATTCTTTAGGGATAAAGTTGCAAATCTAATAAAGAAATTTGACAGATTGTAGTAGCTTGATGTGCTGGCGTCTGTACCTACTTTTAGGTAGAACGGATGTAACGCGACTGATCCAAGAAAAATTATCTTCAAGAATACAATGGGGCCATAAAAGGACGTTACGCGTAGCGGACGTAACGCGCCTCCCTCAAAATATTTACATACCTAAAAATTTGTACGGAACCCTCGGTGTGCAACTCCAACTCGCACTTAACCGGTTTTTTTTTTTATTATAGCACGTACTTTTTACGCCAATAACCATTTGCTAAACGATAATAAGAGTATGGCCATTGAGTGGGAGGTGAGCGGAGAGGTGGCGTAAGCCTGGATTCATCTGCGGGTAGTTGCGTAGCACACTATCAGTAGGAATGGCATTCATTTTGACATTTCAACAACATTAATTGCGTTATTTATTTATTTATATATACTTTATTTTACACCAGAAAATACATAGCAAAAAAATACTTGTCACTACAAAACATACAATGAGCCGCCTTGTTCTGCGATCTCTTCCGGGCAAACTTGGAATGGACAGTGATTGCGTTGCAATGATTGAGTTGTTAAGTAGACACATTTTTGAACATATTAACCATTGCATTAGCAATATCCTTTAACCCGTCGCGCGCCAATTAGCAGGCACAATAGAAATTTTATTGTTATCTGTACACATGGTGTACATTCGACGTGTGAGAGGTTAAAATGATACAGATTGCTCCCACAATACCGGAGAAATTCCTAGTGTGGGGCAACGTTTTTAAAAAAAAAGAAAGAAATATTGTGATTGATATAATAGTATGTTACGCAGTCAGGGTGCTGATGCATTCGCATCTGTTAAGGCTATTTTGATAATTGGGAGAATTAAATAAAAATATTGTTAAAGGGAAATTCTGGATAGCTTTTACTCGAAACAGTTTTAGAATATAGAATAGAATAGAACATTTATTTGCCAGAAATACGGTGTTTACAAAAGTGTTCATAACATTGCATAGTGCTACAGGTACACCGTTTTAACGGTATGCAAAATTAGTTTACATTTAAATGAAGTTTTTACATGGGGTCCGAGCGCCCACCTAGTATTTCGAGACATCGCAAAGCGGTTGGTCGAGTCTTCACGTGACCAGAGGGCTGGCCTATTTTTTGGCCAAAGAAGCATTGCCATACAGCATGGTAATGCTGCCAGACTTTTGGGCACGTTTCCCATTGACAGCGATACGGACGAACTTTTTGATGCCCTTTGATTATTTGCCCACCTTTTTACATACTTGTACATATTATTATTCTTATTTTAAAACCCTTAGCTTTTTAAACTGACTGACTGACTGTGTCTATGTATCTTTAATTTATATGGTGTACATAATAAAGAGTATTCTATTTTATTCTATTCTAAATACTTATTTACATAAATTTTCAATTTAAATTACATTAATTTTAAAATGTAAATATTATTCAAATTATTTTATTATAAACTTATATACGACACACTTTCATTTTTACCATACTATTAAAGAAAACAATACATTAAACATATGATCACTTAACTTAAATAATTACTTATGCCATTTTGATGCCAGATCAAGAGAAAAAAAAATTACAGGTACATTCCAAAATACTCGTGAATCGAGTCGAAACATCCTGCAACAACCACTTCCATTCAGTTGAAAATGGTTTTCTACAAAATTATTATTATGTATTGATATCGAATAAAAATGTTGTATTCAGATTTTAAGCCAAAATAAACTGCTACTAAAGACAAGGATTTCAGTCCATGAAGTAGCACCAGAAAGGCATTGGTGTATTCATCCAAAGACTCCAGAGCTTTGCAGTTGAAGAAGACTTTCTTCTAAAAACAACAATCGCATGTTTCAAAGCCCACATTTTAATACGACGTGTGTATTCTAATATTTCGCAATAAAAAACACCGTCTAGAATCACCAAAGAAAAATCAAGTAAAATTCTTTGTACGGTTTATACTCGTAAAAACCTTTTACATCTTAAAGTTTTCCTAGAAATAACTACAAAGTAAGAAGTTTTTAAAACTTATCAAGAATACTATGTATTTTAATGCTTGTGTTGTGGCCGTCAAAAGCTGGGTATAATCCAGCATACAGGCAAACACGTAAGTTAGTAGTTTCTTTTTACCCGGCTGAGAGAGAAAAAGGAAGGTTCTGAATTTCACATACAATATTTGTTGCATAGTGAGATAGCTTATGTACAATCAATATTACTACATAGTATAAAACAAAGTCGCTTCCCTGTCTGTCTGTCCCTATATATGCTTAGATCTTTAAAACTGCGCCACGGATTTTGATGCGGTTTTTTTTAATAGATAGAGTGATTCAAGAGGAAGGTTTATATGTATAATACATGCATAATATAGTAGAGAAACACTGATAATTTTAGAGGTTTCTAATGTAATGTCGTAAATAAACACATTTTTTTGCGCTTACATTGTAAACGCTGACTGAACCCTTCGAGATAGATCAAAATAATGTACTACAGTATTGTACACCTTAAAAAGGTCTACAAAAAAGTCCGCGATGGTATACGTCTATCTCTTAGGGATAACCCACAATAAGCATTTTTTATCCTATACTTTTTACGAGAAATAATGGCTCTAAAATTATCAGTGTTTCTCCATTGCACCCGTGCGAAGCCGGGGCGGGTCGCTAGTAATGAATAAATAGGTTTCACTAAATTTGTTGTAACTGAAAACATTTGAATACCTACGAAAAAACTTTCAGCTAGGTTTTCAATGATTGGCTAAAATATGCATACTACGTTAGTTTCCAAAAATGTAAACAAATTCGAGTCATTGGAAAAACTACTTTAGTTTCCTATACATAAAGTTCAGTTTGCGCTGCAACATCAATTTTTTAATGATATTTTCAATGGCAGTCATTATAAAATCAACGTAATTTACAGTAACACAAAGTTGACATTTTGTTTAAATGGAAATAACATCAACTGCAAACAACGATTTGAATAGACCCTAGCTACTGACTGAAGTATCATCATTCCTGAAACCTTTTATAATGCATTCCATAATTACAAATTAATTCGGGTCTCTGCTGATCCTCTTTTCCTTAAAAACCTTGAACAAAAAAGCAATTAGGACTACCTTCCTAAAACTCGAAAGAAACAGCCCTTTGAATTAAAATCTTATTATTTTATCCAATAATTAAGTTGCCTTCGTATATTCTGGTCTGACGTTGATTATGTCTATTTTTTTTCTTTTTAGAGCGGCCATTACAAGTGATACAATGGAATTCCCTTGATGAGGGTTGTGGATGAACGAAGAATGGAGGCAGCAAAGTTAAAGGAAAAGTATAGGTAAGTGTAGGTAATACTGGCACTTCAGTAGGTGTATTTGGCCAAATATTCGGGTTTCTTGAGCAAATAAAAATATAAACTATTTCTATTACAATAAAATTTATTTTACGTTCGTGAAATAACGCGAAACAAATACGCCAAGTACACTTAACGTATTTGATTGTAGCTTGTATCATGGTATGAAGCGTAGCAATACGGCGTAGCAGAGTTTTGTAGCAATCTAGCGTAGCAATGTGTCGTAGCAACTATGTAGGGCAGCGGTGTCCAATCCCTGATTAGGCACTCGCGGAGAAGTGTCGCTGGTGTCAGACACTCAGAGATAGTATTACGGAGGTCGGACACTCGGGGATGTAGTGTCACGTCTGTCAGGCACTCGAAGGTGAGTGTCACGTGTGTCGGACACATATTGAATGAATACAATGTAAAAAATAGAATAGAATAGAATACTCTTTATTATGTACACCATATAAATTACAGACATAAATATAGAAATTTTACAAAGGGTGACACAATGGGCGGTCTTATCGCTAAGAGCGATCTTATAAAGACAACCTTTGCATGGATTGAAAAGGGAAGGAGAGACAAATACTGTAGTTAGTCTGGTTCGGTCTGTTTCTGGGTGGCCGGTTTATTCATTATTATATATTTAGTATAGCAAATTAGCCATTAATACTAAAATAAGTAGATCCTATCACTCTGTTTTCTCACAGAACCACTATGACTCTCACAGTACCACGGTAACGTGTGAACAAAAATTGTTTCAAGAAGTTTATCTCTTATCGGTTCCATTCAACATCTCTGCTCACCCCGAACAATAGGAAACATACGATATAACACAAGACCCCTCATCATTCCAATTTTATGTTTTCCAATCGAAACACTGAACTCAATCCACGTTTATAGAGGAACTCTTCATAAAAACTCTACGACTTTTATTTTATAGCACAGAGTATGAATAAGACAAGCTTCTGTACAAATCTCACCGTGAAAACTTAGGTGAAGTGAGCTTGAAGTTAGTTGTCATTCCACCTGATTGTTACTATTGACAGCTAACTTCAAGTTGTTTACAAGATAGATCGGAACGTGTAGAGCCTAACTGTGAATACAATTGGATGGAGATCGCTTTTGCTAAATTGTAATGACTACCACTGACATAATTAACGGTTGAGGGAACCGATGATTCACACCATTGGAGTGCAAGTCAAGTGCGATTAGAAGGCAAGTACTTTATTTTATGGTAAATAATCATGGTAAGGCTTCTTTCTCTCAGGTATCTCCCGCTGTTTTTTTTTAGCATATTTACTGAAATTGGAACAAAAATCAACATAAAAATTTACTAAAAAATTGTCAAACGCTTTTCAACTGCAGTGTTTGGTTGACGGAAATGTCAACACACAAGCAGATCACCTGTCATGAGTTTAATTTTGACACGTCGATTTTCGTTCTAAGAACCGGATGTTAGGACTGCTTTAAAAGTGTGATCGAATTGTCTGTGGCATACCATAAGTTGAAGAAATGATAAAAGTCACATCGTCTAAACACATTTGACGATGCAAGTAATTTGTTGCTTCAATTTTATTGTATGCTACAGGCAAAACTTTGGCATCTTGTAAATGGGGCTTCAGTCTAAACTAGGAATCAAACACCGTATAACTGTTCTTCTTTGCACTAGAACAATGCACTGGATACCTTGTATCATTCAGACCCTGCCCCTATGATTTGTTTTATGGCCTACACCCATGAGATCGATATGCTTTATAATCAGAAGCATGGTTTGTTCTATGACGTCATAAAATTATACATTTTATCACTTAGGGGATCAGTAGATGGTTGAAATTTTTTTAGAGTTCTACCAGTTATGTTTTAGTCTTAAAACATGTGGAATATTTTAAATAAATATTTTTAAAGCAGGCTCATCGTAAATTGAACATTTATCTGCAAATAGTAACAATTTTTTGAGTGAAGTTCATACGACGTCATCATGTGAACAGCTTATGCCTCGAAAGTAGTCGGGCCATCCCCGTGCATGTGAGTAATGCTATAGAATAGAATACTCTTTATTATGTACACCATATAAATTACAGACATAAATATAAAAAAATTATAAAGGGTGACAATGGGCGGTCTTATAATATATATCTGACCCTAATTTAGCGAGTATAGTCATCTGTCAATCCGTGAGACAGTCCAACTAAGTAGGAAATGATGCTTGAAAACGCCGGAAAATGTTATAACATTTTCTTACGGAAGGGGAAGGAAAATTATTAGGAATTCGTTTCTCTACCTATTTTAGCCTATATTAAAGAAAAACTAAACACAAACATTATTTACTTCACTTTTATCATTAGTCACTACATTCTACATTGATTCGATTGTAGTGCTCTCACAACTTTCTTACCCTGCGTCCTAACCGATAGCGACTGTGGCGCAAATACGCGGTAACGCGATCTTTTCTATGATTTATGACGTACATACGCGACTTAATTGATCGCGCGAGTATGTCATATTCATATAAACCACGTATATACTTTTCTTTAAGTAATGTGGCGCTTCGACATAAGTTTGAAATGGAGCAATAGTTAACTATCACAATGTGTACCAATACGGGCTCTTCCACAATGTGTACCAATACGGACCAATACTTAAGTATTGGTCCGTATTGGTACACATTGTGGAAGAGCCTAATATATACAGGGTGAAATTCAATTCATGAGCATCCTTCTAAAGGGTCATTGTAGTCATTATTATGAAAAACTTTTACTATGGGACGAAACAAAAAACGCGAAAAAAAAAATCAGCTATTCCTTGCATTTATGTTCATATAACTCGTCAAAATGTAGGGAAGAGCTGATTTTTTTTCGCGATTTCAGGTTTGGTCCCATACTAAAAGTTGTTCATAATGATGAGCACAATGACCCCTTAAAAGGATGCCTATGAATTCGATTTCACTCTGTATACAACGATAGCTTTCGATTATATTTTTCTTTCAGTGGCCTTAAAGAAAAATATATTTTCTAATTACTTAAACAACCGCATCCAAACTATAAACGACAGGCGACACTCGCCATTCATTAACTCAGGAACGGTTTAATTCTCGTCTGAACAAGGTAATGAGACGTGCCACTCCGAGCGAACACTTTTAATTTTATACCTTCACTAGCTTTTGCTACCGACTGTACCTCCATCCCAGCTGTGTCTGGTTTCATCGGACGGCGGAAGAAAATTCTTGATTTTTCATTTGTTTCTGAAAAATAATTAACTGTCAACGAATTTTTTGATGCCCAATGAGCTCCTTCTTTTTTTGTTTTTTTTTTTTGTTTAAACTTGTATATAATATATATATATACAACGTGTAACGTTAAATGCGCAAAACCTCAGACACCCCAACTGATTTTTAATTCAATTGCCCTATTTCAGAGAGAAAATAAGTCATTAAAAAAGTTGAAAAGGTTTTATGTGCTGTTTTAGTTTTACTGGCCATTCTGATAGTTTCTTGCATCTGCGACGACGCTTTATCGAGGGAGGAGTCGTCACCGGGCCGCTGCGCCGCGCTGACATTGGCTTGCTTGACCTATTAATAAATAGACACGGCAACGTTTTTAATGAAGATTTTTTGAAAAATGTGACCTATATTAGAAAGTGGTTCAATTAATTCTGCTCGTTATTCTGATCAAACTATTTTCAGGTTTTGCGCATTTAACGTTACACGTTGTATATTGTGTTAGCTTGTATGTATATTGTGATTGTTTATTTATTTATTTATTTATTTTATTATTTATGTACACACAGTAAAAAACATATGGATATGACATTTTAAAAATTTGAGTACAAAGGTACTGCTTATTTCTTAAGAAATTTCTTCCAGCAGACCTGCGATTGTTGTGCCTTTGTGAATTAATTAAATGTAACTGTCAAGTAAAACTTAAAGTATATATTCCAATTAGACAAATCACAGCCACTTTTGAATTGTCAAGAAGACGGTCAGTAAGAAAGATGAAGCTAGTTAGCCATTCCAAAGAGTAGTCGGTTCCTATGGAGAAGAACGGGCAAGTGTGTTAGGTCAAATGAAGGACATACTTGAAGATAGTGCAGGACTCCTGAAGATGAACATCTTTTACTAGGGTAATAAAAATGAAATCTTGGAAAAAATACTGTATATTCGCAGAACTCGACAAAATGTATGGAACAGCAGATTTTTTTACTGCCTAAGTGCCCCCCTCCCATCATTACCAGTTTAGGTAGGTAATAGGTAATACGGGCTGGTGTCCGCAACTCCACGTCAATGCGCGTATTTTGAGTACGGATTATCAGGCTAATGATTATGGTAGACGTAGGCTTCCCTTCGACCCAAGGATTGCAAGTGTGTTAGAACGACCACTGACCATCATACTATGCTAGGTACATTTCAACGATTTCAAACCATTTGGTCTATGTTTCTCTACGATGTTTTCACACACCGCAAGTCAGAGGTATTCAAGATTAGCACCGTTCAGTTTTCTTCCAATCTTGTATAGGTACCTCTTTTTTGTTCTAAGTATGAAATTTGATAGATAAAAACCCATTTTTTTCTGTCTATTTTCCAATCTTTAAACAATGCTGTACGGATTGGAAAATTGCTAGAAATAAAGTGTTCTTTTTTATCAATTTCATACTTACTGAGCTAAAAATAGGTATTTCAGGAACCATCAAAGCAAACATTAACAACAAAAAAAAAAAGATGTAACTAACTTAACTGATATTTTCAGAGCTACTAACAGTTCCAAGAAATAAAAAATATCTGTTACAAATGAAGAACTAAATAAATAAAACAAAAGACAACTAGAAGTCGTCCGTCCCTTAAAAAGCAAGTTAAGGCACCTGTCCCACCGCCGGCGATTAATGAGAAGCGAGTAGAGCTAGCAATTAAAAACCGGTTAGTTCGAGCCTGACTCGCGCACCAAGGGTTCCGTACAAATTTGTAGGTATGTAAATACAAATTTACGGTTTTCGTTTTTTTTACTCTTGCTACATGACATTGCTTCTTGCCAAAATTCATGATTCTAGGTCAACAGGAAGTACCCTATAGGTTTTGATTTCCTTGCGAATGTCAAAATATGCGGCATTAACGGAACATAAACGTCCGTATTTTTTGATTACGTTGACTTAGAAGTTTGATTTTTTCACTGCTTCAAGGGACTACAGTTAATTTCAACTCGATAACTCCACGCGTTCCTGAGAAAAAGAGTCTTGACAGACATACAGACAGACGGGCAGACAGACGGACAACCAAGTGATCTTATAATGATTCCGCTTTTCCTTTTGAAGTATAAAACCCTAAAAACGAGTTGGCGAGCAACGAGCAGCGACTGCGCGACCGCAATGAGCGATAATTACTCGCTGGTATGTGTATGCACCAAGCGTGAGTATTTCGGCGAGTGTTCTACCCGCCAAGCGAGCGTCGCTGAGCCAAACTCTTTTGTCGCAGCTGTAATGTATGGAGTACCTGATAAGTTATTGAGGGTAAATGGATATTGTTTTATATAAATAATTGAAGGTAGTTGAGTGGATGTAAATTTTGACCAGTATACTTGTGCCCGTACGTTGCTACGTGTATTATTTATTCCCGTATCCAGAGTGCTCCCAACCCAAGAATTCTTCAGTGGCAACGAGGATAAACCAAACTGTGAGTGTTAGTGGGGATGTCGCCAACAAGAAAAAAAAAATGTCACTCGGTAAGATCACAGAGTTCGACATACACAAGGACGATTGGAGGTTATACGTCGAGCGTCTTGAGCAGTATTTTATAGTTAACAAAATAAATATATAAATAAATAAATAAAAGTATATATTATATGTATCTCTTTTACTTACCTTACTCCTAGAATCTTTTGTACGTTCCTGAGCGAGAAAACTGTTGATAGCTAGTCGCTTCCTCGCTGGCAGTGGGACAAGTACCTATAGTAAGTTAAAATGGATGTCGTAAGCAAGTGACTGTGAACGTTAAGTGTGACAGCTCTGTAGGTATATTGTTACTTGTCTGCATCGTGAGTGGGCATTTTTATGTGGTGACTTGTTTTAAGAGGAAAGTATTATACCTCGTTGGTCTAAAGTGGGTTGCAAGCGCTGTAGGACGGGGCTAATAACCAAGCAAAGTGATATTGCGTTATTTAATTTGGAATTTCCTAGTAATCTGGATTTATGTACTGTTACAGTGCGGCCCAGTTCGGGATGTCACTTGTCCTCGAATTTTCGGTTCTAGGATATGCTGGTTTCCTCACGATGTTTTCCTTCACCGTTTTGAAAGCAATAGTGATGCAATTATACAATACTGTTTGGTGCAGTGGCGGCTCAGAGATATCGGGCCCGACATACGGGTTAAGGTCACGGGTTCGATCCCAAGCAGATACTTTATGTATTACCATCAACAGGGCACAAATTCAGACTCCGGGCACAAAAGCAAGTCATATTAAAAACGTTTATCACTACACAAAGCGTACTTAAAGTTAGTAATAGGAGCTACTAGTAGAGGAGTAGGTACCTACTTATGTACTAAGAAGAGAGAAATCCTAGCTTTATTGCAAACGGCACTGAAATAGGAATACCTAAGTCTTTAGCTGCAATAGACCTTGCTCCGGGGATAGAGATGAAAATACCTCTGTTTACATCAAATAGCTCCTTTTTGGAGTATTATTAATACCTATAGTCTGTTCCAAAAGGATTTAATTAAAATGCAAACAAATGAATCACAAAATATACTTGGATGCCAATTTATAGTGCCCGTTACAATCGTTAGATTTGCTTATTGGTATACTACATCTTAAAGAGGTTTTTCATTTGATAATTGAGGCTAATTTTATGTTTTATGTTGTGTTGTTGTCTACCAAGTAACATAATATGAAAACTTTGTATACTTTTAAATTGTAAATAACAAAACTCTTTCATTAGTAGTATTTGGTTGTTTTTTTATTTTTATTAAGTCTGTGAATAAACACTTATTTTTTTATCTTCTGTGAAGAAAGCTTAATTTAATTGTACCGAAACATAAGCACAAATAGTGACATTTTTATTTATCTAGTATCTACATTATTACAATGTCATTCCCACCCCACCTGCTACAACGAACCCTACACAAAACTTTTCACTCGCCGGCCTTATCACGGGGAGGAAGAAAATCCGAATTTTTTTGGGAAAAAACTTCCCAAGTCACCGGATGAAGACACTTGGGAAACTTTTTTAATTTCACTAGTGAACATAATCTGTGGACATCATCAATCTGCGGGTGACATGTGTGTATGTGTGGTGCTCCGGGAAGAATTTTTTATATAGTTTTATGGAGTAGTTAGAGTGTTTTGTTTTAGTTAAGTTTGAGTTGAGCAGTTGTGTTTGTGTGAAAGTTGAAACTTATGTGGCGTAAGTTAAATTATAAATAAGCATAATCAGACTATAACGTTGCCACTGCTGGGACACAGGACTCCCTCCTGTGAGAGAACCTTGGCCAAAACCCATCGTGTGCGCCCAGTGGTGGTGGCTTCGGTTTCCTCACAATATTTGCCTTAGCTGTTTTGAGAGCATTGATTATGAAAAAAAAAAAAAAATACTCAAAGCAAATTGCCAGCTTGGGATGCAACCCACGACCTACGACATGTAACTCCCCCGTTACCACTGAGCCACTTCTGCTCCGCAAGTTAAAGGTCCCACCAAATAGACCTCTTTTTTCGTAAACGTTGCTTAAAGTTAAGTAGTGAGTAGCGTCTGCTTAGCCATACATTTTTGACGTTTGATCATCACTTAACTTTTAACGAATGCCACTTAGTTCAAATAAAACTACATACTTAGTCCATCAAATGAAATATCAGTAAAAAAAGAACTTGTTAGGCAGAGATTCTTTTGTTTTGTCTGTAATCCTATAAGTTTTTGATATTGTTCATCTGTGTTAGGTCCTGTGATAAAAAATGACATAATGCATTACATATGTATTAGCAACTTATCTATGTATATCAGTAATTCCTCATTCGTATAAAGGCAGGAATCTATAAGTACACCTTAGTAAAATATAAGCAGCCGGTCGATTCTGTAAAAATCTCACCGTGAAATCATAAGTGAAGTGAGCACAGTAATAGTGTTAATCCCTAGCGAATGACAGCTCACTCCACGCTCACTTCACACAAGCTTTCACGGTGAGATGGTTACAGAATTGCACGGCAGAAGTCGTTATTTGGCATATTCATTTAATAAAGAATATGGGAACAAAATATCTTCCAAATAGCTGTAAAAACTTCTTAACCCTAATTACTCCAAATTCCAGCCAAACGAAACCCTATCAGTAAAACTGGAAGACATTGCAAAAGCAAAAAGTTAACCTAGCCGCAAAAAAAATCTGTAACCTTTTAATACAAAAAAGATTTTCAAACACAAACTTGTTAGGATGTAATAAAAAATATAACCTACCCTCTAACCGTGTTTTTCTGTGGTGACGTCATTATAGAACTGATTGATGCTTCCACAGGAAATGTTATGTAGGGCGACTATGAACTGAGAGCGGGAAATTACAGGAATTAAGTGAATTGATTCTTGTATAGGCATTTATTTATATTTATTTTAAGTTGACTCGTGTTGAATGAATAACACATCATCTCTACTGTATTTCCCAAAGAAGTAAGCAGATATGTAATAGAATACCCTCATTTTGCTAATTATTTGGGAAGTCTCATGTAAAAATAAAGTCCTCCAGAACGTATTTCGGCCATGGCGGTCAATCTCAATGGAAACTAGCCTTCGGCGCGGGAGATATTATAGTGCACAAGTGTGCGCACAGACACAGGTGCACTCCCGCTTCCCTCACTCTCATAGTTCGATGGGACGGCAATCTACACGTCAAAAAGAAATAATTAAAACTAGATGAGGTCGGTGTTTCCTACCTGACTATTCTATGAGAAGAAACACCAAAATAAACTCAAAGCTCACAGCATCTTTAAAAGACACATCTTGGTCAGAACTTGGTTCATATTTTGAAGTAATGTCAGAATCTATGGCCACCACATCAGAAAAAATATAGGTATAACGGAAAAGTAAAGTGAGTGTAGTCTAAAGGCTCTCGAGTTGTCGGCACACGCGTGAACTGAGAGCCGTCTGAACTAGAAGACGTAGCTTGTAAGATGTTGCGTTCTACGAGATATTAGGTAAGGCTGTCCACAAACTGTCAAGTGATCAGTCTCAGTCACACACGTTTTCTCCATGCCTCGAAAAGCTCGTAAAGCCATTTCACAAGGATGTCATTCGTCGATACGGGTAATCAGAAGCCCAAAAATCTGATAACCAGTCTTACCAAGGGGTATTGTGCTACCCAATAACTGGGCTGTGGAGGTCAGATGGGCAGTCACTCTATCTCTATGTAAAATATTAGTATTCAGCTGCATCCGGTTAGACTGGAAGCCGACCCCAACATATTTGGGAAAACTTTAGATAGATGATGAAAGGTTAGATAATGCTGTCCGCAAACTGTAGGATTATTTAAAAAAACAGAACAAAATAAAATAAGTAGAACGTTACGGTGTTTTCCCTCATTGATTGTAGTTTCAACAGTAACTAAGTGTTTTGTGTTTTATAATTTACTAGCTGCATCTCGCGGTTTCACCCGCGTAAGTTTCGATTCCGTGGGAATATCGGGATAAAAAGTAGGAGCTTTAAGTAACAGCTTTGTACCAATGAAGTTTCATCGCAATCGGTTCATTAGTTTTTGCGTGAATAAGTAACAAACATATTATATATTGCATGTTGCACTGCGTGGGGCCACACCGGCCACTTTTGTTTAGATTGACATTTTTAATTCGTAATATGAATGATCGATTTGAATAATTCAAAAAGTAATCTACAGGTGTTGAAACAGTCTTGAATACGAAATGATTTTTTTGGATGAGGATTAATACGAAGATATGGATAACATGGTCTGATTTTGGTCGGCATTACTATCAACTTTTAAAATGTAAAAAAAGTAGTTATATTGGACATACCTATGATATCGTGAATTTTTTTGTAGATATTGATATGTTTTTTAATATTGTAGAACATTTTTTTGTTCTATAGTCAATAGTTTCCGCAGCGCATGCGATGAAAGACATTTTATGGCAATGATTTTTTTACACCTTGGGTTATATTATTGAAGTTTTAGTAGGGACCCCTATTTTTTTCTAGTAATAAATATAACTTATGTTACTCAAGGATAGTGTAGCATTCTAATGGTGAACAAAAATTTGAAATCAGTCTAGTAGATTTTGAGTTTATTCGTTACAAACATACATAAAAAAATACAAAGATTTCCTCTTTATAATATTAATATAAATATATATAATATATATACAACGTGTAACGTTAAATGCGCAAAACCTGTAAATAGTTTAATCAGAATAACGAGCAGAATTCATTGTACCACTTTTTAATATAGGTCACATTTTTCATAAATTCTTCATTAAAAACGTTGCCGTGTCTATTTATTAATAGGTCAAGCAAGCCAATGTCAGCGCGGCGCAGCGGCCCGGTGACGACTCCTCTCTCGATAAAGCGGCGTCGCAGACGCAAGAAACGATCAGAATGGCCAGTAAAACTAAAACAGCACATAAAACCTTTACAATTTTTTTAATGACTTATTTTCTCTCTGAAATAGGTCAACTGAATTAAAAATCAGTTGGGGTGTCTGAGGTTTTGCGCATTTAACGTTACACGTTGTATATAAATATAAATATTAGTGTAGATGTAGATAATACAAATATTCGAAATGAAAAGTAGTCTATGTCTTTTTCCATTTCCTAGGCTACCTACCTATCTGTCAAATTCATAACGATAGGTTCAGTCGCTTAGGCGTATAAAGGTAGCACACAGACAAAGTAACTCTCTCATCTGTGATACTAGTTGGATGGATTTAATTGTGTAATTTGGTTATCGTGTTTCAGTAGTGAAACACAAGATAGTTAACTGAGTAATTACTCTACATCAAATATTTCGTAGAACCAACCGCTCGTGATGAAGAGATTGTTTTCAGCGAATCGTATAGCTTCGAATGATTATTTCCTAGTAGCGACCATCGCATTCGAACTTCATTAGAACTACTAGTCTAAGCTTTGGGTATAGTGTCAGTATGTATAATGGCGGTAAATCCGTTACACTTCCCGAAACTGGTGGAATGTTATGCAAATTAAATTAAATATAATGTATAAGTATTAGGAACAGGGTGTAAAGTTCACTCATACTAGAAAAGGGAGTATCCTATGTGTCTGGCGGGCAACTGCCCGATGGTTCATGTCGGGCCGTTGTATGAACGCTAGTTGCGCGGTAAACTCTACTGATTCCAACTACGGATTCCAACTATCAAAGATCTATGAATACTACGGATTCCAACTATCAAATATCTATGAATGACAGCCATCACAAATGGATTAACGCGCTATCCAAAGCACGGACAGGTCTCGGTGTGTAATGGATGGTCACCAATCCACGAACGGACCTCAGCAAGCGTAAAGATAGGCCCGTGCGGCTGTTATTAATTAGCCACGAGCCCCTCACCCCCCCCCCCCCTCCCCTCGCGTATTATTATCATGTTAGTAAGATATGAATCTCTTTCAAGGTAACACTAACTTCAAACCAATTCGAGCGTGTGTAGTACGCCTACGTTTGCGTTTGACGTTCGCCTAAGCACTTTGGTTAAGTTTAAGAGTAATTAGTTACAGATTCTAGGCAGTCTATAAGTTGTGCTAGGATGCTTAGCAACTTCTAGTTTAGTGCCTTTTCATGTTGTATATTAGAAGGCGCAAGGTTAGAGGTTGAAGTTTTAGAAGGTGGATGTAAATCGGCTAATATTTGTTTATGGCGATGATAAATGGACGTGCCGGGCAGAAAACTCGGATTTACTGATATCTGGAACTTTTTTTAGTATGTTTGGAGTATCCTAACTAATATTATAACTAAAGTATAAGTAAAGTAATATACGGGATTCCGTCAGATGAATCATGTAAACCAATATTTAAAAAACTTGGTTTGCTACCACTACCTTCAATATATGTATATGTGTATCATGTATGTTTGTACAGAAACATAGAGAACTGTTCAAAACAGCTCAGGATGTATGTTCACGAAGTCGGCGTGATCAAGTCAGGCTGGTACTAGACGAGATGCCTCGGTGTGTTAAATATAATAAAAATTGTGTGGCTATGTGTGTGCGTATATTCAATAAATTACCAAATACATTTAAAGACTTAAATTACAGACTTTTTAAAATTAAATTGTATAACTGGCTGAATGAACATAGTTTTTATAGTGTTAAAGATTTTCTCGAGCATAAACTATAATGTTGATACTTTCTATAATTTTGCATGCTTTAACATTAAGCAAAACATGTTTGGTCTCATATTGTATTGTAACATCTTTGCAAATAAATATTATTATTATTATTATAAAGTTTGTTTGTTTGTTTGTTACCTTTTCACACCTAAACCACTGAACCGATCATCCTGAAATTTTGCATATACGTTGCCAGGCTTCAGAAACGGACATAGGGTACCTTTTATCCCGAATAAATCTGTTCCCAAGGAAAACAACAATGACGTTATTATGATAAAAGATGGCGCCACGTGTCTTTCGAATAATTATTGAATTACAGTAGAAACTTTAGGTACTTTTTTATTTTTATTTAAGCCTAGTATATTTTGTGAGTCTAGAGTGTCGATAGACCGGTTTTTCATCCTACTGACTATAATATTATAGATAACAGCAAACATTGCAGGTAGCAGGAGTGCATTTGGAAAAGCCATGTTTTTCCCATGGCCATGGCCCGTAGCCATGTTTTTCATATGTAGCATGTTCGCATGTGTCCAATGCCCAGAATTTGTACATATTAGCGCCAAATAGACATACAACATTGTGTATAGGAGCGTCCTAGAATAATGTTCCGTTCTGAGCCCATGAGTGCAACGGCCAACCAACAAGCAGAGTACAACCCGAATTGGTTGTCAAATTCTA
Source organism: Eremobia ochroleuca (assembly GCA_949629135.1). Lineage (NCBI taxonomy): Eukaryota > Metazoa > Arthropoda > Insecta > Lepidoptera > Noctuidae > Eremobia > Eremobia ochroleuca. The sequence continues at coordinate 1,410,353 of OX451410.1, forward strand.
AATTAACGCAAGCGAAGCCGCGGGAACAAGCTAGTCCTATATAAATATTCGTTATGTTCAAACAGTTTTAATGCTACACAATACATAGTATATGTATATTTTCCAGGTAACCGATTCTGATTTTGACGGCTATGGGTTACGAGTTTGTGGTGAATGTAGCCTAATTTCGCTGCGAAGGTAGGTGCACAGTGCGGACACGTTAGAATAGCATCTATCATTTTGCTACACAATATACATATTCATAAAAATATTGTTTCTGCATCGTAAATATCCGATACTCTATCGGTTATAAGCATGCACTTATCGTATAAAGACGTTTAATATAAAACTAAAGTAAACACAATGTTCATTTTATACAAAATGTTTTCGATGTAAGTACACTTTTGCTTAATAAAATCACGTGCTCCAACTAATACCAACTCGCTGGCGTAGTTGTCGCAAGCGGTCTTAGTGAGCGTGAGGCTCTGGGTTCGATCCCCAGGTCGGGCAAAGTATTATTGGGTTTTTCTGTTAGGAATTGCTCAGTTGCAGCCTTGAGTCTGGAGTTTGCCCGGGTGATGGCAATACGCTGTTATATGAAACTAAACATCTTTGCCTAAACCCTTCAGGGATTACTCACTGACATTCTTTCATGTATTCTGTGCTCAAACTAATTAAAAAAACTTTAATTCAGCTGACAAGCCACATCCCCCTTATTCTGAGACGTACAAAAAACAAAATTCAGTTTAGTAGTTCCGTCTTCCACCCACAACAACAAACCGACACCTACCTACTTACCTAGTTATACCACAGATAACAGAATGTCACTCCATAACTGTCTCGCTGCATTCGAAGCTAAAAATCAATCAAATACGTCAGAATAGTGTTGAACCGGACAGCGTGACACGCCGCGATAACGCGTCACGGTTCACAGAGAAACTATCGTGGAATGGGTAAGTGGTATACGTATTTTTTTCATTGAATATTATGCCTGCGAAATAATCTATATCTATACATATTATAAATGAATTAAAGTTGCTTTTCGTGTCCTGCCCTCAGGCAGGACCGCTCACGGCCACGTTGTTCTTCTAAACTACACGGAGAGAAAAATCTTAGAATATTACTGTGCTGTCTCATAATCTGAGTGCATCACTCAAATGATGATGGAAAAAATACCATGCTAACACAGTAAAAATTTATTGGACAAATAGTGAATTTTTCCCAATCTCACTCAGAAAAATTCCTGTAGATGTCACTTGCACTCACTTTACAGTGACGAGCACAGAATTTTTTCTAAGAATTTTCTCTCCGTGTACGCAACGGATTGTGGTGCGGATTTCACCATCATTTAGAGGTTTTTTTTTCCGGGAGGTTTAGGTGTATAATAATATTTAAATGACATACATAAAATTAAGAAATCTCGATGTCGTCATGTTGTACAAATCGTGCAAAGCAGGGATGGGTCGCTAGTGAATGATAAATGACATTTAGTGTCTGTAAATTGGTTGTAGATAACACTTTCACATGTCAAAAGAAATAACAACAACAACAACGTATATATTCGTCAGAGAGATTTAACATTGCGGTATAGAATATTACAGTTTTAGGTCAGCGCCATCTTATGACCGATAGTGGAACTAATGTAATTTTTGTTGATGATTTCTGAAAAAGTGTGCTATTTAGAGACATCGTTTTATTTTTCCTGCAATCTTTACATAAACTTCTATGACATAGAATAATTTCAGATTTTTCTCTATGCAAACTTTGCAGATAAGGGGGGCGGTATTTTTTTTACATTTTTCACCCAAGTCGAAAATTATGCGGCCTAAAAAAAACAAATGTTTAAGAATGTGCAAACAGCGCTCTTTCATATGATACCCCACATGCCCTAGTAGCCCCAATGTGAATTTTAAAGACTCAGTCACTGTTGCAAAAAAAAATAAAAAAAATATTTCTTTCTTATTGGAAAAATAGTTGGCCAAACATCATCTAAAACTATTCCAAATTTCAAGTTTAGGATTAGTTCTTGAGATTTCGAACTGTGACAGACGGACGGACAGACAGACACACTGAGTCGCACCATAAGGATTCTTTTTTACTATTTTGATACGGAACCCTAAAAATGGAGAATTTCCAAATAAATAACCCAGTATTGATAATACTTGGTTATCATTTATTTGGAAATTTTACGAGATTTTTGAGTAGTGGTATTATTAATACTCATCCAATCCAGTGATCCAATCCGGAATTTGATGTCCGGAAGTTGCTATGAACTTCATCAAAGATAATGTGAGACAGAGACAATAGTATGAGCGTCAGTATAAAAGAAAGGGTAACAATTTATTCTACTCAGCGTGAACAACACTTAAAAGTCTGAATGCAGTTGAAGCAGACAAGGAACAACCTTTTTAGAGTAAGATAAATACAAAAAAAAAAAAAATCAAATCCAAATATCATAACGTGATTGGTTCCATTGCAGTAAATTAAAAGTCAATGCATCACGTCAAATAGTAGGCACATCGATCGTGTCACTCTCGATAGCGTGACACCTCGTTATCGCGATATGCTGGGTACTAGCTATACCACTAGCTGGGGTATTACGTGTTAAGAGAATAGTTGCTGGAGAGTTGCTATGCCGCTGGTAGTTGAGAGAACCTATGTAAGCAGAATCAGCACCATTAGGACTCTTCTCAATACGAGTAGAAACTTGTAGACAGTACGCAGTACGTACAGTATGTAGCACGCCAATAGTATTACATAGTTGACCTTGAAACCATCTTTACTTCTTTGCAGTACAAGCGGTTTAATTCAAGGGTACTATTTGTACTGTACTGCTGTGTGTCTACAGTAGGCCGCACATCAGTGGTACCAAAAACAGTACAAGTTGGCCTCTGGTTCTATTGAAATAACACATCTAAACAAAGATATAAACAAATAAAAAAAGATATGATTCAATCCTGTGGGAAAACCCTCACCACAAAAAAAGAAAAAATGTTGTGTTAAATAAAAAAAGTGGCGCCACTGTTGCGCAACGTCACATCGACAATCAACTTCGTATCTCATACGTAATACCCCAGCTCCATCGTATAGGAGCATTGTTAATGTATCACGCAGACACATTAAACTCGTAATATTATTGACGACGCATCGAAAGTTTAAGTAGAGTTGCAGTTAGTGCAGTTAATTGGTATTCGATGACAAGGACCAAGATGGCGGGTATTGAGAGCAAATGCGAGTTTGTCTGAAGGATTTTATGTGCCAAGTAGATTGAAGATGTACTTTGTTTAGGCGTGTGTTAGTGTGTAGTGATGATAATGTGTGTTAGTGCCTTTTTTTACTAATAAAGGGGCGTTAGGGAAAGTATTGTGTTTGCGAAACGTTTGCGATTTTAGTTGTAAGTAGGAAACCGGGATTTGATTGGCAATTTTAATTTTAGTCGCCTCTGTGCTCTGGAGGTCCTGCGTTCGATTCCCATCGGAGGCATAATTTTCTGCTTTGTTTTAATTTAAGTACGCCTAGCGAGCTAATACTATCTTATATAAGTCTGTCGCCATAAGAACAATGTCAACAGCTTTGTTTTGTTTCGGCAGTTGATGTAAGATAGCCAGTTCCTCTGTGGTTGAGGATTCCGGGTGAAGCTCGCTTCCACCTTCGGTCTGATCATCACCTCATCTGATGGTAATTGATGATTTGACGTTGTGGTTAAAAAAAATATTGTCAACAGACAGTGATCTAGCGTACAGTGACAAATACTTGTTGTTTATCTGAATAAGGAGGACGTTATCTTCATCATCATCAAGAGCAGATTGTAGGCCAGTTTACTCCCATATCTTGTGCCAGTGTTTATACCATGTTCATTGAGTATTATTTATAAGATCTATCTTGACGTTAGCCGCCTAGAATAAGACAGTTCACACTACCCCGAGTATTGATAAATGATAAATGATTTATTTTCTGTAAGTAGGTTTGTACAAACACTTTTACATGTCAATAAAAAAAGAAAAAATAAAAAACTCAAATGTCTCAGAAAGTAGGTATAATTCACTGACGAGATTCATCACTCAATATTTTGTTTGTTTGTAATTACGGCATTATCCTGTCGATCAACACGACGCCAAAAACAGTTTATTTCAAAATGGCGGACGTTATTGGCACACTAGCGAGGTTCGATGCTCTCTGAAATTAAAAGTGTCATAGGCTGTACAAGGATCTTTTGACATCTGGAAAAATCAGAACTAACACCACCATTTTCATATTTTTGTCAATACACTTTACCAAAACAATGCCACAAATGTTTACAACAACACCTCCTAGTCATTCAAGTAACAAAAGATCCTTGTACAGCTAAAAGTACCCATAGTTTTGAAATGATAACCTAACTCTTTGCAAATTGCTCTTTAAACCCCCAGACCATCCCTTTTTCATCAGCCCCATTTAGCCCATGACAATCAAATTGCCACGTCTAATCACCGCGGGTGCACAAATGGTCATTGAACATAATTCCCTTGCAGACCACATCATTAACGTGAGCAAAGCAAACAGGAAGGGGCGGGCAATGTGGGACGCTGAGCGGGAATGTGGCGGAATGTGTGGTTTACTGTATGAGATACGCTGCTTGAGAATACAATATAACGACTGCAATATTGGACTAGAGTTTGCAAGCAGTGGCCTGAATAGTTGAGCTAAATGGTGCTGATCCATACGTTATTTTCGTGAACGGACGGCGCCAGTAGGGATTGGTCATCTCTTAGCCGCCACGGCTTACTTTTACGGCTTATTTTTATTTTAATCTAAGTATTTTCATTTCTGAATTGTTTTTTTTTTATTTTTATCTTTTTAGTACGGACGCTTTTAACGTGCACGTCTTTCTACATCGTTCTCACATGTATAATTTCAACTTGAATGATGTAACCAACATTTTATAACAATTTTTATGATTTAAAAGAGTGTCCGTGGAGTTTCTTGCCCGTTCATCTCCACAGGTACCTACTACGCTTTGGAATGGGCAACTAGCTTCATCTTTCTGACTTGAAAATTGAAAAGTGCCTGTAATTGGTTTACTTGAAATAAATGCTTTGAGTTTGAGGTAAAACACAGAAGCATTAGGCTGAACATACAATCGTATAACAACAGCCCCGACTGACTGATTGCCTCGTTAGTCTAGCGGAGGCAAGCGCTACTGCTGGTTCCTGGTCCTGGGTTCGATACCCAGGTCGGGCAAACTGTTATTGTGTTTTTCCATTCTTAGTTGTTGATTCTCAGTGAGATTCTTAGTGCTTGATTGCAATAGGATTACCCCTTATTACGTGGGACTTAAATATAACTGCCGTGCGATTCTGTAACCATCTCACCGTGATAACTTGGGTGAAGTGAGCGTGGAGTGAGTCGTCAATAGTGTCAATCCCTAGCATCAGCATGACTCACAGCTCGCTCTAAGCTCACTTCACCTTAGTTATCACGGTGAGATTTTTCCAGAATCGACCGGCTGTTCTGTAGGTTCTGCTTACCCCCATTGGAAGAGGACGTGAGTTTATGCATGTGTGTTTGTATGATATAACAAGATAATTAAAGTGCCAGTAGTAAGACTTACGACTACCCAGCGATCACCCACAGAACCGTTTCCGCTCCGCATGTTCCATAGCAGTGCCTTAATGAACTAATGCGATATCGTTTACAAATGACTCTATACAAAGCCTATCGGCAATAATTGCAGTGACATCACCCAGCCGTGTCCGACAATAGGTTGCAACTTGTGGTTATTACTTTATTTAAAGTGAAATATGGATTCTGTAAAAATCTCACCGTGAAATCATAGAATAGAATAGAATACTCTTTATTATGTACACCATATACTTAGATTACAGACATAAATATAGAAATTTTATAAAGGGTGACACAATGGGCGGTCTTATCGCTAAGAGCGATCTTTTAAAGACAACCTTTGGAATTAACAAAATAAATAAAAAAATAAAATAAATAAATAGAATAAACAAATCAATCAATCAACCAAACAATCATAAGTGAAGTGAGCACTTAATAGTGTTAATCCCTAGCGAATGACAGCTCACTCCACGTTCACTTCACCCAAGCTTTCACGGTGAGATGGTTACAGAATGGCACGGCAGGTGGCAGGAACATTGATGCGCAAACTGTACTTAACCATGAACTCAGCACATGCTTCTATCCCCCCAGCATAGACATTTTTAGTCAGTTTTCAAAAAAACAGGTCAATTGTGAGTCGGACTCGCGCGTCGAGGATTCCGTGCTTTGTAGGTATCTAAATAGTTTATCACTGGCTTTTTTTGTAATGTAACTACAATTTTCCGGTTTTCGGATATTTTCCTTTACTTGTGCTACATGAAATTGCTTCTTACCAAATTTCATGATTCTAGGTCAACGGGAAGTAACCTATAAATTTTGATTCCAAAACATAAGCGCCCATATCTTTTGATTGCGTCGACTTAGAAGTTTGATTTTTTCACTGCTTCAAGGGATTGCAGCGCTGAGTATTTGATATTAATTTCAACTTGATAACTACACGCGTTCAGAAAAAGGGTCTTGATCTACGGACAGATAGACGGACCATGAAGTGATCTTATAAGGGTTCCGTTTTTCCTTTTGAGGTACGGAACCCTAAAAAAACTGCTATTTTATAGAAAAGTGCAATATCTACGCGGTAACAAAAGTACGGAACAGCTATTTTTTAAATGGTACAGAATAATTGCATATCATGCACTGACTTCAAGGTAAGCACTTCTAGCACGTCGACGTCCCGCCTGTTACCCTGTAGTATAATATACGCAAGGGCAATTTTTTACCGCGACGATTTTTTATCGCACACTTGATTTTCAACTCACGGTGTTACGCCGAGCATTGATAATCCAACAGCGTGCATCCCAGCGCGTCAAAAAAGCACATTATTGGATTTTCAACTCAGTGTTAAGCCGAGCATTGATAATCCAACTGCGTGCATCCCAGCGCGTCAAAAAAGCACATTATTGGATTTTCAACTCACGGTGTTAAGCCGAGCATTGATAATCCAACTGCGTGCATCCCAGCGCGTCAAAAAAGCACATTATTGGATTTTCAACTCACGGTGTTAAGCCGAGCATTGATAATCCAACTGCGTGCATCCCAGCGCGTCAAAAAAGCACATTATTGGATTTTCAACTCACGGTGTTAAGCCGAGCATTGATAATCCAACTGCGTGCATCCCAGCGCGTCAAAAAAGCACATTATTGGATTTTCAACTCACGGTGTTAAGCCGAGCATTGATAATCCAACAGCGTGCATCCCAGCGCGTCAAAAAAGCACATTATTGGATTTTTAACTCCCGGCGCTCAGCAGTGCGTTACAAATCAAGTAAGAGGGCTAATAGTGTAGACAGTAACATCCAGTCCAATTCAACTAACTAGATCCAGCGGCTGGAACATTATAAATCAGCCAATTGATACGAACACCACAGGTCATAATTGAGGAGCGTCGGAACAAAAACCGATATGTCTTAATTAAGACATTATTTTTTTAATTTTTTTTTCTGTTACAAAATGTTTAATTATACACCCTTCAGGAAAGAAATCAATTAAAAAACAGTTACATCTATCTTAAAAAAAATATCAAAATACTGTGGTCAAATCAAAACCGGCAAATAAACGTTTAAATTCAACATGTTCTTGTTGTTGGATTAAAAACCGATAATTCTTTTTAAGTTTTACACAATTCAACAATGGTCGGTTCAAATTCAATTCAGTTCAATACCGACATATCCATTTTGGTTTCGTCAAAAACCGATATATCCAAATGATCGCGTCAAAAACCGATATATCCATACTTGTCCGCCAAGTATCTCCCTAAATTAAGAACCTACCCTCCGTCAAGTTTCACACATCAATCGATGTCACTTTAACTGCAAATTGACATGCTATAATTTTCCACTTTTGTAACAGTAAAAAACTTACAAGCTTTTTTTTAATTTGTGAAAAATATGGTAAATTCGATATATCGGTTTTCGTTCCGACGCTCCTCAATTATCAATAGCTATCATTAGATGAAAATGTTAGACAAGAGATTAGGTCAGTGATCAATATACAGAACGGACTGGCTCAGGTATTGTAACTAAGCTTATGTCATTGACTCAGAGAATGACGATTAACTGTGGCGTGGTTTGTGGTGCGATTATCTTGTGATTATTCTACAGTGATTGTGTTACGAGTTTCACACAACGGACTATTTTTGTATGTCCAATCAATCAACTCAGCCTATCGCAGTCCACTGCTGGACATAGGCCTCTCCCAGACTGCGCCACAACACCCTGTCCTCCGCCTTCCGCATCCAGTCCACCCCAGCCACCTATACGACACGAGTATTCTGTATGTTATATCTCCCATTTTTTTACACACACACACACATGCATTGTCAGAATTACCGACATTGACACAGTAAAAAAAAAAACTTAGTATATGTTTAGAAAACGCTTACGTTAATACCAAAACCATAAACAGAAAAACTGAATCTGGATTAGTTAAATAAACTTGGGTGATTTCGGATTGATTAATAATAATAATAAGTCTATTGATCCAAAGACATCCAAAGATATACACACAGGTTGTATAGGAGTTACATGCTAAGACTTAATCAACTAACAATGGACACAAGGGGAGAAAAACAGTTGTCTATATTAACATAAGAAATTAAATCCTGTCTCCTAAACTAGGGATGGCCTGTATCTTAGGAGACAGTGATTCGATCAATCTGAACTAAGTAAATGATGGACCTTTTGGTTTTGCGAAGGTATTCGTCACATTTTCAATGATTCATAAACGTGTGAATACGTTCATAGGAATTTGAGATTTACAAAAAATAAAATAAAATGATTCTTCAAAAATCACGATCAGGAAAAATAATAATAATCACGTCCGTTTTACTTATGTCTGAATGCGCTGTAACTCTAAAAACCTCGTGTCAACACGAGAGACTAATACTAACTAACCTATGCTTTCATTACAGTTCTCAATATTTTTTACTTGTGCTTGTCTCTTTATTTTAACAAAAAATCTATTCTAAACGTCAAAAATGACTGAATAAATAAAACAAACGAATACACGCGACTCCATTCCGAACTAACTTTTACGAAACATAACAATATTTCCGAACGCGAGCTGTCGAGTCGTCTGGACGGTTTAAAACAAAACACTAACAAACTCAAGTAAATACAAATAATTCTCGATATTCAGACGGGCATGAGTCGCGGGTATTTTTGACAAACTTTAAACTAACTATAGTAGGGTTGACAGTAGTATACAGTATATTTTTTCACTATTTTTCATACGGCTAAGTCAAACTCATAGTATTTAAAATAAGGTCTTCCACAGATAGATTTTGAAATGGTCCAGTAGTCTGTCAGTCAGACAATCTAGCAATGATGGCGTACCATTGGTTGATTTTCCTAGTGCGAAGCTTGATAGACTCGTAATATGGCGCCTGATGCTGTACGGCTATAATTAATATCTTCGGTTTTGATGGAAACGCCCAACACCACCGGTTTCTACCTAACTAATTTGTTGATGTAATGTTGCTGTAGATAAAGATTGTTTCGTCATATTTTCAGTGTTACCTATTTTTTTCCAAAGAGCTAATTATATCCTAAAAACGTATTTTATTTCGACAGATTTTGACAATCGTCTAGCAAAGTGTCAGCCCTACAAACAAAGTGCCGTCCGCAACTAAACAGCCAGCAACATGTCACGAAACGTTCGCGACGTCGCACTCGCGACATACACTCACAGACTACTTGTTTGTGAGTCACGGAATATTGGGGAATATTACCTACTGTTTTATTTTTTATAGGAATGTTAACTTGTGAATATAAACATAATCGCCACAGTTTTCAAATGGCCTTATTCTCCATGACACAATGAACGAAACCGCGCGAAATGAATGCGAGATTGGCGGAAATTGCCATGATTTCAAAGTAAGGAATAGTGAATTAGGGCCCTGATTGGAAGTAACAGTATCTTGTGTCCCACTCATTATCTGCCTGCCATTTTCCTATTAAGTTGGTGTCGGCTTCCAGTCTAACGGGATGCAGCTGATTACCAATATCTTCGGTTCTTAGTATTTTATCTTGTGGCCTCCTAATAGATTGGTTATTTTTTCTGTGTATGATTTAAATAATTTATTATTATTATTATAAGATCCCCTTGTCCAGAGAAGAGCTACCTACTCGATATTTCTGCCACCAAACAGCGTTGCTGTGATACGGTTTTAAGGTTCAGCGTGTCATAAAAACACATGCGACATTTTAGTGTTTTCTCTGAGACAACGCCATGTTTCTGGTATTGCAGCCGGTCTATTCTGTAAGAATCTCACCATGAAAACTTAGGTGAAGTGATCTGTCACTCCACCTGATGCTAGAGACTGACTCTATTGTCAACTCACTTTAAGCTCACTTTTTTTTTTCTCGGTGGGGTCTGTCAGACTTACTGACTAAAAACCACCCCAGTGTTCCATCTCACACCTACGGGGGTCGTGGGAACGTACGATAAGTTTTCACGGTGAGATTCTTATAGAATGATCGGCAGCTGTCCATTAGCGGCGGTGACCACTTACTTGGCCATCTGGTGGGCCACCAGTATTTTTATCAGTGGGAAAAAAGGTGCCTTTTTGCTTGCCACACTCCATTATTCTTAGAGTTAAAGTCAACTTCGTAATAACTAAGTGTGAATGTCAATTGCACGTCAAAAAACAACAAGATATATTTTTCTTTGTGACAGTTAGATAGTTTCCATCTTATGAAGTTTCAATTTACTGGGAATTGTTGTCAAAAGTAGTAAAAATATGACGGGGTCGACTATACTGTATCCTACTTATCTGGTAAATTTTCCTCACCCCCAAGACGGGGACTTAAAGTTCTCTGTTTACATTAACCAAAGCGTTCCCTTCTAAAAGCCGGGTAACTTGAAAGCTATAAAATCAAGTAGAGTGCTGATCGATTACTTGATAACTTGATGAAGTTATAAGTGTTTTGTTTACTACGCTTGGAGGACGGGTTTCGTGGCAACCGATCTTAAATTTAGGCAGCTATTTGTTTTGTTGATAATTTTGTCTTTATTCATCATCATATGTCCTTGGCCCATATTACCTGTGTGGCATTATGCTGTCTATAAATAGACAAAAAAAATCTTAAAACGTTGGCCTGAAAGTTTTGCTTTGCCGTAGATTCGTTTTTAAACACAAGTCTGTAAGGATCACGGATATCTATGGCCATACCATAGATATCCGTGATCCTTACAGACTTGTATCGTAGCACATGTCGATCTGAAATATTAGTTTACTTTACATCTTATAATTATCTATGAAAGGTGCGTTGGTACTGACATTATAACTTGTGGCGACCTGCCTGAGCTAGGTATACTGTGGTGTAGGAGCTAGGTACGTGTATTGGAAGCCTGAGTTCTGCAGCATAACCATGACTGTACTACTTTAAATCTCAGCTATAGTAACTTCATAAAAAATACCGTATCCACAATCCTGTCACGATGATTTATGTGTACCAAAGCACCATTGTCAGTAGTATGGCTCGCTTTGTTCCGTCCGTTTTATAACGGTTTGAGTAATGGCTCCCGCTGGCTGTAAAATATCATGACAGCCTTAACTTATGGCGTTCTCTCATATGCACTAGGTTTTAAATACTTTGGTTTGATGCTGGATTTTGAGGAATGATATAAGTAGGGTATTCTCTTCTGGGATTTATTCATAAATTAAACGGGAGTCTAGATTTGTGCTCGGTTAATGGACAATAGGCTCGCCCTCTAAAACTGGCAAAATGTAGGTGTACTTAGGTACACCTCTGCCTTACGCTTCGTGTACAACAGGCGTGATGTAACACGGGTAACGGTTCTTCTTCTGCCTAAGCTTACGACGTCTGTAGGTCTGTCAGTCTGTCTATCACAGGACTGTATCTTTAGAACCGTAATAGCTAGCTAGTTGATTTTTTGACAGAATATGTAATTGGTGGTGGTGGTGGTTTGATAGGCAGTCGCTCCATGTAAAATCCTGGTATTCAGCTGCATCCGTTTAGACTGGAAACTGACCCCAACATAGTTGGGAAAAGGCAAATAATGATGATGTGTACCTATGTTATATTCGAGAGTGACAGAGACAAGTGAAACGATTGCTTGCAAAAGACACACTGATTTATTCGCAGTAAGGTGAATACTTAAAGCGTGGACGCAGCCACGCACACATACACAACATCTCCTCCCCTTATTACAAGTAACACTGTTAACAATTTCAAAGTAATTAAAAGAAACCTTTGTAATCAATTCTTGGGATATTGCGTAACAACATTCGGGATAACGGATTACCTCTTTGTATATTTTGCTCGTCATTTTGCGCTGGGTTATTGCTACTACCTGACGAAGCCTCATGGTACTCATTTAAGTCATCGCTCTGAACGGGCGGTGTAGATTGTTCTGCCGTTGTTTGACTTTCTTGGTTCTGAGTTGTTGTTGGTTCTGCTTCGGATGCCCTTTCACCTTCCCCCGTCGCTGTTAGATCGGATCGCTTTGATTCTGGTGATAAATCGCTGTTATCCTGTTGTGATAATCCTTTCATTTGGCTTTCGCAATCCCAGTAGGTTTCATCACTAACTGATGTACCCTTATATGATATTATTTGGTTTTTATGTTTCCTAACGGTTAACAATGTGTTAATGTCTTTAATCAGATACATAACGGTTCCTAATCGTTTTACAATAGTACCCCGGTTCCACTTATATTTATTCATAATGTTGTGCTTATATAAGACACTATCACCCACCAAAAATGTTTGTTTGTTTTTACCACCGTACGATTCAACCTGTAAGCACTGTTTTTGTTTCACAGCATTAGATACGTTTGATGAAGATGATGACGCAACCAGTTTTGGGCTGATTAGGTCTAGACGCGTTCTAAGATCTTTACCGTACACTATTTGAGCCGGTGACAATCCTGTTGTACTATGAACTGAGTTTCTGTAATCGAAAAGGTACTTCAACAAATTTAATTTATTTTGCCGTACATTGCTGTTTGTTAAAATACACGACTTAATTCCTTTTTTTACAATTTTAACATAGCTCTCGGCTTGACCGTTACTAGCCGGGTGATAGCTTGGTGATGTAATGTGTGATATGCCGTTAGATTTACAAAACTTATTGAACTCTTGAGATACAAAGGCAGTTCCATTGTCACTAACAATAGTTTGCGGTACTCCGAATCTAGACATAAAATCATATAATTTGTCAATCACGGCTAACGACGTTGATGTGTTTATCATGTCATAAACCTCCACCCATTTAGAGTGGGCGTCTACGACTACTAGAAACGTGTGCCCCTGAATAGGTCCTAGAAAGTCTATATGTATTCTTAAAAAAGGACTGGTAGGGTAATCCCACGGGGAAAGCGGCGCGCGCGGAGGGGACGGTCGTAATTGTGTACACACCATGCATGAGCCTATAATTTTTTCCAACTCACTGTCTATGCCCGGAAACCAAAACCGCGCCCTAGCTGCAGCTTTTGTTTTTACGATGCCTAGATGTGAACTATGTAACTCTGACGTAACTCTGTCCCGCAACCTTTCCGGCAAAATTACCTTGTGTCCCCTCATAAGACACCCGTCTTCGTACGAAAGCTGTAACTTACAACCAAAGTAGGGTTTCAGTTTTAAATCTGTATTTTTTTTTGGCCATCCATCTAATACATATTTAATTACAATTTGTAAAACGTCGTCTTTACGCGTTTCTTCTCGCAATTCTGTAAGCGTTACTGGTAAGCTCCCATCTACTACAAAATTAATATAAGCAGCGCGATCGATGGACGACGATAACTCTAATGAGTCATTCCCCCACGATGCGACACGATCGCCGCCAGCGCAGTTACATGGCCCCGCCCCCTTCGTACTATGTCTCAGCTGAGGCTCCGACAGACTGGCCCGTGATAAGAAATCCGCGCAATTGTTATTGCTACGTACGTACTCTATTGTATAGTTATATGCACTGAGGAATAAGGCGTACCTCTGAAGCCTATTAGCTGATACTTCCGGAATTCCTTTGTGCGGCCCAAAAATTGATATCAATGGTTTATGGTCTGTCCTTAAAACGAATGGATCGGACCTTGCGTATAAATATTGATGGAACCGTCGTACACCGAAAATGATGGCTGTGGCTTCCTTCTGTATCTGAGCATAATTTTTCTCTGCCGCATTGAGAGTGCGGGAAGCAAAAGATATAGGACGTTCCGAGCCGTCTGCTTCTATTTGTGATAACACAGCGCCCAAACCGGTTGGAGACGCATCAACAGTGAGAATTAATTTTGCCTTATGATTAAAATGTGCTAGCACTTGGTCTGATGCTAACAACTCTTTTATTTTTATAAAAGATTGGTTATGTAACTCGCTCCAATTCCATTTTGTCCCTTTTTTAAGCAGTTCATAAAGCGGGCTTAAAATACTAGAAGCACTTTTTACAAAATTTCGGTAATAGTTCACTAAACCCAAAAATGACTGCAGTTTATTTACATTTGTGGGCACTGGTGCTTCAACGATTGCCTTGACCTTCTCAGGCGACTTTTTAAGACCCTGCTTATCGATTTTATAACCCAAGTAATCTATCTCATCTTTAAAAAATTCACACTTTTCTTTTTGCAATACTAATCCTGCATCTTGTAATCTCCGCAGCACCGCTTTGAGCCTTTGTAAATGTATGTCTGTGGTTGGACCTGTTATAAGAACATCATCAAGTAAACAGAGGACTCCATCCATATTGGACAGGACACATTCCATCGCTCTCTGAAAAATTGATGGCGCACTAGACAACCCAAATACCATACGGGTATACTTATACAACCCACGATGTGTATTAATGCACGTATATTTTTGGGAGTCTTCGTCTAACAAAAACTGGTTATACGCCATCGACAAATCAATTTTTGAAAATTGTTGTCCCCCATGTAATCTACTGAACAGTTCGTGAACCGTGGGCAAAGGATATTGCTCCACGATCAGCTGTTTGTTTATGCTAACCGAGTAATCTACACATAGTCTAACTGTCCCGTTGCGCTTTAACACAGGTACAATTGGTGACGCATACTCCGCATGTTCAACCGGTTTCAATACACCTAAAGCAACTAAACGGTCGATCTCATTATTAATTTTATCTTTTAAAGCGAAAGCGATTGGGCGCGCTTTAAAAAATATTGGTTGCGAGCCGGGTTTGATTTGTAATTTGACTTTATACTTATTAAACGCTCCTAATTTGTCAGAAAAAACATCTGGGAACTGTGATCTCAATTGTTCAAACATATTGTCTGTCTTGTTTAAGTACTTACACGGTAATAATTCCAATTTAAATTTTGAAATAAAATCTCGGCCTAATAACGGAGGCCCAGTACCACTACTTACTACGTAAACATTGAGGTCATGTGTCTGACCACTGTATGTGACAGGTAACCGTGATGATCCGACGCAATTTATTTTATTACCAATATAAGTAAATAATTGCTTCGTAGTCGGTGACAATGGCCTGCCTGAGAAATAGTTACTGTATGTAGTTTGTGATATAACCGTAACCGCTGACCCGCTATCAATTTCAAATTGCAAATCTACCCCCAAGATTGTCACCGTCTCAACCATTGGTTCACCATTTTTACAAGTAATTTTAAAAAGCTTACCATCATCATCTTCACTCACGTCACTAGTGGCAATGTAATTTACTTTTTTACACATTCTTTGTAGATGACCCGTAATGTTACACTTTTTGCACTTGTATTTTGCGAAACGACATTTAGACGACGTATGATTTGACCGACCGCACACCAAACACTTTTCTTTCGATTCCGCACTTTTCGTTGTTGCTTGGCCAATCTTGTACAGCTGCTGCTCTGGCTGCCCCGCGAGATGCGCGGTGGCTGCTGCCCCGGCGCTTGCGCTTCGTAACGTCTCCGCTAACTCGATCGCCTTAGCCAGCGTCAGTTTCGTCAAGTCTTGAGAAAAGAGTTTGTCCCTCTCTCGTCCCGGCAACATCGCCATTACGAAACGGTCTCTCAGCGCTTCTTCCACATTGCTGAACCCACAGTGAGCGGTTAGCCCACGTAGTCTCGCTGCCCATTGTGTCGGTGTTTCACCTGCTTGCTGCGATGCTGCATAAAAATTACATCGCTCACCAAACCCGCAGCGTTTCGGCGTGAAATGATCGTCTAACAATTTTAATATGTCTTGATATGGCACTTCTTGCAGCTCCTTCGGTAATGCTAGATCCGAAGCGAGTTTATAGGTGCCATCCGTGAGTGCGCTCAGCAGTATCGCACGTCTTTTGGTTCCTGTCACGTCCTTTACATCAGTGATGTCGTTCGCTATAAACCACTGTGCCAGTCGACTCCTGTAAGTCTTCCAAGAGTGTACAGTATGATCAAACGTTGATAGAATTCCAAATTGGTGAATCGACATTTTTTTTTTTTGTTTGTGGGTACTCGTCGCCAATGTTATATTCGAGAGTGACAGAGACAAGTGAAACGATTGCTTGCAAAAGACACACTGATTTATTCGCAGTAAGGTGAATACTTAAAGCGTGGACGCAGCCACGCACACATACACAACAGTTAACAGCCGTCAACAGCCGCTAATAGCCTTTACCCCTATAATTACTGTTACTGTTAGCCTGCATCATCCCATTGCTGGGAAAAGGCATCTCTTCATGACCTCCGGCTCTTTCATTTCAGAGCTAAAGTGGACCACTGGTCGTTTGTTTTCCCCAGCTCGTCCCGCCATCTTTTACGGGGTCTGCCGCGGCGCCTTCTAGCTGTGTCAGGGCTCCACGTGGTGGATATTTTGATCCACAGCTCATCGGGCATATGGCAGATGTAGCCAGCCCAGTGCCGCTTCAGCGTAGCGGCTTTTTGACCTTTTAATTAACAACGATGATTTTTATTTACTTATTTACCTCTTTTATGGTTTTATGATCAACAGAGATTGGTAGTTATGTTTGAAGTAAGCTATTTCAACTCGATGATAAAGAAAAGGAAAAGTAACCTATAAAATAGTACCCCAATAATTTTCATTACGTATTCTAAAAATAACCTCGACACAATAAATATAACTTCCCTTCCACTATGTCAACTCGAGGCCTGAGTGCATCATTATGTTAAACGAGGACTTATTTTCCGCGGATTAAGGCCGGATTACACGAATGTCCGTCACTCTATCACGGAAGTAACCGAGTGTTATTAATTTTAACGGCTATTTATAAGTAACAATAGAGAAATAACGGTGATGTTATGCTGCTTACGAGTATAAGTAATTTTTGACATTTATAATAATTTTGACGTTTATTTGGGTATCCTGTGTTTTATGTCAATCAATTTGCCTTACTTTTTCCAACTATGTTGGGGTTGGTTTCCAGTTTAGTCCGGATGCAGCTACATACCAGTACTTACATGGAGTGACTGCCTATCTGATGCCTCTCTCCTACCCAGTTATTGGGTAACAAGATACCCCTTAGTATGACTAGTTGTCAGACTTTTCGACTTCTGATTATCAGTAACGAATATCAATGATCCGCATCAACTGGCTGCGTGCTTTGCGAGTCACGGAAGGTTCTTGATATTTGGATGGTCACTCTTCCACAAACCGACCGCGGCAAGACTTAACCTTCGAGTGACCCGTGAGAGATTATAATTAAGTGAGAGTATTCTCACTGGATTTTAGGCAGACCCATTGTAACTAGGGGCGATTATAAAATACCGAGTAAATTAAGCATACTAATTACAAACAATAATGCGAATATTTTTCCGAAAATGTGTTCGTTCATTCGCTTTTATGTGAAACCTAGATTTTCTAACGTAATTACGTTCTGAACCTAAGCGAAAAAAAAAATCTTTTAATTTTTGTTTTTACACTTGACTCAGATATTACGTCAAATTAATAACCACAACAAGATTTCATTCTAATTTCTCAAACTAAGAGCCAAATTCAGATCTTTCAACACCCACAATTGAACAATAATGTACCAGTAAGATTACACAAATAAACTACAAAACACTCAACAAACTCACTACACCCCATTTTAATTCGATTGCCAATAAAATATCGCATGAATAAATACTATATCGAACAAAAAATAACTGCTACGAGTATAAAATCACTGTGACAATGATCACTGTTCCGGTGCTTCAACGTTCCGTGTTCAAACATTAATTAAAGGTACTGCACACATCTCTAGTTATAGTGGCGTTAGCTTCGATATTTTTTTACAATCGTTCCGTATATTTTAGTTAGCTGGATAAACATTTATTTAGTAAGGTTGTTTCTTTTCTTAATTCTACTATTGTTATGATTACAAGGACTAATAGTGAGAGATAATGCTAGAAGACTTTTATAGTGAGTTTCTGTAAGACTACTGACAGAAACAATCTCAAGGTAAAAACTTGTATCACTTAGGTATAACTCAGAAGAATTGCCAAACTTAAGTGGCAGTGGGCAGGGCACATTGCTCGTAGAATATTATGACCCTTGGGGCCGAAAGGTTCTCGAGTGCGCACTGGAAGACGTAGCGTTGGAAGGCCTACCACAAGGTGGACCGATGACGTTTTGAATGCGAGAAGATTACCTTGTGAACCTTTTGATGCGGGAAGCACAAAACTGGTCGAAGTGGCGGTGCTTGTTGAGGGAGGCCTATGTCCAGTAGTGGACGTCTTTCGACTGAAATGATGAATAATGATGATGATACAACTCAACCTGAGAATAAGCCATTCTTTAACCCTTAAATGCATAGTGATGTAAATTTGCATCAACCAATCCAATGCCATATTTTCGTTTCCACAGAGCACGGGGATTCCCCAATTGTTAGAGATATTCAACTGATTTTGTTCCCAGTATATTCGTTCCGATTAAATTTCCACCAGGTCACTTAAAAAATAAAAAATAAAAAGTATTTTTATGAATATACCGTTTTAAATATTTTTTCCTTACTATAGAGCTAATGTTACGTCCAAATAAATTTAATTTGCTTAAAAAGTAAAAATCATGCAATTAAGGGTTAAATCAAAATTTACAAAAGCCAGATCATTTAGTCATGAGGATGGATATCAGCCTCTTTTCATAGATAGCTGGCTGACTCGACATACGTCGTCAAAAAAGCACATTTTTCTTTCCCTTATAACCTATTACGAACATTTTAAAGAAAATAATAGCCAAATCGGTCATGCTATTCTCAAGTGATGCGGTTACCAACGAACAGCATTTTATTTTTTAATAATCAAACGAACTTACCTGAAGTGAAGTTCGATTATAATTATCCTGTCTTCGTCGAAGAGATTTAAATGTTCACCTGTAGTAGCCCGCTACGCTTCGACTCACTCGCACATAGTTTAGCGCCATAAGAAAGAAAAAGATAGCACTATCTCCGTAGGCACATGATCACCCTACTACAACATACCTCATTCAGTTCAGAGTACCGGTCTACTGGACGGACTATAACATTGTTTAGGGAAATGAAAGGTCCACCTGAATGTCAGGGTCGGGTGGGACCCTAAATCTCTTCGACGAAGACAGGATAATTATAATCGAACTTCACTTCAGGTAAGTTCGTTTGATTATTAAATTATCCTGTCTTCGTCTTTCGAGATTTAAATGTTCACCTGTAGATGTTTAGAGATAGACATTTGCAATGTTATAGGTTGGACTAAATTGAAAAATAAATTCCTTAGGTAAATAATACTTGTATTCTTATTACAATTAATAAACACAAAAAAAGATAACTTAAATGATTATAACCAAATACATAAACAAAACTTCCTTAATTATTACTGAGAACAGCGTTTGCAAATTCACAATTTGTTTGAGCGATTGGCCGACTATAAAAATTAGCAAAGGTGGCAGATTGATCTGACCACCCTGCAGTTCTCCTAATGACATCGACACTGATTCCTGCTTGATGTGCAGCAGAAGATGATGCATGCCGAGTGCTATGGGCACTGAATATTTCAGTGTCGATGCCACTAGCAGTCAAACCCTGCTTTATCCATCGCCCTATAGTTTGCGAAGAGGCGGCATGATGAGGTTTTGTAAAGTTAGAATCAATTTATTATCTACAGTACTTCTTTTGGTGGATGTAACATTCATGTACGCTATTAAAGTCTCTGCAGGACAGATTGCAGGACGCTGGCGGAAAAAGGGAAGGTCAAGAATTGGTTGGGATTTACCTATACCAGATGTCTTAATCAAATCAGTAATAGTGATTAAAACTCTGTCTTCATTGATCATAATATTGGGCAATCTAATCAATGAGAGCGTCTGACATCTTTGGCCTGTTGACAAAGCCAATAATACAACCGATTTTTTGCTCAACTGCTCTAAACTTAAATTATCGCCGGGGGATAAATCACCAAAATAATTAAGGACGATATTGGGGTTCCATGTACAATTATACTTAGGGAAGGAAGGCCTCAACTTAAATACTCCCCTAAAGAATCTTTTGACACGTTCGTCTTGTCCCACATTATTTCCGGAAATAAGTGATAAAGCCGAACGGTGATTATTTAATGTTCCATACGTGGAACCATTTGTGAAACATTGAGACAAAAAGTCTAGAAAATCATGTACTCCGATCTGGAACGGATCTAATCCCTTATCGTGACAGTATAACCACCATTGTTTAAAGCTAGAAGAATATTGCGTCTTAGTGCTCCCCGAAATAGATGACGTCATTACAGTCAGTGCTGATTGAGGGATCTGCAATCGCGCGAAGGCTTCCCGGATAATATAGTCGCCGCCAGGGAAAGGTGGCGATGCAGAGGATGAGTTTCCCTGAAATTAGATGATAACAGAAATTTATCCGGAGGAAATATCAATATTTCACTTACAGCAAGAGATCTGAATACTGGGAACCATGCTTGAGATGGCCAATGAGGCACTACAATTATACCGGTTGCCTCATCAGTAACAATCTTTTGCAGAACCTTTAAAATGAGTGAAAATGGTGGAAACGCATAAAAAAACATATCCCATTTAATAGTAAAAGCGTCCACGTTGTATGCATAGGGATCGCGCTTCCAAGATATATATTTTTTACATTTAGCATTCGTTCTCGATGCAAAAATGTCCATCTCAGGTTCACCAAATTTTGAAACAATACTATGAAATGCTGTAGAGTGCAATTCCCACTCAATATCAATGTTTCTTGACTCTGTGTCTGCTTCAATATTCTGAGATGACGCTATGTAGGAAGCAAAAAGGAATATCTGCCGTTCTTCGCACCACGTCCATATTCTACGGGCAATTTCATTGAGATGTGGGTATTGCACTCCACCCATTCTATTTATGTAAGCGATCGCCGTTGTATTGTCAATGCGTAGGAGTATGTGACAATTAGTGACCTTGTTCGCGAAAGATTTAAGTCCAAAATAGGCTGCAAGGAGTTCCAAATAGTTAATATGACGAGAACGCTCGCCTTCCGTCCACGAACCGCCTATACTTTCTCCCCCAGAGGCTGCACCCCAGCCGATACTAGATGCGTCACTATAGATCTCTAATGCAAACGACATGGGTCTGATGGAGTTACTCGTGTTTAAAATTGAAGACTTCCACCAAGTCAAGTCAACGCGTAAACTATTTGGAACAGTCATCATCTTATCATAATCATCATTATCCAATAAGGCTAGGTATTTGGCCCGCTCTAAAGATTTTGTATACAACCACCCGTATGCAACGACCGGGCAAGCAGCTGTCAGAGTACCTAGGTAGCGAGCAAAAGCACGAATAGTGATTCTCGTCGTAATTAGCATATTTTCGGTACGTGACAAGATGTCGCGTCTTTTCTTTAAAGGGAGCTCTAGGGTCATGTTTTTAGAGTTTAAAATAAAACCTAAAAACCTACAACATTGGCTTGGTACCAGTGAACTCTTCTCATAGTTTATTACAAATCCTAAGTTCACTAGACACTTAATGCTTTCATTAATGTTATTTAAGCATTCTTCATAACTGTCGCCGAAATAACAACTATCATCTAAGTAGAATACTGATTTAAAACCTCGAGATCGCAAAAAAGTAGAAACTGGTTTCATGTAAAAGCATGAGGAGCTGAGCTCAATCCAAAAGGTAAAACCAAAAATTCGTACAGAATATTATCAAAATAAAATCTCAAAAACTTTACATGATCATTGTGGATAGGTATCAAAAAGTATGCTTCTTTCAAGTCCAAGTTAACCATATAGCAGTTAAGTGTCATTAATTTGACAGCTGTCCTAACATCTTCCATTTTAAAATGGCTAACATCGACAAATTTATTTAATTTCTTTAAATTTAGAATTAAACGTTTTTCACCATTACTTTTAGGAATAATAAAAATACTAGATACAAAATGATCGCGGGTAGGGTTACATTTACGTATGACATTTACTTGCAACAAACGATTCAATTCTTGTTTAATATAAAACCTGTCGTCTTTCGAGAAAGATGATTTTGGAATCATACCCGGATGTTGTACAGGATGCTTAAGAAAGGGAATTCTGTAACCAGAAATGGTCTCAAGGATCGTTTTGTCATCAGTAACCTTTTTCCAAGCTTCAATATAATAACTTAAGCGACCAGCATGAGAGTATACCTGAGAAGTTACTGCTTCGCGTTCGTTGTGGGGGCCGCTCCCGCTGGCTTGTGCCGTGATGCAGGGTGCTGGTGAGGGGACGACCCTCGTGGAGCACGGGTCATCGCCGACGCCTGCATTGTCCCGCGGCGGCGGTAGGTCGATCCTGGCTTGGTCCCGCCGCCGCGTCTCGGATGCCCACGAACGTAGCGATGATAAGGCTGGCGTGACGGCGGGCCTTTGTAGTTTAAAGTGCTCGTTTGAGCTGCAGACTGGATCAGCTTGCCTGTCTTTTGTATTCCACGTGAAGATTTAATAAATTCTCCTAATTTCTCACCAAAAAGATGACTGTCTCGCTTTCTATCCTTAAAAGGCTCTAAAAAGGTCTTGTCAACCATTGGAATGACAAGAGATCTTCTAGTCTCAGTCTCCAAGTAATGAGAATCCGACAACAACTTTGTCGCGTCTGTAAGAAGACGGAGGATGTCAGCAGTTTCACTGGATTTGGTCAATATACCTGACATCGTCCTTCCTAAGATAGTCAGGACGCATCCCATTTGCGATTGCTTCTTCTGAATCCTTACGTCACGACCTCTTGCGGACTCATTTAGCATTGCAGTTATTTCAGGATTAAGCAATGGGGCTTTAATTAAGGGACAGTTTTTTGGAAGTAGGTATTTTTTCATTAGTTCCTCTCGTGTTTCTTTTTTAAGGCCATATTTAAGGATAGGATCCCATCGCTTCGATAATTCAGCTACAATATCTGGACCCCAATCGACGGTTTCAGTTTCGAAATCCCCTAGAGCCCTTAAGAGCTCGGGATCTGCGATAGGAGAAACATTATCACCATCCGTATTAGCGTCATCGGCCAGGGCTGTCACCCCCTGGGGGCCAGCTGGCTGTGATGCACTTCCCCCCGTTGTAGAAAGTTCGGGTGGCATGGGTGACGCGGAGCGCGCAGAGGTGCCTGGCTCACCCACTGGCCTCGCTGAATCAGCGGGTATGCCATCCGCCGCCACAGCCGTCGGCGTAGGCGAGCGGTCAGGAGACGAAGGCCTAGACGCACCGCTGTCCGTTTCCAGATATTCTGGAACGATATGTTTTGGTTAATATCTCGTATTAACTCTAATAAAATACAATAGGTCAATATCTCGTATTGACTCGAGTTTCATGTACCGTCTAACATCTCGTGTTAGATCTAAGGTACCATTTTACAAATAATTATTAGATCTTGTATTTTGCACTATAATAATGACCACTAAAATTATGTAGGTAGTAGGTACATACCTTCCATTGACACACTTGAACTATGACGACGTCTTTTCTTGGACAATTTTTGTTCATATTTCTTTAATCTCCTTCGCCATTTATCTTCTTTAGTTTCTTCATGCTTCCTTTTTGGCATTCCTTAAGTCTTTACAACTTTTAACAATAATAAACTCCGAAAAACGAAAAAGTTATTTCACTATGTGCGGTAGCCGCGCGCGCACGGAAACGAATGAGGTATGTTGTAGTAGGGTGATCATGTGCCTACGGAGATAGTGCTATCTTTTTCTTTCTTATGGCGCTAAACTATGTGCGAGTGAGTCGAAGCGTAGCGGGCTACTACAGGTGAACATTTAAATCTCGAAAGACGAAGACAGGATAATTATTAATATACTCGTATTTTAGATATAGATAGATAGATAACAACTTAAGATGTGTACATATCAAACAATCCGTTAACTGATGATTGCAATGTGTCTTGATTCATTCACAACTATATTTTGTAGAAAGTAATAACTCGTCTTTTTTATCGTTGTTCAATATAACGAAGTATCGAAGCATAACGATATTATGTACAAACTATCAAGGCTTAAAAAATACCTAAAAGTCCTAGTATCCAAGTAGTATTTTTTTTCTGTTGACTTCTATGCTTATTCTTTAATTATTAGTTTGGAAGCGCACACTGGTATTTTTCCCTGTTCATGCTAACATGCATCTGTGTAGGCAACTGTATAGCCTCTGGTGGCGATCCAATAAATAAATAATAGAACTAGATCCTAACTCAAGCCTGAAGTTTTATAACAAAATGCATTTTATTCAACAATACATGTAAATGCAAATGGAAGTACCCCATAACCCATATTTCCATATTTCCGGTCCAAATATCTAAAGATAAAGTGAATTCAAGCTGTTGTGAACTGGGTTATTATGTTAGAATTACATTGTCGTGCAATATAAGTATCCCAGCGCATGCTGTGTTAGTTTAACTTTTGTCTATTACAGTCCAATTGTTTTTGGGAAGAGAAAGCATCCAATTAGTATACAGTTTCCGAAAGTATTATAACCTTTTTTTTTTTTATAAATTGATAAATAAATGATAAATGATTTATTTTCTGTAAGTAGGTTTGTACAAACACTTTTACATGTCAATCATATTTTTTTAAACTAGATGAGGTCGGCGTTTCCTATCTAACTACTCTGAGAAGAAAGGCCGAAACAAACTCAGAGGTCACAGTCTCTTTTAAAGTCCAGACATAATCTTGGTCAGATCATGTGAAGACCATGTAGATTGGTGTCTGAAATGGTCTTTTGAGTAAAGAACCACACAGATTGAGCGGACCTGTTCAGTCAGTGCACGCATTTGTCAAAAATCGTGCAGCTCAACTCACTTTTAATATTATAACCTTATATACCAACCTATTATTGTCCCACTGCTGGGCAAAGGCTTCTTATCATACAGAGAAGGCACGAATATTAATCACTACGCTTTCTCAAGACGGGTTCGCGATTTCAGACTTATACGAGTACTAAGTAAGTCCAGGTTTCCACACGACGTTTTCCTACACTGATGTCAGTAATGTCCAAGATAAACTCAGAAAGTACATATGAATGTAATAATTCACATTAGTATCTGCCCAGATTTGAACCTCGTGCATGATAGGTGAGGCCTTAACCACTGGACCATCCGCACCTGGGCTCTTCTGGCAACTATACAACGTGTAACGTTAAATGCGCAAAACCTCAGACACCCCAACTGATTTTTAATTCAATTGACCTATTTCAGAGAGAAAATAAGTCAATAAAATAATTGTAAAGGTTTTATGTGCTGTTTTAGTTTTACTGGTTTTACTGCGACGACGCTTTACCGAGGGAGGAGTCGTCACCGGGCCGCTGCGCCGCGCTGACATTGGCTTGCTTGACCTATTAATAAATAGACACGGCAACGTTTTTAACGAAGATTTTTTGAAAAATATGACCTATATTAAAAAGTGGTTCAATTAATTCTGCTCGTTATTCTGATCAAACTATTTTCAGGTTTTGCGCATTTAACGTTACACGTTGTATATTACTCTGATCAAATTTTCGTCAAATGTCTATTTAGGTATCACAATCTATTTGATTAATTATTTGACATGTGTCATAGGTTTATCTAGGAATGTGGGTAGTATGATATTTTAATGAATACAGGATATAAGTTGTTAGAAATTACTGTTCCGTGAACTTATGTCATTTTACAGCGACTCTGGCAGGTATCTGATATAGCTGTTTTCCATATCAATATTAAGCTTTCATTTCGGGTTGGTTTTAGAATTCAGTGCCTTTCTTTATTCCATCATCCAACCACACTTTCATCAATTTTCACGGTAACCTACTTACGTAAAAATGCAAAAAATATTTTCCGTCAAATAAAAAATGTAAACGTACTAACTTTAAAACAAAGCTGCGGGACCCCAAACCTCCCAGTTTTATCTCAGCGGTAATGAATTTTTAAATCTGAGTTGTTCAAGAATGCTGTAAGATTAGAGTAAAAATGAATACTGGCGCCCAAGCAGGGACTCTCACCTTATGTAATAAAAAACGTATTTCTACTAAATTATAACCTTCGGGAGACGTAGCTTAAGTTTCGTTTGGATAAAACTGTTAATAACGTCGCATTTTAAATCAGATGAGGGAAGATTTCTTGTGGCGCCCAACACGGGACTTTTTAACTCTTTACCTTTAACCGTTTTTGTTTAGAGACAATCAAAATTTTAATACAACACTCCTAAATGTGTGAATACTCATTTCATTACTCACAAGCCTAAATACCTTTTGAATAGCTAGCTACGGTGGTGCAAAGAATATGCTTTATTTTACCCATATTATACCCCAAAATTTAACAAACCTCATTAAGTTATAACATCCCATCTTATTTAGTTAATAATGAAGCAAAGTCATACATTGTCAGTCTTAGTAAATACAAGCCCAGCTATTGCTACTAAACATGTAAAACAGTTCAGTCATAAAGTAAAAACATGACGTTTTTATTTTATACCCGGAAATTTTTCACGTTCATATATTTTTTATAGGATCTATTTTTACCTCCAAGAAAACCAAATTTTTATCAGGTATTCCTTACAATTGAGGTTTAAAGTTTTAAGTTAAACAGTACCTTAACACAAAAGTCAAGCGTTTGACGCCACAACTTAGGAAGATGAATAAGTATGAATTTTAAAATTTAAATTGGACAAGATATGCAAAATTTTTTATTTAAACTAAGCTAGTTGGGGCTGACTCACACAATGCAGAGAGATTTGTAATTAAAATAGTTTGAAGTTGAGCTTTTGGCGTTCCTTTGTGGCACGAATGCTTGTTAATATTTATGGGACGAATGTGGTCATAGTGTTGGTATGAAACAGACTTCAGTCAAGTATTTTTCTGCAAGTTTGTGGCGTACAAAAAGTTTGTGAAGAGTAAGTCAAAACGTGTATTGTTTGGAACAGATTGCTTTAGTTTTTGTGGTTCTTTGTTGTCCATTTGGACAGACAAAACAGCACACCGTGAATACCAACATAGCTGGTATATAGATACCATTATTGGTACACCTCTGTTTCACCTTTCGAGTAAACAAGCGTGATGTTACGTCATGTAATATAAATTAATCGTCTCCTATGACACTTACACAATAAGCAGAAAGATAAAAAAAACTAAGCAATGTATGTTTAAATCAATACATTCGAACATTTTTGATACTTCACTTCCCAAACACACCAACAGATGGCGTTATTATAAACTATTAAAATAAACCTTTAGCACGCGTGAGTTGGGACGCAAACTACAGTGAAACTGGAACGACGGGCTTCGCCCAGTCCCAGCGAGAGTTTGACTGTGAATTTTATAATTTCACTTTGAAATTTGTTGAAATGTATCTTTCAAGTTACCGCCGAGATATCGTGTAAGATGTCTTGGATGAATAACTGGAAATGAAAATTTTTCGCGGAGTTTTGGCGTCCATTCAAGTGGGAAATCTGCTTTGGTTGGTTTTTGTTTTCGTCTTTTTATAATGAGTCGTGAACTATGCCTATTTATTAACTGTAGTGATAATCTATATCTATCTATACATAATATAAAGAAATAAAGTCACATTTTATGTCAGTTTATGCATTCGCGTTGTTTGCGATGGATTTTGATGTGGCTTCCACCTTCATGTAGAGAATTTAATTCGGAAAACTATTAAACTCACCTACATATTAAAGAAATCTCGATGTTTTGTCAACTTGTAAATATCGAGCGAAGCAGGGGCGGGTTTCCATTTATACTATGCTATCTTTCATACGCTTGCCAGCCTTTGCGTGCAGCGTTTGTTGAACCAGATTATGAATATAGAGTTGTTATCGTAATCTCGAATCGTGTTTGGTACAGTGTTATCCACGTACCTACGATGTTTTATAACAACTCTTGTCATATATTTTCACCGTATTGCATGCATCAAAAAAAGTTAAAAATAAAAATTCTCAAATCAACTGTATTGGGGGTTTTTACATCTAGTAGAAACATGAGAGATAAGCGAACTTTATTTTTATAAACGAAGCCTCAGTCATGGACCCATATCTATATTATACAACGTGTATCGTTAAATACAACGTGTAACGTTAAATACAACGTGTAACGTTAAATGCGCAAAACCTGAAAATAGTTTGATCAGAATAACGAGCAGAATTAATTGAACCACTTTTTAATATAGTTCACATTTTTCAAAAAATCTTCATTAAAAACGTTGCCGTGTCTATTTATTAATAGGTCATGCAAGCCAATGTCAGCGCCGCGCAGCGGCCCGGTGACGACTACTCCCTCGTAAAAGCGTCGTCGCAGCCGCAAGAAACGATCAGAATGGCCAGCAAAACTAAAACAGCACATAAAACCTTTACAATTTTTTTAATGATGTATTTTCTCTCTGAAATAGGTCAATTGAATTAAAAATCAGTTGGGGTGTCTGAGGTTTTGCGCATTTAACGTTACACGTTGTATACATATCTACAAGGTGTAACTTAAATAACGCACAACCTCTTAAGGGGTAATTTCAGGTTTGGTCCCATAGTAAAAGTTGTTCATAAGATGAGTACAATGACCCCTTAAGAGGTTGTGCGTTATTTAAGTTACAACTTGTATATTATATACTATACTATACAACGTGTAACGTTAAATGCGCAAAACCTCGGACACCCCAACTGATTTTTAATTCAATTGACCTATTTCAGAGAGAAAATAAGTCATTAAAATAATTGTAAAGGTTTTATGTGCTGTTTTAGTTTTACTGGCCATTCTGATCGTTTCTTGCGTCTGCGACGACGCTTTACTGAGGGAGGAGTCGTCACCGGGCCGCTGCGCCGCGCTGACATTGGCTTGCTTGACCCATTAATAAATAGACATGGCAACGTTTTTAATGAAGATTTTTTGAAAAGTGTGACCTAAATTAAAAAGTGGTTCAATTAATTCTGCTCGTTGTTCTGATCAAACTATTTTCAGGTTTTGCGCATTTAACGTTACACGTTGTATATTCTTTTAAAAACGGCTTTTAAAATTAACAAAACTTTAAAGAAATATTCCGTCTATCTTTTTTGCTATGAACACACAATAAAGTCCATTACCAATATAGTACCTACCGTGAAATACAAATTTCATAACAACGAAGTAACGAATTTAAAAAAATAATCCAAAAAAATGGTATCAATCAAAAACCAACAAATCAATCTTCAGTTGGACAAAAATAATACTGGTTTGTTACATATTGTTTTGTTCGAGTACTGTCGACGATAGAATCGTTGATATTTTGGAACGGGAGTCGTGTAAAATGAAAAGCTTAGGCTTAAAAAAATGGTATGGTTGCTAAACTAGCAATGACCTTATTCCATCCACTATGAATTTTACACATTTATTGACGAGTACCTAAGGTCCGTGCCTCGGAAAGCACGTTAAGCCGTTGGTCCCAGCTGTCATTCGTGGATCTTTGACAGTCGTTACGGGTAGTCAGAAGCCCGAAAGTCTGACAACCAGTCATACCAAGGAGTATCGTATTACCTAGTAACTGGGTTGTGGAGGTCAGATAGGCAGTCGCTCCATGTAAAGTAATGGTATTCAGCTGCATCCGGTTAGACTGGAAGCCGACCCCAACATAGTTGGGAAAAGGCAGGCTGATGATGATTGACGAGTACCTATGGTTGGGTATAATACACCCAGACCCTAATAAATCGCTCGATATTTTGTGACATATACATATTTTTTTAATATATCTTTCAAGAAAAGAATTTAATATCAATATTGAACCGTAAAAATGTATAATTTATCTTAAGGGTTTGTCACACCCACCTTATGCTCCGTGTTACAAATTTTTACCTTAAGCACGCCGGGTTAAACAGGACAAAAATATATACACTGGACAACCCTTAAATTAACTAACAACTCAGCCTATCGCAGTCCACTGCTGGACATAGGCCTCTCCCAGACTGCGCCACAACACCATGTCCTCCGCCTTCCGCATCCAGTCTACCCCAGCCACCTCCTTTAGGTCGTCCGTCTATCCAGCTGGGGGGCGTCCCACACTACGCTTGCCGAACCACACTTGCTTAACAAACTATTAAAATAAAAATATGATAAACTAACCTAACTAAAACTATTGACGAACTAAAATACACTCGAGAGCAATGAATTAGGGTCACACAAAGATACCTGAATGTCTCGGAAATTAAGAATGCTAGCTTAATGAAATAAATTGCGTTTAATAGACAGTTAAATGTTCCTTAAACGAAAGTAATCCATAAAGTTATGCTATCAAAAATGACAAAATAAAAAAAATGTAAATGGAACTACGAATTTCCTTTTGTTTTTACTCTGTCATATAAAAAGGTACAGACGCCAACACATCAAGCTACCCGAAACTGTCAGATTTTCCCAATCAACTTTGAACCTTATGCTTTAGCGCTAAAGTTGAAAATCTAATAAAGAAATCTGACAGATTGTAGTAGCTTGATGTGCTGGCGTCTGTACGTAAACAGCGTGTCTGATGTTTAATATTCATTATTGAAACTGTATAATGTCATTTACACCTGAAGAATGCACCAACATTTTCACAATACTGGAAATCGGCCAGCGTCAGCGTGATACAGCAAGGACAGTAGTAAGGACACTATAACTAGCGAAAAATACGTGGAAGAAATCCTAAGTGAATACGTTGGTCCATTTATGGCCAATTTGGGAGAGGATGCTATCATTATGCATGACAATGCCCACTCTCATACTGGTGAAATTGTGAATGTGCTTGACACCGGGCTCTGGGGTGGGAGGGTGGTCGCAAACCAGGCGCTACCACCACAAGGGAAGAATTGGCCAGTCAAATAAGGTGTTGGGTGTGACCGTCCAGGATGCGCCCAGCGCTCGGTTCAGTTGGCGGAACAAACTGCGCTACACGAGCAGGCTTCTTCGTGAATCCCAAAAAGAGGTGAACATTAACTGTATGGAGTGGCCAGCACGCAGCTCGGACCACAACCCAATCGAGCGTACTTGGGACGAGCTCGGACGATGTGTGAGACACCGAAACCCTTTCCCGAACATGCTTCAAGAGCTCAAAGTTTCGCTCATAGAGGAATGGGAGAATATTACCCAACATCGTATAAGAAACTTGGCGCACATCATGCGAAACCGTATAACCGCAGTGATATAATTACTGATGAGGTTATTATACTTTTGGCGCTTGAGGTTTAGATTTAAGAGTTGATTTGGGTAGATAAACACAACATTGAATGTTAGATGCTGCTGGATACTGAAGGCCTGCCAAGTCACCTGCATACGTTTACACCCAGGGGATTGCTGATGTGTTAGCGATCTTTATTCATATCCATCCAATTCTAAGTTATCTCAATTGCCTTTAATTTCACCGACATGCACATATCTACCCACGGGAACAACAAAGCTGATTTGAAGTAGAAACAGGTGCTCCTTCCCCGGTTGAAGACTTTTATAAAGAAAAATACTTTTTTAGTCCAAAAGCGGGTGCCACCGCGGCCACAGCTAGTAAATATATCAAAAACAATATCGCACTCGCATGTACAAAATATAAAAACATTACTCAATTTTATTCGCGACCGTACCTACCGAAACAGTAATCATTATATTTTCTGCTCCGTTGATGTTGTGTTATTACCTGTTGAAATAATTATAATGTCATTCTGTTTGTTATTTATTATAATTGTGGTAAATAAAATATGAATACGGTCCAGTTAATCATAACCTTTCTCTCTTCATGGAAATCGTAAAGACTACAAAGGATAGGCAGCTTCATCATCATGAGCACACTGCTGGATACTTATGTTACTTAGGTTTCTCCTATTGCCAGTCACTGATCTTCACGCTCTCGAATCTACGAAAGCAATGAATTAGGGTCACATAAAAATACCCGAAAGTCTCGGAAACTAAGAATGCTAGCTGGCAACAAAAATAAAAAATAACGTATACCGGGGTTTTTCAAAAATCTACCTGCAACGGGGTGAAAAGAGCTGATTAATTTTACAGGGGAGGATGTTATTGCGTGGCTTGATTAACTCGAAAATTGTGGCGTAATAATCTTTGAGTTAAGTTATGAAAACATCTTATACGATTTTTTTAAATTCCACCCCTGTGGGGGTGAAAAGCGGGGATACAGTTTTTATGAAAATCCTTTTTCATTCGGTTCATAAACTTGAAACTTGCCAAGAATACTTATCTAAGTAAATTATGAAGTTTTTCAGTTTTGCTTTTCTAAACTACACCCATTGGAGGTGTCAACATTTTTATGGAAGAATTTTAACGCGCAATTCAACGAACTCGAAACTCAGTATTTATACGTAGACCAAAAATGAAGAATAACATGTATCAGGGTTTTTTGAAAATCTACCCCTAACGGGGGTAGTTAATTTTTCAGGGGCGGATTTTACTGCGTGGCTTGATTAACTCGAAAATTGGTATAAAGAATCTTTGAGTCAAGTTATGAACACATCCCAAACGTTTTTTCAAAATTCCAGCCCTGTGAGGGAAAAGCGGAGATACAGTTTATATGAAAAAACTTATTTATTTGGTTAATAAACTTTAAACTTGGCAAGAATACTTGCCTCAATATGTAATAAAGTTTATCATTACTTTTTAGTTTTTCAAAACTACCCCTCAAAGGGGGGTTTAGGGCTGTTAAAGTTTGTGTGGAAGAATTTGAACACACGGATCAATAAACTCAAAGCTCAGTACCAATGTATACTTAAGACCAAAATAAATAATAAAGTGTAACAGGGTTTTTAGAAAATCTACCTGCAACGGGGTGAAGAGGGGTAGTCAATTTCACAGGAGAGTATTTTATTGCGTGGCTTGATTAACTGGAACTGGACTAATTTTGAGTCAAGATCATCCGAGAGAAGAATCATCCCAAACATTTTTTCAAAATTCCATCCCTATGGGGATAAAAACTGTGGTGGTGAAAAGGCGGGAGTCAGTAAATATTAAAAATCTTATTCCTTTGATTAAGAAACTTGAAACTTGGCAACATTTGCCTCGGTTATTAGTCACGGGCAAAGTGCTAGTTTAGCTATAACCAGCCACCTTGTGAAGATCGTCATTCCATGTCGGGTGATGCTCAACTTTTGCTGGGTTATGTGGTTTTTTCCTCTCCTATTCCTTTTCTCTCCACTTTCTGTTCTAATGAAGTCCAACACTACGTTTCTTGTTTCACATCGCGGTCCCTACTCAAGAACATGTATGCCCCAACAGTCATCAGCTGTTTAGTTAAATACTGGATTTCATCTACACCTGAAAAACAATAATGCCTGTAAAAAAAAGCGTGCGGTCAGGGAGCCCCCGTCAGGACGAAAGTCCTTACGCGATACTCACATGCATAGATACTCGTATATAATAGAAAGAGACATATTGAGAAAATTTATTTATTTGAAAATTAATTATTTAATTTTTTTTTTTAATTTTTTTTTTTCAAAATGTGAAATGAATACGTGTTTTAATATACGGCCACCTAGTACTAGTTTTTAGAAGCTCTAATAAAGTCGTTACCATCTTGGATTTTCATTTTGACCTTACTATAGGATTAAGCACCCTAGAAAACTATGAAAACGACACCCATGATGAAACATTTGGCAGCGCCATCTAGGATTTCCATTTTCAATTCACTATCGGTTTCAGCACCCTCGAAAACCACGAAAACGTCACACAAGAAAAAAAATTGCAGCCGCCATCTTGGATTGTCATTTTGACCTCAGTATTGGCTTCAGCACCGTCGGAAACCATGAAAAAGACACCCAAGACGAACATTTTTAATATTTTCGCAGCCTCCATCTTGAATTTTCAGTTTGACCTTACTCAGCTTCTTCAAAAACCATGAAAGCTAATAAGACTAAACTTTAAAGAACTTCGTTCGTCGTAACTCAGCGACAATCATAGTCAAAAGACTTTTACAATTTGTGACAGATAGAGACTGAGATTAGAATGAAAATGTTTTTAATAAGGAAATTTTACGCTCTGGTTAGGTGGCGTTGTGTTTAGACTGAAAGCTTACTTAAACATAGTTCGTGAAGAAAGCCTTGGAGACAGCCAAAATCTAATTCCGAAAATTATAACCGAAAAAGCCCTTAGTATACAAAAAAAAAAAAACCTTGTAAACAATAATTACTTTTGCATACCACATTACACTGGGATTCTTTCCCTTTTAACAAAAGTAGCCTTTATAAAAAGACTTGAACATTTTCGAGCAAAACCTCTTTGGTAAAACATCTTGAGGCCACTTGACCTTGGTAAAGGAATTCTTTTGAAAGTTAAGTTACACCTAGTTGGGTGCTCAAAGGAGTTTGTCTGTTTATAAAGTTATTACAATGTTTTTAAAAACAATTTTAGTTCAAAGGCGGTTTTGTAAGAAACCCCTTTGAAGGGGTCGCCTCGGGAAGCACGTTGAGCCGTCGGTCCCGGCTGTCATTCGTAGATCTATGACAATCGTTAAGGGTACGCTGCTACAAGGATATTTAATGACGTTAACATGGAGGCGCTGTTGATAAATATTTGTGCAATTGTTTTGTGAAATGTCACTTGAAATATATAAAAAAA
Organism: Eremobia ochroleuca; assembly: GCA_949629135.1. Taxonomy (NCBI): domain Eukaryota; kingdom Metazoa; phylum Arthropoda; class Insecta; order Lepidoptera; family Noctuidae; genus Eremobia; species Eremobia ochroleuca. The sequence continues at coordinate 1,445,310 of OX451410.1, forward strand.
CCAAGATGCGGCGTTAGTACCGATTTTCACCACGCGCCAAATTTACCTTGTAGCGCTATAGTCAGAAGCACGAAAGCTTGACAAGTGACAACCATTCTTATCTTACTAGGCAACACGATAATCCTTGTTGGGTTATCGTGTTAACTAGTACCTGCGAAAGGAGAAGTAAAAAAGAAATGTGACAATAGTGTGTGAGAACATGAAGAGAAAAATATGAATGTGTGTCTAAAACTACTGTTACAAACCACCTTAAGATTCATAAGCCATCTTTCTGTTTGCTGTTCTCTATAAACTACAGTATTTCTTTCTTTTTTCATTTTTTTTTCTCATAAAACGCAAACAGTTAAACAGTTCTACATTAAGAATAGTAAAATCGAATTGTGGCGTCCGTTGGGCCACAAAGTAGACTGAATTATGCCGCCATTTTGAGCCAAAGAAGCGACAAGCCGGATAAAGCCAGTCGTAACCAGCTCTAGAATCGACCGGAATCGTAGCTCGGGAACGTGGAACGGTCTAAAAACCGATTTTGGCTAATTTATTTTAAAGCGAACCTTTTTTGTTTAACCAGTTATAACGTTTACATACGTCATTTTATTTAGTACACAAATAAAAAATAGCACGTCACTAAATGAAATAACCGGCCAAGCGCGAGTCGGATTCGTGCACGAAGGGTTCCGTACCATTATCTATAAAAACGGCAAAAAAACTCTTTGGTATGGAACTCTGAAAAGTCAATTAAATGAATTTATAGAAAATACAAGGTGCAATTATAAAAAAAGAAGGAAGAAAGTGGCACTTAATTCATGACGTACGGACGACGAGCAGGTGAGATAGATGCGCGAATTATTGTAGTTATGAAGAACTTATTGTTTTCTAGTGATCAAAAGTACGACTCTGTCTTACAGTTCAGGGAGTACAGGCGTGACTTTTTTTATTTAAGGCATTTTTATACACGTATGCGAAAATGTCAATTCCATCATGCTTTTACAAATAATAACATAGATTCAACTAATCTTATTCATACAAAACCAAAAATAAAGAATCTAATTTCTTCACTACATAGTATAAAACACAGTCGCTTCCCTGTCTGTCTGTCCCTATATATGCTTAGATCTTTAAAACTCCGCAACGGATTTTGATGCGGTTTTTTTTAATAGATAGAGTGTTTCAAGAGGAAGGTTCATATGTATAATACATGCATAATATAGTAGAGAAACACTGATCATTTTAGAGGTTTCTAATGTGATGTCGTAAATAAACACATTTTTTTGCGCTTACATTGTAAACGCTGGCTGAACCCGTCGAGATAGATCAAAATAATGTACTACAGTATTGTACACCTTAAAAAGGTCTACAAAAAATCCGCGATGGTATATGTCTATCTCTTAGAGATAACCCACAATAACCATTTTTTATCCTATACTTCTTACGGGAAATAATGGCTCTAAAATTATCAGTGTTTCTCCATTGCACCCGTGCGAAGCCGGGGCGGGTCGCTAGTATCTAATAAAAACGGATATGTGTGACTATTTAGTCTATCATGGGTGGTTACGACACGTACGACCAACTTTCTTTCCTAACGTTAATGTCCCTTGATTAACAGAGCATCTCTAGGAAAAGACGAAATTAAACGGAAACATTGCATTTAATGCTTATTGCTATTGTAATCTTTTATGCCTATAATTACTAGGCTAAAGCTTACTCAATTTTATTTCTAGTCTGAATATATTAATATGGAAAATATGAACTAAATAATGAAATCACTTTGTCAGCTGCAGAATCGACACAAAGAAGATAATGTATTCTTTGAAATTTCGAGTTTCTAAACGGTTGTTAGTAAAAGTTAAGGTTCCTAAAAAAATACTTGTTCTACTTCACTCACAAAGCGTTCTTGGTATACAAGATAGACACCATTGACTGGGCACTAAATAGAATAGAATAGAATACTCTTTATTATGTAGACCATATAAATTAAGTACAGACATAAATATATAAATTTTACAAAGAGTGACACAATGGGCAGAGTATATAGAAAAAAAATATTCAGACTTCAGGCTGCTACTGAGAATTTCTTAGTTCAAAAACTCAATATCGCTTAGTTCTACCTTGGAATCGCACCCAGGAGTGTCCAGGGCCCAAAGATTGCAACCACTAGAACGACGAAATGAAATGAAATGAAATTATTTATTCTGTAAATAGGATATTGGAATCACTTTTACACGTTATTAATAATAAATAAAAATAAGCTAGATGAGATCGGTGTTTCCTATCAGACTACTCTGAGAAGAAAGAGCAGAAACAAACTCAGGGGTCACAGTCTCTTTTAAGGTCCAGACATAATCTTGGTCAGATCATATGAAGACCATATAGACGAGGTAGTTTATGTACGAGTACACTAATTACATGAAATACTGTGAAATGCGGATGGGATGTAATATACACCTTTGGCTAATCCTTCGAGGATGACAAGTGTAACGTTATAATATATTTGTACGTAATAGTGACGAAATACTTCTCGATTCGCTTTAAAAATTCAACCAATTATTATTATTCACACATGTCAAATCAAATCCAGGCTCCCGGTCTACCGTTTTAAAGCGACCGCGGCACATAAATCAGGAACACTTTTCTACCCCCGACCACCCTTATATATTTGCAATTGGCCTGCGATAAATTTGAACCAAATTAACACTCCAAGCTACATTCGATGAGATTTAATATGATTTTTATGTACATACCCTCCTGTTTCAGCTGCTAATAATTTTAAATTAACTGATTTTTTCATTAGCGTGGAAGATTAAGGAGATTTTCTTTTTTTGACTTAGGTAGTTGGTGCCTCCCAGGGAAGACGGTGGCACAGTGGTCACGTGCTGCCGAGCATAGAGAGGCTCAGGGGAGGCCCCTTTACAGTCTCCCCAGGAATGTGCGTTACAGGCGCTGCACAGGGGGGTTCTGAAATTGGTCTTTTAAGAGGAACCGGGACCACCCCTATGTGCTGATGGTGATCACTGGGGTGGTTTTCCTGACTATAAACAATAAAAAAGGTGGTTGGTGCCTGCCTACTCGCATGAGAAGAAGGCGTGAGTTTAAGTGTGTGTGTGTGTAGTTGGTACCTTTACTTTTGCGTCTGTTTGTTTCAACGGGATTATTAAATCAAACAACACAATAAACAATATCAGTACATTGAATCTATATCATTTCCTTAGAAGTGGGCCAGTAAAACCAACTTTTGTACGGCAAAATTTACAAGAAAATAGAATTGATTCTATTTGCTCCTTCCAAAAGGTGAAAATTGGACAAGAAACTCAATAGCTACTCTTTAACCTCTCAAACGTCGAACGTACACCACATACGTACAGATAACAATAAAATTTCTATTGTGTCCGCTAATTGGGGTGCGACGGGTTAGTGGTTAATGGTATGGTTAATCTTTCTCCCTTAGTTTTTTTTTTTTTAAAGTGGGCAGAAATGACATTACTATTACAACCAGTTAAGAAAATTTTCTCTTCCTAACCGATGGAAGTAGAGCAGCGTGGATAGGCAGTCCCTCACTATGATAATGACGTACCAACACCACAGTGACGAATTCAACTCTCTAGGGGGCAATTAAGGGAATTTCCCCTTTGTTCATTCCATTTTCAGCAGATGTTCATGAGCTGATAACTATTATGAAAGAATCAACACGTAAAATGGCTTTGATGAGACGCTTGCTTGATATTACTATTATGTGATTCCATAATATTACGAAATTTCTGCTGAAACTAAGATATTTTGATGCACTACTATTGTTAACAGGATCAGCACCCTCATTGCGTAACAAACATTCAATCACAATCCGACAGATTTTGGAAGAAATTCCTAATTCATTGCTCCGTATGTTTCATAAATACGTCTGGTCGACAACTTTAATAAAACAATGAATGTTGTTGAACCGCCAAAATAAATGGCATTGCCATTGTAAAAGTGTAATGCAATTACCCCGCAGAAACTCTTTTTGTACACATTGTGCTTTCTTTACACTCTCCCAATTAAAATACATACCTTTTTATTCCCAGACCAAATAAACAACTTCGTCAAAGTTTGTTTGAAAGTGTAACCCTTCAACGTCCATGTTTGAACAGGGTAGCACCCTGGTAGTAAGACATGGCAGGGTAATTCGCACACTCATAATAAATTCTGCACATGTCCGCTCCGGGGTCACTTAAATGGCATCCACTACCACAGAATAGCACAGAAGGTCGACTCCATACATAGGACGAAAACGTACACGTGGGTATCATGTAGGCTAAATACATGTACTACATTATTTTTAGAATATTGCAAGCCTGAATATAGTTTGTTCAGAATAAGTAACTGAATCGATTCCAATAATGGTTTCATCATGTTATATTTTGTCCCAAAAATATTTAAAAAAAGGTTACACAGGTCACGGCCGGTCGGACGGCGGCACGTGGTAAGTGGTAACCGTCTTTTTGTACGGACAAGCAGGTAACATAACAAGCTTATAACTTTGTGATTTTTCATGTAACAGTTTTGAAATTGTGTATATAGATTCTTTACATAAAAATACTAGACACGTGTTTCGCATATACTAAAACTAATGTTGTATAAGGTATATCTATATATGCGAAATATTTTAAGAGATAAACATATAGCTGGTGAATAAGCTATAGACACGAAAAAAATAATATATGTTTATTACTAGCTTTTATTTAACTTGCAATGTTTGTATGTATATATGTTAGGGTCAAATCTTGCAAGCTGAATTAAAACTACTTCCTCTTGTCCTATAGAGTTGAAATGTTTCAAAGAAAATTAATTTTCATAATGCATGACCTGATTCTACAACCAAGGTTGGCTTCAGACGAAGGATCTCCTTAACGGTCAACGGTACGGACACAGAATTTAATATACGCATTTACTTATGAGAGTCCGTTCTAAAGTCCACCATGACCTAAGTGCTGTCACCCAGGGATGTCTCCAGACGGGAGACGACGGCGGTTAACAGCACACTTCTCCCTATCTTTTCAAAGAATTCAGGCGTGATAATGTTACAAATAAACCAGCGCAGGTAGACTTCAGAAGTCGATCAACTCTTATTTTAATAACTTATAGCTTACAGTACTATTAAATGTGAATTTAAAATACAAAACCACATAAACCTAAGAAGGTACATTATTAAATTCCCTCCTCAAAGTATTGCGAAGAGGAACCTAGGTGCGATTAAAACAAATCATAGTCACACGTACCTACACATCTGTAGACTAGGCAAGTACTAACAAACAGGTGACGGATGCGAATCGAATTCGCATAGGTTAATGACCTCTGTGAGGTTACGAGTGAAGATTTATTTGATCAAAAATCTTACCAGGGATAGGCAGTCGTGGACATCACTACTGTTGTAGGTGGTGTACATGCTGTTTTTGTCAATTTTCTTCACCTAAAGAAAACCCAATGTCGGTCCACAACCGAACCGGATTAATTACACCACATTCGGCACTCGCGAGCTAGACACTTATACCTTACTGTTGTAGGTAAACCGTACACGCTGTTTTTGAGAATTTTATTTATGCACAGAAAACCTAATGTCGTTGCACCACCGAACCGGAGAAGTCACACCACGATCGGCACTTGCGAGTTAGATACCCACTTAGTGGCTCCCTATGATACTTGTTATTGTAGCACACCATCATGTTCTAGTAAGTATTTCTGGTTGTTAAGCCCGACTGTTGCGAAGACGCGTGACGCGCGTACGGGGTGAGACTGATGAGAGGCACGACGGAGGAAGGTGAGCCGCATGTGCTCGCGCCGTCAAAAGGACCGTCTTTTGATCATTCATAAAACGCCGCGCAGCGGCCATTGCATGCGGTGCATTGTTAGACCCACATTATCTTATAATATAATGTTTGGACTTTAAAAGAGACCGTGACCTCTGAGTTTGTTTCGGCATCTCTTCTCCAGGATCAGTCAGCTAGGAAATATTGGCGAAATCTAGTTTTTAAAATAAATACCAAAAAATGTTGGTACATGTAAAAGTCTCTTAAACTCTACTTACAGAAATAAACATAATTTTATTTCACATATAGACATGCTTCACGTACAGCTAGTGCAAGCGCACTCGCGACTGATACTAGATCGCCACACGTAGGTACGCGTCTATGGGTACGTAAGCCTGTTTTAGGTCGTTGTATGGAGTTAACCTACTGTGCTATTCTGTGCTGTTACTTGGAGAATACTATGCACTGCTGGGTGGATGCTTAGTTTTAGAGTAAGATTGACCTAGATTCTGTCAGGGATCATACTTCATTTGTAGGTGAAACAAGAAAAAGATCAGAAAACGTAATGTGACTGCACATGAAAAGAATACCATGTTCAAAATTGAAAAGAAAATTTTACATTTTTTTATTTTTATTAAAGATTATATAATCTTCTAAACATTACCTTCCTTTCATGTGCACAGTCACATTACGTTTTCCGTTCTTTTTCTTGTTCAGAATGTTGAGCACTAAAAGTATAGATCCAATTTTTCAGTATTTTTAACAACCCCATCTTTTAAGCGTTTAAACACAATAAACCGTCACTCAAATTATCTGAGACCCTAAATAAAATAAAATAAGTAATAAGAACAGGTGACACTGTACCTTAAAAAAGGTACACATTTAATGTACGTGGGTCGCATAATAATCGTAGCTATATAACTGAGCCTAGTCCGCTAAAGTACGATCAAAATACACGTAAGTTAACTGCGAAAAACGCCCTTACTGCTACAACCTTAAGGTGCTTTCAATGTTAAATTATACCCTGAAAATGCAATTGACAGAGAGATAAGTAGGTGGTTCACATACAATGGGTGCACTTTACGTAGATTTGAGGGTGTCTCCTGTAAAGCACAATTATATTGCAGGGACTGTTTGAGGTCCATGTGAATCATTCAAGCGAGAACTCGTCATAAACCACTTTGGGTCCTCTAAAGCCTTGAGCGAGTTTTTAATTAAACCTATTCGATCGCGTTAACGCAGGTAAACTACCGCCGTTTGGTGACAACAATGAGAAACATTATTATTCCTTACAAACTGATGTGAGTGAACGGTAACGTTCATGCAATCGAATAGGTTGTTATCAGAAACTCTCACTCCCTCAGATGCCAATTAACGAAAAAAAAAAAAAATCGGGACACAATATCATCTTATCGACAGTCAATGTCAAAAATGTGTCAATTATGCAGATAAATTAGAGGTATTTTTGACAGATTGAGAATTAAGAATGCGACCGTAAATAATAGGGGAATGGTTCCGTCGTGAAAAGAAGTCTTATAGTAGAAAAATTATAAACTGGTAAAGCCATAAAATCTAGACTAGAATGTCCAAAAATCAGCCTTGTATTTTTAAAATATCTAAACCTAAATTGGTATCCATAAAAAGAAACCTAGGTACCAAAAACCGTATGCAGAGCGCCTTGCTATCAGCAATATAGTGTGAATAGGCACTAAAACAGACGAAATATATAGCTTCAGACGTCCAGTGATAAACAGGGACCTTTTTAGACCTTTGTGACAAAATATGACCTTGGAAAATAGCAAACGAATGAGTAGGTAAGTCCTCTAGGTTTGGGCACGCCACAATTGCGGCGATAAGTCCCCTCTTTGAGGAGTGGCTAGAGAGGCGCCACGGCATCCTCACCTTCCGCCTGACGCAGGTCCTCACCGGACAAGATTGCTTCAAGAACTTCCTGTTCCGTATAAGGCGGGAAGAAACGCTCGGGTGTCACTACTGTGTGGATCGCCCAGAGGACATGGTGGAGCATACGGTGTAGGTCTGCCCGGCTTGGGTGGAGCACCGCCGCGTCCTCACAGCGGCAATCGGCGGCGGCGAACTCTCGCGTCCGGCCCTGATCCAGGCCATGGTATGGAGCGACAGTGCATGGGAAGCCGTCACCTCCTTCTGCGAAGCAGTAATGCTTGCGAAGGAGGAGGCGGAACGCGTGACTGAGAGGCAATCTTTGCGCCCTCATGACCCTAGTCACCGCAGGAGACGCCCTGGGCGTCGGGAGTCAAGAGCCGACTCCCGGGCACCGTAGATGCGGCCTTGCGGACGGCGAGCAATGGGCAGTTCGCATTGTCTTCCACGCGCGCCTCAAAGGGATGTCAGCAGTAACTGACGGGGTCCGCTGGGGCCGATTCTTGCCAGGGTCGCGGGCTGTTCGAAAGAGTTACCGTGGCTCTTGGCACAGGCAACTGAAGGAACACGGGTTTTAGTCAGTAAAAGTCTGATACGCCCACCCGCTCCCCCCAGAGCGAGAGTTATGTCATAAATTCCCACCCGAAAAAAAAGGTTCTCTAGATTCAACGACAACAATTTGGGGATAGCAAAGGTTTTATTCATTTTTGAAAAAGGAAATCTTCGATTGCACGATATTATTCTTCATCCTATAATACACTGCTAGGTATAAGGATCGGCTGGCGCTAGAATGACATTTAAGCGTATAAGAAGCGGGTATAACATCTCTGCGGCGAAACCATAGCAGTGAAACCGCACTAGTTCCGCCATGACTTGATAAGAACAATAAGATTTCGCTTGTCATGCAACGAATTGTACGACAAGCGAAACCTTATCATCCTTCTATAAGGATAGTAGAATAAGGTTTAAGAACAATAAGGTTTCGCTTGTCGTATAACAGATTGTACGACAAGCGAAACCTTATTATTCTTCTATAAAGACAGGAGTGCGAAAACCTCGTTATTCTTTTACCTGTATCGTTGTGTGAGAATATTAGGTAGGTATGTACCTAATTTTCGTAACAGGTTATCAGCCTCCGGGCTGTCAGCCTTTTACGAACACTAGTACTGCGTTAACTGCGAAACCTTGACTGCGACCCTGACTCTAAATCACGTTAATTTTGAATAAGTCCTAAACCAGTTTTAGTTTGAAAAAGCAAGCTGTTTTTATAACCCAAGAAAAAGTCTTAAAAATATCTCCCAAAAAAAGTCTAAGGTGTAGAACGTGTCTTATGAAAACGTAAAATTTTTCTGTCTCTTAAATCCTAAGTTATGTAAAGAGCAATATCTTTAAAAATGAATATTTTATATAAATCAAGGTTACACTGAAAAAAACGTATGCTTGAGAGGCACGAATTATTTAAAGAAGGTTGTTAAATCCCCTACTACGCAAGAGAAATGATAAAAGATTATACTCGAGAGCTTTTTCGGTTACTCAAATATTTATTGCATGAGTTAATGTGACTACATACATAGTTATTTTAATACCTTGTATGAACTTTGTTACATGGATATATGACCTATTGTTGAAAAATAAGTCATAAAACCAGTGATTGAAAAAAAATATCAATATGGGAAAATATACTATTTGGCCTTTGTTGAGTATAATAAAGCATTTGATTCTCTGAAACATACTCACATATGGGAAACTCTAAGCTCACATGGAGGGCATCCTAAATATAGCAGAATAAAAAATAAAAAAAAACATATGCAAGGTATCTTTTCAGGCATAGCGTTCAAAATATAAAAGGGAGTACGTCAAGGGGAACCCTTGTCGCCAAAGCTATTTTCGGCAGTATATGCAGGAAAATGGATTGGGATACTTTTGGAATCAATACAAATAGTGAAAAGTTAAATCACCTAAGATTCGCAGATGAACTAATTCTGCTTGGTACAAACCATGAAAGCATGAAAATAATGTTAAATTTCAAATTCAAATTCATTTATTTCGTGAACATAGGGTACATACAAAAGGTGTTATAATGTGGGTTTGAGCAAAATTGTGGGTTTGAGTATGAATGTAGACAAAACTAAATTAATGACAAATCATGTAAAAACACGTGTCTTACTAAATTCCCACGAATTAAAATTTGTTGACCAATACACAATACGTACTTAGGTCAAATAAATTCACCAGAGAACCAAATGTAAAAAGACATAGAAACCAAAATAAGCAATGCCTGGAAAAGTTTGTGTTCCCTCAAAGAAGTCATGAAAAATCCACACATACCAATGAAGGACATGACTAAAATATTTAACTCTTGCATAAACCTACCGATCACTAACCTGGGCCCTCACCTACAAACGTGGAGCAGGACTACAAACGTGGAGTCTGTCAAAATAAAATGGAGACAAGCATTCTAAATATCAAGATATGGGACAAAATCAAACTATCAAATATAAGACGATAAGACCAAAGTTACAGATGTGACATTGGTGGTGAAAAAACTTAAATGGAACTAGATGGCCACATGATAAGAAACAAGATAATTAAATGGTCTAAAAATGTCACAATGTACCCTCGAGACGGAAAAAGAAGGAAAGGGCGTCAAAGAATGGAATCGGAAAATTAAAAAAAAAATCGACGGTAGGATCAACATGGATAAGAAAATCCACAAATAGGAAGCTATGGCAAACTCCAAGGGAGGCCTTTGCTAAAGGGCAAGCTACTACAAATGGTACCTAGCGCATCTACTTATGAGGCTTATCTTAAAGTAGTTGGTAGTAAGAAGGACGTTCAGGCCTCAAGCATTTAAGAAAATATTAAAGTGTTTTGTACTTTTTAGCATCAGAATTTGTTTAAATATCCTTTCTATCAGTTTCACTTCAAAGGTACTTACTTGTAAAGAAACATCCAACGAACCACTATAACGAAAATACACGCCTTTACACAAGTCAGCCGAGTTGCACTATCCGAGTAATGCCATATTTTAGAACGAGCTATCATAATTGAATGCGTATACAAAATTTCATGCCTGTGCTGTTGGCCGCTGCGGAGATCTCTCGTATGGAGCCAATTCTGGGTCAGCAGACAGGTCATGGTGTATGCATGCGTAAATAAAATTTTGTGTTAAGGACGTCTCTCGTCTGGAGACATCCCTGGGCACAGCACTTAGGTCATGGTGGACTTTAGAACGGGCTATTATAATTGAACGTATATACAAGGTGTAACTTAAATAACGCACAACCTCTTAAGGGATCATTGTACTCATCATTATGAACAACTTTTACTATGGGTCCAAACCTGAAATCGCGAAAAAAAAATCAGCTGTTCCCTACATTTATGTTCGCATAACTCGTCAAAATGTAGAGAACAGCTGATTTTTTTTTTCGCGATTTCCGGTTTGGTCTAAAATTTATTCTTTGTACTGTTGACAGTTAAGGAGCTCCCTCGGCTGGAGCCAATCTTAGGTGCAGCAGCCAGGTCATGGTGGACTGTAGAACGGACTGTCATAAGCAGTGATCGGAGTAGGTAGATTGAAATGGGGTCATTGATCCGAAACGTATATATTAATATGGACTTTCCTCCGTAATTTCGGAATTGGTTGATTATTAATAAAAAAAAAAACCGGAACTTAGGTAGGAGTTGTGTTAAAATGAGCAATATTATATTCTTTATATTATTTTTTTTTAACGGCACAGTCACGATTTGACACAACCCAGCGACCAATCAGAACAAAGGATCATGGGTGGTGCACTAACCGGTTATCAAAACAATGCGTACGCCCACCGACGACATGCCAGGTAGCTCACACATTTACTTCGGTTCGTAGAGTGCGCTTCTTTGTTTGTTACTGTATTGTTAAAACGTTACTTGACCCTCGCTTGTGTACATACTGACTTCTGGAATCTGCTCAAAAATTGTTTTTATTATTCAAATCCAAACTAATATTATAAATGCGAAAGTAACTCTGTCTGTCTGTCTGTCTGTCTTTGCTTCACGCCTAAACTACTGAACCGATTTGTGTGAAATTTGGTACAGACATAGTTTGGAACTCGAGAAAGAACATAGGATAGTTTTTATTACAAAAAATAAAATAAAAAATAAAATTTATTCCGGACATACAGCGCCATCTATTGGTCAAGAGTCGGCATCAATTCAGTACTACACTATTACACGCGAACGAAGTCGCGGGCAAAAGCTAGTAAATAATAAATTAATTTAGTTTTGATACCTACCTTTAAATTTTGAATTGAGTAGTAATAATATCACTAGCAACATTAACAATATTTAATCGGATCCGGAAATACCGGAATTGCTTTCCGGGAAAACAGCTTATCCACGTTATTCTTTCTGTGGGCATTTATGATACAAGTACCAAAAATCAATCTACCTACTTCAATCACTGGTTATAAGTAAATACGTGTATTAAATTCCGTGTCCATACCGTTAGCCGCTAAGGAATTCCTTCGCCTGAAGCCAATCCTGGGTGTAGAATCAGGTCATGCATCATAAAAATGCATTGTCTTCAAAACAAAATCAACATGTAAAATTTCAACTCTGTAGTATAAGAGGAAGTGGTTTTAATTCAGCTTGCAAGATTTGACCTTAACAAACATACATACAAACATTGCAAGTTAAATAAAAGCTTGTAAAAGCCACGAGCCCGTCTCGCTCTTTCCAACAATGCTAAGAATTACTTTATCATTTGCTCAGAACTTTTCTACATTACAAGGTAGTTTTTCAAAGAACTTCTTTGAGTCTTACCAACATAAACTATCTCGTTACATAAAACTAGTATTTCCCGCGGCATCACTTGGGTAGATGTCGGTAAATATCCCACGGGAACATACTACCGATATTAAAATCACCTTATGCGATAATCCAGGTTATAAACCACTTATCTGTGTGCCAAATTTCATCCAAATCCATTCAGCCGTTTTCACGCCAATCCAGAACATACATCCAGACAAACAGACAAAAATTTTACATGACTATTTTACCATACGAATAGAACGATGTTAAGATATTTCTCTTAACGCGTAATAGAACTTCTATTTAGAAGAGAGAAGTTTGTTAAACGTATTTTATCATTCAGGGAAAAGCTCTATGGGACCAAAGCTGCTTATCCTAAACAGATAATGAACCAAAAAGATATACACAAAAGGAAACGGGACACCTCTCACCCCAAAAGCATACATCACTAACTTTTAAAAACCCATAAACCACAAATTACATTCTTAACACCAAGTTGTTAACATCCGACAATCCCGCCAAAAGAATTCTGCTATCAGTTTGACATCGTTTAATTCCGGGATTTATAAAAGAGAGAATGATAGAAAACGAATTCAAACATTTGAATTTCATGAACGTATTCGCCTCCTTTTGACATTAGAACGTGGAATTCCATGTTCAAACGTACTTCCACGTAGAAATGCGGGCGTGGAGTGCTCTCATCGTCGAGCAAGTAATTTGTTTTTAATTGGTCAGCCTGGCTTTTGAAAATTTTAAAATTAAAAATTACGTGTGCGGGATTAAAAATGTCTATTGGTGATGACGGGTTAACATTTTACGGCTTTTTTAGGGTGTTGGATATAATGGTTATGAAACGTGTTGTTTCTTTTGACATTTTCAGATAGATTCCAGTTAATTTATACGGCAGATAAATCAAGAATTCTGTTAATTATAATTAACAGAATTCTTGATTTATCTGCCAAAATGGAATGTAAAAAATTAAAAAAAAAAAATTTAAAATTTTCTTTTTACATGAAATTCTAGGTAAAATAAATAATTATTTATTTTACCTAGAATTTCATGTACAGACGCCAGCACATCAAGCTACTACAATCTGTCAAATTTCTTTAATATATTTTCAACTTTATTGCTATTAGCATTAGGTTCAAGGTTGGTTGGGAAAATTTGACAGTTTCGGGTAGCTTGATGTGCTGGCGTCTGTAAATTCGGACACTAAAACCAGCCGTACGTTTGAAAACTTGATTCATGTGGCTGGCTCTTTTGTTCAGTACTATGATTCAATTGAGGGAAAATGACTTCCCGCGGTGTCACTATTTACTAGCCCTTAATACTTAGTCAAGGGTACAATAATTGTGTTACGCTAGGCCCCTTGTCCACGATGCTACTCGAAAGTAATCAGTTCAAAACTCAATCACCAATGAATATGTACGGACCGCCATTGAAATACTATTGCTGCCTAGGCAGGTCTGTTGGTCTAGTGGTCAGTGGCCCTGACTTGGTTGCCTGGTTCGATTACCATCCAGGACAAATGTTTGCGTGATGAGCACGATCATTTGTTCTTTGTCTGGGTGTAATTTATATATAATATGTATGTATTTAGAAATATATATGTATGTTTATCAGTTGTCTAGTACTCATAGCACAAGCTCTGCTTAGTTTGGGACTAGATGGCGTTGTGTGAAAGTTGTGGAATATTATTATTATTATTGCTGTGACATTCTGGCTACTCATTAGTGATTTGAGTTTACAAAACGTTACGTTTGTATCAGGCGCTTTAATTTGTGTAAATTATTTAAACTCCGCTCCTCTCAAAACGGCGAAGGAAAATTTCGCGAGGAAACTGGCACGTCCTAGAACCAAAAAATCGAAAACATGTGATATCTACCAACGCGTGGTGGATTACGGCCCACTCCCTCTCACAGAGAGGAGGCCTGTGTCCCAGCAGTGCGGAGATTACAGGCTGATTTTTCTTACGCTTATGCTATAGGTTTGAGTAGCGTCGTGGACGATGGGCCTTACAAATAATCTTTCTCGTGGATTTAATATCTCATGTTTCTATTTTTAGGTTGGATTTGGGCAGATTACTGCTTCTTCCTCGAAATAAGACCAAGGTATTATTAGTTAATAAGAAATACCATCTCTAATCCTTCAGCACCTTTTCTTACGTTTATTTTTAGATAATATCCCTAATTATTATTATTTCTTTTTTAATAAACGTTGCCCCACATTAGGAATTTCTCCTGTATTGTGGGTGCGTTTTACAAATATTTAGTCACATACACAAACAGCCAGACCCGGAACAACTACTTCTAGGTCATACAAATATTTTTTTGTATGTTAAAAGTTTTTTTGATGTCCAATATTCATTATTGAATGTGTCATAATGTCGCTTAGACCTGAAGAATGCACCAAAACTCTCACAATGCTCGAAATTGGTCGGAGTCAGGGTGATAGAGCAAGGACAGTTGGTGTGTCGCTGTCAAATCTACAATAAGTTCTCCGAAGTTACGAAGAAGGTCTAACCTACGCAGAGCAGGAATAGGCAGGGTCAGGTATACCACAGTACGAGAAGATCGATACTTGGTCAACACAATGCTTCGAAACCGCTTTCTCACAGGAACTGCACTTACGTATCAGTTCCGACGCCTCGGAGGAAATAACCCAAGTGCAGGGACTGTAAGACGAAGACTGGCTGAAGCAAATTTAAAACAAGACCAGCAAACGGCTGTAAATTGGAGCGTAGGCATCGTATTTCGAGATTAACATACCGGAACCACTTAAATTGGAGTATTGAAAATTGGTTTAGAGTTATGTTCTCAGATAAATCAAGATTTATGCTCTGTATGAACGACGGAAGAATGAGTGAGTGAACAGAAGTCCAGAGGAGTGATTCAAGCAAGTATGCATCGAAGAGGAACTGGTCTATGGCAGTGGATCCGTACTTGTATGGGCAGGAATTTCTGCAGGGAGTCGCACAGAGCTGGTGGTTATATAAAACGGCACTATTAATAGCGAAAGAATACGTTGGTCCATTTATGGTAAATTTGGGAGAGGATGCTTTCTTTATGCATGACAATGCCCGGCCTCATACTGGTGAACATTAACTGTATGGAGTGGCCAGCACGCAGCCCGGACCTCAACCCAATCGAGCATGCTTGGGACGAGCTCGGACGATGTGTGACACACCGAAACCCTTTCTCGATCACTCTTCAAGAGCTCAAAGTTGCGCTTGTAGAGGAATGGGAGAATATTCATGAACATCGTATAAGAAACTTGGTGTACAGCATGCCGAACCGCGTAAGCGCAGTGATGACTGCACGTGGGGGTAATACAAAGTACTAAAATTCAAGAAAATTTAAAAGTGGCAGAAAATAATTTGCTTTTCTATTTTTGTTATAAGATGAGATTGGTTATTTTCTGGTTTATGTAATTTTTCATGAATATAATACAAAGTGACACACGTCACTTTATTACTTTAATTTAAGGAACATTTGACTGTCTCTTGAACACAATTTATTTCATTAAGCTATCATTCTTAGTTTCCGACACTTTTAGGTATCTTTTAAGTGACCCTAATTCGTTGCTCTCGAGTGTACTATACATCTCACAGCATATTTAATTTTAATGCAACGACAAGAAAAACCACTGTGTTGTAAAATTAGAGGTAAAATAATTGTTAAAGGACTGCAATCACTGAGTACAATAGGTACACGTTTTACGACTCTAAACTTTAAACATCTTATTAGAAAACGAGTTTAAACTTTACTCCTGGCCCAAGCCTTAAAGTTCTTATTACAAAATTGACTGAGGTTTAACGACATTTTTGATTTTTACAACTTTAACTTTGTCGGAATAACGTTTGAAATTAAAAATGACTTGATGGTTTAAACCTAGGTCTAGAGATAAAACGTTTTTTTTTTTTTAATAAAGTGGAAATAGCTCTTAATCGCTTCCATCTGACAGGTGTCAAGAAAGCATTCTCTTGGTGGCCGGAATAAAGTTCATAGGTACCTCTGCTGTCAACTAATCCTTGAAACCAGACACCCCTCTTCAATCAAACGGCATTATTTCATAAAAATATCATTAGCATAATGGCGGGCACAGGGGGAGATAAAAACTAAGGAGCCAACAAAACAGTGGATAATATCACAGGCTCTAGACTACGGGCAACACGCAAATGAGAATTTTATGACATGTCCGCGTTTGGGGGTTAGTTCGATGGCATGGAGTGAGATTTTAAATACTAAAAACAATAATAATTTCATCCGGGGAAAAATGTATTCCGGATAAACTTACATATTGCAGTATTAGCAAATCCTTCATTTTACTTTTTGACATACATCCTACTTTAAGAATATATGCAATCTTTTTTTGGGTACTTTGCTTAATCAGAATTTTTTTTTTCCGAAATTTTGAAATAATTAATAAAATTGTTTTTACGTCATATGGGATTACTCCTACCATTTTTCACCTGACTGGATTACACTACTGTAATCCAATCAAATCAATGTAATCAAATCTGCTCGCTCCGTAGGGATCCTCCACTTAAAGCATAGGAAATCCTCGACAAGGATACCGCAACCACTGACAGAGTCACATCGTCACGATGGAACCTCCGACAGAAGATCTGACAGATATTTATTAGCTGTTTCCTACTTCTAGTATCATAGTTTATTTTAAATAACGGTTCAATTCAGCACTAGACTGTGATGTTTTTTGAGTAATTTCGAACTTTTGAAACACAGAATACAACGGGTTTAATACCTTTTGGGCGCGGCTTAATTTTTGTTACGTGAATGTAGTGCTAATTCGGTTGCAACCGCGTTTTAACTCATCGTGTAAACCTACTAGTCTTAAAAATATGATTTATGGTACGAAAACCTAAAGTATTTCTTACATCTCTTTAATTTCTACGAACCCGACAGTGTAATGTGAGAAGTTTCTGTACGAGTTTTTGTATTTTCTACATTTATATATTATTTTTATACTTTTTATGTTCGGTCTTAATGTAAAGATAAATTAAACGTGTTCAGTGGCGAAGAGAATATGTGAGGTTCCTTTTTTTGCTACAAAATACACGTTCAAATTAAATAATCTAAAGAAATCTCCATGTTTTGTCCAATTGTAAAACCTGTGGGAAATAGGAGCGGGTCACTAGTTATTTACAAAAGTCTACAGAAATCTTATATGTAATTAATCTATGCCCCGTAAAACTGTTTTCACGTTTGTCTGTGGGTTTGTCAAAGGACTTATTGAAGGAAGCAATATTATGCAGCTTAACGGCTTGAATGGGTATTGGAGTCTGTCATGTGCATTGACTTGAGGAGTTTGCTTTGAGAACTAGCTATACAGCGTGGAGCTTTAATGGCCACATTAATTTAACACACGTATATGGTTTCGCGTTTTCGTTTTATGAACATATTTTAATATATAAAAAATAATATCGTCAATCGAGCGCTAGCTCAAATCCAACATTCTAACGCGGGAGTAGGTATACAAAGCAACCAATCATTTTGTTTGTCGAAAGCGACTAAAACCTATGAGGTGAGAACTCTTTGGTTGACCTGTACATTAATAGAACAATGGTAGATTGTACAGACGCCAGCACATCAAGCTACCCGAAACTGTCAGATTTTCCCAATCAACTTTCAACCTTATGCTTTAGCGATAAAGTTGAAAATCTATTAAAGAAATCTAACAGATTGTAATAGCTTGATGTGCTGGCGTCTGTACAACTACTGCATAAAAGAAGCCATTTCACCCCGAGATGTTTATATCTATCCGAGCCGCAGGAGAGGGTGAATATGAAATGAAACCGACTTAAAGGTTTTTGTCTTAATTTTCAACATGAATGTGACATTCGACTTGGGTACTTCATACTGATAAGTCATAAAAACGTTTTTTTGCGTTTTTAAACAATACGAGTAAATGAAAACTATTTTATCTGGTTTTATTAAATTTACGATAGAAAACACGGAAGTGATATAAATTAAAGCAAATGAAATAAAGTCACTAGTTTAATCTGCGACGTTTTATTGTGCGTGTGGCTGTTGGGCCTCATTATCTTGGTCTTAGAAAAAAAAATACTTTATGCACTAGACCATAAACAGCGACTTTATGTCGGCTACGCACAACATAAATACGAACTTTTAGAGCACGAGAAGTGAAAAGTTTTTTTTTTTTGTTTATGATTCCATACGATTTTCTCAGTTGACGTTCCAAATTCAAATTCATAATGAAATTCAGTACAATATGAATGCCCGGCTAGAGCCTAGGGCTTAAATGGCTTGATTTAGGTTAGGTTTTAATGACATATAATTTGACGTTAGCGAGCAGGTGGTGTGAAAAATAAATTTCACCATTGTAGCGACACGTTGTAGATACTATGACTGTATTGGGTTGGTGCATATGAAATTGCCGATTTAAACAGAGGATCAAAAACACAAAAAAATATTTATAAATTATTTATTCGTGACAAAATCCTACAACAGTTGTGTGATGGACAGCGAGTTATTGTGCAAGTTCTCGTGTGCTATATGCACATTGGACTCCACTAATTGTTGTAAAACTTGCAGATCCAGTACGCGCGAAGGTCGACCACAAGGCTCATTTTCAAAATTCTCTACTCCACAACGAAATTTTCGAAACCAATTTCCTACTATTATTTTTCACTGTCCTTTCAGAAACTGTATTCTCCCCTAATCTCTCTTTTTTTTTTGCTGTTTCAAGTGCACTTAATCCACCTTTGAACTCATAAAACATGATACCTCTAATTTTTTTCGAATCCATGGTAAGAAAGAAAAACTTAAATTAAATCATGTCTAATGTCTAAATCCTCTGATGGTGTTTATAATATTAATCAAGTGTCGATGTTTACAATAACAAAAATGAACAAATCAAAACGTGTTCGGTAATAAGCGCCCACTGTTTTACATTGTTGCGTAATCGGCAATTTCATATGCACCAACCTAATAGTTAAATTATTGGCACAACAGACATTTCAATGCCTTTAACCAGTTGAATGCCGTAATTACAGAAACAGTTCAAAAGCCTTTGTATCTCCGGTGGATCCACGTTCAAAGAAACGTGACGTTCGATTTGGGAAATGTCATGGTGTTGAAAGTGCGTTCAGGCACTACTTTTCATCAAATGTTATAACGCATTACTGTACAGCTACGGTCCCGTCGTATGTACGCCCGAGTTGCCTTGCAGTGGGACACCATTGCAAGGCAAGTAGGCCTCTTCTCACACAGAAAAGGTAGGACCATCACACTTGCTCAGGGCGCATTGGCGATTTTAGACTTTTTCTTCACGATGGGTAACCTTTGTATAAATCTGTTTCACTTTCCTCACATTAAGCATTAAAATAAAAGTCAATATAATTGAGACTAAAATACAAAAAACCACTTCCACACTAACCGTGCCGTATATTTTCGCGTTGACCGCAACAGAGTATTATTAAAACATTATTTACGTAGGAGAAATGTATTTTTGACTACCAAATATCCCGGGTTCGTTTGCGTTTCGGCCTAAAACTTTCAACCGTGTTCATGTGCCAAGTTGGCAAAATAGTAATAATATGAATATTTTTTTATGAATTCTGTCTATTATTACATATTGAAAACTTATGTAACTTGCCTATGTATTCCATTGAACCCTATCTTTAGATACATTGGTCCGTTTACCTATGTATCTAAAGGTAGAGTCAGAAATAATTGGCTCTGATTGAGAATTGTTCTTATTTCTAAAAGGGCTAAGAAGATTATTAAAAAGTTTCAAGTAAGTTCTCTGTATCGTCATTAATAAATATACTAGTATGAGACCTTACCAACGATGTTGAAAGTCTGTAATATACTTTTAATTTAAATTAAAAGAATATATAATATTACTCAAAAATTGTGTGCACAAGTATATAAAGAAGAAATATTTTTTTGGTCAAAGAATCAGCAATGTCGTGAGTACGGTAGCGGTCTGAACTCCAATGCCAGCATTACAAAACTATCGCATCGTAACTCGTCGCACTTGAGACCTTCTTCTGTTTAGGCATTTCACACCCGTATATTGCACTCTCGTCGCACTTGAGACCTTCTTCTGTTTAGGCATTTCACACCCGTAATGAACCAAACAGAAAAAGCGCGGTATATGATTATCATCATAGGCCTATCGCGGCATGATACGACATTGCGCACTGTTTGCCGTGCACTCCATGCCAAAGGCCTCCATCATCGAATACCAGCAAAAAACCGTTTTTAACGCAAAGGCATAAGGAAGAACGGTTGCGTTTTACTCGAGAATATTTAGACTGATCGGGAGACTGTTGTATTTACTGACGAGTAGATTTTCAAATTGTGTCAAAAAGGAAGACTTCATTTGTGGCGCAGAGACAATACACGTTGGTCTGACAGTAATAATATTATACATAATACGGAGTCAGGAAAAAATAGTGTGAATATGTGGGGGTGAATTAGTACTCAAGGGCCGGGTGAGTTGGCATTTATACCGACGCGGACCAAAAGCTCCAATGATGTCGAGGTTTTGAGCGATATAATGCTATCTAGTGTTCGCAATGTTTATCCAGTGGATAAGATTGGTGAATTTTATTTGGTTCAAGATAATTGTCCGATACATCGTGCCAGTATTGTTCGTGATTGGTTTAGTGAGCATTCGGATGTTAAAGTTGATATAATAGATAATGTATGAGTTTTAATGGTGTAAAGATGGGAAGCGCGAGACGAAAGATGTCTCGAACTGCTCAAGTCCCATTGAATGGAGTTGTGGAATAGTTTACGTGGCACAGATATTTGCAGTAATATTGTGGCTTTCATGCGTCGCTGCTTCTTAACTGCATTGATAATAACGGAGGTCATACTAAATATTAATAAAAAAAAATATAATATTAAATGTTATCAGGGTAATTCAGTGGATACACGGGCCATAATAGTAATAAGTTAATGATTGTAAGATTGTAGGATTGAGGTAAGTAAGTAAGTAAGTGAGTTTTATTTGTTTAAACATGGTGTACATGATACATTGCATGCAGGATAATAATGTTCTACAGAAAAGTCCTAACATGTTCAGCCACATATAGTGGCGTACAAATTGGTAGGGAGAGATGGTGCATAAAGCGTGATAATATTCATCAAAATTACATTTCATTATTATTCATTTAAATATTAGTTATAATTACAATTCAATAAGCATATTTTTAGATGCAATCCAATGTCAAAGTAGTCATTAAATAAAATGGTCCATAAAAATATGAATTAATAAACTAACTGCCCTTAAAATTTTAATTCCAAATTACAATAATTCCAGAAAAATCCAATACATTTCAATAACATGTCAAAAATACAAAATTGTCATCTCAAAAACGAAGAAAATTGTCCTCTTTCATAAACTCTTCAATTTACTTTTAAGACCCGATATATTCAAGAGGTTTAGTTTCAATCTTTTTTTTTTGCTTGAGAAAATGAACAAATTAAGCTATAACCTCAATAAACCATAGACATCCCATTTTAGTAGCAACCAAAAATAATTGACGAACAAATTAGGTATTTTATTTATTTCAAAGTTTGAAATATATGTATGTTATAAAGGTGGTTATTAACATCAATAAATGTTCTCATCAAAAATAGTGTTTTTTTTTCTTCATTAAATTGCCATATAGGTACATTATTTTTACCCTCTATACACTATTGTCATTGTATTAACGAAACTTAATAAGTAATTGAACTCTGACACGAAAACAAAAAGAACAAAAATAATCGAAAGCGCGCACTGAGGTTCGAACTTTTTCCACTTCAGGCACACACAACAACAGCCGCCCACTCGTGCGAACCTGCCATCGCTGCTTATAATTTTTACTTCGAATTTTGGCACTGATTTCAAATAGGCGCTGTGGTCGATAATTTATTAAGAAAAAAAAAACAAGTATACAACGTGTAACGGAAAGGGGGTATCAACCCTGAAGGAGGTGAATGTGCTCATGAAAATCAACAACTTTCCCCAAAGAACATAGGTCGAAATATGAAAAAAAAATTTGGCCCTCCCATAGTAAATCAATCAGCTGGTAGTCAGTTTTGTAAGGGAGGGCCAAATTTTTTTTTCATATTTCGACCTTTGTTCTTTGGGGAAAGTTGTTGAGTTTCATGAGCACATTCACCTCCTTCAGGGTTGATACCCCCTTTCCGTTACACGTTGTATAAGTAGGTAGTGGCAGGTATCTCTATTAAGTGTTGACCACATATGTCTCTGACCAACCAACATCGCGCTTTCGAAGTTATACTGTATGCGCGTTGGAGGTGCCCGTGGCTAAATAATAACAGCTGCACAGGTCGATCGATCAGGTTAAGCTACGCTTGCCGCGGTTGTTCTGTGGATGGGTGACCATCTTTACATACCGTGACTCCTCCGTGCCTCGGAAAGCACGCTAAGCCGTTGGTCCCGGCTGTCATTCGTGAATAGTTGACAGTCGTAACGTTAAAGTCTGACAACCAGTTTTACCAAGGGGTATCGTATTACCCAGTAACTGGGTTGTGGAGGTCAGATAGGCAGTCGCTCCATGTAAAATACTGGTATTCAGCTGCATCCGGTTAGACTGGAAGCCGACTCCAACATATTTGGGAATAGGCTAGGCAGATGATGACTGTGTGCGCGTTACTGTCTTCATTAAAACATCACACACAGAGATAGGCGCAGATCTGGCGTGCAGGCCAGAATGACCATTCCAGTGGCAGTCCACTTATGACCGTTGATAGTACAGAAGCCAGCACATCAAGCTACCCGAAACTGTAAAATTTTCCCAATCCACTGTGAACCTTATGCTTTAGCAATAGAGTTAAAAATATATTAAAGAAATGTGACTTTTGGGTACTTTTGTAAATCAATGAAATTTCGTCATATAAGGCCTCCATCGATCCGTCAGATATTTATATGTTCACTTTTAGGACATGTAACACTATTGCACTGAATAACCTTTTCCTTTTAAAATTAGTCCAAATCTGAGTTTTCAAAGTCGTCAGATTTAGGGAAAGTTTACGATTTCTTCGTCAGATTTGCCTATTTAAGTCATTATGGGTTAGGCCGCATCCGATCATACCAAAATTAATGCCTATGAAGATCAATTTAACGTTGGCCCTGTTTTGAAATCTGAAAGTGGGCTCCTGACCGCGAGGCTCCTATCAGAAACTTTTCAAATAGTCTTTCGGTGTCATCATGCCGCACTCACTCAGCTATCAAGATTTTGCCCTGCATATGCTTGCTCAAAAACCCTCTGGGTGCCACTACTATAAGAAACAGAAAGCACTAGGAAGTGGTGAAGGGTGGGCGTTTTGGAGGACTGTCTTTTGTAATTTTGACGTTCGAAAAGTGCTGATTCTCAGACTAGTTTGAATAAATTACTTTTGATTTTGATTTGATACATGATACATACATTCATAAAATTTAGTACACAAATATTTTTTTTTAACTTCCGAATCAGTTTATAATATTAACACAGTACAGTACCATTTGATACAAATTCAAGTCAGGAGAAGGTGTGATGTTTGACGGACTGAAGTGCACGCAGTGCGAGTTGCTAACTTGTTATAACTTATGTTATAACTAAATTGTCGCTTGAACTTCACTTGCGCGTTTAGATTTACGTGGTCCTCTGCCTAATCTCGAGGCATACATTCATGCGTCCTAAAGCATTTATTAGACGCTTCACTTTATGCTCATTTGTCATTCATTCAAAGTAAATCATCTGAACACAAAATGACTAAAGGTGAAAAATGAATTAATAAGTGAACCGATATAACGATGTTGGAATTTGGCGCTTGATATCTTTAACTCGCCTACTGAATGACCGAAAAACAAAGTGAGCTGATGAACAATCATTTCTATGTAACTTTGTCGGTGTCGTGCGAACAAGAAATGAAGCAAAAATGAACCTTCACTCGAGTGAAGCGTCTGATATCGGCATTTGTATTGGTTCACTAATGAATTCACTTGTCACTTTTGATTTAATTTTCCGATGTACCTAGGTTTTCACACTCGGCGAGTGAAAGAAGGCCTTCTTTCACTCGCGTACCGACTGATCGAAAAATAAGTTCAAATGAGCCGATGAACGTTCATTTCTATTTAACTTGGCCGATGTCGTGTGAACGTGGAGAACATTCACTCGAGTGAATGTTCTTCTTCCTCCCGATCTATTTTGTAAAAATCTCAGCGTGAAAACTTAGGAGAAGTGAGCTGTCAACAATGTGAATCTCTAGCATTGGGTGAAATGATAGCTCACATTTTACAGAATAGACCGGCTGGTATTTGTTTTATGGTCGTACGTCTATACAATGTACGAGTACAAACAATGAAAAATATGTCTATGATTTCATCGCACCACTATGACATGTTACCAGTGGTATTGGTTGCTAAGCTACATGTAATGGGTTCGTTTTCCGCAAGTTGCAAACATTTTTCGGTTTTGTGTTTGTGTATGCTGGATTTAATGTTTTATTTTATTTTATAAGGGAAAACTAACAGTAGTATATTAAAAATAAATACAAAATATTTACAATAAACTTAAGAAATACATAATAACGTAACTGTAGTCAACTGTGACCATAATAATTATATGAACACAAAAAATAAAAAATACCAAAACAAAACTCTTGTTTGTGGGTTTTAATCTACGGTCCTATAATAATAATAATAAAAGCAGTTTTCGAGGGCTCGTTATTGAGTGCGCATGTACCCTCTGCCATTTTGTCCGTGTATTTTATAAAAAAAAACATTGGTCAGGTAGGGGCCATGGTCTTCCCTTAGTTTTAGATAGCCATCCAAACCCATAATTCAATATATTTATTTCCCTATCCTGCAATAGTCTTACACCAACCAGGTTGTCCATGGGAGAACTTGCATAGTGCGTACAGGTAATCTTCGGTTGGTGCCTCATTTTTTTAATTTTTTTTTTTATCTTTGCCCAAACTAGGAATTTCTAAACTCACATACACAAACAGCCAGACCCGGAACAACTACTTGTAGGTCATACAAATATTTGTTCCGTGCGGGAATCGAACCCGCGACACGCAGCGCAGCAGTCAATCGCTTAACCACTAACTGTGTCTACCGTGCCGTCAATTAAAAGCGTCTGACGTGCGTCTGCGTCTTGGCTTCGGCCGTACGCCTTTTAAAAGGTCCGGGACCCCATGGTGCCGAGAAATATTTAAAAAAAAATAAATCTTGTGAACCCAGAATACAGGAGAAAAAAACAACAATAAACAAAAAAAAACAATTAAAGTCGGTGTTGGTTTCTTAAGGTCTCTTTGAATCTCTTAAGTAAATGAGAATGCTTCTACTTTTCTACCGTCTGTTTAATAAAGGATTGATATAATTTTTACACAATCGTCAATACAACCCTCTAAGTTCATATAATCCCATTGAATGACTATTTCCAAACACTTAAAGAAAAACAACAAGAAACTGTCTTCATTTTGTTTTTTTTTTTATAATATGAGGCAATATGTCGTAAATAAAAGATGTAGGAATACGTATTACATATAAAGATCTCTTGTGACATGCTTCTAGATCCAGTGCTTAAGGCTGTGCGTTGTCTGTCAGTGAATGGATGAATTTATGATTTTTATTAAATAGATTTCAATTCTGCAACTTACGTCACGACCTGAACCTTCACCACTGCAAAAGCCACCCATCTCACAGTGACAAAAATGGACATAAGACCCACACGAAACATCCCAGACTAAGATCTTCTAACCCATTTCCAATCATCCCAACTTTTACTCCTGAAACCCTAACTTCGGCCTCAAAGGCCACCCGCATACTATCAGACCCATTATATTATCAAATACGAAACTATGATAAACAGGAAATGGCCATAGAAGGTATAATAAACTGTTGATTGAAGTTCCGGTGGGCCTGTGGGCTTGTGGGCCGGATATTGCGAGCCGACAAAGGGGGGATAACTGAAACTTTGCTTTCAGTACTTGCTTCTTAAAGATAAAGGTGGATGGTTGACCTCAATAGCAGTGGATGGGGAGGATAGAAGGTTGGGTATTTTTTTAAGCTGTTATTTGAACTTGGACTTTGTCTACTAAGAATACTGTTTTTTGCTTTAGGAAAAAAAAAACCTACAATTCTACTAACTATACAATATTTGAATCGTCATCATCATCTGCCTAGCCGAAATGATGTTCATCATTTATTATTAGAGTGTAATAAATATAAAAATTACAGGGAATCACTGGTGCGTGAATTTAAATTAAATATGATGGATGTTGGTAATTTTTCAATAATATTAGCAAATCCCCTCTCGTCTGCTGCTATGAACCTATTTGAAATGTTCACGCGTCAGTGAAATCCTGTTACTTAAGCTCTAGAATAGTATAGATTAATATTGATTGTGTAGTTGTATTGGTTATTTATGTCTCAACGGGGCTGGCATGTTCTTTGAATAAAAGTCCCTAAAACAAAAGATTAAAAAAAAAAAAAAAACTGCCTAGCCTTTTCCCAACTGTATTTCGGTCGGCTTCCAGTCTAACCGGATGCAGCTTAATAAGTACCAGTATTTTCATAACAAAAACGTAAATCTAATTTAAAAAACTTTTTTATTAAAAAAAAAACAACCGACTTCCAAAAAAACACTACAAAGTGAAAAATAACTTTAATTTTGGAAGTCGGTCTCGTTTGTTCCGCATTTTCCTTTTTTGAAATAAAAAAAAAAAAATACTTACCCCAAACAAATATCAGTGACAGGAAGCTGCATCTGCGTTTATAGGGTACAGACGTGATGTTATGTTGTGCGATTGCGTAAACAATGCATACATATGCGATAGCAGCAATCGCGGTTGTTTTACTGGTATTTATTGAAGAGTTCCGTTGTCTTTCTCTGAAACTCATCACCAGATTTTTACGAAATGGGTGGGTTTTTATTTAAATGGGACCATTTCTGAATAAACCTCTATCGAACAAAAAAGAATTTTGCAAATCCGTCCATATATGACGGAGTTATGCCCGAATATACATAAAAAAAGAAAAAAAAATCCGAATTGAAAACCTCCTCCTTTTTGAAGTCCGTTAAAAATAGGAGTAATTTAATGAACTACATTTGGTGATGACCCGCAGTTGGCCGGTTTTTTAGTTTTATTTTCTATTTTGTGAATGTGCGAATGATGTAGGCCTTGTAGACATGACTCTAGTTGTAGTAATTTTCTATTTTGTAGTCCCTTTTAATTGTTGACAGGCCCATACCGTCCTACAACCTATAAACAGTGTAATTTGAAAATTTCTTTTTTAAATGTCCGTGGGGTGTCTTGCCGGCTCTTCTCCATAGGAAACGACCAATTGGAAACGTGCACATAGCTTCTGTGTCATTAAATATTTTGAATTAGAATTTGACAAAGTGGGATTTGTGCCTGACAAGGAAACCTCGCGAAGTGTCACTCACCGATTTAGTTACGGCTTTACTATAATAAACATGAAAAATTATGAGATACGTGTTTTTTCTTTTTTGCTAAAAAACGTTTTAAAGGGGTGAAAATCACCCTCAAAGTTCGTACCCCAAAATGATGCTTTGCAGTTTTCACATATTTCTAATATTTTTTTTCCAAAATGTCATAATATGTGAATTTCATGTGTAATTTCATAAATATGTGAATAAAGGTATTTTTCATAATTTTTTATGCTCTTTTTAATGGTTACAGACATTTTGGAAAAACTTTATTAGAAATATGTGAAAACTGCAAACCATCATTTTGGGGTACGAACTTTGAGTGTGATTTTCACCCCTTTAAAACATTTTTTAGCAAAGTGAGTTGTGAGTTATATCAACTTGACTTTCTGTATCTATTTCCGTGTTGTAACTTTGAGATCATTCTTTGTCGGGCACAGTGTTCGGATTGTGTGTTTTTTTTTCTGAGTAATGGGTTTGTTCGAGTATTTACTTCGTACCTCGTACTTCAGTCTACGTTGTTTTCGTTTATAAATACGAAAAAGTTAGTGTTTGTGGCTTACAGTGACGTAATATATTATCAGCTGCACGGGTCGATCGAAGGTTACTAAGCTACGCTTGCCGCGGTCGGTTCGTGGATGGGTGACGCCTCCATGCCTCTGAAAGCACGTTAAGCCGTTAGTCCCGGCTGTCATTCGTAGATCTTTGACATACGTTACGGGTGGAAGTCCAAGTCTGACATATACCTACCTATGTGAAAATACCGTAAGTAAACCTGGTCTTAATGGACTGAGATCGCTTTCAACCTAACCGCTTTCTGTCAAAGAATTCGCTGACTTGGATTTAATTAAATTAATATGTCGTGAAACCCGGAGTCAAGTGCTCAGAATCTTAAGAAAGTGTGATGATCAATGCTCCATTCTTCTCTGTATGAGACGAAAGGCTTTGTTCTTCAGTGCGGGCGTCATAGAAACTTTGTAGTGGGGCGGTCCCACTAAAAAGTTTCTTTGGCAAATTGAATTTATATAACAATCTGGAACCTGTAAATACAGTATGTTACCTACAGTTAACAAGCTGTTACAGATTGCAGTATTTCTATACCGAAAATGTGTTTGTTGTTGACTTCGGTATGTGCCTTATAGGTAGATACAATAATAACTCATTATTTTTGCTCAAATCTTAGACATTATCTCAGCTAGATTTCCCCAAAAGAAACCTGAACTGATATTTACCAATCCGTGTAGCGACTCTTACTAAATCCTCATAAAATTGAATCTCGGGGTCTTTGGCCGCTATATCGTGCTCAAGTGCACTCAAACGATATTCCTATCTTATAATACTCGAGATGAAAATAGATTCTTAGGTAAAAGATTTTTGGCAATATCTAGCCTTTATTGCCTACGATTTATGGTGAAAATTGTTGAAAAGGATTTTTGGTGAAGAATCAAAGTATTTTGTGTGTGAATTTATTGGTCTTTATTTTTTTATGAGCTAGAAATTCTGAGGATTTTTTGTCCACTACAGTAGTTTTCTATTAATCTATTGAATTGATATTTCTTTGAACATCAATGTTTCGATCTTAGTACTATTAAGTAAATCAAATCAATTGGGGTTCCACGGTACCCCACTTGAGCTAATGTTAGGTAGTATATTTAATGTTGTGTCTCGTAATTTTAATTACTTTGAAAACTTTCCATTGTGTGGAATCAAGTATTTTCTAACTGAACAGACAGCTGCGCTGCTGGGGAGTTTGTTGCGCCACTTCTGCTTCCCTGCGAAAGGAAGTGGTGAGGGCGGGCATTTTGGGGGACTGTCTTATGTAATTTTGACGACCGAAAACTGTAAATTCTCAGTCTAATTTGAATAAATGATTTTTAGTTTGATTGGGCGCAACCAATACTTTTTTAAATTATTCTTTTAGGAGACAAATCTTCAACTTTCATCTTTATCAAATACATCACAAACAGTTACTCGTTTAATAATATTAACCATTATAAATGGATAAAATGAAAACATTTATTGGTTAAAAACAGGTAAGTACCTACATATTGGTCTTCAGTAACAGTTCAGTTGAATATGATTAAATTAATATAAAGTATATTATGATTCCATAGAAATACTTACTTGAAAAATAAACTTAAAATTGGCACTCCAAAATACGAATAAAGTTTTATAAAGATTCTTGAATCATATCAAAATATGTACTAAAAATGAAGTTATAGACTACTCAAAAACCCTAATATCGTAGTCCAATAAGTCATAAGAACTACTTACAAGTGGGGTCGCGCCGTACCCCAGTCGAGTGCAGTGCTAACTGATATTCCATACGATTAAGCCCGGGGCCTTGTCGTTTTTCGAACGGTTTAACATTATTGGCCCTTAAATTGTCTGGGTAACTCGGTACGGGAATTTGGGAATAGTTTATTTAATTAATTGAACAGTGGTAGTTAGTTGCATTTGTTCAAGACCAATTGACCAGAAAATTCAACAGAAGTGAAGATGGGCCTTCCTTCCCCTCGTATATCGTTGCGTTGTAGCGTTAGCCATACGAGAGTAGCTCTTACCATTGTGAAAAAGTGAGTTCATCAATGAGGTTAGAATCGGGACTCACAGTCCTGTTAGACGATATTCAAATATAAGCAGTGTTTGGTCTAAAAATATTGGTTGGAATAGAAAGTCGTCCTTATGAGTTGTTTTGGAATGAACCGTAGTTGTAGCTTAGTTGTCGAACCCCCCCTCCCCCCCCACAAATGACAAGCACAAAGAATAATATTATATAATATAATATAGTATAATAAGAATAATAAAAATAATAATATTAAAATTATCTTTCTGTTAGAACACCAGATATTCTTAGTAGGTAGATACTTGGTAGCCGGGAAACGCAATATTTTAATACCTCCAACCAAATAAAATTCCACAACTCCTGTACCGCGAAACGAGTCAGAAACCTCCCAACGATATTATTAAAATAGCAATACAATGAACATTGTAGTTTTTACCAGAACTTACGATACTAACTTATAAACTATTCGAATGGAATCAATCGGGAATAAATTAATTACAAAATATGTTATGATGCTCGCTTTATTTGATCGTAGATTTCAATAACGATGGAATTGAAAGATTTGAAGATATTGCGCACTCGTATGGGTGTGTGCAGTTATGGAGAAGTTTTAACTGTGGCTTTCTGGTTCAGTTCACTGGAAATTTTTGAGCCCATACGTGCTGAGGACGGCAGAAGCCAAAAACCTAGGGGCGCTGTGTAATGGGGACAGTCTCAACAAATGCATAATGATAATGGTCCCAAACTAATAAGGTACTTTGAAAGCAGATTTTTTTAACACTACGTACTCTCTGTAGGTACCACAAATACCAATCAAGGAGTAGTATAGTCACCGTTATTACATCGCCTGATGTGTAGTAGGTATTCGTAACAGAGCTTTAATTAAAAGAGTGTTTCAATTTTGAATTCGACGATATCTTACTATTCAAGAATTATAATAAAGCCAAGACCCCGAAAAAACATTACAGAAAAGAACTCCAATAACTACAAAACATTTTCAAAACCTCAGTCAACTTACACAGGCAATCAATGAAGTTACAATAGCTTTTCATTTCCAACGATTTAAAAGAAAACATTATTCTCTGAGTACCTTCGGTGCAGTGCGCGATTTCCCAGGCAGTGCTAGAGACCCTTTTAGACAAAGGCTTTCCTGGCGGCCGTTGCCTGTCTGGGACCTTGAAAACATACGTATTTGTAGTTGATAATATAAGTAGTATAATGTGTCTGGACCTTAGTAGTTTAGGTCTGCATATGACGCGGTAGTTAGAGATTAGATGTGAAATTAGTGATCTTGTTAGGCCAATCGTCCACGCGCTACTGGAAAGTAACGTGTTGCAAACTCCATCTTCAATAAGTAGCCAGAACTACACAGCACTAGTACCTACTTCAATGGCGACGATGGATGATGATTGATGGAAAGTGGTTTTTACCGCTATATTACAAAGTAATCTTGATTTAAGAAGCGAATAGCCGTCAAACTATATACCAATACAGTTGGGACAGACTACAGTAAGCAATACTATAGTATGTTCTAAAATTATCTGATGAAAGTGTAAATAAACCAGGGTGAATTAAACTACGGTCTGTTCCAAATAAATAAATAAATTCTGAATTTGTAAACAAGGTTGTTTACAAAATTAGAATTTATTTATTTATTTAATCTTTTGGCACACCAAAAGGTACAAAGGCCAATTTTCTTGTGTAACTATTCAAATAATCAAATCACGTTGTAAATGGATCTACAAATTGGTATCCACATGTACGTTTTTTTATCAATTTTATTCATATTGTTTGTTTTTATTAAATACTTTTGGAACAGACCGTAGTTTAATTCTTCTTCTGTCGATGATCGAGATAAGATTAGATAAGAGGCCTCTTATCTATTCCGTGTTATAGGCAGTAACTTCATAAGAGCCCATACCGCAGTAAGAAATAGGTACAGCAGTGCTATTCTGTAAAAATCTCACCGTGAGAAGGGTGAAGTGAGTGGGAAGTGAGCTGTCATTAGGGATTAACACTATTGACACTGCTCACTTCAAGCTCACTTCACTTATGATTTCACGGTGAGATTTTTACAGAATCGACTTCTGGTCATCTGTCACGTTATTACGTTATTAAACGTCCAAGTCCCAAACACAGACCCCTATATCATCAGCTCACCTTGTCCCAAAGAGTATGCAAATTATCCAAAATGTACCTACCTAGCAAACGTAATAGTTTCTTTTAATTCGTAAAAGCGCTTCGTTAAACATGATCGTGAATTTAATTGTAATTGTATTTTGAGGTTAAAAGGACACTTTATTGAGCGGGCAAAGTAAAATTGGGCACATAATGTAAAGTGCCTTTGTATATAATTCTCTGATTAAAGTAATTTGTTTCAAATAGATATATGTACTTTGTCTTTTAAAATCGATATAATGTGATGTCTTTATTTACATGTTAACCCATCGCGCGCCAACTAGCAGACACAATAGAAATTTTATTGTTATCTGTACACATGGTGTACATTCGACGTGTGAGAGGTTTAACGAAGGCCTATCATGCATCCCTCTCATTTATTTGTCAGTATTTTTTGTTTAGTTTTGCAATATCACATTTAATACATATTTGTTACTATTTTTATCTGACACAACTTGATTTTATTTAAGTATGCATACACACGTCACGTTGCGGTATAAAACTGATTTACTTCCGTCACCTCACACATCAGGTCCAGTTGAAAACTAGCGTCAGGCACCAGTTGTCTGGCATTCTTGCTGAACTGGGCCTTTTTGGCGCAGCCGTGAGGCACACATTCCTGCTAATTTCTTACATCGGACTTTTCACTTTTTATTTGTTTTTATCTGATGTATGTATTTGATGTATTGTGTGTCTTTTAGTTTGTCCAATAAAAACAGTAATGAAAATGTATAAATAGTGCGATATTGAGTAACATTGCAAAAATAAACAAAAAAATACTGATAAATACATAATTGAGATGGCGGGCATGAAGGTTATGTAAAAAAGAAATTCTTCGAAACGAGTCAGGACAAAAACCTGTTTTAAACGATGCCTGACTTTGACGTTGGAACACATTGTCATAATAATTTATTAATCCATGCACTGTAATTTCATCGTACAATAAGCTGCAAGCAGCCGAGCCCGGCGCACTATTTATGGACAGTTTGCAACTTGTGTGTGTTTTGATCTTGACTTAGCTATGGTCTGCATTCGGATTTATTTATTTATTTAATACTTCAAGCACATACATGTACAGAAGCGGATTTAATGCCACCCAAACGAACTGAATTAACCCAATACGATGGATATAACGTCTATAAATGAGTGAGCTAAAACATTGTTGACGAAAGTGAAAATGGAAGTAAAAAACATTCACAAATAAACGAAAAATATAAGGATGAAAAGTAAGGCCTAAAACATACAGTGTATGGAATTTAAGATCAGGCCACCACAAAATAACGAAAGAAAGTATTAGCGGAATAAGCAAAAATACAAAAGAGAAACATTTACAGAACTGTCGTTTTTGTAACGATTGCACATTACAAGGAAATGGTATAAAAATAATACTCAATTTTCTGATACGACACCATTATAACTTATTTATTATATACTTAGGTACTTCAAGGTTAGTAAGGTAAGGTGTTTGCCTTATTTTCATTTACAATAGTCGTACTAAAGGCTTGTGGCTAAATAATAATATACGCAAGGGTCGATCTTCAAGGATAAGCAGCGCTTGCCGAGGTCGGTCCGTGGATGCGTGACCCCTCCGTGCCTCGGAAAGCTCTTTAAGCTGTTGGTCCTGGCTGTCAATTATTAATAATCATACTAATATTATAAAGGCGAAAGTTTGTGAGTGTGAATGTGTTTATATATTTGTTACTTCTTCACGCTCTAACCACTGAACGGATTTGGATGAAATATGGCACACAGATAGTTTATAACCAAGATTAACACATATAATACTTTTTATCCCGATATTCCTACGGGATCGACACTTATGCAGGTGAAGACGCGGGGCGCAGCTAATATAATAATAATTTAGTTATGTCAGACACAGTGATCCATATTTATGTTAGCATAATTAAAAATTATGTTATTAGCCAAAGAATAAAATAGTTACTATGACTTTTGGTTTTGATTGGGAAAAAGGCTAGGCAGATACAATAATTGTAGTAAATCTGTTTGAGAAGGAGCTCGTCCGTGGAAGTACTACCACCATATCTATTTCTGCCGCCAAGTGGCATTACTGTAAAGTATCAATTTTAACGCGTGCCCGATATGCAATCCATTCATCGCAAAGTTCACAACATGAAGCAAGTTGGCAACGCGCTGAACTAATATTATTTATTATTGTATTATCTTCGTATTTATGTAAAGACGCCAGCACATCAAGCTACCCGAAACTGTAAAATTTTCCCAATCAACTTTAAACCTTATGATTAAGCGATCAAGTTGAAAATCTATTAAATGAATTTGACAGATTGTAGTAGCTTGATGTGCTGGCGTCTGTATTGAGACTATATTGAGGACAAAAAAGCTTGGGATTGAGCTGCTCCAATAGGTCTAGACAGTGAATGTTGTTTATTTTTTATTTTGCTGATTTACACTTTTGTTTTTTTTTATTTATTTTTTTTTCTTTCTAAATATCTATTTATATACAGAATGACATGAACATTTACTGTTTAAAGTCTTATATTATTTTAATTATTGTGAATGTGAGGACTATGTGGGTCATTGTTTCCGTTTTAATCATGGTCTGGCAGTTTGAGTGGTGTATGCGGTCTACACAAATGTCCTGTCCCTGGTATTGCTCGTCGAATCGTTGAGCTCCTTAAGTTCTGAGTTGAGCTGCACGGTTACTGACGAATGCGTGCACTGACTGCACAGGTCCACTCAGTGTGGTTCTTTCCTCAAAAGACCACTTCAGACACCAATCTACATGGTCCTCAAAGATTATATCCGGATTTTTATATACACATTGACATTGATGAATTTTATATAAACAATGACATGGATATTTACTTTGTAAAGTATCTTATTTTTATTATTATTACTGTGAGTGTGAAGACTATGTGGGTCATTTCTTTTTTTCGGTTTTCCTTCTTAGTTAGTTTTAATCATGATCTGGCAGTTTGAGTAATTTATGCGGCCTACCCAAATGTCCTTTCATTGGTATTGTTCGTCGAATCGTAAGGCTCCTCAAGTTCTGAGTTGAGCTGCACGATTTTTGACAAATGCGTGCACTGACTGGACAGGTCCGCTCAATCTGTGTGGTTCTTTACTCAAAAGACCATTTCAGACACTAATCTACATGGTCTTCACATTATCTGACCAAGATTATGTCTGGACTTTAAAAGAGACTGTGACCTCTGAGTTTGTTTCGGCCTTTCTTCTCAGAGTAGTCAGATAGGAAACGCCGACCTCATCTAGTTTAAAAAAATATGATTGACATGTAAAAGTGTTTGTACAAACCTACTTACAGAAAATAAATCATTTATCATTTATCATTTATCATTTATCATTTGTACCTAATTTTAACCGCTCCTACGAAAAAAAAGGACGCGCGACGACTTTGCCAAATCGCTGGCCTACGCGCACGTATGTGTATCCCTGTCCTTAATGATATACTCTGAATCGACTTTACACATTGAAATAGACTTTTTAATTTGGCGCACCTATTCAATTTCACCCTGTATAGGCAGTCCCATCTAATTACATGAGTAACAAAGCGTGGGCAAAAGGGAATGAATAATTATGATCAGGGATGCACTAAGAAATGGCGTGGAAGCCTCTTTTACGTCTCGCTACTGACGTTAATGATATTTTCTCGAGGCTTGATGAGCTTTCAAACGGATGGTTTTATGCAATATGTTGTAATGAATATTTTGAATGTAATTAATAAAAATCTTACAGACACCACACACCCTAAATCACTGGGTCTATAAGTATGATATTTTGCACAAGAGTTCCTTATAGAACGAAAGTGAGCACTGGGTAAGGAATTTTGAAAATTAATCCTCAAATGGGTTAAGGAAGGAGATTAAAGTTTGTATGGAAGTTCGTAATTTTTTGCCGTTGGGAATGCCATCGGGCACTCGGCTTGTATTATAATAAAAACCTAATTAAACTACTTTTCAAAACTATCTATCTATCTATGTATGAAATAATAAAAATAAAATAAAAATTTATTAAGGTCCTTTTACAAAGTAATACATTTAAAAACTTATAAATACGTAATAGTACCAGGTTCTTAACAGATTGGCTTAAATACTTTATAAAAACTAGTTTTATCTACACGTTTTTAATTATCTATGAAAGGTGCCTTGGTATAACTGACATTATAACTTGTGGCGACCTGCCTGAGCTAGGTTAATAAAAACCTGTGTTTCAGGCCAGAAGGTGCAATCTAAAATCCCACTGCTGGGCAAAAGTTCCTTTGATTGCATTATAATATAAAAAATCACAATCATCCTCCTTTCTGCTCTTATCCCAATTTATTTAAGATCAGCCCAGCATGCCGATATATGTGTGTGTGACTTCAGTATTAGTTGTGTGGAAATCGGTTGTCATGGTATAGGCACGTGATGCGGAAGAATGAGGCGAATGTCGTGAGGAAAGACTGAGGGGTTGAGGATGAATGTGGATGGCCATAGGAGTAGGGGAAGACCAAAGCAACGGTGGATGGACTGTGTGAAAGATGATATAGCTAGAATGGGGGAAATACCTAGATGACTACTAATAGAGAAGTCATCATCTGCCTGCCTTTTCGGGTCGGCTTCCAGTCTAACAGCATGCAGCTGAATACCAGTATTTTACATGGAGCGACTGCCTATCTGACCTCCACAACTCAGTTACTGGGTAATACGATACCCCTTGGTAAGACTGGTTGTCAGACTCTCGGGCTCCTGACTACCCGTAACGACTGTCAAAGATACACGAATGACAGCCGGGACTAACTGCTTAACCTGCTTTCAGAGGCACGGAGGGGCCTCGGGATGTAAAGATGGTCGCCCATCCACAGACCAACCGTGGCAAACGTGGCTTAACCTGATCGATCGACCTGTGCTGCTGTAATCATTTAGCCACGGGCCCCTCTACTAATAGAGAAGTATGGAAGAAAAGGACATGTTACGCCGACCCCTAATTAATTTGGAATAAGGGCAAGAGAATGGTGATGAAGCCATTTCAGTATTAGTATCTAGCCATATCAACCATTCATCGTCCCTGTAACAGTTGTCGAAATAATATTTATTTATTTTGTGCACAAGGTACTTAAAGTATTTTATTTCAATCCAATTTTGTATGCACAATACAAACAAAAACTAATCCTACATCCTGAAAGCATTGCCTACAAATCAAAACCTCAAAAGAGTACCGTTTAATCTGTTGTTAAATCCCATGTCAACATAAATGATTGGCTTTTGTTATTCAGTGCAACAATCACAAACAGTAGTAGTTAATACAGTACAGTAGTAGCGGTAGTTTTGAGAGCAGATGTATGGACCACATTGGATTATTTGACTACTTGGATAATGTTGTTATTAGTATAGCATGACATAACGTGACGCCTGTAATCCGATTTCATCATTTTGCTAGTTATATTCAAGTCCAATGCAATAGTGACGAGTCTATTGTCACCAATTGGGAACAAATCCAGACTCCGGGCCGCTACTGAGAAATTCCTGCACCCTAATTGCGTAACAAGCTAATCCATTGCTTCATAGGTTCAAAAAAATATCTGCCCAGCAACGTAAATAACGCAATGAATAGTGTTGAACTGTCGAAATGGAACCTATTGCTACTGATAGTGTGTGATGTAATTACCCTGCAGCAACGAATTTCATAACAATGAGCAAAAGTTTGGAGCCTGATTTGCATTATTTTATTTATTTAAAGTCTCTACGAGTAACGGTAAGTCTAAATGTAAGGTGCAATGCAAAATCTCAACACCCAATTTTTTTTAGCAGTGTTTTTACTATGTACTGAATAATAATCCGTATGCAACGTATCATTCGTAGTGTACAATAGCTCTAAGCGTTCGTCTGTCACACCTTGACATTTACCGTGGCAGGTTGGTAGGTACCAACCTGACCGACTGAGAAAAAAAGAAGAAAACTATTAATTGTTGCGCAGTAGACGCACACAATTGAAGTAAAAAGTGTCACTGAGTGCAACGCCAGGTAACTTTATCGGAGGAATAATTTTGAAGTTTTGACGGCTCTTCTATACAAAATCTGTCCGACGTCAATTTTATTCCACGAATAAAAATTATCGGTCGAGAAATCAGCCCTATGTCACAAAATATATGCCCTATGTCTTTTCACAAATCAATATTATATCTACAAAGTCTGTCATTATTAAAAAAAAAAAAAACACATTATTTAAATGAATTTTTGGCATGCGCCATCTAACATCACACCATCCAACTGTAACCGACTGTATCTGTACAAATTAATTCTGTTACTTACTTCCACCTTGAGCACAATCGTCGCCCCTGCTCTCTGGACGAGCATTTAACATATTTAATGAGTTAATGCAATGAGCATAAAGATGGACTGTGCTCGCTTTATTAACACATTGAACTTTGTTGGAAATGACGGGAAATAATCGATTTTTAATTGTTTTTGCTGCATGGAGCTTAATATGTTAAGGATCGCAGCAATAATGTACTTTAATTTCTCTTTGTAAAATGCTTTTAAGGGAACAAAGTATTCGTATTACGCTCTTTTATAGGGTCAGTGGTGGCCTGTGGTAACAGCCGCGACCTTTCGTCGTAGGTTCCAACCCAGACAGACGCTTTACTTTGTGTAAATCATTTCGTCACCACTGCAAGATATGTGACATCTACCAACCCTCACTGGACCCGCGTGGTGGATTACAGCCCACTCCCTCTCACTAAGAGGAGCCCCCATCTCGTGTTCTTTTATACACTTAACATTTAAGTACCGCCGTGCGGTCTGACAGGCCTCGACAGCCACTTGACATGCTACTTTACCCTTTTTTTTACTTTCTTTAAAAATCACAACATAATATAAGCGGCTTCTTAGGCCTCACGTCGGTACTAACGTTACAAAAAATGCACGTCGGTACTGAGAGGTTAAAAATAATAAAACGTATAAGGTAGTTGCCACCCTAGGTAGAACGATTGCTGGTCGGAATATTAGAGATCATTTATAACCTCCTTGTATTGATTGAAAAAACTACTACTCAGATACTTGTCATAATATCGTACAAACTCACTCCTGCACACTTCTGCCCTACTACTGCCGTGCGATTCTGTAACCTGGGATGGTGTGAAAGCTTGGGTGAAGTGAGCGTGGAGTGAGCTGTCATTCACTAGGGATTAACACTATTAAGTGCTCACTTCACTTATGATTTCACGGTGAGATTTTTACAGAATCGACCGGCTGTACTCTTGTTGCAACAGATAGGGTCCAAACTCTCAATATCTCACTTACCAGTTCGGCAATTTGCTGTTGAGCGTTTGCCGTTTTTATATCGTGCTGGAAAATGAGTAAATTTATTCATCGAAATCCCTCTGACATCTTTCTCCCCATGAAATTGAAAAAATGGCGTTGTCTTTTACTGGTTGATATAATTAGAGTATATGACGGATATGGAGGATATGACTCGTAGATTCTTTGGATGATGAAATCAGAAATTAAATTATCCGGAAAAGAATCGGAGTTACCGACATAGCTTGCAGAGTAAGTGAACTGAAGTGGCAGTGGGCTGGCCATGTTTGGCGAAGGACCGATGGCCGATGGAGCAGACGAGTCCTGAAGTGGAGACCGCGTATCAGCAAGCGTAGCGTGGGATGCCCCCCAGCTAGATGGACGGACGACCTAAAGAAGGTGGCTGGGGTAGACTGGATGCGGAAGGTGGACGACAGAGTGTTGTGGTGCAGCCCGGGTGAGGCCTATATCCAGCAGTGGACTGAGAAAGGCTGAGTTGATGATTGGTTTACTCTTACACATAGAAACTATTGAAGCTCATAAATTAAACATGTTTATAACTTATTCTGTCAGGCAGAAAACATTCCTACCAAGTACAAATTAACACCAAATGCTAAAAAAACGACCCCCAAAAATCGTTTATTGAATTGGAAACAACCTTTTTCAGTAATAAAATGAATAGCCGAGGCATCCGTTTATCCGTATCCATTCATACTGCTGGAACTCATAAAATTTAATTACTCCATATAAAAACACAGTTAAACCCGGTATGTTAACGATGGAGCCCGTTGCTGTTAAAATAACCTACTTATGAAACGTCACGGTTAACTGTTGTCATTGGGATGAACAGTCTAGTTTTTGGCTGTATACTAAGTTGTAGTTGAGCTTTTCGCAGACGGAATGTCCAAGGATGTTTTACAGCCATCCATACTTTATCCTAACTAATCTGTGGGGTAATAGATGATATATATATCATTTATTGATGGAATGTGTTCAATTTCATGCAGAGAGAGAGGAATTATTCGACACATTATTACAGTTTGGAATTATTAATAGCATACTCTCAAACCCTAATAGTGAAGGAGCTTGTCTTTTGTTCAGACTTTTGTCTTCTTAAGAATTAAATAAGTAAGTGATGTAATGTTTATTATTGTATAAATCGGACTGACATATACATGTTGTATAAAAGTCCAAAAAAAAATAAAGAATAAAAAAAAAAATCCTAACTAATATAGATGCAAAAGTAAGTTTGTTTGTAACACTTTGACGCTAAAACGGCTGAACGTGTTTGCATGAAATTTGCCACACAGAGAGACCATAACCTGGGTAAAGATATAGACTATATTACATTCTGGATTGCAGACGAAGTCGCGTTCAACAGCTAGTAACATTATAAATGCGAAAACGGCTGTCTGTCTGCTACCTTTTTATGCCTTAACGGCTCAATGGATTTTGATGAAATTTGGCACGCGTATAGAACGTGACCTGGGACAGGACATAGGTGACATGTTTTTTATCCGGTAGAACGTTCCAGTAGGATTATATCCGACACCCACGCAGGTGAAGCTGCAATTAAAAATTATATGCAGGTATATTTTTGTGGCTATCTTCCAACATAAGAAAGCACAAAATTAAACGATGAATACAATAACAAACGTGATGATGATATTTTAACATAGCACCACGCCTGCGAAGGCAGTGGTGGTAAGTGGTGTTCTCCACGAGCGAGAGGCTCGCAACGATTCCGCGCTTCTATCGTCGGGTAATCTGCACCAACGAGCGATTATTCCGTGAGCGTGTCGTCGCGACTCGTAACGGAATCGGGTGTGTAACGGTTGATATAATAACAAAAAATCTAACGTTCACTTGACCTAATTTCAGTTAATATACTTTTGTTTAATATAACGATCAGTTGAGATAATGAATTGTTGATATAATTTCATTTTATCTAATTTCTTATGATATAATAAACATTTCCTATAATGCACATTTGACATAATATTCATGTAGTATATTATTCATTTACTATAATATTCATAATCTCTAATAATAATACACCTACCACCCTCAACTATTGTAACCAGTAGAAATTGGATGCAATCTAGGCTTTAGGGCACCCCGACTCGGACAGGTTAGGTTAGAAGGGGATGGCGGGGTCGTGTGAGCGAGCGAAGCGAGCGAATAGACCCCGCCATCCCCTTCGTGGTTA
Organism: Eremobia ochroleuca; assembly: GCA_949629135.1. Classification (NCBI taxonomy): domain Eukaryota; kingdom Metazoa; phylum Arthropoda; class Insecta; order Lepidoptera; family Noctuidae; genus Eremobia; species Eremobia ochroleuca. The sequence goes on from OX451410.1 coordinate 1,487,452, forward strand.
TTTTTTTATAAACCATCCAGAAGTAGGTCCCCGTCGACCAAGCCCACCCTCGACCATGCATTGAATATTTTAAGATTTGGTTAGGTGCCATTTGAGTTAGGTTAGAACTGTGACCATTAAACATGAAAATTAGGTCAAAAGAACATTAGGTCAAATGAATGTTATATAAAAAGAATATTATACATATTGAAAATTATATAAAATGAACGTTATACTAAATGTTTTATATTAAATGAAAATTATATCATATGAAACATTAGGTCATATGAAATTAGGTTATATGATTTTATAGCATATGAAAATTATATTATATGAACGTTATTTCAAGTGAAATTAGAGCATTTGTTATTATATCATACATTACACACCCTAACGGAATCACCGAGTTTTCGCGACTGGCAACTGCACATCGTAAAGTGCAGGTCTCTCCCTCACTTCAAGTTTAAACTTTTCAATGTCAAACATTGTTTATTGTTTTAAAAAACTTGTCAATGCGTAACGTCCTCGCTTGGCAGACAGGCAACGCAGAAATGACCCGGGCGGGACGCCTGCGTTTAACAGCGCGCTCACCGCGCTCTCGCTGCGAGAGCGCCACGTTCCGTGGAGAGCGCGCGGCGGGCGCGCAGCCGGTAGCGACAGGCGCGCGGCGATACGATGACGTTTCGCTCGGACTCGTTGCATCGCCGCGTTGACATCGCCGTGTGTAGACACGTTCTAAGAGAGTGTATTAGAAATACGTGGCACGACGATAATATCGCCGCGATTCTCTCGCTCGTGAAGACGGCCCCTAAGTAACACACAAAAATAAATTAAAAAACAATTCACCAGTTATGTTTCAGTTTTAATAGGGGGCGATACAATCAAGATGAAATACACAGTCTTTAATTTGTTTCACAGTCTTTAATTGTTCGTGAGAATTAGTTGCCACCTACATTTTTGCAATCACTTGAAGGAAAGGAGTTGCTTATTCTGACTTTGACAACTATAGGTACAACGGTGCAAAGACAACTGCGCGTGCCTAAAATCGGAACGGAACTTCTTGTTTTTTCAATACAATTTCTGTAACAATTTCACAAATTTTTACCAACAACTCCCCCCTGTCAATGTCATTCAGGCACGAAAAGATCCTTGTAGCACTCTAATAACTTACCACTTCAGTTTGCCTCAAACATTCGAGAAACCCGATAAAAATACGGCCAAGGCCATTACAAAACAATTATTTTCCTTAAATAGCATTTTCAATGATGCTTTCAACGTCCTGTAACGAGCTTCATAGAAAAATCTCAAGGCCTCTCAATTATATGGAGTTTAAACGGTTAGGATTAATTATTTGAGGAGTGGAGAGTATCGGTGCCATTTTGTAAGCCGCCATTTTGAAAACTCCCATTCAATCAGTGCTACTGTTAAATTAGGAGACTGTTCGTGTATTGAAGATACGTACGTAATTACAACTTTTGTAGGATTTTTATTTTATGGTGTGAATAGGGAAACCTTACACTTTGTTCAATATCCCTGTTTTAATTTATTTGGTTCATTTAAATTAATTCGTTATTAATTTGTTTTGAATTGAACGCAACGCATCAGGCCTGTGTTCTCTATGGTTTAAAACCGTTCACTTTGCTATACACTCAGCACACACACTTTGCTATACACTCGCCACAAGATTCATGCACACTCAGCAAAATCAATTGTTAAGCACGTTGACACTACGTCAATTTGCCTTTTTAATTTCTATTGGATTGGCACAAAAGTAATGAGACACTCTACAAAATTCTATACATTTCCTTTTACAAGTTATTTTTTTTTTCGATAATATTCTAGAATGTTGTAGAACATTCTAGGTAAGTAAATAATTATGATATGGGGGTATATAATGCCGCCCTCGCGATCGGTTTAGTCATTTTGAACAAAAATGGATGAGCGACAAGTTCGAACACTACATACAACGTGTAACGTTAAATGCGCAAAACCTCAGACACCCCAACTGATTTTTAATTCAATTGACCTATTTCAGAGAGAAAATAAGTCATTAAAAAATTGTAAAGGTTTTATGTGCTGTTTTAGTTTTACTGGCCATTCTGATCGTTTCTTGCGTCTGCGACGACGCTTTACCGAGGGAGGAGTTATCACCGGGCCGCTGCGCCGCGCTGACCTTGGCTTGGCTTGGCTATTAATAAATAGACACGGCAACGTTTTTAATGAAGATTTTTTGAAAAATGTGACCTATATTAAAAAGTGGTTCAATTAATTCTGCTCGTTATTCTGATCAAACTATTTTCAGGTTTTGCGCATTTAACGTTACACGTTGTATAGGTACTTATACGAGTACTTACTTACGTACTAGTACAAGTACGAGTGGCCTAACCCACAGTGCGCGGGCTGTGGCTGACAATATCAACACTGCATTGGGCGCAAGCCATGCCACGGTGTCTCGATGTGGCTTGACCGTTTTAAATCAGTAGACAGGAGCCTTGAAAGTCAGCCACGCTCAGGACGACCACCCGCAGTGAATGATGACGATTTGCGCCGCGAACTGCAGTCGAGTCCGGATGCTACCACTCGTGAATTAGCGGAAGTACTTAACTGCAGCCACCGCACCGTGGAATACCATCTGCATGAACTTGGGTATCGAAAAGTTTTGGCTCGGTGGGTACCGCACATCCTTACAGACGCCAGTCGTGCAGTCCGTGTCGCTATCTGTCAATCACTTTTGCTGCTACCCCGACGTAAAGAGTTTTTGTCTGATCTAGTTACTGGAGATGAATCATGACGATACACGTCGTGCTTTTTGGCTGCCTCGAGAAGAAACACCACCAACTCAACTGAAGCTGAGTCAAAAGAACCACTTAGAAGTTCTGCGTTGCTGTTTCTGGGACGCGCAAGGCATGCTGTTTTACGAACTATTGCACAATGAAACTATAAGCGCTGACAAATATTCAACGCAGCTCACCAAACTATCTGCTGCTATAAAAAAAAAAACGACGAAGACGAGTCAATGTAGTTTTACTACACGATAACACTCGACCTCACGTCGCATCTGCCGTTCGCCAACAGTTGGAGAACTTGGGCTGGGAGACGATACCCCACCCACCTTATTCCCCAGACCTCGCCCCATCAGACTTAATTTGTTTAGAGCCCTGAAACAACATTTGCGGGGTAAACAATTTAATGATTTCTCTGATGTAGAGGCGGAGTTGAACCACTTTTCGAGCCTGATCACGCGGCAATTCCAAATGAAAAAATGAAAAAAAAAACCAACATTTCTTCGTATGACCCGGGAATCCAACACTGAAACCCAAGTTTGTGACAGGCGGTCTGACAGCTCTTAAACGTGGTTTGTATTTGTGCTGATCGCGATCAGTTTGGTTGGTGCAATTTGTCCTTAATCTTCACCAAAATAATAACAAGAAAAAACTAAAATCTTGCCTACACATCACATCTTATCCACAATCAGAAAGTATAGCCTGAAAACCGGCTACCAGTGAGCACAAATAAAGGTCTGTAATAAGCATCTTCTGAAAATATTTTCGTTTATAGCAGATATAGGGAATGTAAAAAGGCTGACCTTAGCAGAGGACCTCATATTGTTTCACATAAAGAACTTGTGATGGAATCTAAACTAAGCTTTTCTGGGACGTTAGCAGAAAAAGTAGCAGAAGAATTTCTTAAAGGTGTTTTTTTTTACCAATAAAATCATAGTTTTATTTTCGGTGAAGCAGTACACTATTTCACTCTCAATACATAATAAATTACTAAATATTAATAGAATTCTTAGAATAAGCAAAGCGTTTGTCAATGTAAAGCATCAAATATTTTATATAAAAAAAAAACTGGATGAAGGTAGATAAAAATAATTTATCTGACTGGGACAAAACTTTTTTTTTTTTTTGCAAACATGAACCATTTTGTTTTGATTTAATATTTTCATGATGTATCTGTGCCACCCTAGCACGTTTAAAAACACTACTTAAACAAAACAAAACACGTCATAAAAGGTTCAAAAAAATTCCCAGTTTCATATTAAGTTTTTCTGCTAACTGTGCCCGTATTTCATCACAGATAGGTAGGGAGGAATGGGCCGAGCCGAATGCCCAACGTTTATTGGATGCGAAACCCGCACAGACAGGAATCATATTTTATTGGTTCGAAATAATAATATTATGATAAATATTGTAGCTTCTTTTATTTTATTTTATACTTTACGTATGTTTTATGCTGCGGGTTAAAAGTATTTTGGTGACTTTTAATACTGTATGCTGCCTCTTTTTGTGATTGTTGCAAAAGGCAAGGGATTTGTCTGTTTTATTACTCCGTAGCGAAGTTTATAACTTTTTGATATACACAAACTTTGACTATCATTTTTGGGACTGACTGACCAATGCTCTATTATATAAAAATCTTATATGAATCTCACCGACCTCACGTCACCTAAGTTGTCACGTCTGCCGATCGATTCTGGAAAAATCTCACCGTGATAACTAAGGTGAGGTGAGCTTAGTGAGCTGTGAGTCATGCTGATGCTAGGGATTGACACTATTGACGACTCACTCCACGCTCACTTCACCCAAGTTTTCACGGTGAGATGGTTACAGAATCGCACGGCTGGTATCAATTTAGTAGCATTTTTTTTCATTTAATCAATCTTTTACACATCACGTAATGATATAATTATTTTCATGGCACACATGCTATACGAAAATTATCTCATATAACTTGTACAGACGCGTAGATTTGACAGTATATTTGACAATAAATTTGACAGTTTCGGGTAGCTTGATGTGCTGACATCAAGCTACCCGAAACTGTCAAATTTTCCCGAACAACTTTTAACCTTATGCTTTAGCGACAAAGTTGAAAATCCATTAAAGAAATTTGACAGATCGTAGTAGCTTGATGTGCTGGCGTCTGTACCTACTTGAAAATAGTGAGATCGGTTACAACAATTTTTCAATAGGGAAATACAAGCACAAACTAGTAAGCTGCTTACCCTACGAGGAAACAGCATCATAATAAAGATTGGGGTACGAATGACTTATTTGTTGTTCTCAGATAAATCTTATATAAATCTTGATTTGTTTGCCGTAAATATAAGAAAAGTGGAGGAAACGCGATAATACGATAACTTTGACGTTTCGGGGTCGTGGCGGCTAAATATAGGAATCTCATTCTCTTTGGTAACAATACCTTTACAAGTGCCGGTACTTAAGTACGTCAGGTACATCCTGGGCAGTTATACTATAAACCTAGCTGACTGAATAATTCTTATCACCATGGCAAAAGGCATTAAAGCTCATGTTGATACGAGAGAAAAAAACAACATAAGTTCTCCTGTATTCATTCTGTAATACAAGAGCCAAACCGATCAAGTTAATTTTACCTTTTTTGGTAAATTTATACTTGGTGAATGTCTTACCAACGGGTTTCTTGAATCAGAATCAGAATCTTTTCGTATTACCTAGTAACTGGGTTCTGGAGGCTGACCTCCAGCACGCAGATAGACAGTCACTCCGTTTAAAATACAGGTATTCAGTTGGATCCGGGTAGACTGGAAGCCGAACTGTTTGCATCGCGACACTTTCGTGCTTCGAAGGTGACTGGAGGTACCTGTCTTAACTATAATACGAAATATCTAATTATGATATTTGATATCTATCCGTCCATCTGGGCTTTTGACGATATTCCGTCAGAAGCCGAAAATTTCATCCAGTCTTAGAACATCACCGTCAGTATTTACCGGTAGTTGGTAAATTAGCGGTAATTGGGTGGTGTGTGGAGATCCGGTAGCTGTAATTATCTCGTATATAATTCACTAAGACTGGAAGTTGACATCTGCATGGTTTGGCAAAGGTTAGTTCACAGTCTGTTTAGACATCTACGCCTACAACTGGATTGACGAATGGTGGATTTATTTGTATAGTGTTTTTTATCTTATTTCATCATTTCATATTCGTCGTTTTTCACGTTTCGCGAGCATACGGGTACTGCACAACATAAAAACGTCTTATTGCTCTGTAATAAGAAGCCTTTTAGAGCCTTCTAGGTTACTCGTTGACCTTTTTATAGTCACTACCTTCACGTTCTCCTTTACAAACTAGTGAATTCAACCTTTGAAAACGATTTTTCACCTCTCAATAAAAATCAAACGTCAAAACCCAGGCACTTAATCCGAACCTAAACGAAAAATTCCGCAAAAATTTTCAATATTCATCAGGTGTCGATTTGTGTCACGGTTCACCGCGTACGGAACGCTAATATCTACAACAGGGTTTAGCTTTTAGGCAGGTTGGAGTTGCAGGCACTATACGTGTTGTGTGGTACCTAGGTATTTGTGCTCAGTTAGTGGGGAAGGAGTTAAGGTGTTTCAATTTTTTTGTGGAATTACGAGAGCAGGGACGTAGAAATGGTTCAGTGTTTTGTTTTTCCTTGGGTAGCACAGGTCACACAGGTCAATCGATCAGCTGAAGCTACGCTTGCCGCGTTCGGTCGGAGGATGGGTGACCATCTTTACATATCGAGACCCCTCCGTGCCTCGGAAAGCACGCTAGGCCGTTGGTCCTGGCTGTCATTCGTAGATCTTTGACAGTCGTTACGGGTAGTCAGAAGCCCGAAAGTCTGACAACCAGTCTTACCTAGGGGTATCGTATTACCCAGTAACTAGGTTGTGGAGGTCAGATAGGCAGTCGCTGCATATATAATACTGGTATTCAGCTGCATCTGGTTAGACTGGAAGCCCACTCCAACATAGTTGGGAAAAGGCTAGGCAGCTGATGAATTGTAGCTTTTGTTTTGAATTAAAAATATTTTTTTGTAAAGGAAGCTGTAATTCAAACGTCAGGTTGACCCGAAAATGACCTTATTCTCCAGCTTGTGGGTTCTAAATTGTAATGTATTCTTCGATCGGAATTTTTGTCATAACTGTCTTCCATTAGAGGAGGCCAAACAGAGTAGGATTAAATCCAACGTTGCTTATCGACATCACATACTGCGTTCTGATATTTCTGGAAGAATCGAATGTTGTCCTTTTGCTCCTCTATTTTCGTAAGTACGAGTACTACAAAAAATGTAGCTTTCCGGGTGATGTAAACAGGGCTGACCTTGAGGGTTATGGCCTTCGGCGGGATAAGTCCTTTCCCCAATTCCTCTCTGTGGCCTCGTTTAACAACGTGATAACCAAAGACGACCTGCTATATCGATTTCCAAACAAATATAAATAAAATCATTCGATAAATAAACGTTTATTCTATTGTTTCTTTATAAAACTCACCCCAATCCATACGTTGAGCTATAAAACAAGCGGGAGGTATGAAAGCCTGCTCCAACCGCTATCGCTCCCGTGTAGCTACCATTAACATATCAATATGGCACTGAACTCATACGTATTGCAGGCGGTGGTGTAAGTTAGGAGCGGAAGCGATTTTATTATAGAATTTTATTTAAAAAGAAAATCTCCTTTGTGCACCGATTTCTTGGCCGCCTCATAATGTAATAACATAGACGTTGCTTTTTATATGTTTTTGTGATATTTTGCTAATTGCATTAAGTCTGTATGTAGTGCACGTACACAACCGATCACTCTTTAGACATTAAAGCCGTTTGTCAAGACAGTTCGTTTTATTTTTCAACCTTTATTGTCGTTGTACATGGCCTTCTCCGACCAATCATCTAGTTATTTCATGAAACACTTAAGCGGTGGAATTGTTTTCAATCAATCAATACAGCTCAGATCACTGCAGGACATAGGCCTCTCTCAGGTTGACCCCCAATCCCCGTCTTCCGCCATCCGCATATCCCAGTTGTTGTAAAAACCAACAAATTGATTATATCAAAAAGATGATTTACTTACACTTTTCTAACAAACATTAATCTCCAATCCGTGCGCAAGAAAGAAAAATCTAAGAAGAAAAAACTGAAGTTTACTATGTACTTTAGACAAAAAAAAGACATCGATACTCTGAATGGACGACGCCTGCTTCAATATTATTCCTCATACGCATCCAAGCTGGAAATCCTTCCCTAGATTTCCCACGTAATCTATTACATCAGCAAATAATGGATCGAAAATGTTAACTCTTCACTGAATAAACTGAAAGCGGTGTTATCTATATTAGTGCTTTGGGCCGTAGTTTTAAGTTTATCGATTAAGATATTATTCTGGCATTTATTCAACTGAGGAACTTACTATTTTACCATGCAAAAATTTAGCTAAAAATAAATCTCCTTTCAGCTAAAGAGTCATTTTTGGTTGTCGTTAAATATGTTAAAAATTATTGAATTGCAGAAGATATTATTATTCGTTAAAATCTGGGGTAATTTCAGGACAAAGCCAAGCGGTTGGTCGACTCTTCTCGTGACTAGAGGTCTGACCTATGAATAATTAGCATTGCCTTCCAACGTAGAAATGCTGCCAGCTTTTTAGGCACTATTCCCATTGACAGCAATGCGGACGAAGTTTTTTATGCCCAATGAGCTCTTCCCTTTTTTTTTTAATATTTGTACAGTCACCAGCACATCAAGCTACTACAGTCTGTCAAATTTCTTTCATAGATTTTCAACTTTATTGCTAAAAAATAAAGTTCAAAATTGATTGGGAAAATTTGACAGTTTTGGGTAGCTTGATGTGCTGGCGTCTGTACATAATATCATATTTTTTAGTGTTTGATTGTATATATTCCAAACGTATATATCACATCGCATGTTTTTTTACGATTTGTCAAAAGAATAAGATATTATTCTTTTGACAAATCGTAAAAAAACATGCGAAACATGCGTGGGTTGCTAGTTATTTATTAAAGTTGAATAGAAAATCTCTCTGGCGCACCAATTACCCGCTCATAACTTGCAGCACACGTCACAGAGATCTGCATTTGACGGTAGACCTGTATTTAGCATATTAGGCACGGATTTACACTTCCGAATTAACACGAGTAATTCTCTTGGCTTTCCGAAATTATAATTCTCCATTTTCAGATTCTGACCTGAAGCGTGTTTCGTGCGATTTATGTAGTGTTTGTGTGAAGGATTACCTGTTTGTGCGAGTTTCGGGTGCTGAAAGCTTCTGGTAATAACAATAATTATAATACAAAAGTATTGTTGGTCTAGTGGTTGCAAGCTCTACTGTTAAGCATGAGGTCCTGGGTTCAAATCCCAGGTCAAGAAAAGTTTCATTGGTTTTTTCATCAGGAATTTCTCAGTAACAGCCTGGACTCCCCTCGCCCCCTATTACATCACACTAATATTATAAATGCGAAAGTTTGTGTGTGTGTTTGTATGTTTGTTACTTCTTCACGCTCAAACGGCTGAACGGATTTGGATGAAATTTGGTACACAGATAGTTTATAACCAAGATTAACACATAGGATACTTTTTATCCTTGTATTCCTACGGGATCGACACTTATGCGGGTGAAACCGCGGGGCCCAGCTGGTGGGACATAAATATAACTGGTGAGATGTGGGTGTACTACAGGTACACCTCTGCCGAACCCTTCAGGTTTACAGGCGTGGTGTCTTGTAATTATAGTAATAGTACGCAATAATGTGTACACTGATAATATATAAAGTAGATGGAAGCATTAGTGTTTTACTTTCTGCTTTTCTTATGTTGCACAAGGATTTGAACCAAAAAAAAAATATATATATACATATATAATTTCTAAGGTTTTATTTGGATGAGTTTTCACTGCATTACATTTTTATTTACCGTTACGAATCAATGTTGAAGATGAATATCTTACAAATGACAAGGAATCATTTATATTACGAGATTCCTTGTCGTTTGATGAATCTTCAACATTGATTCGTAATGGTCTGATCTTGTACTGGATGGTAATTAAAAGGGTACTTGAAGGTATTCTCCTAAAAATATATATTCGGTCATGTATATTACACGTGTTTCTCATTATAATAACAGAGGCTTACCGACCTTTCAGATTTCGCACAGTGTGCTGTATGTATAGGTAGCTAGGACATGATCATGGCATGGCATGTGCATTATACATCAGAAATGCACTTCTTTGTAATTAAGTAATTGAACTCTAGCTACCATTTCAAGAAGGCGATTAATATAACAATATAACTAAAATGTTCTACAGTTTCATTTTATGCAATCTACGAGCGTAGCGCTACGCTACAACGTAGCACTGTGCTACGGCGTAGCAACGCTACTTCTAGAAAAACGTTGGGACGTTTTAAAAGTTTGATCAATTTGTCAAACATACATAATCAGCCTGAAATGTTACCACTGTTGGGACTCGAAGCCTCCTTTCTGTGAGAGGGCGTGTGTCGTAATCCACCAAACTGGATCGAGCTACATCAATTTAACTTCATACTAAAAGTCCTGAATTACAGATGGTATTTTCTGTTAGGGGTGTGTAATTAAAAGATCGTTTTAACATATACGCTTTAATTCAATTTTATGCTGATTACACAAATGAGCTTTATGTAAGTACGTAATATCAAAGTCACATTTTTTTTGGAATTACAGAACAATTTACAACCTTATTTATTTATCGATTGGGCTTATTTTACAATGATCGCTGAAGATGAAGTTATCGTTATCTGAAATATGGTGTCACCAACTTGTTTTTATTATAAAATGATTAAAACCTTTTTTCTTAGGTAAACAAGTTGGCGAAACCTTTAAGATTAATAATAATTTTATTTAACAATATTAAATAATTAGAAAATACTTTTTTTTTTTTCAAAGATGTGGATCGGTTCCAACTTGAAAAAATATGTAACTATAAATAATTTTTTAAATATTGGAAATAAAAATATAATTACGTAGATAATTTTAATGAATAACCACATCTTTTTCATAATTATTAAACTGACGATTATTACCGAAGTTTTAACATTGACTTGTTTAATTAATTAATTAATTATTTTTAATTATCTTAATCATATTGACAATATGTTTTGAACATTCGATTAGCACTTACCGCTAGATGACAAGCTCATATTTTTTCAAATAAAATTAAGAAAAATCAGCAACTTTGCAACGAAATAACGATGTAAAACCTTTTTTTACAAGAGGCCTTCATTACGAAAAGAAAATAATATAAACTTCGAGACAGGGTGGTAAAAACAAAATAAAGGTTAAAAAAACCACTACACTTATTTTTTATTATAATTGATTAAAACGCAAAGCCTTGTTTTAATGATCATAATTCAAGAAATATGTAATGAAAAGAATGCACTTATTACTAAAAAGTTCGTTTTTATATTCTTTATACTAAATTGGCAATATTTAAAGTGATATTTTATTCTCAAAATGGCGTAAAAGTATAAGGCACGGTTTTAATATTTTACTAAATTTACTTAAATATAGAAGGACGTCAACCCAGCTAATATTTATTATCTAAATGGTTATTTACTCGCGAAAAAAAAGGATCTGCTTTGGCACTTTTTCAGTTCATTATACATTTTGTAAAAAAAAAAACAGACAAAATAAAAGGTTTTCTTTTCCTTGATTGATATGTTTTAATAATTGGAATTTTCATGTAAAACAGGAAAATAAAGGAAATAAAAGGAACTAAAATAAAACAAAAAAATATTATTAGGTTTTTTTTATTTTTATTCGAAATGTAACAATAGACTTTTTTGTAAATATAAAATCGTATTTCGTCATTGGATGGACTCTCAAATTTGGAGAACTTATGAAAAGGAATTGACAGTCAGTCGAAACTTTAGAGAAAATCATTGCAATTGTTACAACTTCGATGTAAAGAAAATATAATAGAAAATAATTAAGTATCTTAACAACTTTAAGTTTAAAATTAATAAAACTTTGGCATGTGTATTATGACCGATTAAATTTTGGGGCTGAAATGCTATTAATGTAAAAAATACAATTAGGTACAATATATTATTTACATATAATCAAGATGGACATAAATTAAAATTAATTGAACTTATTTTTATTGTCAGTTCGCGCTTTGAGTATTATTATTTTTTCTTATTTACATCGTAAAAATGCAGAGAAAAAGTAACTTACGAGTAAAAATTTACAAAATAATAATTAAAACTGTAAATATGTATACAGTTAATCTTTGTAAAAAATTACAATTTACAGTTTATAAATGACAGTCGTTCAATATTTGACACATTACGTAATGGGGTTTTTTATGATAGTAGTATTTAATTAAAAAGTTTTAAAACGGAATTTCAGAAAAAAAAAATGTAAACGTAAAAAAAGAAAATGTAAGTACAAAATGTAATTTACCAAAAATATCTCAAAACGAATGAGAAAAAATTGCCAGGAACAACTTTTTAAGTTTCGGAAACCATTTCTAACAATAAAAATGTATTTAACACTTTCTAGGGAACAATTTTAAGTAAAAAACGATGACAGGATAAAATTCAAAATTTTTCCCGATTTAATAATTTCTTGTTTATTTCAAAAATCGTATTTTTATAACAATTATAATTATCTTAAAAACTTAATTACGAGAGATCCTTTTATGGAATCAATAAAAATTTGGATTCGCATTTAAGTAATTTGTTCGACAATTTTTGGAGGTTTTTAACTACCAAACTTAAAAAAACCCTTTCCATAATTTAGTCACGTCATTTTCACAGTTTTATTAAAACTGTCAGAAAACAAGTGCACGCATCAAATGTGACTTTATTCTTAAAGTTATACTTTTATAGTAATACCTAATTTAATTTTCATTAAAATCTAGCGAAGTCAATCAAATCAATAAATCACCAAATTGTCGAACAACACAAGATCCAGCCTTTAAACAAAAATGAAAAAAGAATAAAATATTACATTTAACATCTAAATGTATTACCTAAAATGATTTTACAATTGGACATTGAAAAAAATCATATTTTTTTTGTTCGCCTATGTCATTTGGACGTATTACCTATTACAATATGATAAGTCAGTCGAACATTTTAATACAACCTGACTAGCCCAAATTCTAATTTAGGCAACGTTGTCATATCTATCTACGCAATGGACACTAATCGTTTGAGAGTTCGTTCATGTATCACATTCAATTATTTTAAATCTATCTACAATTTTAACTAGTTCATTTATTTACACTTCACTTCAAAGTTTACACTCATAGCCGACTTTACACTTTGTCACTTCACACTTTTAGTTTGTCACTAGACGTTTTTAGTTTGTCACTTTAGTGTTTTTTTTTTGTCAGTTTAGACGACGTGTGTTTCACTTCTTTTGTTGAATGATTCGTCGATTGTGACGTTTTGTTTTTTGTTTTCTTTTTTGATGGTCCCGTATTGTGGGACGTCAGAAGTGAGGTTTTGAACTGTGAGTATCTGATTGGAGTTTTGCGGCGTACTCGATGATATGGGGCTACCGTATTGGTTGCCATATTTGTGACGTGATGGGTCCTTTAGGATTGACTGGGGCTGTTTCGGCGCTGGAGTTTGGACTAGGTGCTGTAACAAAAGAGGTCTGTTAGAAAGAGTTAGGACATACGCTAAAAGTGGCAGATACCGATTTTCCAGTTCAATTGCTATAAGAAAAGTATGGTTTCAATGCCTTTATTATAAGTTAACTAAATATTTTCTAATACTTATTTTAAGACTGTTCCATTTTCAAAAGCCTTATCAAATATATGATTGCTTTTATAAGCCCATAGCTTAAATCGGTTTCGAATCAAAACCGAAAATAACAAAATTTACTAAATAATAGTCCATTTCAATTAAACCCAATAGAAATTGAATCACGTATTTTCTTACGGCATTTACACAATTACGTTCTGGGCGTAAAATGACAAAGTTTTAGCAAAAAGTTGAGGATTTTCGAATCCATTGAAAAGTTGTTGGAGATTGGAATTTCAAAGCTTTAGCAATGGAGAGAGAATTTGTTGTTAATTAATCTTAAATTATGAGATCGTTCATGCCTAACTGGTTATGTAAAAGTATTGTAAGCAAGACGAAATACGTCCAAATGGATCAAAGAAGCTTGTTGGAGTAATTCTGGGTATTTTGTCTTTGAATAACGTTTGTTTATTTGTAGTAAGTTGTCATAAACAGAACTGGGTTTTTATTTGTATTTTCAGGCGTCTATTTACTCTAGTTTACGCAACAATTGGGGCGTTTTTATACCATGATAATTGTGTAAAATTTCCTCAAATTGTACCCAGTAGTTGATTAACGTGAAAAGCTAAGTTCTATTTTTTTTTGCTGGTTTTAGACCTACGTTTAGAAATTTTTAAAAGAACCAATTAACTTAGAACTAAAATACCAAGCTGAAAAAGTCTTAGGTGTTTGCCAAGCTTAGAAAAACCAATTTAAAAGTCACAAATATTTATATTTTTCAAATTTGATCAACCTGCCATTCAAATCTAAAAGACTTGCTGAAACAAAATACTTTAAAAAACATACGTTAGATAGATATCACCATTATCATCTTCAGAGCGAACAGCCGGTCGATTCTGTAAAAATCTCACCGTGAAATTATAAGTGAAGTGAGCTTGAAGTGAGCAGTGTCAATAGTATTAATCCCCAATGACAGCTCACTTCCCGCTCACTTCACCTAAGTTGTCACGGTGAGATTTTTACAGAATAGCACTGCAGTACCTACAATAGGTCATTGTGTCTCCCAGGCAAAGGACTATCCGTTGGCTATCTGTCACAATTTAACCTCTAGCTAAGGGATTCTAGGTTGTAAGATAGATCTATTTGTTACAATTTGTTTGGTAAATGTATGTAGTAAGAGGTCGTTAGGGTATGTGTCCTGTTTAGTGAAAAGGGGGTTTAAAAGAAAAGAAGACGATCTTTATAAAACATTATTTTGATACTATCAAAGTAAGTGTTTACAAATATCGAGGTATTAGAAATACTGTGGATTTTTCTCAAAAAAGGGTAAATAAACGAACATACTAGTAGAATATAAAGTTTATTACAGAAAATTAAAGTTATCGTACAATAACAGATTCAATCGAATCTGTTATTTTACGATAACTATAATTTAAAAAAAAATAAGGAATAATTAATTTTAATAATAAATATTTCATAAATTATTATAAATTTTAAATTAAATAAAATCATGGGCAAAACTGTCAAATTCAAACGAATTTGACAGTTTTTCCCATGATTTTTTTTAACAGAATTTTAACTAGCCGTGGCTTGCAAATTACTCTTACTGCAAATATGCTTGCTACTATGGGTTAACGTCCATA
This sequence comes from Eremobia ochroleuca, assembly GCA_949629135.1. Lineage (NCBI taxonomy): Eukaryota > Metazoa > Arthropoda > Insecta > Lepidoptera > Noctuidae > Eremobia > Eremobia ochroleuca. The sequence goes on from OX451410.1 coordinate 1,502,609, forward strand.
TTGCATGATTATGGTGTTAGAACTCATGAACTCGCTCGTACCACTAAACCTATCGGCAATATTGGGAGCGGACTTCAATGCACTGTGTCCGTTTCAGAGGTAAATTCTTTCTATTGTATATGATAAAAGCCTATGGGTGTCACCTGTGCGCAGGCCCCGGCGTGCAGTACTGTGACGTCGGGCGGCGGCGCGGCGGCCATCTTGTCGAGTCTCTGGCGCCGCAGCGTGCCTCCGGCCGATTGTCTGTCTAAAGGTAGAATTCTTTATTGTTTAATGTATCTGAGCTCTTTTACAACTAATTGGCTCTCGGTTACACTGAACTGTGTAAACATAGAATTTAATGTTCTTGTGGATGGAAAAGTTTGTGACTAAATTAAAATTGGATATAGTGATGTCTTCAACAAAAAAAAAAAAATGTAAGATAACTGTCAGGTACTTTATATATAGGATGCTGTTTAATTGTATCCTACTCAACATTTTCTTGAAATTAGAGAAAATTATTATAATAAAAGTCAGAGGTCACTGTCTCTTTTAAAGTCCAGACATAAACCTGGTCAGATCAAACTCAAACTCAAAGCATTTACTTCAAGTAAACTAATTATATGCACTTTTGAATTGTCAAGGGGTCAGTCAATCAGAAAGATGAAGCTAGTTGACCATTCCAAAGCGAAGTAGGTACCTGTGGAGAAGAACGGGCAAGAAACTCCACGGACACTCTTTTAAATAATAAAAATTGTTACAACATTTTGGTTACATCATTCAAGTTGAAATTATACATGTGAGAACGATGTAGAAAGACGTGCACGTTAAAAGCGTCCGTACTAAAAAAGATAACAAAAAAAAAAACAATTCAGAAATGAAAATACTTAGATTAAAATAAGCCGTAGCGGCTAAGAGATGACCAGTCCCTACTGGCGGCGCCCGTTCACGAACATGACGTATGGATCAGCACCATTTAGCTCAACCATTTTGAAGGGAACTCAATGATCCAACACACACGCCACCACCAGCGAGACATTTGAGTGAGCATGACATACCCTCAGCCGCCAGGGCACATTTAAGTCAACAAATGAGGACTAAGTAGTATGTGTCTGAGATGGTCTATTCTGTTACACAGATTTAAGTGAACCTGTCCACTCAGTGTACGCATTTGTCAATAATTGTGCAGCTCAATTCAGAACTTAAGCGCTCAACGACTTAATGTTGAGAAACTGACGTTGGGAATTTTATCTAGCCAATAGTATCCTCATAAAATATATACTATAAAAGCATCATAAAAACTTACCATCAAGCGCATAACTGTGTGGCGGGCTCGCCATGTGAGAGGGCGAGCCTGCGGGCAGGCCGCCGTTCATCAGATGAGGCTTAGGAACAGACTGGCCGCCGTACTGTTGCGGAGGAGTCGGCGTGCGGCCTTGTTGCTAGGGGGAGAATGTTCTTGGTTATTGATAGGGTCAAAAGTATATCATAAATGTGCAGTAGTTATTAGTTTGTTATGTAATATGTATTTATAGTATTTTTAATGTTATATTATTATAGAATTGTATTTGTATTTGTGATACTTTTGTATGTGTTAGTTTATAAGTATATTTGTAGTAGTATGTATTATTATTTCTATGGGCCTTAGTTGCCTGAAATAAAGGAATAAATAAATAAAATAAAAAATAAATAATCGGTCAGATTCCGACATAAGGGTGCGTTTCCACAGAAGCGGAGCTGGGCGAAGCGGAGCAGAGACGTGCAAGAATCGACTAATCACAATGGTTGAAATCCTCATCGCCTCACTCGTCTCGTCTGTGATTGGACGATTCCTACACGTTCCAGCTCCGCTTCCGTGGAAACGCACCCTAAAGCGGTCATAAATGTGGGAAAAGAATTATGAGAAGATTTGGGAGATCATGTAAGTTAGGGTACATCGATCAACGAAATTATGTAGTTTGTGGCAGTTTAGACTTCAATTTGGAGGGCGTTTCTGAGGCAGTTGTCAGGACGACTTGAGTCGTCTGTATTAGTCGAGGAACTTCCTTTAAATAGACTCAAAATATCAGTGTAAGCGTTCACCTGGCGTGCATCATGCCTTGAGTGCGTGGCATGAGCTTATATTCTCATATTGCAACTACAAAAGAAATGAGAAAGAAATAAGAAGAAGACAGCCAAGCATTTGCTCTTTCAACTTGCTTCGTTGATTTTAACATCAGAACCACACTTGTATAATACACCTCTGTCCTACCCTTCTAGGAATCAAGGCGTGGTATTATGTGTAAATAGTTACACATACCTACTATTTACACATAAAACAACATGACAACTATTAAGATGAAAAGATCACTACAATTAAAATGAATTAACGACAACCTGTATTTCAAGTGTAGAAGTCTTACCTGCTGTAAATATTCACCAATCAGCGGCGGGTATGACAAGTACCTATCCGACGCCATGTTGTAATATGAACCGTCCAATGGCGGCATCGGACTTGGAGCCGGCACGTAGTTGTTCTTGCCTGGTGACAAAAATAAACAGAAAAATGTATTACTATTAAAATAATGAGATATAGTGTTGTATCAAGTAGGACTTGAAGATGCTGAAACTTGGTGAGACGTCATTACGATGTAGAACTGTTTGTAAATCAGGGGGATTTAGATAAAATTTTGTGAAGAATATCAAAAATAAGTAGCATATCGTCCTGTTAAGGATTAGCTGTCGTTACCTATAATAATTGTGCATTACAAGATAACGTAGTATATATTATTATTTTACAGAATAAGATTTTGTAAGAGAAGAAGAGAAGAGACCAGACGGCATGACGTTTTTGCCTTGGAAGGTGGGTAGGCCTCTGGTGTGGCACGCAACTTGTGTCGATACCATTGCGCCATCTCATGTTCCTAACGCGGCGAGATGTGCCGCCGCTGCGGCTGCTGAGATCCTCAAGCGACGCAAATACTGTAACCTTATGTTTAACTACAGCTTTGAGCCGTTTGGGATCGAAACGCTCGGGACATGGGCCCAAGTGTAGGTTTCCTTTTTAAAGAAATTTCTCGCCGGCTGATCGACACTTCACGTGACCAGAGGGCTGGGTCGTTCTTTGGCCAAAGAATTGGCATTCCACGTGGCAATGCTGCCAGTCTTCTTGGCACGTTTCCGTATGACAGCAATGCGGGCGAGTACTTGAGTACTTGGACGCCTAAATATCCTTTTGTTTTTGTATACAACGTGTAACGTTAAATGCGCAAAACCTCAGACACCCCAACTGATTTTTAATTCAATTGACCTATTTCACAGAGAAAATAAGTCATTAAAAAAAATGTAAAGGTTTTATGTGCTGTTTTAGTTTGACTGGCCATTCTGATCGTTTCTTGCGTCTGCGACGACGCTTTACCGAGGGAGGAGTCGTCACCTGGCCGCTGCGCCGCGCTGACATTGGCTTTCTTGAACTATTAATAAATAGACACGGCAACGTTTTTAATGAAGATTTTTTGAAAAATGTGACCTATATTAAAAAGTGGTTCAATTAATTCTGCTCGTTATTCTGATCAAACTATTTTCAGGTTTTGCGCATTTAACGTTACACGTTGTATATTTATATATTTAGTTAGTTAGTTAGTCTTTTAATTTAGTACCTAGTGTAAATAGTTAGTTAAGATTTTATGAAAATTATTGTAATGTTTCTCTCGTGGGTAATCCTTAAAATAAATAATTAGAATTACCATTTAAGCTGGTCTAGTTGCCAAATAAAAAGAATAAAAACGGTCCCATGGTAATTTGAATTTTGTTGAGCTGTCAAAATGCAAGCCATTGTTACTATTAGTGTGTTACACATTTACCCCGCTGTTAGTCTACACAATGTTTAATAGTCTATTATTGTATTAAAACTCAATTACATACCCGTATACCTATTCATAAATGAACACGAAAACATCATCATTAACAGACAAATATGCTGCGCTCACCTGATACTAAAGTTAAGTGTTCCTCTGACACTGATTTACCATTAAAAACGCTTCTACTAGATGAAGAGCAACACAATGTTAATTCTCGAAAACGTAAACAACCCGAGTCAGAGTTTTCAGCGGCATTTAGTACATTAACTCTTGAGTTAAAGAATACCTTGGGCGAGTGGCGACGAGATATGGATGCAAGATTATCAGTTATTACCGATAGTGTTATGAACATAAAGACGGATCTGGCCACTCTAACTAACACTACAATAGAAATCAAAAGCGACATAAGTTCTCTCCGCTCGGAACAATTGGGTATCAAGCTAAGTGTTGAACAGCAAGAGGGTAGGTGCCAGACTATGTCGCAAGATATAACAAATTTACGTAACTCGGTTGAACATACAATGGATGAACAAACTGAAATTCTTAAGGGTGTGGAAAATTTGGAGAAACAGAAAGAGAATATAGAAGACTTGCAAAACACTGTAATTGGTCTCGTGGCTAAAATAGAAAGTATGGAACAAAACGCCCGGTGCTGTAATATCGAACTTTGCAACATACCCGAAAGAAGAGATGAAAATCTGATAAATCTGCTGGAAAATATTGGATCAAAAATCAATTTTAAGATTAATCAAAATGACATCGTTGCTATACATCGCGTGCAGCATGCTCATCAACAGAGCACAAGACCGAAAAATATTGTTGTGAAGTTTGTTTCCAGAATACTTAGGGACAATATACTCAGCGCCTGTAGATTATTCAAGGGCTTAAATGCGGAGTTACTTGGCTTCTCAAATTCGTCGTTGCCTATTTACATCCATGAGCATTTAACTCTCAAAAATAAGCAGTTATTTCGGGAATGCCGTGAAGCGGCCACAAAACATAACTACAAGTATGTATGGGTTAAAAACGGTACCATTCTTGTTAGAGAAAAAGAAGGAGCACGAGCATTCGCGATCAAATCTGTGCACGACGTCGGAAAAATTAAATCTTACTCGACTAGGTCTCCAAATCCTGAACATAAGCCTCACTAACTTTACTGACTTTATACCTTACCATTTAACTGCTCTGTATTTCCTATATACACGTACTATCACTAGACCACTATATCATGTCTACTTCGCTGATTGCCTTGTTTGTAAAGAACCAAATCGTCTAAAGTTAGTGCCTATCGATCTCGATCACGTCCCCGACATTCTCGTCTGCTTAAACAGTATCGAAAAATGTATATTACTTATATCCAGTCTGATAATTTTGCTATGTTGTACTAATCTATTTTACTTTAAGTTGTTACTAATGTATCTACTCCAACATATATCTATACAATGTTTATTCTGTTTACCTCTGGATTTCTCGGTTTTTGGTGCTTATGGGATGAGCAATTCACTTGTAATCATTAAAATTTTAATAATGCTCATTTTCTTGCTTTTTTTATTTTATTTTAAAGTTGCTCTTTTAGTACCCAATGGATAATAATCAAACTCTGATCATTTATTATCAGAACTGCAGGGGAATCCGCACCAAACTGCATATGTTATATGTAAATATATTGGCTAATTGTTATGACGTCATTGTGCTTACCGAAACTTGGCTTACCCCGGAGATATTGGATGCCGAATTCATCGACAATCGATATATTATATACAGGTGCGACCGAGACCGTAAAGCTACAGGTAAGAAAGATGGAGGTGTAAGCCTGGTAGCGATTCTTAAGTCAATTCATTCAGTTAGGATAAACTCTCTCACGAGTTTTCATGCTGACATTGAACATGTCCTGGTGCAAATACCCGGCATGAACAGGGGTAAATTTCATTTAATCTGTGCAGCGTATGTCCCACCAAACACTCCTGACTGCGTTTACATTTCTTATTTTGAAATGCTGGATACCTATCTGGAAAATACCAACGTGGAGCGTTTTTATATTGTTGGTGATTATAATTTACCCTGCATAGAATGGAATGCGGATAGCACCAACTGCTCTAACTTTGGCCAAGTTTGTGGAAATAACACTTCCCCCATTAGTACAATTTTAAGCAATTTTCTGTCTACACATAACGCTGCCCAGTATAATACACTTAAAAACACGCGTGATAACATACTTGATCTCATTATCAGTAATAGTGTTTGCACGGTTTGCGAAACTAATGACTTTTTATTACCCTCTGACCAATATCATCCACCATTTTATATTTTAACCCCTTACCAGACTAGGAACAACAATATGAAGCGCAATCCAGTTAAAAGATACAACTATTACAAAGCTAACTATGACAATATTAATCAAGATCTATCTAAAATAGACTGGAACGCTACTTTACATGGCTGTTCCGTGGATGAGTCATTAAACGTTTTCTACAATTTAGTTTTTCGTATAATAAAAACACACGTGCCTCTTACAACCATAAAACCGTCCAAGTTTCCAATCTGGTTCTCACAGGCACTCATACACATATATAAGAATAAATCTAAAGCTTGGAAAAAATGGAAAAAATATAAGAATCTGTCAGATTATGAGCAATTCTCGATGTTTAGGGCCCGATTCCAAGTTGAGTGCAAGATATGCTATGCAAGGTACATGACCAGTGTTGAGGATAGTATAAGGGTCAATGTCAACTATTTCTGGAAATTTGTCTCTAATCGTCAATCATCTAAAGGCATTCCCTCTACAGTGCACTATAAAAGTATTTTTTCCACTAATCCTACTGAAATCTGCAGTCTTTTCTCTGATTTTTTTAAATCCGTTTATGAACCTAGCACTATATCCAATGATTTGAGCACTAACTTACCTTATTCTGAAAATTGTGTGGTTGTGGATAATATCCAATTGACAGTTGAGCAGGTATCAAAGAACCTCGACTCCCTAGATATTTCTAAAGGCCCAGGCCCTGATAAACTTCCCGTAACATTTCTCAAAAATACTGCTAAAAACATATGTCTTCCTCTACAGATTATTTTCAATAGATCTTTGTCAGAAGGGGTCTTCCCAGAAGCCTGGAAGCAAGCCAATATTACACCAGTTCATAAGTCTGGCTCAAAAGATGACGTTGAAAACTACCGTCCCATTTCAATACTATCGGCCCTGTCAAAACTGTTTGAACGACTTGTACATAATGAACTTTATCCTCTACTTCATACTGTTACTGTCCCACAACAACACGGTTTTGTTAAAAAAAGATCCACTACAACCAACCTAGTTACATACTCGGACTATGTTTTTAACCAAATTGATGTGGGTACTCAAGTAGACTCAATCTACACTGATTTCCAGAAGGCATTTGACAAGGTCGACCACGAGCTGCTACTCAGTAAAATCGCGTTTAACGGCATTCGCGGTAACCTGCTGCGATGGTTTTCATCATATGTTTCGAAAAGAACGCAGCGTGTAGTGATTAATGGCTACCATTCAGCTAGCATTGTCGTTACATCAGGTGTTCCTCAGGGATCAATTTTGGGGCCCCTTTTATTTATATTATTTATTAATGACGTAGGTAACTGCTTTAAAAATTCAAAATTTCTGCTATATGCAGATGATTTAAAAATATTTAGACCGATTAAGAACATCAATGATTGTCTTGCTCTACAATCTGACTTAGACAGATTTACTGAATATTGCATGTGCAACAAACTTAAACTTAGCGTCTCTAAATGTTGTTGTATAAGTATAACAAAGAACAAAAATATTAGCCAATATAATTACTGCTTAAACGGTACACCTATAAATAGAGTTAGCATGGTACGTGATCTTGGCGTAGTCATTGATGCTAAGCTCCATCTTGACATACATATAGACGCAATTGTCAACAAAGCCTGGCGTATGTATGGTTTTGTTATGCGAACAGCTACTAACTTTGTACGCCCGCAGACCTACTTACATCTATACAAAGCTCTAATTCGATCACAGTTAGAATATGCAGTTGCGGTGTGGAATCCCCTCTATACTAAATACTCTGATAGCATAGAGAAGGTACAAAAGAAATTCTTGAGATGCATGAATTACAAGTGTTTTCGTTCTTCTGCGTCGTATGTTGATTTATTAAGGAAATACAATCTTATAAGCCTCACTAGCCGGCGTACATACCTTGAGGTCACTTTTCTTTACGATCTCTGTAAAAATGTCTATGACTGTCCGGATATTTGTAACAAGATATGTTATTTCGTCCCAAGAGCTGCACATATACGCGCAGTACGTAAGCTACAACTGTTTGTAGTACGAGCATGTCGAACTAATTCGGGAGTACGAGCACCATTACGACGGCTTGCCGACAATTATAATAAATATTTTCAAGACATTGACTTGTTCTGTGAATCCCGCGGAAAATTTCGAAACTCCGCCCTCAAGGCGATCATGAAATCAGACACTGTACTCTTATCCCCTTCAGTATCATAAGCTTATAGTTGAACTGCTGTATCCTTAGTTAGACGTTTCTGTGTTTGTAAAAATGTAAACGCTTCTACGATCATCACAAAGCTTTTATTATTGTATCGTTTTCTTTCCTAACGCGTATTTATTATTACTTACATATGCTGTGGACAACGCTGTTGATTGCATAATTGTTAAGTAGCTCTTAAGTTTGTTTATTTGTATTACAGATTATGTAATTGTTGTTCCAAATAAAATAAAATAAAATAAAAATAAAACTATTCGTCTACTCACCAGCACTTCTTCCCAGCGTACTGTGCCCACTAATATCCTTATGTCTATGAGGATGCGGCAGAGTCCTGGCATGGTCTCCATCGTAGACCGCGTAGTTAGGAGGAGGGTAGTCTAGCGGGGGTGGGATGACGAGGCCCTGGTCATCCATTAGGAACGCATCTGTTGTCTGTAGGGGAGGAAATTGCGGTTAGTTTCATGACAGAAATAATGGTTTTTGAAAGAAGAACTTGACTACTCGACCCAGATTAATTAAAATTATGGGATTTCGAATGTCTGGCTTATAATCTTCTTCAGTATTCTCCATTAATGTAACACAAAATAAATCTTCCTTAACATCCGTCAATATTGACATATATCAAAAGCCCTTACCTGACTCAACATATGCCTAGTCGGCATCGACGGCACCTCCGGTATCGGCGGCGGCTGCCTGTCATCCTGTCCCTCATCCTGGGAGTAAGTCTCCGACTTCTCAGAGACTGAACTGAGGGTCTCTCCCGTCATCGTGTCATTGTATGATGATGGTGCGTACATCTCTATTGTTGCTGATTTTGATGCTTGGCCGGCTTGTTCTGTGAAAAGTGATAGAGATATTGTAGAAAATTATATGTATGAGAAAGTTTTAGATTTAAATGAAGCTACTGAGCCTAGACAAGTGGCAATCGCTTTCAAAGCGTTTCGTTTTTCTACAGTGACTTTCAATAGGATTAACATAAACTTTTCGGTAGCTTATGTCAGTCCCATACATTTTTGACTTTCCCATTGTTATCGTTGATAGAATGCTACTCTGTCTAAGCCCTCTGATATAATTTTACCGTTTCACGAAGTCCTATAAGGTATCGCAATTTGAACCTTATATTTAACGTCACAAAGGTAACAGGACTGGACTTTGTGAAATAGTTTAACTATAAAGAATTGAACACTATGAAATGAGTAAATCATTTTGACTTGAAAAAACTTCTTGATGTTATCAAAATAGAACTAGTATCTAATCGAAAAACAAAATGATTTTTTTTTTTGAGGCCGCCCCTTTTTATATTTTGTAGTGTGATGTATTTTTTTATGTTATGTATTTTTGTGGTATACAATACATAATTATTAGTCCTTTATATCAAAAGGCAATTGTACGAGTATCGACGATTCAAGGAATTAATGGTTTCTAGAACTTTGAATATTATGGGCTAAAATAAAAAGACTGGGCTTATTTTGACGGACCAGACCGTAAATTTAAATAACCACAACCAAGATTAATTGCAAGTTTAATTCAATTCATAAAAGTAAATGTTGATACAAGAAAAGAAAATAATACGAGCAAATACAGCAATAATAAAATTACAAAGGAATGGTTGCTCATTAAGGCATCGAACCGTACTATAATGACTTAACCATGTTAATATTATTGATGTAATTGAAAACTTTGTATAAATATTTTGCTTTTGCTCCAAGTAAAATTTCAAGGATTGCTTTTGTTTTGATTGAATCAATATTATTAATTTTGCCTTTATAGGTATAAATTCGTTATTAGTCCTGTTTTACGAATTAGTATTAATTTTACTACATTACTTTTCAATATATCTTTAGAAATTTCATCCTTTCTGCCTAGCCTTTTCCCAACTATGTTGAGGTCGGCTTCCATTCTAATCAGTTACATCTAAATACCAGTATTTTACATGGAGCGACTGCCTATCTGACCTCCACAATCCAGTTACTGGGTAATATGATACCCCTTGTTAAGACTGGTTGTCAGACTTTCGGGTTTCTGGCGACCCGTAACGACTATCTTTAGACCTTTATCGTATCGATAAATGTCTAAAGATAGTCTATCTGTAATAATTCAAATCATGGGCAACAGTAGCCATTTTCTTTCTGCTACCATAATATTACTGAGAGGAGGTACTTATTCGTTTGCCAGTTTCTTTGTAGACCCTAGCCCTAGCTAATTTGTTATTATTTTATTTACATAAAAACAAATTAATATTTTACTCGTTAATTCTAAGGTTATTTTTGGGGTTATTTACCCCAACAATAACCTTAGAATTAACGAGTAAAATATTTGTCAAGAAATTGAAGTACCTTACATAAAGTTATTAATTTACAAGAAGGGTTGTGTTCTAACAAGGACAAATTAATTACTTAGAATGAGCAGAATTTTGCTGAAAATATTATGTTATTATGTACGAATTTATAGACATTTTGTCCTTTAGGGAGCAGACTAAGCCTGGAGCCAGTGGAATATATTTTTGTTACATTTTATAGGTCACGTAATAACCGCAGTGCTTGAGCACGTTTATAATTAAATTACTCATGAGAATAATTACAACATGTAAAAATATAAATATTTCTCAACTCTATTTACCATCCCCAGTGAAAAAATCAATCAACCCAGTTGATTTATTATGGCAAAACATAAATAAGTCAACGAAAAATCCATCAGCGATAAAAAAAATACAGATGTAGATGATAAATTTAAAACAGTACATCTACATACAAACGACATAAAAAACAAGCTAACAGTAAAAGCGAAAACAAAACCAAAAACTTACCCTTCAATCGTCTAGAACGTCTTTTCAGTACAAAACAAGCAACTAAGGCGGCGTTTATTAACACTAACACGACTCCAGTGATTGACACGTAAATAACTACAGATTTGGACACATCAGCTGATTCTACGAATTCTGTTGACACAACATTCAGCTCGCCTACTTCTGAAGAAGCTTTAAAAGAAGAGAAAATGAAAATAATTAGCAAAAAAAAAAAAAAAACACAATATAAGATGAAATTTGGTTTTGTGTCAGTAAATGTTGAAAAAAACATTAATTTCGTTAGGTTTGTCCATTTGCGATACAACATGTAAGCAGTGCTTTTAACTAGCTTGTTTATATTTTGTTCAATTCGTGGTAAGTTTATTTAGTAAAAAATTTTGAATAATCAAAAAAAAAAGATGTATCTTTGGAACGCCAGCCGTCCAATTTTATTTCACTTTATACAAAAAGAAACAGTAAAACAATTCAACATTTCAAGTAGTTTTTCAGAAATTTAATCTAAAAATCTTCATCTATCTTAGTCATGACTATTGTTAAATTCTTTTTATCATGAATTAAGCAAACGAAACAGTCAAATAAACCTGTTTTATTTAGCAGTACTTAATAAAATTCATCTTCTGTGACACTGCCGTCACTTCAAACTGAAAAATATACTTTCTGTAACAAAATTCAAGAACAAGTTACTATTTGAGTGAACTTTTCATGTCGCCCTTGACTCTAATATAATTTTCACGATCGCTCTTTGTAACTGAAAGCTTCAGAGCCTTCGTTTCAGTAGATATGCTTTTGATGTACCATTTGAGTACTGCCTCGCTTCACAATTTTTTGTTTTAAATATTTTAGCGTGAAATGGGAATTGCTTTTAGTGAAATTCTAGAAAATTGATTGTTTTTACGTGTAAAATAGTAAATTATGAATGTTTCAAAACGCGTTAAAATATATATTGTGTGTTTAGAATATGTATTTTAAAAACAATAAAAAGTAAAACAAAAGCACTACAAAATTTAAAATTGAAACAATTTTACCAAAATATCAAAACTACATTGTAATATTCAAAAATACAGACACAAACCCAAAATCTTAACTAAAGTCTTAAAACTAACATCCAAAAAAATATCGATTCAAAAGCGAACCCAAACCTCGAATCCTTTTATTGGTCCTTTTATGAAGACAGAATCCGATCAGCAATACATTTAGCAGTATCAAAGCTGTTCCTACTATTGTACCAGTTATTATGAAAACTCCTGGTACATTGTAGTTGTATTCTTCAGAGGAAGACTGTATTGATGAGGGGATCATGTCTGAGCAGCGTGGAAAGATTTGGTTTGGATTAGGCTGAGTATAGTACCTTGAGAAACTCTTCTAAATGGATTGGTTTGACCAGACTTATTGATAATATTTGGGATTCGAACTCATGGCAATAAACTAGTAGTATTATATACTCGTATACTGTGTATATAAACATTATGTGACTCCATTAATTTGAATTTTGACACAAGACATGTTTGAAATATAATTTGAATTCATTACGCATTGCTGGGTGCCAAAGGCCTGTCTGTATATTCATACCACCTTAATATCTAATCATAGCTATAAGGCATTTATTTTCTTCTTTGAGTAAAACAATTAAAATACAAATTGTATTGTGAACTTACTTAGTGTAGTAACTTTGGTGTCATCGGGTCTGTATTTGCTTTGGCCAATTTTGTTAATAGCCATGACGGAGAATACGTAGTCAGTGTTTCGTTCTAGACCACCGATCGTGAATTTTGTGGCGTTTCTAGGTACCACATCTTCGTATTTGTAAGATTCTTCGAAGATTCTCCTGCAAAAATGAATTTGGTTAAAATTCCGAGTTGTAGTTTAATGTTTCCGTTGTTGAGGTGAATGATTTAGTACACTTAAATAAAACTAGTAGATTCTGTTTCAATGTTTACAAGTAACCAATTATTCTGGCATACATTTTTTTTTAGATTGATGTTAAAAGAATTGGGTAAACGAGAAATTATCCAGTTTAACTTATAGTTTTTTGATATATTATGAAAAACCGATGTAATATGAAAAACTTATTAGTTTTCACAAAATGGTTTATGATTCAGAAAAACCTATATTACCTGTATCGTATCCTAAACCAAGACTGCAGACCGCCATCAAACCCGGGCACCCATTGTAACGTCACGGTGTTATGGGTCACATTCGTCACCATCAGTGATATCACTTGATCTGGAACAAAGATGAGAAAGGTTTGAGGATTGACTATGGCCGAGGCAACAGAAGTTAAGACAACCATGACAGTTTATAACTTATTTGAGGCACAGAAGAGATCATGCATTTATAATTGTCATCTACTCCAAGATACACACTAAATGTTCTAGTTTAGGGCTTACTGGCAAATAATATAATAATAATAACGTCCTCCAGACCGTATTCCAGCCACGGCAGCCAATCTCAACGGAAATTAGCCTTCGGCGCGGGAGATATTATAGTGCACAAGTGTGCGCGCAAAGGAGCACTCCCTATTCCCTCACTCTCATAGTCCTCAGGGACGGCAATCCGACACGAGCGGAGCGAGATCAGGCGCAGGACCAACGCCGACACGTGCTTTGTGAGGCACGGGGGTATTCACACCGACAACTTCCAAACTCCGGGCTGTTACTAAGAAATTCCTAATGGAAAAAGTCAATAACACTTTGCCCGATCTGGGAATCGAATCCAGGACCCCACGCTCAGCAGTCGCACTTGCGACCACGAGACCAACGAACGGGGCATATAATATATTGTAATCTAGCTCTAGGTAATATTTCACTAATGTCGTCTCAACCTGCTGTTAATCTGTGAATCTGCTTTGTGGACCTGCAGTGCGATTCTGTAACCATCTCACCGTGAAAACTTCGGTGAAGTGAGCGTGGAGTGAGTCGTCAATAGTGTCAATCCCTAGCATCCGCATGACTCACAGCTCGCTCTAGGCTCACTTCACCTTAGTTATCACGGTGAGATTTTTCCAGAATCGAAAGGCTGTACAGTAAAATATTTCCTATTTCTATTTATTTATCTACTTAATTAACAGTTTACGATAGTTTACGATCTGCGCAGTTAGTAATTTTTACTGTCCACAGTTTCTAACGGTTTATAAAAAATCTAGCTCAAATTATCAAATTTGTCCAGTGAGCCGGTCGATTCTGTAAAAATCTCACCGTGAAATCATAAGTGAAGTGAGCACTTAATAGTGTTAATCCCTAGCGAATGACAGCTCACTCCACGCTCACTTCACCCAAGCTTTCACGGTGAGAAGGTTACAGAATCGCACTGCAGGTCACCAAGAATACAGGCTAGTTGAGGCCCACGACTACTGTCTGTTTAATTATGTTGTGTTTTTAATAATAATATCAGTCACTCTTCGTTAATTTTATCCTTGAAACAACGTGACAATATTAACAATTTATTCATCAACGATATACTTAGTTTAGAATCATACCTGGGGCACTAGTAATATCCAGCTTAACAGACGTCGTGGAGAATCCCAAGTCATTCCTCGCTCCACACTCATACGAGCCGTAGTCTGAGGAGCTGACGTCACTGATGAGGAGCACCGAAGTGTAGGTGATGGGATCAAGCTTGTGGTACTCTGCAAAGTACTTGGTAGAGGTGTTGACGGGAAGTTTGGCTCCATTCTTAGACCAGGTGAAGTTCGGTGCGGGGGCTGATTTGCATCTGGAAGAAATAGGGGGTTAGTATGGTGGCATAAGTAGTGTGTATCCAGCTGTGGACTGCTGTGGGCTGATAATATGGATATTTGAAAAGTTGGAATATGTATGATTTACTTGACATTATTGACTTGGATAGAACAGTATTGAATTAGTGTGAAGCTGGGCGTATCGGTGTCCGTAAGCCACAAATATGTATTTGTGTTACCTATAAATAGTTTTTTTAAGCCTGGGTGAATCTGTATGTGGGATAAGTTCCTGTCAACATAACCATGATGCCAAAGAAAGTCCTAAATTGGGACTACGATTTTCCAAATCAAAAAACAAATTCTACTCGTAAGTACAGACGCCAGCACATCAAGCTAACCGAAACTGTCAAATATTCTCAATCAACTTTGAGCCTTATGTTTCAGCGATAAAATTGAATATCTATTAAAGAAATTTGACAGATTGTAGTAGCTTGATGTGCTGGCGTCTGTTCATACTACCACATTTTGTTTTTGTTTTAGAATTAAAAGATTCTTTCAAAACCACCGTTTTGAAAGTAACTTCTTTATCAACATAAATACATTGGACGTAACGTTGAAATTGTAATTATTCGAATCTCAGTTGTGGCATTACTCTGTATACCCACCCCACCTAAAGCACGATTCAAATGCATCATCATTACACACTATGGCAACAAAGCTCGATCTAAGCTCAAAATTAGTACCATATCAATTACATTTTAAATCGTTTTGATCCTTTAATACCGTATTAGGCACAGGTGTACTAAATCTAACTGCCTGACTAATCCTCAGTTAATTAAATCGTAATTCTAACGAGCCATTCATGATTGATGCGCAATGATATTCAGTATTATCCTTGTTGAAGATTACTAGTGATCTTGTCTGAATCTAGTGATCATATTAACCCCTCCTACTGTGCTAAAAGGTTGTGCTGCAGGTTAAGTCTGGATGCGACTGGCACAGTAGCGTGGGGATTGGCACAAGGAAAGAGAGGCCTGTGTGCAGCTGACCTACTATTTAGCACTTTGTCATTAAAAGACAATGGACATTTACTTTTTGTCTTAGCGGTGTCAGCGATTACGTAATCATAATCAGATTTTTTTTTAAATATGTGTTACACAGTATAGGGAGAACTTAAACATAGAGACCAGGCTAGTTGGAAACCTTTCCATTCATATATCTTTCCCTCTGACAGTTCACGTCCTATTTGATCGTAATAACTCAGTCTTATACACCTACCACCTTTCTCACTGTCCCTTATATTCACAATCTTTTCCCTCTTAAGATAAGCAGATTTTATTTAATGTCGAACATTTTCTTTTGTTTTTTTTTTTTTATTTTTGATTACTGGAACACCACAACTACCTTTCTACTTATTAAGATTAAGATACACAAAATAAATAAAATTATATTGTAAGCACGTGCCAAAACCAATTTATTTTTCACGTTTATGCCCTGTAGCAGTATTTTCAGATAACAACAGTGAATAACGAATTAATTTTTTTTGAAAAAATACGTAGGTAACTTTTATATTATCCTTTCAATATAACTTTTTGCGTCTTAATAGCCATTAGTCAGACACCAGAGTCAAAAACCAGACTGGACTGCTTCTAACAAATTCCTAATAGAAAAGTTCAATAACAATTTGCCAGATTTGTGATTTAAGCACTTCCCCCTTCCTTCGAACCCAAGACCCACGCTCAGAAGTCGCCACAAGGGAACGGCGTGAGGCGTACGTTCACTTTTTAAATAAGTTAAAGTTTTGCAAAAACCTTATTTAAGAAAGTCATACATGACACGTGTGTATTATTGAAGGGCTCAAACGCCCTTACCATACCTTCATTACGGAGTAGTAAAATATCACTTACTTGCAAGTCAACCTCCCAACCTGTCCAACATTCGAAGCCGACTTCATCAGACTTGGAGAGCTATCCAACTCTGGCTTGAATTTCACCACCAACATAAGATCTTGCCTTGATTCACTTCCAATACCATTGTCCACCACACATTGGAAGTTCCCTACATCTTCTCTGGTCGCTTGTTTTATAACTAAAGTGCTGGTCAGGTTTCGAGGTTCGAATGTTACTTGGTTTGAGTTGATTTTGTACCCTTTTCGCTCCCAGCGTATGTTGTCGGCTGTTAACGGGTTGCCTGAAATTTAATAATTGTTGAAAGGTGGTTTCCCCTTATTGAGTAGCTGTCAATGGGAATAACAAATTATACATAACGTTATTTGATACGTATGTGTTCGTAAAATAAGTGAATTGTGCTATTCTTTTATGAAATTGCATCCGAATCTCAATGATTGCATTTGCAAAAAGGTTATTTACTTTCATGTAATCATTATAAGTAGGTTATGCCATAATTTGTACAGACGCCAGCATATCAAGCTACTACAATCTGTCAAATTTCTTTAATAGATTTTCAACTTAAGCGCCGTAGCATTAGGTTCAAAGCCGATTGGGAAAATTTGGCAGTTTCGAGTAGCTTGATGTGCTGGCGTTTGTACTAGGTTTTACTTTTCCCAATGGGAATATGAAAAAGTTTGTAAAAGCAATAGCAAGGTTTTAGGAAGTTTTTCAATAAAAATGTCTTGCTTTTCTTCAAAATTACCACAATCCAAACGCCAATAATGATAATACAACCAACTCACCATTCGCTGTGCAAGATATTGAAGCATCTTGATTGGGGCTCAGGACTTCAAGCTGTGTCATAGACTTTATACTCGCCGGATCTGCAATAAAACTCTCATTTAGTCTCATTTATTTCTTATAGCTTGATATGGAACATTACCTCTCATTACCTTCGATAAATTAATAAAATATAAGGAAAGAGATTCATAAAATTAAATAGGACATGTCTCAAAGTCCTCGATTGAAGACAGAAATCTCCATGTGACCTCGTTACGAACGAATTATTTAGTCCACAACTAGATATGAACAAAATAATAACACATTATTATGCCCTCAACAATATCAAACAAAAAGATGTTCACATAAACCTAAGTCCTACAATAAAATCGACAGATAGTTTAACTCAACAGTGCGCGCGGTGCCGTGTGCGTGCGTTTGTCCAAACCTGAAATCGTGAAAATAAATCAGTAGTTCCCTACATTTATGTTCGCATAACTCGTCAAAATGTAGGGAATACATGATTTTTTTTCGCGATTTTTGATTTAGTAAAAGTTGTTCATAATGATGAGAACAATGACCCCTTATGAGGTAGTACGTTACTTAAGTTACAGCTTGTATATACAAGGTTTACCCACACATAGCATTGCGCGCACAGATGAGTTGAACTATCTGTACCAGCGTCCACAAGGTATATTAAATCAAGACAAACCTAGTTCGCTCTCACAATTTAATAAACTACATAAAATGTTCTACATCTACAAAGTATTCAATTTCCTGCAGAGGAAGACCGCTTAAACGAATTAACTACAGAAGAAAGACGCAATTAACCTGCGGAACCTTTCTCTAAGAGACGGGGTTCCAAAAATCCTTCCAATTTGTTATAGCTTTTTTTATCGAATCACGAAACGACGCGTGCTCTTCCTGTGGTTACCAAGTGTACAAACACGATGTGAATGTGTGTGTAAGTGAACAAGCTCTCGGTACCGTACGAGACAATGGTGAAGTCGGAAACGTGTTTGCATGTTACGTGCTGACCCTATTCGTTTTCTCGCACACATTCACAACTTGGTTACCACAAGTAAAGCGCGCGTCCGTTCATGAGATTAAAATACTCTACCCTTTCCAAGTTTTATTGGCACATTATTGACAATAGTTGATCAATAATTCCGTTTGCGAAGCTATGAACTTTAATGTTGCGGGTATTGTGGAGCTATCATTATGTTTTGGAGGCAGGACAGGGCTTAGTTACGTCAAAGTTATATGAAATGTTCGATATAATGTTATTTTCCGCTTCGTGCCATATTTTGTAAGAGGCTTTGGGTGACATTTTAGCAGCGGTGTATTATATTTTGAACTAGCTTTTGGTCGTCGTTTCGCCCGCGTGGATGTCGGAAATATCCCACGGGAACGTACTACCGGGATTGGAAGTACCCTATATTGTAATCTTTGCTATTAAATATCTGTGTATCTTTCATCCGAATTCATACAGCCGTTTTTGAAAAATTGACAAAAATACTAAACACTATAATTTTCGATATAACACTAATTGTTCCCATACCTCGTAGCACCTACTTTTTCTTTCAAAAATATTTAATGTACAGTTTTGAATTTGTTACTATTATATTTCATTATATGTACAGCCTTGGCCAAAAGTATTAGGCACCCTACAAATGATTGCATTACACACATTTGGTATGAAAAATAAAACGAATTTTGCTGTCTATGTTTATATATTTATTAAAGCAATAAAACATATTAATATTTAGTGGATCCACCCTTCGCTTTTATCACCGCAGCAATCCTTTGGGGCATACTGCGTACGAGCTTTGTGCACTCATCAGGACTTATGGCATCCCACTCACTTGTTAAGGCATTTTTTAACGCTGCCTTTGATGTAATGCTATGCTCCTGTATCTTGCGCTTCAGTATACCCCAAAGATGCTCGATGGGGTTCAGATCTGGAGACTGCGCCGGCCAGTCCAGCAAGACAATGCTCTTATTTCTAAACCAAGCCATCGTGGTCGCCGATTTATGACATGGAGCATTATCTTGCTGGAATTTGACGCCGTCTAAGTTGGTGCCACCGAAAATACGCACCAACGAAGGCATCAACACAGTTTCTAGCACATTGATATACTTTTCACTGTTCATGCGGCCTTCGCAAACAAACATTTCGCCAACCCCATCGGCAGCCATGCAGCCCCAGATCATAATGCTGCCGCCTCCGTGTTTGACGGTAGGTACCACACAATATGGATGGTATTCCTCGCCGACACGCCGCCTCACAAACGTCACACCCGGCGTTCCGAATACCTAAAAACATTTAAAAAAAAACACCCATGTAGATTGGTTGTAATTCTTACAAAAGTTAATGAACTAATTAGTAAATGTTGTTGTTGTTTTATACCGATGATATAAAAACTTACCTCAAAGTTCGATTCGTCGGACCATACAACATTGGACCAATCTTCTTCGGTATAATGTTGGTGTCGTAGAGCCCATTCTAAGCGGATCTTTTTGTTATTCTCGGATAACAGAGGCTTCTTCCTGGCTTTACAGCCTCTTAAGCCCGCTTCTGTGAGTCTTCTTCTTGCCGTTCGAGAACTAATCGGCTTTCCAATGTTCTCCGATAGAGCCGCAGCGAGTTCAGAAGAAGTTTTTTTGCGGTCCTTGCGAGAGTCACGAATCAGTTTTCTGTCCTGACGCTCAGTAGTGACACGTTTTCTGCCCGTTTTCACTCTGTTTGTGTGAGAACCAGTCTCCGCGAACCTTTTAAGAGCAGATTGCACCGCACATCGAGAACATTTTACCAACTTGGCGATCTCTACCTGGGATTTGCCCTCTTCGTGTAGAATCTGGATTTTTATCCGTTTTTCTATACAAAGTTCACTTTGTTTAGGCATTTCGTAAAATAGACAGCCTCTACTTGACAAATAAATAACACACACTAGCTTCTTGACACCATGAACAGCGAAAGAAGACTGAGAAAAAAAAAGAAATATTTGTCATTAAATGCCATTTCCCACTAATTGCGGACCAGGTGTTTTATGGCACGTCAAAATTCCTTATTTATGGTTTTAAATAACATTTGTATTCACCTCATGGGCTATTGTTTAACAGATAGCTTTGTTTTTGCTATACTTTATTAGTAGCACGTGTTTTATGGGGGTGCCTAATACTTTTGGCCAAGGCTGTAGGTATAGCAGATGGAAAATCTGATAAAATTGGGTGGAGTATCAATTTATTATTCCCTTTAAAGCTAGTAACATAATATATTCGCGGCCGTAAATATAGCATATGGAGTTTGAGAAAATGTCTGGCTTTATAGAGCGTCGTCTATTCGAGAGAATATTGGTTTTCGTTAATATTAAGATTATTCAACACTCTAGTTTATGAAACCATCAAAAGTAATTACTTAAGGCATAAATAATTCTACGAGGAGATTCTACAACGTGTAACGTTAAATGCGCAAAACCTGAAAATAGTTTGACCAGAATAACGAGCAGAATTAATTGAACCACTTTTTAATATAGGTCACATTTAAAAAAAAATCTTCATTAAAAACGTTGCCGTGTCTATTTCTTAATAGGTCAAGCAAGCCAAGGTCAGCGCGGCGCAGCGGCCCGGTGACGACTCCTCCCTCGGTAAAGCGTCGTCGCAGACGCAAGAAACGATCAGAATGCCCAGTAAAACTAAAACAGCACATAAAACCTTTACAATTTTTTAATGACTTATTTTCTCTTTGAAATAGGTCAATTGAATTAAAAATCGGGTGGTTGGGTGGGTCTGAGGTTTTGCGCATTTAACGTTACACGTTGTATAATAAGAGGTACCCGGGTACCTTAAGCATTTTAAATTACACGTAAGGGTTAAAAATACTTACAATGTACAGAGACGCTGATATTAGCAACAGCCGCTCCTTGAGAGTTCACAGCTTCGCATGTGTAGATACCTGCATCATGTCGTGTCAGCTTTGTCATATTCAGCATACTGCCTTCTGATATTATCCTGTCATCTAGGGGGAAAAAGTGAAAAATAATTACCCGACCACTTCTAGTACTGCAATGTCATATAGGTAGATGAACAACTATTTTGATTAATTTGTCCTTACACGATTTTCGTAGATAAAATGTTATCGTTTGTGAATTGCTTGGTATGCTTCTAAACGATTATGATTTGGGAGTCTTAGATAGCAAAAAAAAAAAACTTGTTTGTCAGTGAGAGGTATTTGATGATATCCATGAACTAAATCCACATTATTGTTCCACTTTATAGAAACTGTTTAAACAATAATTTTCCTCATATTTTCGCCCTTTATGTTCATTGTTAGGTAACCCAATAGCCCGCATGCATACATGATACGAGTAGACAAATAGCTGTTTGTTCATTTTCTAAACTGTTTTAACCTTAATTCACTCAACATTCATATTAATACTCATTAGATCTATTTATTTATCTAATTTTTATTAGGTTCCTTATTTTTCTATTTATCATCTTTCACGTCATTTTTATGCAAATCAATTGTAATTTTAAATAACGAAATCAGAATTTAGTTTTCTCGTTTTAGATCTTACCTAAATCTGATCCAATTACGAGTTATTCAATTATTGTTCTATTTTGAGAATCAAAATGCATGGTATATACTTTTTGATTCTCTAGTTTACCTAATAATCACATTTATGCGGAAACGACGATAATGATTGACCACATCTATTTGTTTCAACTAAATACCATCCCAAAATGGTATTATTTTAAAGGATTAATAATAATATTGTTAATTACAAAGCAAACCCTCATAGGCTATCAATTGGGCTAACGATGCTTGATTAAAAGCTAAATACACATGATTGTATGCTAGAATTAAATCATTTGATTTGCGTGTTTTTGAATGTTACAGTCATTAGTGTTAGTAGCTTTTCAAACTACACACATCAAAAGTGTCTAGGGATCATGTACATTTTAGAGAATTGCCGCAATTGAGGATTATTATTGTAACTTTTTGGATCGTTATTGATTCTTTTCAGTTAATTTCACTAACTGAATAATGAGTTGTCTTTAAATTTTGATTAAAAAATGAAAATCAACTGTCAATTAGGATTCCTATAAAAGTGTGTTTTTACAAAACCATTACAAATTCTGCATCGGAAGTGAAAATTGCATCGATATGGAGAGCCGATATAATTTGACAAGAGAAGAGATGATGAGAGCCGTCGGAATTTTGCAAGCTGGTTCCAGGCGACGTACTGTGGCTTTCGCTCTTGGCACTACACAGAGCGTCATAACCGCCTCTGGACACGCTATTGTGTCACGAACAGTGTGGCCGAGCGACATGGAGGACGATCTCACATCATCACATTTTCGATGAATCTCGTTTCGGTATGAGGCCGGACACAAGACGTACTCTAGTTTGGAGGACCTCTGGACGTCAAGAATGTTTGAAATTTTGAGGAAGTTCATTCATATGGAGAGGGAACAATAATGGTTTGGGCCGGTATTTGGAACGGCGGAAGAACCGATCTCATTTGGATCAGGGGCAACTTCGGTGTTCAGATTTACGCGGAGAGGATTGTTTCAAACGTGATCATCAATTTGCGAAGTCGGTTGGGTGTTTCGTTTCGACTAATGCATGCCAATGCACGTCCACACACGGCTAGAGTCATAACACGTACTCTTGCTCAATCGCCAGACCCAACCCAATTGAGCACGCATGGGATATGCATAAATAAAGAGTAATAAAGAGCTCTGCCGAGTATGGATACCGTGCCTACCCCACAACAACTTTATGACTTGTTAGAAAGAACGTGGGCGGCCACATCTCAAAGTGATTTTGATGAACTGGTTTTAAGCATGCCAAATCACTGTGATTGTGTGATTCGTGTTAGTGGTGGAAACACAGATTATTACTTTTTTTTTATATTTACAATAAATAAATTAAAAACCCTCATTTTGCCATTTAACTGACGATACTAACTTAGGTTAATTTCCCACAATTTGCAAAAATTGGAATTTCTACTTATTTTTTACAAAATATAGGGATAAGTTGTTAACTTAAACATAGGAATTAAAGTAAGAAGCTAGTCTGGAAGACTAAATTTGGTAAATATTAATTGAGTAATTTTTTATAGTTAAAAATGTACTAGATACCTAGACAATTTTGATGTGTGTGTTTGCGTTATTGGTAATTGTTCTGTTGTAGTTTATTAGGAATTCAAATAAAATAGAATGATACTAATAATTTTATGTTTTACAAAAGTAGGCCTTCTATGGCATATAGCAATTGGTAGTTTTTGAAACGATTAGTTAATTACAAGGAATTCTCATTAGACCTGTCCGAATTCTTAGCTAGGAGAGGTAGAAATAAACAAATTTTTAATTACCTCTCCAAATTACATTTTTCTGTTAATCTTTTTTTTAACTATTCGGCTTCCAAGAACTATGATTTTTAACTGAAGAATCTCATAATTTAGTTTTCTAATTAAATAATTTTCTAGAACGAATTCAGGACAAATCTGTTCTGTAAGCTTTGAACTGCCAGAACATTTTCTGTAAACCAATCTCAAGTCACGATCTATTTATAGGTAAAGAGTTTTTTCTTTATTATTTTTGCACTACTTACTTCCAGTACTGTAAGAAGACTGCGTGATAGGCAGTCCGTCCTTTGTCCAGGTATATGTGATACTCCCAGGATTGCCATCAGCTCGTAACACTATGATAAGCGGCTCATTTTCTACTCCAACTGTCGTGTAGGGCGTAGTCTCATCGAATATTGGCGCGTCTAGAAATAATAGTTTTGGTTAGTTGGTTGAACAAAATTCAAAGTGTGCTCGACATAGCAAAGCATCTTGCTTCACGTTTGTCCAAACTATTATAACGAGAAGCAGTATATTCTACACGTTTGAGAATAACAGCAACGGACTAGTCCTGTGTCGGTCATTCAAACGAAAGGTCAAACTGGGTTTACCAATTGATCACTTTCTATCATCACTGATAAATATTCCTTTAGTTTAAGGTCATCATGAATATTAGGTAACCATTTGTGCATGATACTATATTTATATAGCCTTCCAACTTCGGAATTTAGTAACGATATTTACGCTCAGCACATTAAAAGTTACAGAAAATACATCTTCCCAATACTTACATAAAACTTTTAGCGGCAGCGCATCGTGGACACTCCTCTGTAACGCTTCGTTCATGGCCTGACAGGTATATACGGCACCGTTCAGATCCTTGGTAATAGTGAGTTTTAGTTCTATCGTGGACACTGTCCCTCCGTGGAGGCCTTTCGTCTTCTTTGATGGTAGGCCTGGAAATTAAGAAGAGGTTGTAACTTCTGAAACTGGTCTTGGGTTATGATATTATAACCAACTCTCCTCCCCTCGAATGTTTGTTACTACATGTATTTACAATAATTAAATCATGGATTATCGACCAGATTCTAAAATACAGCTTATTTGAAGTAACTTTTAATTCTCAGGCTATTTTTTTCACACTGAAGTGAATTACAGCGGTGGAAAGTTTATTGAACGTCTTAAAGCTAAGTGACGTTAAATAATTCGGGGGTTATAGAAGGGATTCCCATTTAATTCTATTCTGTGAATAGAATAAAATACTCTTTATTATGTACACCATATGAATTACAGACATAAATATAGAAATTAAAACAAAGGGTAAAAAAAATTACGCAAGTTTTCGCCACTTTCGGCAAACGGTATTTTAAGAAGTTGTAGAAAAATAGACCTAAATACAAGAGTCATTTGACTTATCGACACATTGCTCTCATTTGAACCCGCCCTAAGATGGACCCTCAGGACAAGTTGGTCAAAATTACAAATACTGAAACAAAATGCTAGAAAGTGACAGACCATTCCAGTAACTCTGCTAGCTACATATTGACGGCTTACTAGTCCGACGCAGCCATGTAGCGGAATCGATTTGCTACGCACGGCTAAATCACGAATGTGTACAGACAAGGGATTTACATGCAAAACAGTGTGAACAGAGTCCTGTATTGCTTAGTTAAATTGTCAATGAAGATTCGCTTTGGGTCAATAAGACTATTTATGAAAGAAGTTTATTCGTGATTTTGCCATGACCCTCACTTTTTTTTTCACAAGTGTTGGGTCTGTGATACCTACCAAATAAGTAAAAAATATTGTATACTACATGTAACTTTTTCTTACAGGTAGGTTAACCTAAATAGAAAATCAAAGATTGAAGACATCAAATGGAAGGACATGGCCAAAATAAAATGAAAATTGGCTTTTAATGTTATATACAGGAACACTAATGATAACAATAATAAAAAAGACTAATGAGTTTAACAATCCAATCAAGTACATTTTTGAATCAAAAATCTATATCTATTTGAAACATTTGGGACGCCATATGCTATGCCAAACTCCAAATAAATTGTGACACGGGCAGGAGACTAGTGATCGAAATGGCTAGTGCAGCACTACAAAGCAACTGTTTAGTACATCTTTCCACTCACCTTGTACTGGTATTCCATCTCGCCACCACGAAAGTGTCGCAGGCGGGTTACTGCTGGCCGCGTCACAGAAGAGAGTGGCTTCGATTCCTACTTTGAGCTCTTCTGGTTCCACTCTCACTTTCACTGCTTCGGGGGCGACTGTTGAAAGACAGTTATTTTAAAGAGATATTCGGACAAACTCGGGATGGGTTTTTGTATAAAACTGAGATTATCGTGTTCTTTAATCTTATTACTATATCCTACACAGGGAGTGAGATCTGCAATTAGACTGTTTTTGGTAGGTATGTTACCAAGTTCATTTTAACGCTGATTTTGGTATGATTAACACAAAATAAAGCTCATTTAGCTATCTTTTACTAGGTTTACACTACTATGGGTGACCGCCTGAGACGGTTATTTAATAGCTGTCTCCGTACAGGCGTTTTCCCCTCCGGTTGGAAGGAAGCTGGATTGGTTCTACTGAAAAAGGAAGGCAGGGCCGCAGAGTCTCCCTCTGCATACCGTCCCATATGCTTGCTTGATGAGTCTTCCAAGCTCTTTGAAAGAGTGGTTGCTGAAAGGCTCGTCGAGCACCTGTCGCGAGTTGGTCCCGACCTTGCTGATAGCCAGTATGGTTTCCGGCAGCGGCGTTCTACCATAGATGCGATTCTTCGCGTCCGCGCACTGTCGGACCAGGTGGTTTCCCGCGGTGGGGTGGCGTTGGCGATAAGTTTGGATATCGTCAACGCCTTCAACTCTTTACCCTGGGGTGCAATTAGGGAGGCACTGATACATCATGAAGTGCCTCCCTACCTGCAAGGCATTGTCGGGGCATACCTACGCGACCGGCACATTCGCTATGTGGGCCGGGACGGCAGCGTGCAGCGGAGGGAGATTACGTGTGGGGTTCCGCAGGGGTCGGTTCTAGGTCCTCTTCTGTGGAATCTAGCATACGACGCGGTCCTGCGTGTCGATCTCCCCGTCGGCGTTAATATCGTTTGCTACGCAGACGATACTCTGGTATTGGCCGGCGGGGACACCTTCGAGGATACCATCCAGCTTTCCGAGCTCGGGGTGGCAAAAGTCGTGGCGTCAATCCGCGGGCTGGGTCTGGAGATAGCGCCTCAGAAAACTGAGGCATTATGGTTTCATAAGTTGCCGAGGGGCAGAGAGCCACCCAGCTCGTTGGTCCAAGTTGGAGATGCGCAAGTCCAGGTGGGGCGATACATAAAGTATCTTGGCCTCACCCTGGATGGTCGGTGGGGCTTCGAAGAGCACTTCGAGCGCCTGGTTCCCCGGATCGAAAAGGCAGTGGGTGCTTTGCACAGACTGCTGCCCAATCTCGGGGGACCTCGGGAGGAAGTTCGCCGCCTCTACGCGGGTGTCGTGCGATCGATGGTCCTTTACGGGGCGCCTATTTGGTCAGGTAGACTGTCAGGCGTCCGACGCTGCAGAACTAAAGTAAATAGACTGCAGCGGAAAATGGCCATTCGTATCGCACGAGGATACCGAACGATATCCTTTGAGGCGGCAACTCTCCTGGCACGCTTTCCGCCGCTGGACATCCTGGCGGATATGGATGCGAAGGTCTACGACCAGATTCAGGATATCCGCCAAAACGGGAATAGTGTGCCAGGAAGCGCATTCGTAAGGCTGAGGCGGCAGGAACGGCGACACGCACTCGAGCGGTGGCGCGAGCGGCTACAGCAGCCGCAATATTCGTGTAAGCGCGTTGTCGAAGCCGTTTTGCCGCACTTCGAAGCCTGGCTGAAAAGAGGGGAGCGCATCTCCTTCAGGCTCACCCAGGTGCTCACCGGACATGGTTGCTTCGGTGAGTACCTGAACAGGATTGGGCGAGAGGCCACGGCAAATTGCCACCACTGCGATAGCAGCCTGGATTCCGCGCAACACACGCTCGAGGAGTGCCCTGCGTGGGCCTCCGAGCGGCGGGTCCTGGTTGCCAGGATCGGGCGAGACCTGTCTCTGCCAGCAGTAGTGAGGGCTATGCTGGCAGAGACAGAGAATTGCATGGAAGTAGCCTCCTTCTGTGAGACCGTGATGGTCAAGAAGGAGGCCGCTGAGCGGGATCGGGAGAGGGCTGATCCTGCTCGGAGAAGGAGGCGTCGGGGAGGCAACCGCCTTGGCGCCTAATACGCCGAAACCCGCTTACCAGCCAAGGTAGGTGGACCTCTGGGGTCGCGGGCGCACAGAGTGGGGACTCTGTCCGCCCACCAAGTGACCCCAGGGAAGACGGTAGCACAGTGGTCACGTGCTGCCGTGCATAGCGAGGCTCAGGGGAGGCCCTTTTACAGTCTCCCCGGGGATGTGCCTTACAGGCGTTGCACGGGGGGGTTCCGGAATTGGTCTTTTAAGAGGAACCGGGACTACCCCTAAGTGCTGATGGTGATCACCGGGGTGGTTTTAGTGAGGTAAAAATCCCACACTCCCCGACCTCCCTCCCCAGAGGTCGGGTGCCTTTTGAAGGTTTCCCCCCGAAAACAAAAAAAAAAAAAAAAAAAGGTTTACACTACTATATTTACTACAAACTCTTTCAGGTGCATTGCCAAAGTTATTGGTACTAAGAATAAATAATAATAATTATTATTATTTATTCTTAGCACCAATAACTTTTAGGGTATTTATAAAGGGGGGGGGGTATTTATAAAGGAGGGGGGGCTGGTATTTATAAAATAGTAGCTTAGTTTTGGTGCTAAACATTTCGAAATTCATCAAATGTATAATTAGATTCTAAAAATAAACATATAACAGGATTCATGTACGGTAGTCGAAAACTTTAAACTACGTGCCTGGCAAAGTTTCCACTACTTATATGCTAGTCAAAGACAACGTGAACCCAATTTGTAGGAGTACAAAATCAGCTGTAATCTTTAGTCAGTCCTCAGTAAACATTCGACACGAATTCTCTTGAATAGTAAGGAGTTAAGATAATATATTTTGCAATATCCCTTACGGTAGATTCCCCAGTTGTTTCATTTACTATTTAGAGAACCAATTAACTCCTGGTTTCTGAAATCTTATTCAATTCACTCAGTGATTAGATTGGGTATTGTCATTTCGGCCAACCCATTTCACAGCAAATTGACTGCAAAGAGACTTGATGAATGATTAGCGGGGTAGTGGCGTAACACATAAAATGGTTATCCATCGCAACGCTTTTCATTAGGACAGTTTAGATACATTCTTTGCGTTATTTACGTTGATGAGCAGACAAATTTTTCAAACCTATGAAACAATGGATTAGAAATTTCCTTCAACATTGCGATTGAAAGTGTGTTGCACAATTAGGTTGCTGGATTCGGATACTCGAGTGTCTCACAATCGCTTTCATAGTTTTTTTTCAAGACTTTCATCGGGATTGACATACGTTTTTCGGTCAGTCCCACGTATTTTTGACTTTTTCTCTTTTGTCTCGGCCGTCAGGGCCTTCGTTAAGTCATAACTATTCTGTTACGAAAAAAGGATGTTGCTCTCCGCCCTGTATAGCTCCATCATGGTCCCATGCTGGAATAATGATCTATCTAACACCTCGCAAAACCTTAGGGCTATGAAATGAATTATAGTTATACTTACAATAAACATTCAGTGTAACAGTCTCAAACAGCGGTATCTCTGTAGCGCTGTTGGTCGCCTCACATCTGTACTGAGCTTGGTTGTCAGTCACGTTCGTCAGAATCGAGATCTCGGCAGACACTGAACGCTCAGTCGTTTTTGTTACTGAGTGAATCTGAAATAGAAGAATAATGTGAGTTTTTGAAGATCCAAAATCTAGAGTATATTCTTTTGAAGTCTCATTAGTTTTAATCTACGCTTAGCAGACGGAAAGGCGATCGATGTATACTGATATATAGCAAACAGGAGGACGCTGCCCCTAAAGTCTTGAAGTAACTCATATGAGCTGCCCATCTTCTTGTAGAAATCGTTTAGTCGCATTTCGCTACATCTTGAGTCCTAAAGCTACTAACAACATCATACTAAAAACTTTCCTCATCACGTATCCCTCATTTCTTTGCCCCATACCTGCTACCTCTTATAACTTCTCGACCACCGGAGCCACTTTCAATTACCTCTAACGTCCTCGTGTAGTTCGTCATAAAACGAAATAGACCAGTCGATATTCGCTTTGCTCTAGCATTTTGCAATATTAATATTTTTGGACCTAAATAATTTCGCTTTCATATCGGAATGGTTCGGAAGCTTTCATTGTTTCACTGTTAAGAATAGTTTAGTGGACTGGAATGATTCGATAGTATATAGAGATATCGATACTCGAATGAAATGTATAAATATTGTAATAACTATCTCTTTTGTTCAAAATATTTCACTCGACTATCTTGTTGCTATGGGCAATTTGATAATAGTTTATATCGTACTGTATTTGGATATTAAAATGGCGCATTTAACTGTATGTCACACTTTCATTCTGAGATATTATTTTGACCTCGTATAGGACTTTTTGTTTTTATATATAGTATGTTTATCTCACGAAGCGACGCACGCTTTACACACATTCACAGCGTGTTTGTACACCTGGTTACCACAAGTAAAGTGCGCGTCGTTTCATGAGATAAAAATACTTTACTGTTGTTTTGATTTATTTTTGTGTTACAGCATTGTGTCTCAATCAATACTTTTCCTTTCTTTCTAGTTTTAGAAAAAGTTTAACTTTGTAGAGCGTCATCCCTGTCGCTCATACCAGTTTTACAGTCTCTTTCTAAAACTCGATGTGACATATTAACAGCCAGCGCCTGTATCCGTTTTACCACCACACAGCTTTGATGTATTTGGATCTAAAGGCTCATACCCTTTAGATCCAAATACATCAAAGCTGTGGGTATCGGTGAAATTACTGTAGAGATAACAACTTTATCTCTATGATAGGCAACACATAATGATTTTAGTACCTATCATTAATTGTATCGCATACGGGAGCACGACGCTGGGCACAGGTTTAAAGCAATGCTGTGTAAGACGCTGGTCGAAGTGATCATGGTCGCGGTTGTAGTAACAAAATGGGTCGGTGGGCTTAAAATTCTCGCTCACGGAGCGACCATGATCTTATGTTTCAGTAGTTTTTTTTTTATATAAAATTTTTTATTTTTCACTTTTTAGTTATATCTACCCCAATCAAATTCATATAAACACTACTTGCTATGTAAATATCAGTGACAGGAAGCTGCATCTGCGTTTATAGGGTACAGACGTGATGTTATGTTGTGCGATTGCGTAAACAATGCATACATATGCGATAGCAGCAATCGCGGTTGTTTTACTGGTATTAATTATTATTATAATAAAAAAAAATTATAACCTTTGTAGTGAGTACAGGCGTGATATTATGTTGTGTGATGGTTTAACAATGCTTAGATATGCTATAGCAACAATCGCGGTTAATCTGCTGTTATTTATTGAAGAGTTCCCCCGATTTCTACAAGATCCCATCATCAGATATTGAAATGGTGACAATGGGACCACACGGGTAGCACCAGCTTTCAAATAAAAAAGAATCATGAAAATCCGTTCACCCAGTCGGTTATTATGAGGTAACAAACATAAAAAAAAAAAAAAAAATACAGTCGAATTGATAACCTCCTCCTTTTTTTGAAGTCGGTTAAAAATGTTAGTTACTGCGAGCATGGTCGCCAAGTGGATGGTCAGTATTAAAGCTCGCTCCCACAACCAACATTTCTGACTAACCAATCCTTCCTCCACGACATCAGCTTTTCTTTGATAACTCGTGCCTACTTGACAGCAGTAGAACTTACCTTTTTATCATTCTTAAACCACGTAAGTGTAGCCAGAGGATTGCCTCCCGAAGATATACATGATAATCTCTGAACGGTTCCAGCAGATAGGGTGGTCCCAGGGACGTATCCGGTGATCATAGGTGCTGTTGGAGGATCTGAAGCAAAAGAGAGAGAAGTTATACGGGTGACCGATCACTTTCTAACCTGGGATGGTGGTTGACTTAACTTTTGGTTCAAAAATAAATTTGTTACTTTAAGCTTTTTCAAGTTGGAGTGCTACGATAAAATTGTACAGTATTTATTAAGTTAGGGTATGTAGTTAAAATTGAGAGTATTCTAGCTGAATGTATCACACGTTTCCACGACGTTTTAAATATTTTTTTGGTGTCTAACTAAAACTTTGCTATCAAAATACTCATAACGACGGAATTGTTACCAGTTTATCGGACAAACAAAAAGTACAAATTTTCCACTCTAGTTTTATTACTACGCTAGAGTAGACCATACAGTTTTATAACTAATAAACCAGCATGTTTTCGATCAAAATTATCCTTATTTTACTCCATTAACCATTAACCACAAATTAGCCTCCCTTATAAAATTACGCAAATTGGAGCCTCGAGGCTCACCGCTTGAGTGGTCACCCATCAAAACATAGGCCTCGTTCGTTCAACTTAACCCCCAAGATCGAAAACACAATTAAAAGAGGATCTGTTTCATTGCCCTGTCATTCCTTTGCCTTAATTATGTAGTTAATAATCATTAATTATCTGTATGAAATGACAGGCTAGGCGTGAGTAGGAATTGGTTGTAAACTTGCGGTTTTGCAGTTGAGTCGTGCGACTTTTACGTCGTTTTTTATAACTTGCATTTTCTAGTCAGTTTTTAAGCTCTAAATTTAAAATGTATTAGTTAAACTATCGAAACTATTGCTTCGTAAGTCAGCATCAGTTTTTGTTTGATTTTGCCGACCATTATTTTTTAAAGTAAAAATTTATCCGTAAAAGGACAATTGTTTTTTTTGTTAGTCTATTTTGTGTCCCGAAGGTGGTGTGACGATCTGATGACGTTTGCAGGGCCAACATGGCCAGAGGAGATTCTTTTTTATAAATGCATGAAAATTCTTTTCATCCTGAAACATAATAGTAAAATACATTTTTACAATAATTTAAAAGCAATGGCCAGAATATTTATTTTAAAAAATAGAAAAAAAAACATAATTTCAGGTTTTTTTTTTTAACACGACCAAAAAATCGAATTTTGACAACTATGTCGCGAGTCAGTAACTACCCTTGCAATTATAAATTATAAGGAAGGGTCTAGTCACGGAACGGTGATTAAAATAATGGGTACAGCCCTAGTTTAGGGATGTTCCTAATTGGATACCATGTACGTGTTTGTATAACATTGTAATTATACTGTGAGCTTCGCTGAGTTTATTAGGTTTAGGAAAATTGCAACATTTCCGCATAGGTAAGAATATATGGTGTACAATGTCCAAATTTTATTGCAGAATAATTTATCCATGTGCTTTATCATCGAATGGCCTCGTTAAGGAAAATGCCAATATAAACCCATTTATTATGTTTTTGTTAGTTCATAACACTGAACAGTAACATAATAATTCATAAACTGTAGAATAGAATACTCTTTATTATGTACACCATATAAATTACAGCAACCGATAACCGCATTTAAATCTGTTACGTAGTTGAGAAGAACAACGCGGTCACATAGTCAGACACGAAAAGCGACTTGACGTTATAATACGCATAGATTTATCCAAAACCCAATGCGAGTGCGGTGCTCCTGAACAAACTATGTTTCATCTGCTAGTGTCCCCAATGTCCGTTCACCTGCACCCTTGACGATCTGAACAATGCTTCTAATGCCGTAGTAAACCTACTGGGCCCAAACAATAAGAAACTTAGAGTCATAGGTGTACCATCGAATCGAAAATAAGAAGATTCAAAAACCCAAATATCCTTAATACGAGTCCAGTCGGACCCAAAAAACCTTCAAGCAAGGACGTAACCAGCCGAAATAACTAGAGATTTACCCAATAAATAACCGTTCGCCGTATCAGATAGCGGTTACGGTGATATTCTCGTCACGTGCCCACTGCAATCAGGATTCATGCGACAACCTTGCTGGAATATACGGGAACAAAGTTGGGGAGGGCCCGGTACGATTTTCTCTGCGTGACCTTGGATTAGAACTGGGGATAACTATTGTATTTGTTGAGGTGTGTGGGTTCAAATAAAATGTATCATAGACAGCCTAACAAATTTAAATGTACTGGCAAATATTATCATTGCATCCTGAAATTGCAGCATTTCATATTTAACATAAAACATGTATCAGTAGATTTGAATAATCTATGTATTATCCATACCTGCGTTTTCATATCTTCAAAAGTACGCCAGCAAAAAAAACTATAACCCGTTCAAAGCGCAGCTTCACCTCTCAAACTCAATACCCTTATGTTTACAAGCACTCACAAAAACTCGCGATCCTAATTTGCTCTCGCTCGTAAGCTGTTTCACGATACTCTATATTAACAAGAAAACTGTCAGATACTAAAACAGCTGATATTGAGAAGTTTCAGACTTTTTCAGTCACAGAACATTACATACAGAAGGTCGGCTGCATACTAAATGATAAATGATTTATTTTCTGTAAGTAGGTTTGTACAAACACTTTTACATGTCAATCATATTTTTTTAAACTAGATGAGGTCGGCGTTTCCTATCTGACTACTCTGAGAAGAAAGGCCGAAACAAACTCAGAGGTCACAGTCTCTTTTAAAGTCCAGACATAATATTGGTCAGATAATGTGAAGACCATGTAGATTGGTGTCTGAAATGGTCTTTTGAGTAAAGAACCACACAGATTGAGCGGACCTGTCCAGTCAGTGCACGCAGTCACTACGAACGACAATGCACGCACACATAGACACGCTTTACGAACAGCGAATGCAAGTGCACTCGCGACCACCATTCGTTTGAGATTGACATACGTACGCGTCTATGTGTGCGTGCGCCTCGTTTTATGGATCCGATTTTTTTTCTGTACCTATTACTTTTTTTTTGACAATAGATACTTTAATACACTACAAAATAATCTATACCAATAGTACTGTAAAATTATTGATTAATACCACTAATAATACAATAATAATAATACTTATTCTGTGTTTCAGTCTTCAAAGTTCTCTGACCTCAATGCTGAACAAGTATTATATTAAATTTAAGAGACTCGAATTTTGAACGTGCAAATTAAATGCAGTAAAGTTTTCTGAAGATATTATTATGATCACGTTTGAAAAGGCTTGAGGCGTAAGAGTAGGTAGAAATATGACTTTTCAAAATGATTCTGAATTAAATACAACTGTGAAATTTTAATAAAAAAATAATTATGTATATGCAGTGGTATTCTCTGAAGATTTGATTACGTTTAAAGGTTTAAGACTTGAACAATTTTATTCTTAATCATGAAAAGCAGATCTTGCTATTATTTCATATGCAATTATTAGACATTAATTTGATAAGACCCAGTACAACTCATTTTTATAAGATATCTATTAATTTATTCTTTACCGATTGTGTATTTGTTACTATTTGCTACTTAATTTAATTCAATAATGTTTGTTATTCTAATGTAATTCTGACATTTTGGATTTGGCTAGCCGAGCAATAATGTATGTGTGTTGTATTTGTATTTTTATCTATTTTTGTTTTATATGGGTCACAGATCTGAAATAAATGAAATTATGATTTTAATGAAAGGTCAATAATGAGTTACTCAGATTTCAGCCAGAGTGAGACCTGACAATATTATAATACTTACGAGTATAAGTATATTTGTGTTTCTGAGGAGTAATTAGTTAGTCGATACCTTCTTAAGCATCCTGTATTGTTATATAATAATCAACCTGTATTTACACATATTCTAATTACTTTTATATCGTTCGTAATATTTGTTATACCCTGTTTTTAAATCCTCATATTTAAAAATGTAACTTATTTGTAAAATAAAATAAAAGAAATAATAATTTAAATGTTTAGGTCTGTGGATGGGTGACCATCTTCACATACCGAGACCCGTCCATGCCTCGGAAAGCACGTTAAGCCGTTGGTCCCGGCTGTCATTCGTGGATCTTTGACAGTCGTTACGGGTGTCAGAAGCCCGAAAATCTGACAACCAGTCTTACCTAGGGGTATCGTATTACCCAGTAACTGGGTTGTGGAGGTCAGATAGGCAGTCGCTCCATGTAAAATACTGGTATTCAGCTGCATCCGGTTAGACTGGAAGCCGACCCCAACATAGTTGGGAAAAGGCTAGGCAGATGATGATGAGGTATTGTACGTTATCCACCAACCCACACTCCTCCCGTCCCGTCACTCTCCTCGTGAGGGCGTGGGCCATAATCTACCACCGTTGATTATGGCCCACTCCCTCATACAGAGAGGAGGCTTGTGTCCCAGCAGTGGGAATATTATAGGCTGATTAATATTTACGTTATACCTACTAATTTCTGTATTCTAAAAGAGCCTTTAAGATGAAAATCAAAACAGTCCACAAGTTGGTAATCCACGATCCCATTACTTCTTAGCACACAACTCTACAAGTTAAACCGCCATAAACGCAATAGTATAACTGTTAATAAATAAGCAAGAAATCGTACAAAACGTAAGTAACAGCATTCCAGTATGATTAATGTTTTTACATACATATATACCACTGATGTAATAGAGGTATGTACGTCATAACATAGGATCGAGGAAGTGGGCGCATGACCGTTGTTTCGTTTGTGCGTATGTTTTTATTGAGATTGGAGACTCAAGGACTGATTTTGATGTGATCGATCAGGTTTTGAATTCGGAAATATTATCACACTAATATTATAAAGGCGAAAGTTTGTGTGTGCTTAATGTTTGTTACTTCTTCACGCTCAAACGGCTGAACGGATTTGGATGAAATTTGGCACACAGATAGTTTATAACCAAGATTAACACATAGGATACTTTTTATCCCGATATTCCTACGGGTTCGACAGTTATGCGGGTGGAACCACGGGGAGCAGCTAGATAGTAAATATAGCGAGTTTCAGATGAAGAAATGGTCATATTGTTCTTCTTTTCGTAGAGACGGTAGATATACATCTATATTTTACTTGCTTGGGATTATCAGGCCATAAAATCTGTTTTTGTGGGTGTAAAAGTCAATAAGTTTTGAAATGTGTTCGTATGTTTTTATTTAATGAAAGATTTCTCATTAAGAAAGGGAAGGAGGTTTGGTCATCATACGAGTACTTGCTCATTGCAGGCTTTTGAATTCAAATAAATAAATCAAGTTTTCCTTTGCTTCAATACAGCTAAGTTATGAAATAATTTCCATAATTTTATTGAAAAAGGTATTTGTAATACCACTTTTTGATAAGCAAAATTCATAGTTGGTACACATGAGGCAAGTGCCCAATATAAGACCAACTTCAACCACAAGAGAACCCACGTTCCATCACTAGTATATAGACATTATTATGTATATTTCCTTCAATACCAACTAATGTGTTCACTATATTGTGACTTGAATATGTAACTCACAACATGATTTCACTAAGTAATGCCGTCATTTTTATTCAACCTAGTTTCTCGGATTATTTTATATGAAGGTACGGGTTTCTAAGCTTTATAACGTGGCAACACGCCTGTGTTCAGAGAGGCAGAGATGTTTCTATGGTTCATCATCACCATTATCATAATCTCAGTCGAAAGACGTTCTCTGCTGGACATAAACCCCTTCCAACATATGATTTGACATATATATTTACTTCGTGGATTACTAGTCCCATGTACTTGGATTTTAAGCAGAGCAGTGAGTACAAATGCCTTGTTATTTGTCTGAGATTTGTGTCTGTAAATACAACCTTGATGAAAGAGAAAATAAAGGAGAAAATAATGCTGCAAGTCTTTAAATTATTGTATGCCTAAAGGTGGGTCATAGATGTACTTCACTTTATAAACAGTAACACCAGATTTTTACCTGTGTACCACAATAAACAATTTGAATTTGAAAGTAAAGAAATTAAAAAAAAATCCTAATTTCTATTCCTCTTAAAAATAAGCTCCATAAACTCTCTTCCATCTCAGCTTATCCTATAAAAATATCATGCATTGTATTATCACAATCACCGTATTACCCATGAACCGTCTTCACAACTTCAATCGGGCATCAAACTAGCTACCCTGTCATGTTATCGATACCATTAATCATTGAGATAACAGGGTTATCCTCGAAGGAATCAGTTGATATGACGGATGGGTTGTACACTGATATTGATAAATAATTCATTACTTGTTTCAGGTTTAACCATATACAGTATTATTTATAAACCCCTCCCAAATTTTAATCAATTGCCAAGCAACTGATTAGGAAAATTATTATTTATAAACGCTATTTAGCGCTAAGAGGTTGCTAAGCAATTGATTAGTACCTGTCAGAATTAGACGCCACTGGAGCACTGTTAAGAGAACGCTAAGAGTCAAGATGGCGGATTTTATTTGTATCAGCTGATCGATTCAATAGTATCTATCATTGTGCTTCGAGGTTATTTTGTTCACAATATCGAGTAGTACGTAAATATGGATTTCGAGAATCTTTTGCTGGAAATCTCAATGAGGTGGCTCAGTGCTCAGGAGGTTTGAAGAGAATGAGTTCGTGAAGAAGCTCATCAAAGATAGTGATTATTCAATGTGTTATCCCATGTGGCCATGTGCTACCTTATGACGCCAGTTCTAAGGTACAGAACTAAAGAAAAGCCACGTTGTGGCAGTCACATACAAATGATAAGAGACATTTCGTAGATACGATTTATTTTGATACATAATAATCGTAGACTGTACAACTAGTGCATGAAAGAAGCCATTTGACCTCGAGACGGTGTGGCTCGGGTGGATAGTTAAGTGCAGGGGGTAAAACGGCTCATTTATGCCCGAGTACACTCTGCTTTTCACTTCGATTGCGAGAAAATCAAACAGGCATAAAGTGTACATAATGTTCAGTGTTCAAAAATGATGTAAAATTGAAGAAGAGAATAGCTAATTCCCGCCACGAAACATTTTAAAAGATTTTTTTTTTTAATTTTCAACATGATGTGTCATTCGACTTGGGTACTTCATACTGCCAAGTCATTAAAACGTTTCTTTGCGTTATTAAATAATAAATGACAGCAATTTTCTCTGCTTTTATTATATTAACGATAGAAAACACGGAAGTGATATAAATTAAAGCAAATGAAATAAAAGAACGACTTTAAGCTGCGACATTTTATTGTGCGTGTGGCTGTTGGGCCAATTATCTTAGGGCTTAAAAAAAAATACTTTATGCACTAGAGCATAAAAAGCAACTTTACCTATGTCGCCTACGCACAACATAAAGACGAACTTTTAGAGCATAAGTGAAAACTACATTGGTTTTTATTCTATATTCATTCAAACTCAAACTCAAAGCATTTATTTAAAATAAACCAATTACAGACACTTTTGAAATGTCAAGGGTTGGTCAGTCAGAAAGATGAAGCTAATTTCCCGTTCCAAATTCCTTGTTTTTGTTTTCATATACTCCAAAGACATGGGTGCCGTTTATTTCTCATGTTGCCTTTTCACGTAGCATGGTCTTCTCCCTCGCCATCTTTGCAAGGTTGAATAGTTGGTGCTAGGTACTAATACTGACTTTAAACAAGTATAATAATGGTTATTAAAAGACACTGAAACCCCGTTACGAAAGCAGTAGGAAGTAATACAATGTAGACAAAAGTACCCACTTACTTTTCTAAAATAGCAATTTCATGTTAACAAGCACAAAGGACATGGAAATACAGATCAATTATCAGCTACTGCTTTAACATTAATTTGGTCATTTTATATTAGTAAGTAGATATAAATTCAGTGATACCTTTTCCTGTTTACTCCAATTATTGAAGCGTATTAATTTCATTGCTACCATCGCAAACACAATGATTTCAACATAATAAATTATTTTATTCATATTAATTTTTTTCTTTTTTCTTTTATGGGTATTAAAATATTATCCGATGTAAATTCTGACTTTTATCTGCCAAAGTCACGACAGATAAATAAATCGTAGTTTTGATAACTTTATTCTCTAAATTCTGTTTTATGTCAACTATTTTGATTATTATTTGTGCCGAACGCATAATTTCACCTCTATTTCGTTTCGCTACTAATCCTCTGCTAACTAGCGTTTATAAATAAAGAATAGTTAAGCATTGATTTAGACCTAACTAAAATGGTAAGCTCCAACAATATCATAAAGATGATCGCTAGCAGGCTTGATTGTAAGTACATAAATCACTGCAGAACCATCTCCCACGGTATGAAATAAATTTAAATTTAAATGTAAATAAACTAACATAGTTTTTAGGTTTACTAACACAGTGAGTCCTAGTTACTTGAACAAATAAATTTATTATTATTATTATTAAACAGTGACTAATCAGTGATTACAAATTAACAAGGAACCCTTATAGTATCGCCATGTCCGTCTGTCCGTCCGTCCGTCCGTCTGCAGTTTAGCTCAGAGACTCAGTACTAGAAAGCTATAATTTGGCATGGATATACATATTCACAGACTATCTGCAGTATTTGTCTCTCCTTCCCTTTTCAATCCATGCAAAGGTTGTCTTTAAAAGATCGCTCTTAGCGATAAGACCGCCCATTGTGTCACCGTTTGTAAAATTTCTATATTGATGTCTGTAATTTGTATGGTGTACATAATAAAGAATAGGTATTCTATTCTATTCTATACTATTAATCACGCCGACAAAGTAGTAAAATAAAATCATTAAAAAAAAATAGGGTTTTTTTTAAGTTGGGGATTTTTTCCTCGTCTTCCCATGGTGTGGGGTATCGTTGGATAGGTCTTTCAAAAATATTGCGGGTTTGTGAAAACAATTTTTCGATTTAGGGATCCTTTTGTGAAATATTAAGCTTTAAAGTGCTAATTTTTGTTAGAGTCAAGTGTCCCCTGCTAGCTAAATGTTTGTTGTTGGATATGTGAAAAAGTTCACGGTAGTGGTATGCGAAGTTAAATGGAAAACTATCACAGCTAAGTAAGGTTTATAAGTTTACGAGTAATAGTCGACCAACTCACATTTTCAGTTGCAATGTATGGGAGAACATGATTTTCAACTACAATGTTAAGTTTGTTCTTAGGATAAATTAATTCCAACTACGGATCCCTTCCACGCACTTGGCCGTTTTTTATAAATAAGGCTGATAATAAGGTAGAAAACTCGGAAGGTTTGGAGAGGAATTTATGGTTTGAAATCGTCAATACGTAGTGAACACGGAAGCGTGGTGATCAAAGCTCGTTACTTCTCTGTATGACAAAAGTTCTTTGTAATATTATGATAATTACAGCCTGGTAACATTACATTATAACCAATGAATGTTTTAGTTAAAAACAAATGACAGTCGGTATGCTTAAAATACTGATAACTAACTTCAACGTATTTAGGAAAATTTTATATAAAAAAAAAACAACCGACTTCCAAAAAACACTACAAAGTGAAAAATAATTTTAATTTTGGAAGTCGGTGTCGTTGGTTCCGCATTTTGGTTTTTTGACACCGATTTCCGAAATTAAAATTATTTTTCACTTTGTAGTGTTTTTTGGAAGTCGGTTGTTTTTTTTTTACATATTTTTTTTTATTTTTCACTTTTTAGTTACCTATATCTACCCCAATCAAATTCATATATACACTAATTGCTATGTAAATATCAGTGACAGGAAGCTGCATCTGCGTTTATAGGGTACAGACGTGATGTTATGTTGTGCGATTGCGTAAACAATGCATACATATGCGATAGCAGCAATCGCGGTTGTTTTACTGGTATTAATTATTATTATAATAAAAAAAAATATATAACCTTTGTAGTGAATACAGGCGTGATATTATGTTATGTGGTTGTATAAACAATGCTTAGATATGCTATAGCAACAATCGCGGTTAATCTGCTGTTATTTATTGAAGAGTTCCCCCGATTTCTACAAGATCCCATCATCAGATATTGAAATGGTGACAATGGGACCACACGGGAAGCACCAGCTTTCAAATAAAAAAAGAATCATGAAAATCGGTTCACCCAGTTGGTTATTATGAGGTAACAAACATAAAAAAAAAAAAAAAAATACAGTCGAATTGATAACCTCCTCCTTTTTTTGAAGTCGGTTAAAAAGATAGCTAAAACGCTATAAGCCAGACTCTGCTTTTGCTAAATTACTTTGGATTTATTAATTTGGATGCTGTTTTTGACTACATACACACATCAGCTTGTACCTATACTTCAATTGCTGAACATAGTGATTACATTCACCATTAAAAGGACGTAGAGAATATTTCCCAGAATTCACAAGCATTAAACACGAAACGGGAATAAAACAAACCACAGCAATACTACTTATTTAAATACAGCTTACAGCACACTTTATCCTGAAACTTTACAGC
This sequence comes from Eremobia ochroleuca, assembly GCA_949629135.1. NCBI lineage: Eukaryota > Metazoa > Arthropoda > Insecta > Lepidoptera > Noctuidae > Eremobia > Eremobia ochroleuca. Next base: position 1,544,852 of record OX451410.1, read on the forward strand.
TCAAAGCTCCATAAAAAAAAATCTATTAAAACCAGCTTTTAAAAACCCATACAACGCTTTTTTATCTGCAAAATATAAACACGAATGGCACACAACAAAGTACATTAAAACGAAAAATTTCAGGGCTGCCTGCAACAATTATAACCACACTTGTGACTAGGGATGTCACCGCAGCTAACAGTTGAGCAATTAATTCGTGCGATGTCCGCAGTCTCATTACTTTAATGAGGGAAACGTGCTGGACGGAGCACCCCTACATATAAGGCTGTGCACACAACGATTTAATTTAAGTAATGGAGTTTTTTAGTACTGAGATTAGATGATGTATTCTGCTTTTTTATGTGTGTGTGTTTACGTAGATTTTATATGTATTAACTTTTTAGCTTTGTTTGTTGATAAGGGAAAACTAACTAAATAGAGAGTGATTTCATAGTGATTAATTATGCAAACTGAATCTTCTATTAAGTAAAGATCTCACACTATACAACGTGTAACGTTAAATGCGCAAAACCTGAAAATAGTTTGATCAGAATAACGAGAAGAATTAATTAAACCACTTTTTAATATAGGTCACATTTTTCAAAAAATCGTCATTAAAAGCGTTGCCGTGTCTATATTTTATTAATAGGTCAAGCAACCCAATGTCAGCGCGGCGCAGCGGCGCGTTGACGACTCCTCCCACGATAAAGCGTCGTCGCAGACGCAAGAAACGATCAGAATGGCCAGTAAAACAAAAAGAGTACATAAAACCTTTACAATTTTTTAAATTACTTATTTTCTCTCTGAAATACGTCAATTGAATTAAAAATCAGTTGGGGTGTGTGAGGTTTTGCGCATTTAACGTTACACGTTGTATATTTTTTTGTCTATGCTAGTGTGTTTCCAGCGTAATGTCAATATCTCAAAGTGATTATGGTGTACTCATGAGTATAATATAATGACCTTATTTGGGATGTTCTTCATAAAGGTCAGGTACGTCGTACTCGCAATCGGCGTGCATGTATGATCAGAGGGGCCACTCGCATAATTTTAAGAACGTTCACGGTCTGACTGAAAATAATACCTTCAAAAATAATATCGGTCAAAAATACCTTTGTATTCCTTAAATTTTTTTGACATTGATTTTCGCTAAAATGAGATTACGACTAGATTTTAAACGTTTTTAATAACGGGAATTGGTCGTCAGTCGGTCGATTCTGAAGAAATCTCACCGTGAAATCATAAGTGAAGTGAACACTAATTCGACAGGCCTGTTGGTCTAGTGGTCAGTGGCCCTGACTGCTATACCCAAGGTCGTGGGTTCGATTCCCACCTAGGACAAATGTTTGTGTGATGAGCACGATCATTTGTTCTTTGTCTGGGTGTAATTTATCTATAATATGTATGTATTTAGAAATATATATGTATGTTTATCAGTTGTGTAGTACCCATAGCACAAGCTCTGCTTAGTTTGGGACTAGATGGCGTTGTGTGAAAGTTGTGGAATATTATTATTATATTATTATTATTACACTTAATAGTGTTAATCCCTACTATGACGGAATGACAGAGCTCACTTCCGGCTCACTTCACCTAAGTTCTCACGGTGAGATTTTTACAGAATAGCACTGCTGATGTATGAATATTAACGATGCAAAAGGAGTATAATAAAGCTCGTAGCACGTGGCGTTCTGTAGTCTCTTTCTACCCCATGGGAAGAAGGCGTGAGTTTATGTAATTAGTGTTAAAGAGCCTCCATGTACGACGGTAGATATTAAGTGTTCGTCTAGCACGTAGGTACTGGAAAATCAGCTTCGCTGCTGACTTGCTGACTAGCTAATCTTTAACCACGTAAGAGCTAAATATTATTATACTTAGAGTAAGCATTTTCGGGATTAACGTGTGAAATTCTGCCATGAATGTACATTTTCATTCAGTAAAGATATTCCCAGATCATTTCACAATTTGCCCAGTATATAAATAGAGATTAATAATATTGCACAATTCATGGCAAAGTTACTGCGTCGTACACTTATTTCAGGTCCGTATATTGATACTTTATTTAACTAAGCTGGGGTACCCGGCTTCGCTCAGGAATATTCCACGACATTCTAGAATGTTCTGAAATGTTGTGGAATACTCGAATGTTCCCGAACATTCCAGAATGTTCTGGAATGTTGTGGAATGCTCTCGAATGTTCTGGACTGTTCTAGAAATTTCTAGAGGGCGAACATTCCAGCCTTTAAATCGTCAAAACCATGCCCTTCAGGTAAAAACGGGACCCTTCTTCGTGGACAGGAGATAGAGGGTTACCACACCATATAACTTCCTTGATCACATTTCTGAGTTTTAGCGGCATCTACATTTTACACTTTCTTTTATAATATATATTGATTACAATATTTAACACAACTAACTAATTACAATAGGTACTTACTGAAACGACTAACTATACAAATAAATACAAAAACAAAAGGACGAAGTACTCGTCCCCACCGCTGACTTCTCGCTCTGTATATTATTCGGGTACCTTACTATACAGTACAAAGTCATTTTAGTTTTTAATATTTTTCAGGTGAAATAGTGGTCAAAACCACGAATAAATATTAAAAAATAGAATATACATTTAGAGTATTTATTTAGAGTACGACTTTTTTTTTTTTGTAATATAAAATATGCAAAATTGCTTCTTTATACTGTTAACAGTGTTGTGTTGTATCACGCTTATTTTAAACCAACGCAGTAGACAGAGGTACCTACAAAGGTATCCAACCCCATTTATTTACACCTTCATGAAGTATTTAGTCACACTGCCGTTTGCAGGTAAGGGAAAGAGAATTATTATTATTATTATTCAAAGAGCCTTCATAATTTACAATACTTATGTTAGCACTTAACTGATTTTGATGTCTAATTGAATGCTAATTCCTAAACTCTCTAAGTAATATTTAAGTAATATTTGATAAAAACATTACTCATTCTTTCATTCATTTACCATAACATGGCCAGAGATCGCAGACAGGAAAAAAGAGGAAGCTTTTACCCAGCCGTGGGAAACAATATAGTCTAACTGGGCTTCGCCGCGGTGTGATATAAAGAGAAATAAAGCAGATCCTTCGCGGTTGTTTTTCCATTATGACTTTACACACTGAAGCGCCGTAAATACTAAACATTTACAATGAGGGTCATTTGAACTTTTAAGGTTGAGTGGTCAATTCAATATTTTAAGTATTATTTCTAACAACACCTCATCTTAAGTCCTACCTCCCCACGAATTATAATACGCCCCATAATCAAATAAGATTCCTACAAAAACTTCCATGTATTCAACCCGGCATGAAAACGCAAATGTATACAAAAAGCGTGTATGTATACAAGACGGGGCAAAAAGGGGGTATTATCATAGTCCCCCAAGAAAGGGGGTCAGTAAACAACATGTGAAAAGGTTTTTTGCATCGTCACCTTGGCAGTGGCCTAAAAATGTTAGGCTTAAGTTTAGGTCTGAAGCGAAAAGCTGAATGTTCTTTGAATAAGAACTATTTTTAGGTCTTAGTCATTTACTGTGTTGTCAGTAAGAACATCTTTTGAAAGTCAATAAAAAACTTAGACTTTTCAAACTATTTGGTGCCGTTTCTTGAAGTTTTGTGTTTAAGAAATATTAAGGGAATTATTACGAGTTCAGATTTTCACGAAAAAAGAAAAAGTGGCTTGAAAAGTCTCATCAATTAACAACAAAGCAAAAGTAGAGACAAGAGGTCATCGATTTATGAGAATCCAATTTTCCCGTAACTTCTTTTTTTGTTTTCGTAGGTTTAGACACATAAATACATTGTAAAGATTTTTTTTCCGTTTTAAACGCATCAAAAACACTGTTGAAATACCTTTTTATATGACATAGTAGAAACAAAAGCAAAAACAGATGTAGAAAATTCGTAGTTCCACTAACAAAAGTCCCATTTTTTATTTTGTCATTTTTGATGGCATAGCTTTACAGTAACTAAGAAGTTTTATTACTTTCATTTAAGGAACATTTGACTGTCTATTAAACACAATTTATTTCATTAAGCTAACATTCTTAGTTTCCGAGACTTTCAAGTATCTTTATGTGACTCTAATTCATTACTCTCGAGTGTAGTACATAGTACTGTACTATAATCATTAACACACTAGTGCAAAGTGCCAAGTGTCTAGTTTTACTCTCATATTAAGATAAGCGTTATCAGCATACGTAAATCTGTTTCCTGGCCCCATCTCAAGTTTATGCTAGCCAGTGGACCTCTGATACATTCTGCTAATCTGTTGGACAGTGGGTCTAATGCATAGACAAAACGGGGCAAAAAAATGGGGCATTAAAATAACGTACTTTTTTTAGTTTAACCCTTAATTGCATGATTTTTACTTTTTAAGCAAATTAAATTTATTTGGAAGACAAAAATATTTAAAAAAAATATATTCATAAAAATACTTTTTTTTATATAAATGGCGTAGTGGAAATTAACATCTTTTTGTAATCAGAACGAATCTACTGGGAACAAAATGAATTGAATATCTCTAACAATTGGGGAATCCCCGTGCTCTGTGGAAACGAAAATATGGCATTGGATTGGTTGATGGAAATTTTTCGAACTTACAGTACCTATTGTTTACTAGGTTTATGACAGAATCAGTAGCAAAAGATATTTTTTCACTGTTTTTTTAACCTCTTAATATTTTATAGTTTAAGCCGGCACATATTCCAAAATCACTGTCCCCCAATACAACTTTAAAAAATCACAGTCCCCAGTTAACAAAAACCGCTGTCCCCCTCCCTTTACACCAGCTCCTTAAGAAATGATTAATGTAGGTTAGATAACAACTTGGCTAGTACGCCCAGCATATGTTTGAATGAAACAAGATTTGTATAGGAATGTTTGTTTAATGGGTGGACCTTGAAAGACTTGGCTTTTGAGCTAATTTTGCAATGTGAATTATATTTGCTCAGTCAGAAAGTTGTGGGTATGGACTGAATTAGTTTTCAGTTTTTGGGAGTGATTGAGCAACTATACAAGTTATAATTGAATTAATTGAAAAAGTATTAGGGGACATAAAAGTCAGCTGCTCCCTAAATTTCATCGAGTTAAGGCAGACAGGCGCGACGTGACAGCGCGACGTGACAGCGCGACGCGACACTAGTAGAACAATTTCTATGAAAACTTTGTGGATTTTGTTCTACCAGAATCGCGTCGCACCGTCGCGTCGCGCCTATCTGTAGGAGCCCTTATGCGAACGTAAACGTATGGAGCATCTGATTTTTGTTCGCGATGTCAGGGTTGGTCCTGTAGTAAAGTTGTTCATAATGATGAGTACGATATTTTCAGTTATTCAAAAAAAAAAAAAAAAATATGCAAAGGAACGAGCATTGATCACCATGCTTGCTTGCGGTTTCAACTTTTAACGATATTTTATATCATTATGCGGTATATTTGAAATGAGGGGCTCGTGGCTAAATAATAACAGCCACACGGGTCCATCGATCAGGTTAAGCTACGCTTGCCGCGGTTGGTCTGTAGATGGGTGACCATCTTTATCTGCATCCGGTTAAACTGGAAGTCGACTCCAACATAGTTGGGACAAGGCTGGGCAGATGATGATGATGATGTATTTGAAATGAACAAGAGCCAACATAACATAACAAGAAATGAAAAATGACAGTTAATTTTACACATTCCATTACCCCTAAATTCTATCATTATTAGACCTTATAGATCTACCAACACGCACTGGGCCCGCGTGGTGGATCACGGCCAATTCTCTTTCATAGAAGAACCCTGTGTCCCAGCAGTGCTAATGTAACACGTCTGGTTCAACAAATTCTTTTAAATTGTAATAACGGATGAATGGATGTCTCCTATACCTAATACAGGACTTTCCTAGCATTATTCATAAACATAAATGTAAAAAATAACTCGTAGATTTAACAAGTAGGTACCACATCATGTATTTTCTTTTGGCAATAAATTATTATTATTAGTGGGAACGTTATGGCCTGATTATGCTATTAGATCTAATAGACATTGTAGTTAAAAATGATAATAGGAATACTAAAATAGCGCTAATCACTTTCTGCAAAGACGCCAGTATTGAAATAATCATTAATTCAACTTTGCTTTCACAGGCTACTTGACATCAGCACAAAAGAAATAATTAAGTGTAGTAATATAGCAAAGAAAGGAGCTCCGTATTCCTTTTGATGACTACAATTCCTTTATACAATTAGTGAGGACTAATTCAAATTACAATTATTCGTCCTAAATACTGGTCCTAATGTAATGTAGGCATTGAATAAAAATAACAAGAATGAAGATTAGGCTTTGATGAAAGATAAGCGAGAGATGAGCTAAGTTAGGATTTATTGTGGAATCACCCAATGAAACAATATTTGATATTCCATTGTGTTTGTTTATTCTAAAAACAGTATTAGCGGTCCATTTTTTCAAGGCGTTCGAGGAGTTGGAGTTTGTTTATCTGTATATTATACAATATACAGATAAACAAACTCCAACTGTAAACTATTGGTATGAGTAAGCTTTTAAAAAACGAACTACTCAATTACTAATAGTTCGTAGTAGTCAAGAGCTAGTGGAAGGCCATTTTGTTTTGCTGTTAGATTTCAGTCACTGCAACTGTCATCAAAATCAAAAGTCATTTATTCAAACTAGGCTGAGAATCAGCACTTTTCGAACGTCAAAATTACAAAAGACAGTCCCCCAAAACGCCCGCCCTTCACCACTTCCTAGTGCTTTCGCTGGGAAGAAGAAGTGACGTAACAAACTCCCCAGCAGCACAGATGTCTGTTCAGTTAGAAAATACTTGACTGCATCTCAGCTCTTACTACTTCAGTAAACCTAGATCGATGCATACACGTATTTAAAAACCTGAACACTTGGCACATAAAATAACCCATTCATCCTACAAAACTCAAGGCCAGAACTGCTTGTTAAGCACCCAAACACCTCCAGGCGAATCTATTCACTCGCACTAAAAACGCAGCCATTTCATTTGACGGCGTGACCTGACCTCAAATCCAACATGGCTGCCGAATTAAACATTCAGAAGCCACACTAGCGTTATGTTAATGACGAACGTAAAATAAGAGCTTTTAGAAATGTGACAAAAAGGTATGTAGTTGCCTAGGGGAATAGCCTATGTCAACTAAGGTTAAGTAAACATATCTTTGACCGTTACATCTAATTAAGGATAACATCAAGGTTGTATTCCTCGCACGGTTAGGCAGAGGTGTAACTAAAGTACACCTTTAGCTAGTAATGTTTTAGTCCCATGTAATTATGTTCCCAGTCACACACACACACACACTCAGACGACGCAAAAAATACACACGATTCCAGTCATATACACAGAATCAACCACACAGTCATTTTAAATTTTAATTGTAATTTACTATTTAATTTAACTTTTTACTGTTATTTTGATTTTCAAATGTTTTTCCTTTAAATCACAATATAATAATATACTCTTTTTGTATAATATCAGCTTATCAGCTCTTAATTTCCATAGGGTTTTAGTGTCCAAGTGGCAGTAGAACACTGACTCCTAAGTCACAGGTATTCCTAGTTTAGGAGTCAGGGTTTCAATTTTTGTGTGCCATAATTATTAAGAACTTTAGCTAGAGATATTAAGCATAATTATAAGGTCTTGCATCAATAAAGTATTATTATTAATAATAGGGGGCGAGCCTTCAACCGATCACACAGACTCCGGGCTGATACTGAGAAATTCCAGTTGAAAAAGGTACGAGTACCTGTGAGTGTAAATCTCACATACCTTTTCTATTCAATCTTTGGCTTGGGGAAGTCGGTTATTGAAAGGTCACCTCTATAGGCCGATCGCTTAACTGAGACGTTGCCTGAGGTAGCAGCGCGGTGCGGGAGGGGTGCGGTGACGTGATGCGAGAGCTGAGTGATTCGTCAATTTGTGACAACTATCACGCCTTCCGCACCGCGCAGATACCTCAGGCAACGTCTCAGTTAAGCGGTCGGCCTTAGGTAGATACACAAAAGACGATTTTGATTTTTGATGAAAAAATCTGCTTTCAAATCTTACGTCAGTATCTTAAATATTTGGTTATGAAATTATGGGAGGTAAGTTAAGTATGGTATGAATAGCTCAATATACTAAATTCAAATACTTCCACTCTTATGTCTGTAATTCATTTGGTGTACATAATAAAGAGTATTCTATCAATCACAATAGGTCACCGAATGGGGCTAAGCGTTTTATTTACATCGCATGAGTTTAAGCCAGCGGCCGTACTTCAGAATTTGCAGTATAATTCAAAATATACTTACCAAACACACACACATGCATCGTCCCCCATTTCCCCCATCCCGCAAAAACCTGGTACGCAAACTTTAAACCACTAAAAAAACGACAGAATAAATCCGTTGCTGAGAGAGATGGCAAATAAAAACGAGTACGAGAGAAAGAGACAGCACCAGCAGTTTAAAAAGCTGTTTAATCCGACCTAGGGTTTATCGCGTTAGGCCGACGGAAAAAATACTAGGTGTAATGAATTTACAGTCTAGGGTTCCGTTGGGTAAGCCAGATTTTAGATCGATTGGTTCCCGACACTGACTTTTTGCCTCATTTGGTTAGATTAGGTTTGAAAAATAAAAAATTGAGTGGTATTTCTTCTGTCTGTTTACTATTGTGTACATCATAGATATTACGTCATTAGGTACAGTGTGGTTAAACCCCTTCAATTCATTTGTTGTTTGAAACTCGAAATAAATCTCTAAATAATTTGTGAAAACAGAAAGTTTCTTTTTGCAAGCAGATTAAGAATAATAAATAGGATCATGAAAATGCCTATTTTGTTATTTTGGATAATTGTTCGCAGACAAGATAGATAGAAAGAATATGCCTTACTATACGAAAACAATAATGTAACACAAATGTGGGTGTACTATAGGTACACATCTGCTGATCTCTTTGAGGAATACAGGCAAGATGTTATATTGTAACACGGCTTGTACTGTTGTGCGTAAACTATTAAAAGTAAAACAAAAGTAATTCATCATACTCACCCACCTTCCAAAAGCCCAATATATTATGTATGTATCCAAAACTACCACAATGGATTACACAATTTCCCTACCGAACCCCGAAACGCCGGCAGCGGCCGTGACGTCAGCTGCGTTTCCGGTTCCGCAAATATTATGATAATTCGCACAGACCGGACGTTTTGTCCGTTGTTTATATAGCAATAGTTTTATCATTTTATGTATAACTAGCGTCCCGCCCCTGCTTTGCACGGTTTACGACTTTACAAAACCGATGTTATGTCATAAACTTACAAAAAAGACATGTAGATATATTTCTTTAGTAGTTAAATACTTATGCAGTTTGAATAAATTATATTTAAAAAATTGCACATAATAATACATTTTTATTTAAGATCAACTTCAAGATCCATATGTTGTTCGTCTTAACCTAATATTAGTAAAAACACACTCCATAATATTATACAACATTAAAACGCCTGACACCTATGTGTGCAGCCGTATCCAGTGAGCCAGCGTGGGGCTGTCCCACCTGTCACACAATACACTCAGGATGCTGTGGGAGCTAGCACGCATTTTACCGAGAATAGAAGCGCACTGTTTTCGTATAATGGTATGAAAACCGAAAAATAATAAAGTGTAACGTTAAATGCGCAAAACCTCAGACACCCCTACTGATATTTAATTCAATTGACCTACTTCAGACAGCAAATAAGTCATTAAAAAAATTGTAAAGGTTTTATGTGCTGTTTTAGTTTTACTGGGCATTCTGATCGTTTCTTGCGTCTGCGACGATGCTTTACCGAGGGAGGAGTCGTCACCGGGCCGCTGCGCCGCGCTGACATTGGCTTACTTGACCTATTAATAAATAGACACGGCAACGTTTTTAATGAAGATTTTTTGAAAAATGTGACCTATATTAAAAAGTGGTTCAATTGCTTCTGCTCGTTATTCTGATCAAACTATTTTCAGGTTTTGCGCATTTAACGTTACACGTTGTATAAATACATTTTGTAAATGATGATGAACACCGCATCTAAATCTGTTACGCAGCTCAACACTTTCATACAGTCAGACACGATAAGCGACTTTAATTTATAATATGTATACAGGGTTACTGGTAACTCGACGTATTCCTTGCAGGACATCATAGTAGGGTTAAAATGCAACAAATTAAGCCACTAAATGTTCTACCGAAGTTCAGTAGTTTTTGAGTTAGTAAGGGTTTTAGATTTTTTGTGAAAAATCCCAGATTAAATTATTTGAACCCAATTTGAAAATTATTCACGGGGCGGCTGTACTGAAATTGGAGTTATTATCATAGTTGACGCCGTAGCGGATCGTTTTTAATAATTAAAAGTTCAAAATGACTAAAACTTTGGTGAAGATCACTAATCAAACATTTTTTTTTTGTAATTTTTGCTATTACTTCATACAAAATGTTGTCTTAGCACAAAAAAAAATACTACACCAGGTTCACAAATTATTAGTAAAATATCCTTGTCTTATCAGCTATCCAAAAAGGTATGAAAGTTAATACAAAGTCTTGGACTGCATTATGAAAATCGTTTTTGATTTAGTACAAGAAGGTGTTTATTCTGAAAATCAAATTAAACAATTTCGTGAAAATTATTATTATTTTTAATCAATATCAATTTGTGGTCTTTAATAACATGTATTTCACACGTCTTGTTCGAAGTGCTGCCCTCGGTTTCGAATACATGCTCTTATTCGCTTCCTCACTTCGGTTTTTGTGATTCTTGATGTGATTGTGGTCCTCATCTGGTCCACCGCATCTGTTATTCTCTCCCTTAGTTCTTCAATTGAATTTACGGGGGTCACATAAACTAGGTCTTTCATATGACCCCAGACGTAAAAGTCTAGCGGCGTCAGATCAGGGCTTCGTGCAGGCCACGGAATCGGCCCACCGCGCCCAATCCATCGGTTTGGATAGTTTTCATCCAGCAATTGTCGAATTGTGATGCGGAAGTGGGCTGGACATCCGTCATGTTGGTATATCATGTTTGCCCTTCTTTCTTCGGGTACATCCGTGAGCAGTGCTGCTAAATGATTTCTTAGGAAATCTTCATAAAGTTCCCCATTTAATGTTCGGGGTAAAATATGTGGGCCTATTAACTTATCGTCGATAATACCCATCCAAACATTAAGCGAGAACTTACGCTGCGATGCGGTTGGTTTCAGTTTCTTAGGGTTTCCTTCTCCCTTCGGTGTCCAGTAATGTAAATTGTGGTAATTTGTGATACCATCACGGTCAAAACATGACTCATCGGTCCACAGAATGTTTTTCAAAAAGTTTTCACTTTCGGCATCGGCATTTAGCATGAAACGACAAAATTCAAGCCGTCTCTGCGGATCTCCCTCTTCTAATGACTGCACGGGTTGGTAGTGGTATGGATGTCGGCCTGACAAGTGAACTACAGACCAGACTTTCCACTGTGACATACCAAGCTCACGCGCTACGATGTTTGTAGATATGTTGGGCTCGTCAATAAAACGTTGAAGAATCAGCTCCTCGTCCTCAGCCGTGTATCTCCGAGAACGACCAGTGTCAATTTGCCTGCTTCTTTGAACACTGCCAGTTTCAGATAATCGCCGATAAGTCGATCCGAAGACACTAACGTGGGGGAGTCGGCGGTTTGGAAAGCGCAGTTGATATGATCTTCGCGCCTCAGCAGCGTTACCGTCACAAAGTCCGTAACAGTACAATATGTCAGCGTATTCTTGATTAGAATATGCAGCCATAGTCAGCACTTATGAACGCACAGCACAACACAAGAGCAAGATATGGGGCAACAGTCAGGGATATAGCCAGATAACAAAACACGAACTTGCGCAACGTAGAGCTGTAACTAACTAACGCTGACGACCAGATTTTGTGAATTCGCACCCTGTCTCGTACCGAGGGAACAATAGTGACCAATCATAAAGCTTGCCGAGTGTTTGGAATTCAAACGCAGGTAAAAACTACGAATAATACGACGGTCGACCTATTGTTCTAGAACAATAGGTCGACCGTCTCGCAATTTTACCTGCTCCCCATAAAACTTCTATCTTTCCCTGTCACACACGCAAAAGTATTGACAATCATACCTTTTTGGATAGCTGATAAGACAAGGATATTTTACTAATAATTTGTACACCTGGTGTAGTATTTTTTTTTGTGCTAAGACAACATTTTGTATGAAGTAATAGCAAAAATTACAAAAAAAAAAATGTTTGATTAGTGATCTTCACCAAAGTTTTAGTCATTTTGAACTTTTAATTATTAAAAACGATCCGCTACGGCGTCAACTATGATAATAACTCCAATTTCAGTACAGCCGCCCCGTGAATAATTTTCAAATTGGCTTCAAATAATTTAATCTGGGATTTTTCACAAAAAATCTAAAACCCTTACTAACTCAAAAACTACTGAACTTCGGTAGAACATTTGGTGGCTTAATTTGTTGCATTTTAACCCTACTATGATGCCCTGCAAGGAATACGTTGAGTTACCAGTAACCCTGTATATGAATATAATATATAAAGTTAATATATCACTACATAGTATAAAACAAAGTCGCTTCCCGCTGTCTGTCCCTATGTATGCTTAAATCTTTAAAACTACGCAACGGATTTTGATGCGGTTTTTTTTAATAGATAGAGTAATTCAAGAGGAAGGTTTATATGTATAATACATGTATAATATAGTAGAAAAACACTGATCATTTTAGAGGTTTCTAATGGGATGTCGTTAATAAACACATTTTTTTGCTCTTACATTGCAAACGCTGGCTTAACCCTACGAGATAGATCAAAATAATGTACTACAGTATTGTAAACCTTAAAAAGGTCTACAAAAAAGTCCGCGATGGCATATGTCTATCTATTAGGGATAACCCACAATAACCATTTTTATCCTATAGGTACTTTTTAAGAGAAATAATGACTCTAAAATTATCAGTGTTTTTCTACTATATTATGCATGTATTATACATATAAACCTTCCTCTTGAATCACTCTATCTACTAAACAAAACCGCATCAAAATCCGTTGCTTATTTTTAAAGTTCTAAGCATATACATAGAGACAGACAGACAGCGGGAAGCGACTTTGTTTTATACTATGTAGTGATAGTGATCAGCATTGCACCCGTGCGAAGCCGGGGCGGGTCGCTAGTAATATATATAGTTGGATAGATTCCATGGTTTGGTCGTTTCATGGTTCACTGGGTTTGTTATGTCAATGGGTCAAAGGAATTTGTGGTTATTTGTTTTCTTCTGTGTGCTGTGTATTGCTTTTACACGCATTACTACATACTTTTTATTTCCATAGATAACATGAATTATCAACGACATAACAGCAGCCATGTATTTAGCGAAGATATATTTTTATAACGTACTAGTTGCGCCCCGCGGTTTCACCCGCATAAGTCTCGATCCCGTAGGAATATCGGGATAAAAAGTATTCGATGTGTTAATACTGGTTATAAACTATCTGTGTGCCAAATTTCATCAAAATTGCTCCAGCCGTTTGAGCGTGAAGAAGTAACAAAAATACAAACACACACACACACACACACACTCACCAACTTTCGCCTTTATAATATTACTGTGATTAAAGTATTTGTTACAACCAATTAACATAAATAAATGACATAATAATAACATCTGTTTTTCCCGAAAAGCTACACAGAAGTGTATCTACAGGTCACCCACATTTGATCACTTACTTATGTTGAAGTCCCATGTGTCTAGGGGCGAACCTATACAGGATATTTTTTAACCAGTGCGCAAACAGTAAACATAAATTCAAGTACCTATTTGATTCTAAACCCACCTGCGTTGAATTGTTTTTCGGTTATTAAAAAAAAAAAATAGCTCTGCCATACATTTTCACCGCGTATATATTGCACTTTTCTATGAATCAGCTGTTTTTTTTTGGATAACCGACGAAAAATTTCTACACTTGCAGTTTGCGCATTGGTTAAAAATGTATCCTGTACAGCAGAAATAAATATAATTTATCAATGTACTCCTTGATAGTACTTAATAATTAATGTATCGTCTATTAGGTAAGCTTATGAAGCTCGGAAACGATAGAACAAGCAATTATGTGTCATTAGTGACAGTTGAGCTCCTATATTCGGTAGGTACCAAAAATAGCATACTTAAACATTTTAACCCCCATTTCACGATACAAGGTCTATGCCAAAGATCGCCTACGACCACATACGATTTACAAAGCACCCAGCTTGACCACAAGGGGTACTAAGGGGTATAACCCCGACTAGAAATGATTTAAAGGGTAATCTTAGTTACCACGAGAGCGCAAGGGTTAGACCACAACTGATGGAGGGGCTGTTCTACGTGGCAGTTGTATTACCCATGGTCAAGTTTTGATTCGAGTTTTTATGGTTTTAAGATGGTGTGGTGGTGTTATGAGGTTTTAATGAAACTTGTCTAATAGTCTCTTTAAGTTGTTTTGAAATGCAAATGAAAGAAGCCTTTTGGAAGAAATTGGATGGTATGATTGTGAGTAGTATCGCTTTAAATTATAAGATCTTGTATATTTGGATATTTTTACTATCAAGCGCTGGATTTAAAACTACCCGATCAAAGTTTTTTGAGGGCAAGTTTAAAAAAAAATCACGTATGTCGATTAAATAATTGTACAGACGCCATACGACATACGAATATAAAAAAAACACTCCTCGAAAACTTATGTTTAGAAGTCGATATAGGACCAATATCTCCATAAAAATATAATCTAACTAGCTGCGCCCCGCGGTTTCACACGCATAAGTTTCGATCCCGTGAGAATATCGGGATAAAAAGTATCCTATGTATTAATCCTGGTTATAAACTATGTGTTTGCCAAATTTCATCAAAATTGGTCCAGCTGTTTCAGCGTGAAGAAGTAACAAAACATGCAAACACACAAACTTTCGCCTTTATAATATTAGTGTGATAGTGTAACACACACACACACAGACATACTCCACAGTGAAACTTCTTATAGAAACTTCCAATAAACAAATTCAAAAGCAAATGAACAACATATTCCACAATCCAAAATTCCTCAGTACGAGTATCAAGCGCATTGCACTAAGTTAAACAGCAATAGTTCAAACATTCCACGAAAAAAACAACTTGGACCGAACGCTACAAAATATTGAAGGAATTTAAAACCTCAAACTCGTACATGTGTTAGGCAAAAGGAATTGGAGAAATTCTCTGAAAAAGAAATGCTGAAACTTGGGCCGTTGCATTTTACAAAATATTTCAGTTTCCTGCAGTAAGTAGAGCGTTATATTTACAATTATTTTAGTGAAGGGCTTTCCGTGTTAGTGGAGGCGTTTTATTTATTTATTTATTTATTTATTTATCCTCACACTGGAACGCCATTCAACAATTACACCAACGGAGCAAAAAATTACTTCATGTGCTGGTTTCCATCCATCCTGTGCGCGGTGGACATCGAATGGGCGGCGATGGATCACGCACGCTCACGCATCGTCAAGACATTTCTCCATAGCCCCATCACTCCTTCCATAATGCGAACATTCTTTGCGAATTTTTGAAACACAGTGAATTTTTCAAAATAAACACATTTAAATTGAAAAAACGGAGAATTTTAAGGTGTCATCCTTTTAAGGGTTGATTTGTGAAGAAAAGGAAGTTTACTGTGTGAGTGTTTTGTAGATGTAAGATTGTAAATTTATGTGGGATAGGCAGCGGTATCTGACACGACAGACGGTGTTATTCAATTCCTGAGTTACATACTGAGTATACGTCTTGATAATTATAAAAATAATGCATTATAAATTATAAGCTAAACCTGCCGTGCGATTCTGTAACCATCTCACCGTGAAAGCTTGGGTGAAGTGAGCGTGGAGTGAGATGTCATTCGCTAGGGATTAACACTATTAAGTGCTCACTTCACTTATGATTTCACGGTGAGATTTATACAGAATCGACCGGCTGTTCTTTAAAATAGTACATTCTACCAATTTTTTTTTTTTCTATCTAAAAGTAACTGCTTTTACACGAGGCTATCTACAAAGTGTGACAGAGACATCGACGTGCAAACTGTAATCATGAATTCATCACATAAGTCAAGAACCCTAAGAAAAAAAATTATACGCTAGGGGGTATTTTCATACTTATTCTGCCATTCGTTTCTGTACACTGAAAGTAGTTACGCCATAAGATAGTTTTTTATAGAACGATTAATAAAATAGAATGACTCAAAAAGATTTTTAGTAAAACTTACGACTATGTTAGTAAGCAGAGATACTAAACAAAAAAAAAAAAACATGTGTGCAGTTCACACGCCATAGAAGTGAAATCTTCAAACATGTTACCGTAAAACGGGGTGAATAGGAACGCAGGGGTGAATCGGAACGAAACTTTAAAATGGATTTTAACGTTGATGTAATATAGTTTGTAGTCAACAATTACACTTAATCGTCGACTATAATATAGTATACACATTAAGAGACCTTTAGGCAAAAAAACGATATTATTTCAATGTTAAAATCCATTTTAAAGTTTCGTTCCGATTCACCCCTGCGTTCCTATTCACCCCGTTTTACTGTATTAGCTTTCTGCTTGAAGGCGCCCAGAGCAGTACCGACAATCTACGAAGACTTACGAATATTCCCGAACGTATGAAGATGAAAGAGGGTACGGACAGCGCATAAAGAGGAGATCACAAATATAAGAAACACTGTATAATGCCTTCTATCTCATTCTCTCGCACGTTAAATCCAATAGATGTATGTGTTTGTCTCTTTTTACTGTCACTTTTTCGTTTCATTGAATTTTAAATCACAACGATGCCAAAGAAGTTTTCACTTCAACAAGGAAAACAATACAAGAAATAACGGTTGGTCACCGTTGCGACATCCCACAAGAGCCGGCACAACAGTGACCCACGCAGTCCAGGCGACTCGCAACTATGATTAATTGTTGGAGCCGCCCTACACCCTGCGCACTAGGGAAGCGCACCTTTTACGCATTGTTGCGTAAAAGCATTATACACGCGCATCTGCGAACATCCCTGACGCACTGCAGAAACGGGGCAGCAATACAGGTGGTACTGCATCAGGACTTCTTATTGCTGTATGCCAAGCCATGAACTTTAGCATACGCCTCACATTGAGTAACCAATTTTCTCAATTAATTATAAAAGCGAGAGTTATTGCAGAAGTTACTAAGTTACTTAGTATCGACGATTTTATAAGAAAAATGATTTTTTTTTTTGCTATAAATCTTGAGCACACTATTTCACACAAAAGAACCTCGTAAAGTTAATATTTAAAAGTCACCACACTACTCCGAAATATGCCCTTCGTTCGTAAATACGGGGTCGTATTTAATATACAGGATGGTTCAAGATAACGCCACAACACGTTGTGAGTATCACTACGTTTTCAAGTCACGTTTCCTAAGGGTTTCGAGTCGACGGAGTTATTATAAAGTCAAATAGACTCCTGATTAAGTTGCCATGTGTGGGAAAAATGTCGGAAAATATGTGGTACCTACACATTTTGCGACATTTTTTGTGTGGGGGACGTAATTATTGTTATGTAGTGGCGGTGTAATTGGTGTTAGGGTTGTGGGGTTAAACTTTTATGTTAATACACGGTGTAGTCCACGACTGTCCAAACAAACTTGAAATCAAAGATTTAAATCGTTAGATTATCCATCACCGCACTAAATCGCACAAAAAAGTGTCGAAATGGAGAAGAATACGTTCACACAATAATAATGGTGTTTCCATGACAATCAAATAAAGTTTTTTCGATATTGAGTGAGTTAGGTGCCAAAACAAAACACAATCGCGGCCATTTTTTGACACGGGTGGGGCGAATCTACGATTTAAATCTTTGCTTTAAACAAAATGTTTAGAAGTGTTTTGCGAAATCTCGTCGCGCTAAAATAGTAATCCCATCTTGGCACTGATCGCCACTACGTTGCTCTTGTTAAGCCTCTCTCTACTTTTTGCAGTCCTCTCTAGCATCGGTTTGACAAACATACACGTGACAGTTTGGTGGGGATCAAACACGCGGCCTGATGGTAAGTGGTTACCGCTGCCTATGTTCATAACAAAACATGACACCTGGCCCCGACGAGCTGGGCAAAGGTATGCTGATACAACACCCACAAACCGCCATGTTTTGCCAATATAACAGGAGGCGATCCTATTGTTATCAACCGGTCACAAATCCAGTCTCCGGGCCTATGACCGTCTACCCTATAATATTACAGGCATTGCAGGTGCGTAGGCATCTCTGAGAAAAAGATAAAATATCTCTTGTGTCTGTTACTACACCGACCTCTTTCAAGCCAGAATACAGCAAAGCTACTTGCGTCAAAAAATGCATGGTTGCAGTAATTTCCCGGATGAGTTCCTACATAAAGAGCTGCACTACAAAAATTTCTAGCGTACAAAAAATTGCAAAGACAATTTCTATTTACATTTCGCAGATAGCATACCGTGACAAGTTGGTAAACCCTAGATTACCACCACCGTCTACCACTCCAGTTCATAATAGTCCAGGAGCTTCTAATAGCTCAAGGAGTGACAGTTAATCCGTAGTCGAGGAGTTGCGTTATGAATTATTCTCTTTACTTGGCTCTTCAAGTTTAGTTCATGTTGTAATTCCAGTAAATACTCTATGTTTAATAAATATAAAATTGGATGATTACTTGTTATTTGTGAGACTGGTAGGTAATAAGTTTGCTGAACAGGGGATTTCAAATTGAGAAAGGAAATGTCCGTAATCGGTTGGCGGACGAAGTGAAATTGCAGTAGGTATGCTGTAATTAGTAGGAATAGGAGGACGCTGGTACCCATCCTTTGTTTTTTTCTAGTTAGCCAGTCAATTTTAATTTTGTCTATTTTGGTCAATTCTTTGTAAATAGGCTTTTTTAAGATGGTTCTTTGTTACAGTCACTTTAAAATACACGAATTCAACTTTTACGAATAAGATAGTTTCATTACATCAAAAAAACTATAATAAAGGCAGATATAAAACATACGTCAAATGAGACTTACCATTTGCCTAGCCTTTTCTCAACTATGTTTGTATCAGCATCCAGTCTAGCCAGATGCAGCTGAATACCAAAACGACAACAACGGCGACGACGGTTTTACATGGAGCGACTGCCTTTCTGACCCAGTTACACGATAGTCCTAGGTAAAACATTGCTGTACTTCAGATGATGCTGCCTTGTCATGTCCCAAAACAACCCAACCCAAAAAAAAAATGCGAACGTTTAGTTTCTAACATACAGTTCCAATTTTAAAACAACCCATATTTTAAAGATGGCGCCAACTTAGGTAATCCAAATAAGGTGCTGACACATTTCGTATTAGAACTCCGGAAAATCTTGTTAACCTTACGGTACATCACGATATATTTTTCGTGCATATCAATATGCTTCGGCCCGATTCTGTTCATGACAGCTCTCTAATCAAATAGGTATTTGATGGAAAATCCTTCGTGTTTACTTAAGCCATGGATTATCATATTTTGTAGAGTAATGGAATTCTCGATTTCAGTTGTAGGTAGGTTGGTGGGAAAAGTATTATTGGTTTTGATGACGTTTTGAGTTTTGTGATCAGGAATAAACGCATTCATTCGTTTTCCAGCTTAGATATTTATCACCTCTGAAACTATGACTAAAATACCTAGGTTTTATTTCAAAACATTTCATTTAATTACGTTTTCATAACTACACACCATGTTTTTCAAAAGTAGTACCTTTAATGATCAGTGCTTTATTAGTAAAAATACGAGTACAATGGATATCGTATTTCTATCGTAATATTTTAAAATAATTTCTTTTGAAATGTCTGCATCTCAAAATGAACATGTCTATACAATGTTTAAGTCTCTCTTTTCAAGATATTAGGGTGGACATGTTTTTATAAAAAGTAATCTGTCATTTTGATATCTTGTTATTTTTGCAACGTATTTTTTTTCTTTTTTTGACACGTGACAAGTTTGCAATACTATGCCTTGTTTATTTTTTTCAAAAATATGTAATGTTTTTAAATACTCCTTAGCGATACTATTTTATTGAAAGCTCATCAAAATAATGACGTAATCGTAACGTAAAATTTATTTATTTTGTCAATGTAATAAAACACTAAAACCAAAAATAAATGAAAATAATCGATTCCTTTATGTTTTAAGTGCGATACTAAAATAGTGATAGAAAATTAAAAACTAAAATACTTACATAACACATTGATGGTATGTGTAGCAACGACGTTCTCAGTGAGTTGTCCGTTGATGCCGTGGCAGACGACGACGATGGACCTCTTGTTCGGTTCCACCACCACCGTGATGTTTGAGGTCGTGATCCAGCCACCTGAGAAGAATACCAAAAATTATAGAGTTGAAAAGTCGATAGAAAGCTTCAATTAATGACGATACAGGCAGGCCTGTTGCTCTAGTGGTCAGTGGCCCTGACTACTATACGCAAGGTCGTGTGTTCGATTCCCACCCAGAACAAATGTTTGTGTGATGAGCACGATCATTTGTTCTTTGTCTGGGTGTAATTTATCTATAATATGTATGTATTTAGAAATATATATGTATGTTCATCAGTTGTCTAGTACTCATAGCACAAGCTCTGCTTAGTTTGGGACTAGATGGCGTTGTGTGAAAGTTGTGGAATATTATTATTATTATTATACCTACGCTTACTACCTACTGGGTAGAGAAACCACTACCAATGTTGCTAAAAATTCAAGTCCACGATATGAGCTATGGTCATACCCAGCGCTGAGAAATAGTTCGAAAAAATAATGTCGTCATAAAGAACAATTTCGATTGTTTTTTTGTCATTCAAGTTTCAATTATGAATTCAATGACGAATCGATATGAATATATCTCAAGATATAATGCTCCCAAAAGAAATGTATTTTAACTAATATTTTAAACGATATTATTTTCTTCGTATTGCTTTCTTTCAAAACCCTATGCTGAATCAATTTAATTCGTTATATTGAAACATTATTTTTCTTTCTTATTACTTCTCTAACTTCCTTCATACTTTTCATCTAATCTTTCCATAAAACGAAAAATTCCTTGACCGACAGCTATTTTAAATGATCGATATCGGCTTTCGTATCAACCTTCGGCGATTCAATCTATTTGTCTTTGTGTAGTCGAGGTCTTGTTCAAGAAATCTAGGCCAAGGTTTCGCCAACTGCAGTCCTTGAACATACGTTTTCAGCGATCGTTTGACATTGCCAAACTACGATATTTATATTCCTTGAAACTTAAATTATGTATTTGCCAATTTTCGTATAGAACTTTACGGGAATATCTACTTTTTGTGTGAAAGAGTGACAAATAGGTAGACCACCCAATGTAAATTAGTAAACAACAATTATAAATTGGTATTTGCATGGATCGGCCTTACGGTCAAATACTGAAACGCAATTAATATCGCTTTTAAATTTTAGGCTGTGTCTGTCTTTTCACCTAAGGTATGTACTGTGCAACTTAGAACTTTAGAAAACATTGGCGCTTGAGATTTGGCTTATACTCGTATAGTCACAATTGAAATATCTTACTTATAATAGTTGCATAAACACTTATTATAACTTTCACACAGTTTAGCAATCGAAATAATTAAAGTGGTATTTCTTTAAGCAAGTCTGTTCACTGGAGTGAGATGGAGTTCTTTCACTAATAATTGCTTACTAAAAATCAATAAACGATACACATTTACCTTCAGGCGATATAATAGTTCTGTTACTAGCTTCTTTGTGATGCTTCCCTAGTACCAGCCACTTGATATCTGCGGCTGGGTTTGAGGGAGCTGTGCTGCAAGTCAGAGGCACCGGATCTCCAACCCTGGCTTCTGAAGGTCCGGAGATTGTCACATGTGATGGGGCAACTGAAAGAGAAAAAAAGAGTTGGTCATTTCATGTGGAGAGTCAGAGAAGTATGGAATAAAAAGTCATGTTGCGCTGACACCAAATAAATTGTATAAGGGCAAGAGAACGATAATGGTAATTTGATAAGGATGACATAAAAGTTTAGAGAAGCCATGAATGAGTCAAGGGTTCTGTATTCAAATGGTCGATAAAACAAATGACGACGTATGAAAGGTTAAATCAGGAAAGACAAGTATTTCATTGAAAATACTAAATATAATAGCCCGATGACAATGATGATGATGTAACTACATATATTTTTATACAGGAGCAGAGTTAAACAGACACAGATTTTAATAATACTATTTTAAACCAAAATATTACCCTGAAGTATGAAGAAACTCCCCCAATACTAGCGATTTATTTAATATATTTACAAAAGATAGTCACATTATTCATTGAATTTTAACAGCAGAGCCCGACACTGAATAAATTAGATAGCAAATTCTAAAGCATAGCAATTTAATGCATCGCTAATATCGTACTAAGCCACGTAACCACGATATCATGCGAAATTTATTACATTTTGAGAGCCTGCATGTTGGCGTAGAGAGTCGAAAGCCTATGTAAAATCAATCGCTGGAGAAATCTGATTTATTTAGAAGAATGATTTGATTTTTATGAGTAGATGATGTACACTTTGGGAGGAGCACAAATTATTGTGAAGACTATGTGGGTCATTTCTTTTTTTCAGTTTTCCTTCTTAGTTAGTTTTAATCATGATCTGGCAGTTTGAGTCATTTATGCGGCCTACCCAAATGTCCTTTCATTGGTCTTGTTCGTCGAATCGTAAGGCTCCTTAAGTTCTGAGTTGAGCTGCTCGATTTTTGACAAATGCGTGCACTGACTGGACAGGTCCACTCAATCTGTGTAGTTCTTTACTCAAAAGACCATTTCAGACACCAATCTACATGGTCTTCACATTATCTGACTAAGATTATGTCTGCACTTTAAAAGAGACTGTGACCTCTGAGTTTGTTTCGGCCTTTCTTCTCAGAGTAGTCAGATAGGAAACGCCGACCTCATCTAGTTTAAAAAAATATGATTGACATGTAAAAGTGTTTGTACAAACCTACTTACAGAAAATAAATCATTTATCATTTTGCATTTTGTGTGGTTAGAATCAAATTAATGTTGTCATTTGAATTTCTCATTATAAAACTGACTTTGATCTATCATAATTAGCAATAATTATTTAATACAAATATTCTGTTAGCTTAATTGCCTGAAACAAATAATTAGTAACATCACTGTGATAAATAAACTATGTAATCAGAAATCTCATTATTTGGAATTACCTGATCTGCTATCAAAAAACATAACTTTTTCATATTCTATTTGAATTATTACATTGGTTGTCATGGCTACTTTTCTAGATTTGTTTAATCATTCGTAAATGTAGTCTTCAGCTTATTCTATTTAACGTAATAAATCTTTGTCTCATCTAGTACTAACCTTCAGAATCTTTATGGCATCGACCTTAAAATGATTGGACCGAAAAAAGGAGCAGTTAATTTGATGCTTTCTAATTTTCTGCTGCATAATTTACAAATTAATCTGATAACGCGTAAGTTAGAACAAAGTATGCAATTTAATCGACATTAGTAAAAATCAGCTACTAATGTATGAGCAGAATTAATAATATTATAGTTAGGTATATCTTTGTCTAAGGTTGTCTTAAGGGTGACAGGACACTTACCTACAGTATAAAACTTGAATTATATCACAGAAAGTGGCTAGATTCTTATTTCAATGTGTAATTTAACGGTGGCTGAGAATTTATGAAATTCTAATGGATGGTTTAAGTACAATTGAATGAAAGATACATTTATAAATGTATCTGATGACGTTGTTAAAATACTAGACTGAAAAGGTTATGGAGACGTTTATGTTTATGTAATTTTGGAGTGGTATTATTTAAGGTCAACAATTATTAGGTACTTTAATTTTCATATTTTATTCCAACTAGCGAGAGTATTTATTGTTGTGTAAGTGATTCAGCCAATAAAGAAATAGTTAAGGTTGTCGTAACAAAAAAAAAAAAAAGAATAATAGATTCCTATTACAAACTATTACTACTACGCGTAAAGTTAATCCAAATATCACTAACGACCTTTTCAGTAAAAACTACTAAAAAATATAACATTTCAAAAAAGAAAATTCCAATTTCAGTGTACATTTCGAGATTGGAGCGATAGATGTAAGAGTTTAACGTAAAAATACGTTCGGCAAACTTCTGGGGGGCGTCAATGAAGTCGGAACAAATTAAAACTTTGCCCTCTTCGTATAAATGTCAAATAAATTTGAATGTCGCTGTGGGAGTTGGTGATTTATGCCTGTATCATTGAGCTGTTTCGTTTAGGGAGTTGGTAAAACGTGAGGCGATTACAATTGTTTTTTGTGGGGATCGAATTTGATACGTAAACATTTTGACTATGAGATGAATCTGATAATCACTTTAAAACTGTTTCAAGTGAACGCTGAAAATAGTTTTTTTCTTTAAATAAGAGATTACTTTAAAGATTACTAGTACAACAAACCATTTAAAATATAATCTAGGAACTATGTAAGCTCGTAAGCGAAGCATAAAATCTAATGCTAAAGGTAGAGTAGTTTCAAATAAATGTGCATATCCCATTGATAATAATAGGTACCCTTTATAAAACTGACAACAAATAAGATAATCTTACAACTTTAAATTTTAAAATTATATTTGCAGTTAAACATGTTTCATACAAAATGCATGTCGGGTAAGTCTCTCTAGTTTTTACATAGTTAGCGGCGCCAAAATGGTTGCCAACCCCTAGAAGCTTAAATAATATACGAGTAACTTCCAGTTAACAGCGGCAAAAGGAAAACAAACGCTGCTATAAGTTTAGCTTTACATGCAGACTTTAGAATTAACAAAATGGTTATGTTTTACCTTCAAATTTTAAACTGTCGTAATAAATGTGGCTTACAATAACTTCTTAAATGTCTCTACTAAAACATAAACGAACTATAAAAGCTTTAAAGACGAGCAAGCACTTGGTTTGAATTGTATTATTAAAGATCAAATTATGATCAATAACGATAGAGAACCACACTCTAATATTGCTAAAGATAGGTTACATAAGCTAAGGAATATTAATAAACCTAACTAATTAATTAGTGTATCGGCCGATTACGATACTAACGGCCCTTTAACAAGGCCACCAAAAGTCAATTAAGTATCACTCACGCCCTTATCTCTTAAGGGGTAAGCAAAACCCAATTAATACTAATTAGTTTGGGTATAAGTAGATAGTAATCCCTAAATCTGCGTGGATTTAGACAGCGGCTTTCGTCATGTTGATGTCGGGTATCAAAACTTTGGTCAGTACGGACGGTAATGCGTAGTAAAAATGTTTAAGGTATATGAAACTCAAGCTGGTAGTAAAAGAAGTTGTTAAACATGTAGTTTTAATGTAGCATTACATTGTGGGAAAAAATATATTTACGTGTATGATCTTATAATTTATGGCATGTCATTATGCATTATTTATAACCTGGGTTTAATAAAGTGCCTAATACATTAAGCTTCTCTTAGTACTACATGCCAGACTGAATGATTAAACAAAATAACATTATAATTTTCAATGTTACATGACTAGTCGAAAATAACAAAAATCCTAGCGATTAATTATTGTAATGACAATGTATAATTATCAAAGAAATTCTCATTTTCATCAGCATTTACCCTATTAATCGGTAAATCACAAAAAGCCTTTTCCATCATTTATTATTTTATCAAGCCAGCGACATCATATAACCAAAAAGATATCTAAATCGATTTTTATCTTCAAAAGTCTTTGACAAGTCAAGCAAATGTGTTTTGTACAGAAAAAACTGGGCCCTCCACGGTTGGATGACTACACCAGACTACCTGCCTGTTCTTTGTAAATAAACAATAAGACGGGATTTAGGGGATACTTGTTTGAGATGTGGGCCAAGTAAGAAGAATTTTTGGAGAGAAAAGTTGTAAGTCAAGATTACTTAGACATTCCAAATGGATTTTGACTTGATGAATAATTGACGTAAAGTAATAAGATTGTAGATTTTAAAGTGACAGTACGTAATAATGTATCACTTGAATTACCTCTGTGATTGACTGGAACTAATAGAAATATTGAATATGACTTATTATAATTTACCTTTGTTTTGGTCTATCCACGAACCTAACCTATCATTGCATAAAGCCACAAACCTCAGCTTTAGATTTTAACCACAACAAATTATACAAAGCTCTTTTACAAAAAAAAAAAAAAACAACCGACTTTCAAATAAGACACTACAAAGTGAAAAATAACTTTAATTTCGGAAGTCGGTGTCGTTGGGTTCGCATTTTCGTTGTTTGCCACCAACTTCCGAAATTAAAGTTATTTTTCACTTTGTAGTGTCCTATTTGGATGTCGGTTGCTTTTTTATGTAAAAGTTTTTATTTTTACTTTTAAGTTGCAGTTATACCCCACACAAATTCATATAATACTACTTGCTATGTAAATATCAGTGACAGGAAGTTATTATAACATCATCAATATAAACTAAATGGCAAAAATACTGAAGCTAACTTAAAAACTGCCCTAGCAAAATTAATAAAATGAATATGGGACCACCCTATCTATAAAAAACTAATTTTTGAAATCGATTTACAATTGCCGGAGATATCGCGTAACAAATATAGAAAAAAAAACATACAGTCGAATTGAGAACCTCCTCCTTTTTTGAAGTCTGTCCAAAATAAAATACAACCACATCAGAATTTAAGAATATATAAATAAGTGGAGGAGCATCGCGA
Organism: Eremobia ochroleuca; assembly: GCA_949629135.1. Lineage (NCBI taxonomy): Eukaryota > Metazoa > Arthropoda > Insecta > Lepidoptera > Noctuidae > Eremobia > Eremobia ochroleuca. The sequence continues at coordinate 1,571,672 of OX451410.1, forward strand.
GGGTTGCTTTGGCCAAAGAAAATGCAGTCATCAACCACAACCACTCTGTCAAGAGTGAACGACTAAGGAGGAGGAGGAGAATTTAAGAAAAGTGTTCCATTCATCGCTTGCACCACACAAAATCGAAATGACTGCGCTTTTTGACTACCTTGTACCTGATAGAGTTATATTATCAAAGGATTCGATGCTCTTAAGGGATAGACTGGGGTTGCTTAAAGAATATTATTCGTTTTGATATCGAAGTTCGCTAGGATAAAGAGAAGATTGAGGCATGATGCTGCGAGATGCGGTGAGCTAAGATGGCTCACGTTTTTGTTGTTTTGTGACATATAAGAAAGGGCTTTGGAGCAGTGGTGGACGAAAGTATGATTATAGGTAACAAAAGAAAATTTATTCTCTGATTTTCAAGATGATTTTAGTTACATATTGGGGAACTTAATTTATGTAATCAATCATTTCGTACGAGTAGACAATGTAATAATGTAACAACTAAGTAATGTTGTTTCTATTATAATTAAGGAAGAAGTTTATGAGTCGAATAATATTGTAGTTGTGATTCAGAATTAATCTAACAAAAGCATTCCATACTAAATGAAATTCCACTTAATTTCCAAAGACCTGAATAATATGCGAAAGATTCTAAAACTGTGGAAGAAAATACCTGAACAAATACCTACTCCATTTCTAGTCTCAAGTTATTATTAGTTTCATAATTTCTCGATAGCTGCTGATTACAAAGCATTAATCCAAATAATACCAGTATTTAGTCCACTTACAAAATAAATGTCAAGTCGACAAAATGTCGGAAATTTTCAGCTCAAAATCTTATTGTTTGTACATTTTCTGTATTTATTACTTTGCGATACAATCTAATTACTTTGAGGCTGTTCCTGTTTATTTCCCAAAGGGATTTCGGTCTTTGATGCTTTCCTATTCAAAATGCGATCGGTCTCTCTACCTCTTATTGGATTCTGACAAATATTGTGTGAGCTTATAAGTTTAAGTTCACTTTGAATATCTTTATGATGTAGTGTTTTGTTATAAGCTTGGTCTAAATATTATGGAGTAAAGAACTAATAAAGAGTTTTTATAGGAATTGTGAGTATTGAGGTAAGTTTTAGATGTAGTTTTTTTATTTTTAGCACCATGCAGAGCGATGACTGTTTTGCGTGCATGTGACGCATATTTTCTTCCAACTTGTTATTTTTTTTTGTGTTTGTGTTTTTTGATGCGTCGTGTTTGCCGCAAATAAACGTATTTTCTTACTTTCTTTCTTTCTTATTGTCGAACACTGTTGTATAAAGGCCTCTCCAATTGCAAGCCACTTAACTACCTTTTTTGCTTATTTCATCCATTACTGTGATTCTAATCATCTTCCTATTTAAATGGCGAACTTAACAATGCTGAACAAGAAATTATCATCAAAAGCAAAACATAAAAGTAATCAGTAATAATTGCTACTACACAGTCTTTTTCTCATTTCATTATATTAAATTGAATAGTGCTTGTGGAATCTCTGTGTTGTTAATAAAGCTTTTATATAAAAAGAAAGTCAACAGTTCAGACTAAAAATAAAATAAAAACAGCGAGTAGATAATTGTGCATGACTTGATAATTACTGCTAAACCTACAATGGCCATAATTCACGACATTAATTCTCCTCTACAACGTGTAACGTTAAATGCGCAAAACCTGAAAATAGTTTGATCAGAATAACGAGCAGAATTATTTGAACCACTTTTTAATAAGGTCTCATTTTTCAAAAAATCTACATTAAAAACGTTGCCGTGTCTATTTATTAATAGGTCAAGCAAGCCAATGTCAGCGCGGCGCAGCGACCCGGTGACGACTCCTCCCTCGATAAAGCGTCGTCGCAGACGCAAGCAACGATCAGAATGGCCAGTTAAACTAAAACAGCACATAAAACCTTTACTATTTTTTGAATGACTTATTTTCTCTGTGAAATGGGTCAATTGAATTAAAAATCAGTTGGTGTCTGAGGTTTTGCGCATTTAACGTTACACGTTGTATATGCTATTACTATCTTTCTTTTCAGCTATTTTCAGCTTCGTTCCTACATCTTGACCCGATAGCAGAAGAAGAAGTAAAAATATATACTCACATAAGACAGTCAGGTCTATCTCAGCCTTCAAAGTGTTGCTAATCATCACATTCTTGGCTTCGCAGGTGTACCGCGCCTTATTGTCTGACGCATCAGCTTTAAAAGACAACACGTTCTCTGACATCCTTCCACTGGTTCTGTAACAAGAAGAAACACGCTGGATTACTAAAATGTTCGATAATCTTCATTAATAAATTATGATAGTTTTACACATAGTAAAATCTCCATGTAAAAGTCAAAATAATCGACTGCATCCGCTGGACTAGGCGGAAAGCCAACCCTGACATAGTCGGGAAAGGCTACGCAGATGATGATGATTTTTACCCGTAAGTAAGTGTAATAGAAGAACCACAAGAGTGTTATTAATCGATGACACATAAATACTTCTAAAACACTATAACATTTTTAAAATGGCGTCAGCTATTTTCGTAAAGGCCAGTCTAGTAGGAAAGCAGGAGAAAATGAAGGTATCGGTGATATCGAGATACACATTTCTAATTAAACGAATTCATAAGCAAATACTAGTGGGTGTACAAAGTCTTTTAGTTAAAATAGGTATGTTGATACTTAATGATATTTAATCATTTTGTTTAATACTTTCTTCATAGACTAATTATTTCGTCTCAACATCACTGTTCTTTAACCTTTCTTGTTAACCAACTTCAAAAAGAGGAGGTTATCAATTCGGATGTCTCTATTTTTTTTTTTTGTACGTATTTTCGGGCATAAACTCCGTCATAATATATGGACGGATTTGCAAAATTCTTTTTTGTTCGATAGAGGTTTATCTCGAAATGGTCCCATTTAAATTTTGTAAAGATCTGGTGATGAGTTTCGGAGACAGACAACGAAACTCTTCAATAAATACCAGTAAAACAACCGCGATTGCTGCTATCGCATATGTATGCATTGTTTACGCAATCGCACAACATAACATCACGTCTGTACCCTATAAACGCAGATGCAGTACGCAGATGTGTTCAGTATACCACCGTACACCCTACCACATAGGAATTAGTGTTACATGAATGTGTTTGGGGGGTAGAGATGTATAAGAATAGGGGGGAGAGAGGTATAACTAAAAAGTGAAAAATAAAAACTTTAAAAAAAAAAAAAACAACCGACTTCCAAAAAAACACTACAAAGTGAAAAATAACTTTAATTTCGGAACCTGGTGACAAAAAAACGAAAATGCGGAACCAACGACACCGACTTCCAAAATTAAAGTTATTTTTCACTTTGTAGTTTTTTTTTTGAAAGTCGGTTGTTTTTATTTTAAGTTTTTTTATACACCTATTTGAAGTACAATATTCTGAATTGAATAACCTTATATCTCCAGATTCAGTTTCTAGTCTACCTTTATTAACTACATTTATAGTTTCATCTAAATTCTTGTCCTATACGAGTACCTATTAGATTATTGTTATTATCTTTGAGAACAACAGATAATATAAACACAACATAATAACAGGTTTATCTTGACTTATTATTAATATCTTTCGTTTACTTATTTATTTTGCAATAAGATAAGTACAGTCGATTAATAAGTTTGTATATCAGTATCTTATAGATTTCTCAATAATATATAACATGAGAAATGTGTGTGTATGGTACACCTCTTCATAACCGTTGAGGGTCAACAGGCGTGATAATAAGTTTTTCTCAGTAATGTTAGTTTTATAACCAGTATTCAAATGCAATTCTTAAAGTATTGCGGTATTTTTCAAGTAGATACCGACATCAAAAAGAAATGTTTCCAAAAACCAAAACCAAATGGTGATGAAAATGATCGAATGCGTCTATCATAAAGATGGTTATGAAAACCAAGTCTATTAACTCAAAGCCCTTTTATCTTTTAGCCAACACAATTTTATAGTAAATCGACTTCTAAAACCTTCTCCACTAAAATTTTCACTACAAACAAATTCAAAAATATTGACAAAACATTTTAAGGGTAGCTCAAACAGCCATCTTGGGAAAATGCCAAGAACAAGGAATCCATAATAGATTTTTTATGAAACAAACCATTATCCGGTAGAGAGGATCTCGTATTAATATTGAAATTCATGGTCCGTCAGTCTTCCCACGGTTATAAAGTAGATTAAGGAGAAGATAAGATTCCTATATCCGTCTCTTTCTAGTGTAATATACTTTTAATACTGTAGAAAGAGATGTCAGGTTACTTTGTGTTAAATCTGAAACTCGTTGGGGGATTTCTTTGATGGGACGGGTAGACTTTTCGGCTGCGTTTTAAAACAGCTGTCAGATAAGATGGTCAAAAGTACGACGGTCCGAAAACCTTCTCTAATTGTTTGCCCATACTGAATTAGTTCAAGTAGAGCAGTTTTCATTACGTTGGCAAAATAACTGACGACCCATTTGATTTTGATGTAGTTACTGCCACTTAAAGACATCAGTAGTGCGATTCTGTAACCATCTCTCCGTGAGAACTTAGGTGAAGTGAGCGTAGAATGAGCTGTCAATGTCATCCCACCTGATACTAGGGATTGACCAAGCATATATTTACAACCATAATCAAGATTTTAATAATATTGTTTTATGCTAATTCTATTGATAATTTATGTAATTTCAAAGCTAGAAGGTATTTTAATTGTCAAAACATTTCTTTTTTGTGGAGTTTAAAACTTAGGTAACTTACATAAGGACTAGTTTAGGAAAAAAAAAATGATATTCGGACTAAGTTTCTGTTTTGCTATTTTATTTTAAACCCCCACAAAATAGTAATATTTTGACGGTTAAAATACTAGTTTTAATATTAGATAAAATGATCAATAGAATTAGCATAAAAAATGTTATTAAAATCTCGATTACAATTGTAACTGTTTGCTTAGTCAATCCCTAGCATCAGTGGGATGACACTGACAGCTCACTCCACGCAAGTTTTTCACGGTGAGATTTTTACAGAATCGAGCGGCTGCATTGCGTTTTCCAAAGACAACATTAAGCTTTTGTTTCCTAAAAAAGCCGTATACGGTCACACAATAACGGCTGTCCAAATACAGAGCGTCTCTTGACACCTTGATGTCAAATTACTGATTTCCATGACGGTCGGTAACAAATTGACACCCTGCGTCAATTTATCGTGTTAAAGCCATTTCATATAACTGTCAAAAAAGACAGTTGTGGTTTTAATGTCGATACGTAAAATTTAAGTTTCGTTGACTTTATATACATAATGTTTCATTTCACGAACACTTGAATCTGTCATAGGTAATACGGGCTGGTGTCCGCAACTCCACGTCAATGCGCATATTTTGCGTACGATTGAATCTGTCATATTATAGCAAGAATGTTAGCTAAGCGATCTGATCCCACTCTTCACTAACCCCATTGCATCCACAAACACTTTTATTTATACCCTCGAAACGCGAAGGTAAACAAGTTAATTCCGTAATCTTCTTTACATCGAAAACCTCCAGAAGGAGTACCAACAACTTGGAAAACAATATCACAGGCCGGAAGTTTGGCTTATCTCCGCTATCTCCACTTTTGAGTTGGCACTTTTGAATTTTGAATTGCATTTTTACTTTTAAGTTTAACAAGGGATTATATTCATGGTTTTTAGGGTTATTTGTTTTGCTCTACTTTAGTTTTACAAGCAGGCATTTTTATAATGACGACAATGAATTCTACTTATTTATTTATTAAAGGCAAACCAACAGCTTCTGTATCATAGTGTAGTGGCCTCTAAGACTCCGTATTTTATACCCAAGCAACGTCTTTTATTAATTACTATTACTATTTTATAATTACAATGATATACCCCTTCGAGAAACAAAGCCAAATAGTCAAATTACGCACTAATTAATTTTGATTTATTTATTATTAGTTGAGTACGTATAGTTTTTATTGTATTTGTTGGTATATTGGCGTGGTTAGCTGACATATGGTAAATTATTTAATTTAGTGTTCTGCGTCTTTTAATGTCAATTACTTTGCATACCTTGTATTGTATTCAATCAAGTATTTTCTAAGTGAACAGACAGCTTTGCTGCTGGGGAGTTTGTTGCGCCACTTCTTCTCCCCAGCGAAAGCACTAGGAATTGGTGAAGGGTTTTTGGGGACCATCTTTTGAAATATGAAGTTAAAAAAGTGCTGATTCTCAGCCTAGTTTGAATAAATGACTTTTGATTTTGATTAATTTCATCGGCGTACCGCAACGCTGCTTGGCGACAGTACTTCCTCGGTCGTGCACCTTTTCAAAATACTACTACAACTAGGTAAAATTTAAATAGTTTTTGATAATAGAGTCTTAATCACAAAACATGTAAATCAGCTAAGCCGTTATTTATTCAAATGACCTTTATTATTTTCCGTACTCACAGCAATACTAGGAATGGCCGCAAAGGTAATCGAATTGGTGATTGGGTAAACCATAGATGTCCAACCAAATAACTATGAAGCGTTATTCACTAATCGCAAACAATACGACTGATATTAAACTCAAATACATAATAAGTACAAATTCGAAATAATTAGTGCGCACGGCGATGTTACGAGTATAATCGTCAAATTATTTATGATTAATTACTAACTTTGAATTTGATTGCAGAATATTATATTATTTAGATGTTTTGTCAAATGTATAATTATTGTGTTCGTGCATACAATTCGTTGGCTTTAATTTAGTGTCTAGTAGTCCAAATTATAATATTACTGAGGCGAATAGCCTGACTAATATTTGAATTTATCCTAGCCTGACAAAATGACCAATACGCAGTGAGCAAGCGTAACCAATGCTCATTCTTTGCTCTGCATTTATTAAATTTCAATCAAATGCATACATTTAAATTTTTCTGAATGTCGTCATGGTGGGAATATTTGAATCAAATGTTCTTCAAAATCGGCTATATCTCGGCCGCAAGAAAACTAGTAAGCAAGTCTATTATGCAGAAAACAAAAGTATATTTAAACGTAATATGCCAAGAAGGTACAATATAGAGAACACCAGACGCTTTCCCAGTCTTTCGTTCCCTTACACAGACTTATGTAGTTACTCATACATTTTATGGTACATCACCGACAGAAGCATAAGTACGCAACAAAAACAAAATGAGGAAAATCATAACCCTACCACTTCTCCCTCTTAAAATATTTACGAAAAAATCCGCGCAAAAATAAAAAAAAATAATCTTGAAAATTTCAAACTTTCCCGCTCAGGTATTCAAAACTAAAAACACTGCGAAAGTTGCAAAAAACCGCTTAACCACATCCTTCCGAAGTCTATATTTTATTTTCTATAAATATTGTTGAAGCATCTCGAACTCTGCCGACCCCAGTTTCAAACTTCGCCCGCTCCCAAGATGAATAATTTCCTCTTCGAAATTCTTGGGATGTTTAAATTTTAAAGCGTTTGGAGTACCTAGTGAGTAATACAGTCATAGAGTGACGAATTTTAAATCCAATCATTTTTGGAATCTTTACGCCTGTTTGGTTTTGGTTAAGCAGGAATTTACATCCTTTTTCACACACTGGATTAGCTCGTCTTTCTGTATTTTAGTCCATTAAAATCCACGGTTCCTTACAATATTTTTCTTCACTAAAAATCGACTTTTAGCAAGTACAGACGTCACTGACATCACATTTATATCATTTTTTAAACCCAGAACCTCATGCTCAAAGAACTGTTCCATCGTCACTCCTTAAATAAATTTATTCCTCCATTGAATAATTCAATACAAAATTGAACAAAACATCATAGAACACTCAATAGACCGCATCATTCTCGTTATGGCACCTAACACCATGGACCCGTTTTCCCATGGACAGAAACCCATAACCCGATCCCGTGGGATACTTTGGTGACCACAGATCGTTTTTATTACAAACAACAGTAGTTTTGGGTTACATTTTGGTGGGTGGACGCGGGTTTTGTGGGTTAAAGGGCTGCCCCCTTTTGTATTTTAAATGACTTTTGGAGAATATTATTTGGTTGTTTTATGAAGATTTTATTAAATTGTTTTTTGCAATTTAATAGGGCTTGTTGCAATACCAAATTGATAAAAAAATATATCATCGTTTGCAAAAACTTATAAGTAAGTAGTTTTTAGATACGGTGAAGGGTTTTTTTGAATAATTTTATATTGGACGCGACAAAATAATTAATATTCCAATTTTAGAATTGTCAAATAATGACAACCTCTACAAAACACAACAATAATAAAATTGTAAAGGTTGTGTCAAAACCTTGTGTCACCTAACACCAAACGTTCCCGATTCCTCCTGTAGGGTAGTTACACAAATTGTCTAACATCCCGTTCAACAATCAAAGGGTCGTGACACCAACATTTGTCAGCAACCGGTTTCTGTACTAATTGTGACAACGACTGCTACCAATCACCCGTGCATTCACATGGGCTAATTATTTTATGCGTGGTGTGAGCTGTGGGAGGTAGCGATTTGTAATATTTTATTTCTATTCAATTTTATGCCATAATTTATTTTTCTCTAGATTTTCAAAGCCAGCGTATGTTAGTAATTGTGACTGGATATCCAAATTAACCACAGCCGTGCGATTCTGTAACCATCTCACCGTGAAAGCTAGGGTGAAGTGAGCGTGGAGTGAGCTGTCATTCGCTAGGGATTAATACTATTAAGTGCTCACTTCACTTATGATTTCACGGTGAGATTTTTACAGAATCAACCGGCTGCTATGAAATCACTTGACATGTTTGGCAGCAGATTTTATTGAGTAGACTTTCAGAAATCGAGGGTTGATTTATAAATGTGACGAAAGGGACATTAATTGTTAAGCAAACTGACCACCAATTTTAATTTTCCGTATATTCAAATCACATTCAATCACAGTTGTATGAAACGGCTACTGTGTTTATTTGCTTATAAATTAACTTCCCTGGCTGCACCACGCAAAACCCTGATTATTCTCTTGTCTAATTCAATATTTTCCTTTATAAAGCAGCTTATTATAAATGGTAGAACGAGAAGAGTCTATACATATAGCATCACCGGCAATGGCGAGCATTGGTGGATTTGGCCACAAAAATTACTTTTAGTACTTCCCGGATTGCCTTCTAAAGCTCGTCGACACAAAGAAAAGAAAACTGACAAAAAAAAGAGAGAAAGGTAAGAGAAAAAAGTAGAGAAAAAGAGAGAAGAAAAAGAAAAAAAATAGAAAAGAAGAAAGAGAAAATATCTTTGAACTAACACCATACCCCAAACCTTCAAAAGAAAGCGGTTATCCACCACACACAACCTACTTATAACACTTGAAACTAAATCAAGGAACCCCATTCACAAGATCCCATCAGTTCCCACGCTGCGATTCTCTGAACCGTGACCATGCATTCTAATAGATTTATTGGTGCAAGACTTTTTACATAAAAGTGCATGGGGTTTTAATTACTTTGTGTTGTTTAGTAATCTTATTTATTATTGTTTAATTAGGAGATAATTATTTGGGAAGGTATGCCATTTTATAAGATAATGATGGGAAGATTTTGGGAGCTTCATTCTTTTCCCAACTAATATTTTTGAACTTATAGTCGCGTTATTTACAGGTAGTGCGAAGGACGACAGTCTGACAACCAGTCTTATCGCGTAAAGTAAAAAAAAAAATTGTAAAAATAGTTTATTAAATTTGTACATTAAAATTACATTAAAGAGATAGCGCTGGTCCCGTACTAGGCGCAACCTGTACTTTGGGTATCATTAGTGGCGTGGTATCGTGTCACCCAGTATCTGGGTTGTGGGGCGCTCCATGTCATCATCTGCCTAGCCTTTTCCCAACTATTTTGGGGTCGGCTTCCAGTCTAGCCTAATGCAGCTGAATACCAGTATTTTACATGGAGCGACTGCCTATCTGACCTCCACAGCCCAGTTACTGGATAATGCGATACTGGTTGTCAGACTTTCTGGCTACTGACGACCCGTAACGAATGTCAAAGATCCACGAATGACAGCCGGGACCAACGGATTAACGTGCTTTCCGAGGCACGGAGGGTTCTTGGTATTTGAAGATGGTCATCTATCCACGGTACCAACCCGTTGCTCCATGTAAAATACTCAAATCCATCAGGTTACACTGGAAGCCGAACCTAACATATGTGGGAAACGCTAGGCACATGATGTTGAGTCTCGGTAGCAAAATCCAAAACTAATAAAAAATCTGTAAAGACAATGTAACATCATCTCATCCCGACAGCCTTTTCAGAAATACCTACATTAAGATCAGATTCACGAGGTGCAGTGCAACCTAACGAGTTTATGAAACTACATATTTGGAGTAGCCAAATTAATAAGTAATCCTCACTAGCATGCCTTTGAGTTTTAAACAAAACAATGATTGATCGACGAGATAATAATCAATCATATTTCGTTTGACCCTTGATAATATCGACATTGACCTATTGGAGGGTAAAGATGTCTTCTCATACAGAGGAGTATTGATCACCACGTTTGTTCACCACGTGTTAACGATTTCAGACTTTTATGTCTAACTTTTCTTACAATACAGGGTGGCAAGAAAATCGACGCACAAACTGTAATCATGGATTCAGTACATAAAAATTTCAACGCCCTCGTGCGTTGAAATTTTTCGTCAGTTATTAAACAAAAAAATGCTATTTCATACATTTTGACCGTGTAGGTGTTGCACTTTTCTATGAAACAGCAATTATTATTTTTTTTTTTGGTAACCGAAGAAAAGTTAGGAAAAATATTTAGCTATCAGTAATACATTAGCAATGAGATACTGCATATTGCATGATTGTACAGACGCCAGCACATCTTGCTACTACAATCTGTCAAATTTCTTTAATAGATTTTCAACTTTATCGCTGAAGTATAAGGTTCAAAGTTGATTGGGAAAATTTGACAGTTTCGGGTAGCTTGATGTGCTGGCGTCTGTACATGATTTTATTGAATGGGGCAAAGTTCTATGGAGTTTCTGGCATTGTCCTTTCTACGCCAGGGGGAATCATGTAATAAATTGTAATTGTATAAACCGTTACAGTCAATGTACCACTGATGCCACCCTGTACTTTCCTTAAAACTATGAGCTTCTTGATTAATATAAAAGCATGAATATTTTAGTCTCAAAAGCAAAAAGAAGCTAGATCAATTGACAAACCAGACATCTATGAAAGAAAAATAAAAATCACATTGGCGCGAATCCAAGTTTCATTCAACAACTGCATTTTATACGCTTTCTTTTTATAAAAAAAACAAACAAAAAACGATCTGCTGGTCATGTAAAAAGAATAGCGTGACAGGTTTGACATTTTTATCTTTGAAAGATAAAAAATTGAAAGCGTGTCAGTCAGTTTCAGACTATCAGTCCTTTTAACTTAAGCTGTCTTAATAAATATCAAAAGTCGTTTCGTAGAAAACGTTTTGATTTTTTTTTATAAAATGTTTTGAGAAATTCAGTGTTGTAAAAAAAGCCTTTCAATATGAAGGCTTAAGCAGTCAACTATATAATAAAAGCTACCGCTGAAGAGGAGATGGGTTCGATTCCCGCGTCCAGCAAAGCGCTGTGGGTTTTCCGTCTGGAATTTCGCAGTAGCAGCTCGGAGTCTAGATTTGTGCCCAGTTGATGGCAATGGGGTCATCCCCTGCTACATGGGATTTAAACATATCTGCCGAAACGTGATTTTACTATAGGTGCATCTCTGCCTAGTCCTTCAGGGAGTTCAGGCGTTATCAGGCGTTGAAGTCTAAATACATTCCACAACAGAAAACTTTCCAAAATAGCGCCACCCACGTAAACCCACTATTTATTTATCAAACTATCTATTGAGCTCTCAATAACGGCACGTCTTCGAAAAGCCCTATTTAAACATCCCGCTCCTTCCATTCAAAACATTTTCGACTCGTGTGGTAATTCGGCTCTTTTCTATGAAAATACGGACTTTGAAAAAGGGTCCGAATCGACCTACATTTTTTCGATTGGTGTTGAGAAGTTGGATCTACTGTGTTTATTTTGTCCTTCTTTTTGGTATGGGGTTTGTAAGACGTCGCTTTCATATGCATGACCTTATGTGACTTGGAATCGACACCAATTATAAGTTGTATTGAACTGTCGTTTGTATCAAAAGGAATCCAGTCAATCGTGTGCAACAAAGGTACTTCATTCAAGCGCAATGATCAAACCGCTTACTGCTGACAGTGGCAAACAGTGAAGCAATTAGAGCAACCTAGAGCAATTATTGGTCAGTGCGATACTAGTCACAACTATTGACTTCTTGTATCGTGCACAAAACGTAAGAATCTTGCCTTAAAAATTGTTTCTTCGTTTGTCTTTTGGTAGTTACTGCTGAACATGAGTTCTTGGGTTCGATTCTCAGATCGGGAAAAGCGTTATTGGTTTTTCCTAATTGGAATTTCTCAGTAGAAGCCCGGAGTCTTGCCTTGTGCCCTCGGATTTTTGCCCTATTGGTGTAAATAGACTCACCCCTCTTACATGGGGCCAAAACATATGTGGAAAAATGTGTGTGTACTATACGTAGATGCATCTCAGCATTACCCTTCTGGGATACAGGCGTGATATTATATATATAATTGAAAAAGCTCACAACACTATCGACCGTGTATAGTCTACAGCCTAAATGCAAAATAACTTTTTGCTAGACTGAAATACAATAGCCTATGTGAATCCCATTTCGACCCACATCTAAGCATGAATACCAAGGTCGAACAAAACAAAATTGGGTTCACCTGTTACAAAGTTTTCAGTTGCAGGCTTGGCCTATATCACTTAGAAACCAAATATGTGGATACTGTCACCTACATAAGGGTGCGCGATAAGATACCTTAAGTTTTTGGGAATAGAGGTGGGAATCGTTTCAACTTGTGATAATATACTGCTGGATATGGGTCTTTAGAATTGATTTTGCTCATGTCATCAAGCTTGGTGATCGTCTTTTGTTGTTATAAATTGTCCACTGGTTTTACTTTTGATATGCCTTAAGCTTTCTAGAAGAGCGGTTCTGTATAAACTTGTCATTTTCACCAGTATTTGACAATAAGGTTATATATATTGGTATTATATATATAGGTATTTGGACGGCCGTTATTGTGTGACCGTTCATCGCTTTGGAATCCAAAGTTTTAGTCGAGTTTTAAGTTAGATACCTAAGGTCGTAAAGGATTTGCTAAAGGACCCGGCCGCTATAAAATATATATTAAACCTTTATATTCAGAAAAATATATATAAATATGTATATATGTATTATTTTTCTGAATATAAAAAGGTTTTATTAAAAAAAGAACAATATGTAAAAACGAGGGTACTACCAAAGAAAGGCGTTGTTGTTAATCTCTATATAAAGCACTGAGATATCTTTTCCTTATTATGACTGAAATAAATCAAACTGAACGTGTGGAAGACGTTGCAAGTATTGTGGGGCGAGTTACAGGCGGGAAGCGTTTTCAGATTTCATATCTATTTTACAGCTACATTAAATTTTCCTGCTCTATTTATGATAAAACTATGCTTGATGTTCTAAAACTGGCACTTAACACTGACTTTTGATACAAATTAGAGCAAATGCCACAAACAAAACGAAACAAAAATCAATATATCCACTGGTTAACTTATTATGTCCAACAAAGAATTCGAATACTTAATTATAAGATAATCACTACACCTCAGTACCGGATTGGTGATTGCAATATTCTTTTAACCAGACACGAGAGTACTGCTACCTACATATATAAATTGCCAACTGTCCCTTAGTTGTCAAGACACTGACGAGAAGAACTAAAAATAGTCCATATTTTCTCAAGAACAACAATTCTATACTTATTCTTCTTCTTCTAGCATAGACTGGACTAAATAACACCAGCTTAAATCAAAGAACTCTAAAACCTTACTAGTTCAAATCGGTTCACACAAAACGAGCCAAGCGAAAAAGTGTAAATAAAGCAAAAAAGCGCTGCCGCTTCTAAATTCCGCTGCATTTTATAAATTTCTCTCTAAATTTTTCGAGGCGTTATTTATAACTTAATCTCGAAGCTCGGTAAATGTTTTAAGCGCTAACTGCTAAAGATATATCTTTTTAAGATTCAGTGAAATGTCCTTTTATTCGTTGGAGACTAGGCTTTATGGGACATTTCTTTTGAAAGTAGTAGTGTGGAAGTAACACTATTTGTAACTTGGAGTTGGTCACCATGGAGTTTCTAATCCGATCTTCTTCACTGGTATCTACGTGAAGAGTGGGAGTTATGGGAGCTGTCTTTGGACTGGGCTGATTCTCAACCTAATTTAAATTGTATTATTAATTTAGGATATAACTTCTAATTTTTAACTTTATTGACAATTGATGGACCTGATGGTGCTTGAATGGAATTGACAAGGGGTCATTGTTGGTTAATAATCTATTGAAATCGTTTTGAAAACATAAGATGACGGCGTTAATTCCGATTTCGGCCACGCGCCAAAAGTTCCTGCGCCATATAATATAATCAAGTTTTTATTAGTTTTTTATACTGGAGTCACATCGACACTATTACAAGTAAATTATGTGAGTTTTTACTCTTAAAAACACCAGCATCTTTTAACCGCAGATACAAAAAAAAAAAATGTTTAGCTTTTTAATTTGGCTTCGAACTATTTTTTCTACGAAATTAGTACTAAGTTCAGTATTTTCCACTAAGTTTATTCTCAATGTTTGATGTAAGCACCTTTTGAAAATGGAAAGAAAAATATTTCTTGTTGGAACTATAGGTTTCTTGAAAGCACACTTTTCTGCAAAGAACTATGGAGCTAGATGGAACTTGAAAATTGTAGGGCTTTATCGTTTGAACTCAAATTGTCAGAAACACCTGCTATAAAGAACAAAATCTTGGAAACAGCCTTTACGGAAGGATACTTATGCTTAAACAAGAGCACATAATTTTGTTTCTACAATAAAGTCTTTGTACAACAGAGTGCGGGAACCTTCTAACAACTTAAATTGACATTCTTATTATATATACTCAAATAAGTGATCATAAGACACTAAGTATTAAAACTTAAAGAAAATATAGTTAAGAGGCCAGGATTTTATGGTCGGAAACCGTAAATTTGCCGCCAGCAAAATGTAGTTATGCTTCTCTGTGTATGTATGATCTGTAGCTTCACTAATTTAAAAAACCGAGCTATGTTTGCTTTAAAAACCTCCGAAAAAGTCGCTAACAAACCCAAAAATGAATGTCAATAAAATACGTTTTTGATCTTTGACTGGCGACCGGTGCGGGTCGTTGGGACTAGCTGCATAGATTCCGAGAAAAACCTCTGTGACAGCCGACAAAAGGATCATATTGTTAGTCCCGTTTTCAGGGTTCCGTAGTCAACAAGGAACCCTTATAGCATGGGTATTAATCATGCCGACAAAATGGTAAAATGAAATTTTTTTAGGGTGCCTCCTCTACACGTAGTTGGGATGTTTTTTTTTCTCGTCTTTCCCATGGTGTGGGGTATCATTGAATTTATCCTTCAAAAATGTTGCAGATTTGTGAAAACAATTTTTCGATTCAAGGTCCGTTTGTGAAATATTAAGATTTAAAGTGCTAATTTTTGTTTTTTGTGTCAAGTATCCCCTGCCTGTTTTTGGATATGTGAATAAATGCAGCGGTAGTTTAAATAACGAAGTTAAAAGGTACTATCATAGCTTAGTAGGCTTAACAAGTTTACGGGATAAATTCATTCCAACTACGGAACCCTTCATTGTGCGTGGTCCCACACGCACTTGGCCAGTTTTTGTTTTTAAGGTAACCTAATAACATTAAAAACACTATTATTTCCCCATAACATTAAAAAAAACTCCAACCCAAAAATACAAGAAGATACCTCGCACCAAAGTCACACGTTCTACTCGAGATGCGGGTATCCATTAATCAATCTATCGTTGAGACGCTTCACGTTTTTACGTCGCGACAAGGTTACGTCGAGAGGGTCCTGAGTTATCCTAAAGTTTTATCAAGTGACGTATTTGGAACAACTTTTGGGTGTTAAAGTTGATAGAAAGTGGTATAGTTGTGTTGATTGTTTTTTAAATATTGGCACACGAGGGGTTTCTTGTGAGATAAAGTTATCTTTTTCTTCGTGTGGTAAAAGGCGCTTAAGGGGGCCCGTGGCTAAATAATAACAGACGCACAGGTCGATCGGTCAGGTTAAGCTACGCTTGCCGCGGTTGGCCTGTGTAAGGGTGACCATCTTTACATACCGAGACCGCTTCGTGCCTCGGAAAGCACGTTGAGCCGTTGGTCCCGGCTGTCATTCGTAGATCTTCGACAGGAGTTACGGCAGTCAGAAGCCCGAAAGTCTCACAAACAGTCTTTGTGGAGGTCAGATAGGCAGTCGCTCCATGTAAAATACTGGTTTTCAGCTGCATCCGGTTAAAAGGGAAGCCGACCCCGACATAGTTGGGAAAAGGCTAGGCAGATAAAAAGGCGTTTAAGAGGGATGTCTAGGGAGGGAGTAACATTTTTATGCGTGTTTATGAAAGCTAATTCGTCTTCTTTTCCAAAACCTGGTGAAAACAAAATTGTGGATACTGCTGTACTAAAAACTGTCTCATATTAAATATTAAAAAAAAATTACAAATACCGATATTGCAACAGCGTAGGCTTCCTTTTACTGCCGTGCGATTCTGTAACCATCTCACCGTGAAAACTTGGGTGAAGTGAGCGTGGGGTGAGTCGTCAATAGTGTCAATCCCTTAGCATCAGTATGACTCACAGCTCACTCAAAGCTCACTTTACCTTAGTTATCACGGTGATATATTTCCAGAATCGACCGGTTGGTATACTTTTCCAAATAGGTTATAATATTCTGTGTGATTTTCGTCAGTAGTACCTACAAAGAATGGAGAAAAATTGAGAGCAATTGCTGTTCACAATGAAACGAGCAATGACTGTCAAATCTTTCAGAAACATATGCAGTAATTTTATTCCTAAATTGAACAATCACTGTCATATTCAATGTCCACTGCTTCATTTACAAACCAAAGGACCATGCAAGTAGTCACTGAAGCGTCAATGGACAATAGACAGTCGTTAACAGCGGCTATTACATACAAGCTACATGAGGGTCAGTCGATAGCCATTTTAGTGGCCTGCAATGAGCTAGAAATAGCCGTCGCAGTTGATTATGGGCCTGTAATAGTTTGTTAATTTGTAGTGTGTTTCATTATGTTCTTGTGTTCTTAGTAAGTTGTTAGGGGTTTGGATTTGAACCTTATATAGACAAATGTTTACATAGAAATATCAGTTCTCACAAAAAAATCGCCACCCTTTGGTTTCCTTTCAGTTGTTTACAGTACTTACTGTATTCAGACTTATTATAAATGCAAAAGTAAATCTGTCTATCGGTTACCTTTCCAATCCAAAAACACTGACCTGGAACCTGGAAAAGGACATAATATGTCCTTTTCCAGGTCCCAGGTCAGTGTTCCCAGGTCATTATATTATGCTACTTTTCGATTTGGATCGCAAACGAAGTCGCAAACAACAGTTAGTACCTAAGTAATAACAGGAACTGAAATGTTCAATGTTATTTGTAATAATGTTATTCAATTTTATCTATTATGTCTGCCTTTTCACTCACAACAGAAACGCACACAAACGCACTTACTAAGCGAGACAACCAATTTTATTTGATGTCAACAAAAACACTATCAACTAAATCTTTCAGCTTGAAAACCAATCCAAAATCTCACCTAGAATTCACCTGACAAGCTCACAAAGAAAATCAAAACTATGAGAAGCGATTACGTCTGAGACGGTTTCTCGGTTTCTCGAGTATTCCAACATCGACTCTGGTGTAGGGTTACAAAGGAAAATGGCTGACGTGAAACTCAGGCAGGCGGGTTAAGTAATAAGAGCGGAGACTATTTTATTCAGGAAGTTTTTGGTTCGATTTCTCTTTTAAATTGAGTTCATATCGAGGTATTGGATTGTTGAAGGTACGTTGGTAGTACCTTGTATGAGTATAGTTGATGTGATGTCTTTTTATAACAGAATAATATTACATAAATGTTTTTCTGAATATTCGTTTAACAACGTTCGCTAAAGGAAGAGGTATTTACGTTAAACGTGTCGTTTTGAGATAACGTTATTGTATACAAACTGTTGTAAATATAAAGCTAACATACAAAGGAAATAACACTCTGTGACGATAAGCTAACTTCACGATCATAGAAAAGTAAAAACGTATGGCACTGTCATAAGCTTACATAAATCCTGTTGAAAGTAATTTTGGAACGAAGTTCTTTAACGCGGCCTGCGTCAAACTGGTAGAAATCGTCACGTAACGAAAAAGCGTTATGCTGCCTTTCCATGCGACTTTCTGTGTCTTTCACTTTTTTATAGATAAAGAGAAAGAGGGAGAGAGAAAGGTCGTTTTCATGGTTTTCGGGTGCTGAATCTATTAGTGAGGATCAAAATGAAAATCTAGGGTGGCGACAACTTTATGAGAGCTTCAAAAACTTATACTAGATGGCTCTGTATTAAAGACGCGCATTAAATTCACACCTTCTCTCGCGCTGGTTCTTTATGTTATATACGAGCGTGTGTGCATACGAGTGATGCGTAAGGAAATTCGTTCCTGACGGAGTAACAGACACGTTTTTCTTCCACGACGACTTTCAACTGGATCAGTGGAAAGAAGCAGGAGATGCTGTATTCGGCAGGTAACTTTTTTGGCTAGAGCTTATATAGGTTTTACTTGAGCAAAATAATTCATTTTTCTTTCTAAGTACTCTTATAACTTACACCACACACGCGCGTCATCTGAAAGTCTATTATCTTACTACTCTCGGTGTAATACCGCGATACTACGCCGCCTCAAAGGATGCCTACTGTACAGTTATGTTATATAAGTGGCATTTCAGCTTAGAGTGAGATAAATAAAGTGATGTGTGGTGTTGCCCTCGTTTTAGTGTTGAGTGTTTTGTTTCCATAATAATAAAAACATCAGACTGTAGTAACCGGCTTGCGGAGGTCGCTTCGTGTAAAATACTGCCATTCAGTTCCGTCTGGTTAGACTGGAAATCGAAATCAAAGTAATTGGGAAAAGGCTAGGCAGATGATGATGACTAACTGGTGAGAAGGCAGACTGTGCCTATACATCTCTGCCTTCCCTTTTGGTGAATATAAGGGTAATGATTATCTGTCGGTCGATTCTGTAAAAATCACATCGTGAAAACGTTCGTGGAGGCTATACAACGTGTAACGTTAAATGCGCAAAACCTCAGACATCCCAACTGATTTTTAATTCAATTGACCTATTTCAGAGAGCAAATAAGTCATTAA
This sequence comes from Eremobia ochroleuca, assembly GCA_949629135.1. NCBI lineage: Eukaryota > Metazoa > Arthropoda > Insecta > Lepidoptera > Noctuidae > Eremobia > Eremobia ochroleuca. Next base: position 1,591,068 of record OX451410.1, read on the forward strand.
AAAAATTGTAAAGGTTTTATGTGCTGTTTTAGTTTTACTGGCCATTCTGATCGTTTCTTGCGTCTGCGACGACGCTCTATCGAGGGAGAAGTCGTCACCGGGCCGCTGTGCCGCGCTGACATTGGCTTGCTTGACCTATTAATAAATAGACACGGCAACGTTTTTAATGAAGATTTTTTGTAAAATGTGACCTATTTTAAAAAGTGTTTCAATTGATTCTGCTCGTTATTCTGATCAAACTATTTTCAGGTTTTGCGCATTTAACGTTACACGTTGTATAAGGACTAGTCTAGGAAAAAAAAAATCAAGAACATTGAGATTCTGACTACGTTTCTGTTTATTTACTACGTTTCTACGTTTTTGTCATTTTATTTTAAAACCCCATAAAATAGCAATGTTTTGACAACTAAAATACTAGCTTTGAAATTATACAAAATGATCGATTAGCGTAAAAAATATTATTTAAATCTCGATTATGATCGTAAATGTATGCTTGGTCAATCCCTAGTATCAGGTGGGAAGACACTGACAGTTCACTCCACGCTCACTTCATCTAAGTTTTCACGGTGAGATGGTTACAGAATCGCACTGCTGGAACTGTATGACTGCAGGGTTTAAATCTCTTTTCATACACACAAAAACAGCATTGATGACCATGACGATTACAGACTATTAAGTAAAGGATTTCTATAACATTTTTATGTAAAGACGCCAGCACATCAAGCTATCCGAAACTGTCAAATTTTCCCAATCAACTTTGAACCTAATACGTTGGCGATAAAGTTGAAAATCTATTAAAGAAATTTGACAGAATACAGTAGCTTGATGTGCTGGCGCCTGTACATAAATAGTTAAGACAGTTCAAAATACATCTGAAAATGTCACATTAGTTCCTGCTAGGTTTTGAGTTTGCATTTAAAAGCTTAAGATTAAAAATCTTCACGATTCTTTTAGAGTTTTCTGCCATTATGATTTTCTGATATTCCTAAATTTTATAATAATTTATCGTTTAGTTAAATAAGAACGTTACACGCCATGTGCTGACTACACCAGATCCATCTTTTCTTTATTTAGATTTTCTTTTCTGACCTTTCATTACAAAGGTTTCTTAAAGGTGAAAGTTCACCTACGTACCTACTATTTATAAACGGAGATTACGAAAAGTTTTACAAATACTGACTAGATCTCTAATCAGTAAATCTGTTGTCAAATATCCTGTTAGCAGTTGTTAATGGTTGACCAAAATAAAAACCATCAATTATTTCTATTGACATGATGTGATTCTACAACATAGATTTTCAATAACCACTATTAATTGTCACTGATATACTTATTAGTCTTTTTATATCATGAAACGACGCGCGCTTTACATGTGATTAACAAGTACACAAAAGCGCTGTAAATGTGTGCGAAGGTAACCTAAAGTAAAGCACGCGTCGTTTTTTGAGATAAAAATACTATTACTGGTCAATAAATTATTGACTAATAACCGTTAAATAGAAATTCAGAATCATCATCTGCCTAGCCTTTTCCCAACTATGTTGGGGTCAGCTTCCAGTCTAACCGGATGCAGCTGAATACCAGTATTTTATATGGACCTCCAAAACCCAGTTACTAGGTAGCACGATACCCCTAGGTAAGACTGGTTGTCAGACTTTCAGGCTCCTGACTACCCGTAACGACTGTCAAAGATCCACGAATGACAGCCGGGACCAGCGGCTTAACGTGCTTTCCGAGGAACAGAGTAGTCCCGGTATGTAAAGATGGTCACCCATCCACAGTCCAACCGCGGCAAGCGTAGCTTAACTTGATCGATCGACCTGTACGTCTGTTATTATTTAGCCACGGGCACCTCTCTCAACTAGAAATCCAAAATGTAATGTTATAATTTTACGAAACAACACAAGAAAAGCAACATGGCAAATAATAATTACCATGAAGCAGTAAAAAACGGGAATCTATAAGATGCCAAATAAGCTGATAATTCAGCTATCACGACGTTCAGACAGGAGCCGACAGAATGATAAATAGGCCGAGATTAGGAGCGGCGTAGGGCCGGCTTGAGGCCAAGTCACTGAGGTCTTTCGAAATTTCATTACGGACTGAAGAAATTTTTTGAAATATGATCCATGTTTTTAGAGGGGAATAAAGTTTTTTGAGGTAGGGAAATGATATGGAGATGATTTTTAAACGACTACTTCGGATAATGAGAAGTTCTGAATTTTACAGAATCTGTGCATGTGAGGGGCCCGTGGCTAAATAATAACAGCCGCACAGGTCGATCGATCAGGTTAAGCTACGCTTGCCGCGGTTGGTCTGTGGATGGGTGACCATATTTACATACAGAGACCCCTACGTGCCTCGGAAAGCTCGCTAAGCCGTTGGTCCCGGCTGTCATTCGTGGATCTTTTACAGTCGTTACGGGTAGTCAGTAGCCCGAAAGTCTGACCACCAGTCTTACCTAGGGGTATCGTATTACCCAGTAACTGGGTTTTGGAGGTCAGATAGGCAGTCGCTCCATGTAAGATATGGTATTCAGCTACATCCGGTTAGACTAGAAGCTGACCCCAACATTGTTGGGAAAAGGCAGGCAGATGATGATGTGTGTGTGAGATCGTTTTCCTTCTCTTATTGCACTTTGATGTATACATTTTAATGAATAATAAAGAAAATCCAATAGCACTGAAATTCACCATGGAAAATATTTTTGCCTACTCCTACAGAGGAACAATGCTGATACCGTCAAGAGATTGAACTTAAAAATTAAAGTTGATTTACGTCGTCAAAAATTTAATTTAGCACCCTTCACAAAAACATTGAATAAACAAATAAAAAACATTGTTCAACGATCCACGACCAACATCTAATAAAATGGCCAAAACATATTTTCAATATAACTAGCGTAGTGACGCGCAACACGTAATATTTATCGACAGTCGATACTATTGTACCAACTAACAATAGACCTGTGACATTTTTACGATGTCGAGGAACGTACAAAGTATATTTTGGCTTAAGAAACTTTTCGAATTTAATAAATATTGGTTTATGGGCTGTAAGACATTGTTGTTTTTAGATTAAAAAGAATTTTCGATGCTGTAGCTTTGATTTGTTCCTTATGTTACATTGTAAATATAGGAAATATTTTTATTAGTTCCAGGCAAGGGGGATATCATTTGTTATTAGGTTATAACGATGTTACGTCGAGAGAAAACGTCCTCCTGTCAGCTAGCCGTCCCCCAACTACATTGGGGTCGTCTAACCGGATACTGCCAACTACCAGTATTTTATATAGAGCTACTGCTTATCTGACCTCCACAACCAGTTACTGGGTAATATTCGAATACATACTACTCCTGTCTGCTTAGAACAACAAACTGTAATCACAACAAATTGGTACTTAAATACTTTTCGTGTAGATAAGCAAAAGTAGAGGTTTCTATTGTTCTTAATTGATTTTATTAATATAATATTAATATACCTCAGATCATTATGAAACGTCAAATTACGAACTATCGCGGTATATTCTAATTAAACCTTTCGTTCATAAATTTCTCGGAAAATTAAAAACACAAGCGCTTATTAAACCTAATTCTGTGTTATCTTGTATCAAAATCCAATTAAAATAAGTAATAGCACATTCAAATATTCTAATTAATGAAGGAATCAAGTTTCGTATTCAGTTGTTTATTCAGAAATTAATAGGCAAATATGGCGTTAGTCTATTTAATGAATTATGGTTAATATCGCCGATAAGCATTAACAGCACCCGGTGATTTGCCGTGCGTAGGCAAGGTTTGAAGAATAGAATTGGAATGATTAATCACACTGATATTATAAAGGCGAAGTTTGTGTGTGTGTGTGTGTGTGTGTGTGTGTTTGTGTGTGTGTGTGTGTGTGTGTGTGTGTGTGTGTGTGTGTGTGTGTGTGTGTGTGTGTGTGTGTGTGTGTGTGTGTGTGTGTGTGTGTGTGTGTGTGTGTGTGTGTGTGTGTGTGTGTGTGTGTGTGTGTGTGTGTGTGTGTGTGTGTGTGTGTGTGTGTGATATTCCTACGATCGAGATCGAGGATCGAGACTTATGCGCGTGAAACGGCGGGGCGCAGCTAGTTTGACACAAAAAGAACACAAATACAAGGTGACACTTAATTTAGTAATGTGCAATTTTGTAAAAATAAATTAAAGTAGTAGCAATTACTTTTGAGGATAAGAAACGTAGTTAAGAAAGTAAAAGGGGTTGAAATTAATTGAATACAAAGAAAGGGTCTGTTTATGCGTCAGGGGAGTTTGTGTGAGTATATATGTGTAGGTGTGAGTAGCTTCTTCTTAGCGTGTCGATAGCAAAATAAATACAGTTAGCCCAGAATTTGTCTACAGGTTTGGCACCATCAGTAACGTGCAGACAACAGGACACGCTGGACACGATATTAAGTAACTTTTTCTCAGAATTGTAAGAACTCCTAATATTCTTGAATGAAAACAAAAAATCAACGCATGGTATTTACAAAATCTATTTGTGTCACATATCGTACCATCCTTACCCAACTCTACACAATTCAAATAAACATAAAAAAGATTGTACACATACTTTTCCCTTTCAACCAATCTATTCGCTCTGTTTACACAATAAATTCAAATAACAATAGTCGATATATTCGCATCACTACGAACAAACATTATTATTCGTTAGTACCTTGTTTATATATGGATAATATTATTTATGCTTTGTATTCACGAAATTTGCTTTCTATAGCGAAGTCCTATGGGAGAAGGAAAACTATATTGCTACTACAATCTGTCAAAAGTCTTTAATAGATTTCAACTTTATCACTAAAGCATAAAGTTCAAAGTTGATTGGGAAAATTTGACAGTATCGGGTGGCTTGATGTGCTGGCGTCTGTACAGGTGACCGTTTTTAATTAATATTGGCTATTGCATTACACTGAATCATGTGAATTTTAAGGAAATTATTCTGCAAAAATCTCACCGTGAGATCTTATTTGAAGTGAGCTTTCAGTGAGCTGTCAATAGTGACAACCCCTAACATCAGGTGGAATGACAGCTCAAACTCACAGTCGCCTAAGACTTCTCTGTGATTCGTATACTCGTAGAATAGATTAGCTGTACTAGTTTAGAAATCGCCAACACAAAGCAAAGTCGATCAATGCTCCTTCCAGCTTTCAGAAAAAAGCTCTTTGCCTCACGCTAGTAATAGTGTGAGGCAAAGACTTTTGTTTGAGTTTGAGTTTTTTGAGTTAAACTACACCCAACTATTCATCATCTGCCTAGTCTTGTCCCAACTATGTTGGGGTCGGCTTCCAGTCTAACCGGATGCAGCTGAATACCAGTATTTTACATGGAGCGACTGCCTACCTGACCTCCACAACCCAGTTACTGGGTAATACGATACCCTTAGGTAAGACTGATTGTCAGACTTTTGGGCTTCTGACTACCCGTAACGACTGTCAAAGATCTACGAATGACAGCCGGGAACAACGGCTTAACGTGCTTTCCGAGGCACGGAGGGGTCTCGGTATATAAAGATGGTCACGCATCCAGACCAACCGCGGCAAGCGTAGCTTAACCTGATCGATCGACCTATGTGGCTGTTATTATTTAGTCACGGGCCCCTCCTATTATTATTCCTAAAACTACACACAACTATTATTATTCCTAAAAACGTCTGCTTACACCCTTTTAGTAAAACATGCTCCATAATATTTCCTATACATATTGTATATTCTACACACGTCTCTTTGTGCCAAGCTTCTTATATTAACGCCAATAATATGCATACAATTTTCAAGAATTTTCTTTCCCAGGAAATATGGCGTCGTATTTTGCATTGCTCTTAGCCTTGTGGTTAGAATAGGCTATAAGGCTATAAGTTATGGGGGCAGGGGGTGGGGAAAGGTTGTTTTTAGGGGGCCAATAGTTTGGTTATATTGGTTTTGTAATGCTGTGAAGAAAGTGCTTTGAAATCATACATAGCTTCACGGCCTCACTGTATTCGCTGAAGGGATAGACAGAGGGATAGACATATTTTAATTTAATATTTATTTATTTTTTCTTTACAATAAGCGCCTTCATCCTCTCTCCTATTAAATATTAACTTTGCTGTGCCCGACAGGGTCCATAATAGATTCGATGTTAAACATTCAACCATTATGTACACATTATGGAATGCAATAAAGTATTGAGTATTGAGGTGTACTTACAGTATGAGTACACCCGCATTTCACAAGTTATGTTTAAGTCTCATGTAATAGGGAACGAGCCTATCACAATCAACCGGGCGCACGATTAGAGAATTTTTAGATAGAAAAACTCAATAACACTTTGCCCGACCTGGGATCGAACCCACGACCTCATGCTCAGCAGTAGCCTTTGTGACCACTAGATCAAAGAGGCACTGAAGTCTACTCTAGTACTTTTAAAAAAGCATCAGTTTTTTTTATTGCGGAGAGGTACCCGTGGCTAAATAATAACAGCCGCACAGGTCGATCGATCAGGTTAAGCTACGCTTGCCACGGTTGGTCTGTGGATGGGTGACCATCTTTACATACCGAGACCCCTCCGTGCCTCGGAAAGCACGTTAAGCCGTTGGTCCTGGCTGTCCTGGATCTTTGACAGTCGTTACGGCTAGTCAGAAGCCCGAAAGTCTGTCAACCAGTCTTACCTAGGAGTATCTTATTACCCAGTAACTGGGTTGTGGAGGTCAGATAGGCAGTAGCTCCGTGTAAAATACTGGTATTCAGCTGCATCCGGTGAGACTGGAAGCCGACCCCAACATAGTTGGGAAAAGGCTAGGCAGATGATGATCTGTTTTTTTATTGCATAAATTTCAAAAGAAATGTAGATCGAGGCGATTCCAGGGACAAAGAAAAGTCTCATTTGCCTGTGACTAAACCGGCACCCATACCCTACAATAAATATGTAGAAATAGGAGTGGCGGTATTACTTCCCTGGATGAGCTCCTTCACAAAGAGCTCTACCGTGATATTCATTACACAGACTTTTCAGTACTCTTTCTGTACACCCAACAAAAGCATTAAGAGTGAACGTACCAAATAAAGCCAGTACACATGACTGAACACGTTTCTTACGTGTCTAGACAAGTTTTTCATGAACTCAGCCAAATCTGTAGATAATATAAAATCCTGTCACCTTTTTGCTGACAATATGTATTTGCAAAGAAATATGAGGAGACATGATGTGTATACACCTTGCGAACGGGGCTGGAATACTAATTCTTGAAGTAAGTAACCTTTTTGAGTACCAGAAATATTTCTTGCTTACGTCTATGGCAATATTTTAAGTCTTTGTAAATCAGAAAGGTTCTCCAAGGAAGAAGATGGAAGGAAGCAAGTCTTATAGCTGTGAAGGTGTCCTTATAGGTATACTAACTTCTGCCATTTCATGTTCCCCCGACCCACTCCGCAGACTCGCATCGCCCGCCCGCACTGTTACTTAGTTTTCGCTCAACGTTTTTTGTTTTCCTCAGCCTTTAAAGATCCTAGTGTGATTTTAAGTAGCCTACAGCCTTTCCCAAAAGTTGAGCTATCAAAAAGACTTTTTCAAACCCGACTGGTATTTCCAGAGATTAGCCCGTTCAAACAAACTAACAAACTCTTCAGCATTATCTACACTAATATTATAAAGAGGAAAGATTTGATTGTTTGTTTGTATTGAATAGGCTTCGAAACTACTGGACTGATTTGAGAAATTATTTTACCATTAGAAGCCGACATTATCCCTGATGAACATAGGCTACTTTTTACCGCGGGAAAATGCTTCATTCCTACGGGAAAACGGGTAATAGGATTTAAATGGCGGGAATTCCGAATTCTACGAAAACGAAGTTGTGGGCGGATGCTAGTAATTAGTATATATACAGCGTGTAACGGAAGGGGGGTATCAACCCTGAAGGAGGTGAATGTGCTCATGAAACTCAACAACTTTCCCCAAAGAACATAGGTCGAAATATGAAAAAAAAATTTGGGCCTCCCTTACAAAACTGACTACCAGCTGATTGATTTACTATGGGAGGGCCAAATTTTTTTTTCATATTTCGACCTATGTTCTTTGGGGAAAGTTGCTGAGTTTCATGAGCACATTCACCTCCTTCAGGGTTGATACCCCCCTTCCGTTACACGCTGTATATAGTAGACACAGTGTAGTATAGTCGACCTCGTAATTGCTTTACCGCTTTTGACGCGTATAACTTAGAAACAACGTTACAACAGGGTCAAAAAATATTTTAAGATTCGTCAAATCAAACAAAAGAATTAAGAAATTTGGGGACTTGGCGGCATATGTTCTGGACATGAAAGTTTAACACTAATTTATACCTACCTATCTATCTATTGAAAAACATGACGCTCTCTTACTCTTCATCTGCTTAGCCTTTTTCCAAGTAAGTTAGGATCAGCTACCACTGCTACCAGTCTAACTGGATGCAGCTGAATACCAGTATATTATGGAGGGACTGCATATTTGACCTCCATAACCCAGTTACTGGGTAACACGATACCTCTTAGTAAGCCGAGTGTTAGACTTTTGGGCTGACAGCCGGGATGAATGCGGGGCGTCTCGATAAGTAATGGATGGTCACCCATCTACGGACTGACCTCGTCAAGCGTTGCTTAACCTTGGAGATCGACCTGTGCGGCTAGTTATAATTCAGCTACGATCCCCACCACCCACATAATATCCAAGGGTAGGTATTCTGAAAAAACATTATACACATATTTCACAAAACATTCGACATAGCTTGCAGAGTAAGCAAACTGAAGTGGCAGTAGGCTGGCCATGTCTGTCGAAGGGCCGATGGCCGGTGGAGCAGGCGAGTCCTGGAGTGGAGACCGCGTATCGGCAAGCGTAGTGTGAGACGCCCCCCAGCTAGATGGACGGATGACCTAAAGAAGGTGGCTGGGGTAGACTGGATGCGGAAGGCGGAGAACAGGGGGTTGTGGCGCAGTCTGGGAGAGGCCTATGTCCAGCAGTGGACTGCGATAGGCTGAGTTGATTGATTGATTGACAAAACATTCGTCACGTGTGAATAAAGTTACTACTGCCTACCTCCTTTCCAAAGCAAAAAGGTTTTTTTTCTTGAACAAACTCCGTATACTTCCCTTAAGTCCTGACTTTACTACGAAACTAATAAATAGACAGCTTTTCCCTTATAAAAGGTAAATGAATAAAGAAAATTTTCTCATAAATTCTTCGGACTAAATAAATCGACAGACTACACTTTAAGTCAGGTAAAAAGTGAAGGGAAAAGTAAAATATTATCGAGATAGGGCCACTTTTTAGCACTAGTGTTGGGATTGATTATCGATAAAACGGATAGGGCTATTTTCCGCTAGGTTTGCGAAAAGCGTTCAGTATTCAATTGTTATTAGGGAATTTATTTGTTCCGTTTCAAAGCTTTAAATGTATTAGACGGGTTCGCGATTTGTTTTCGCTGTCGGTTGAAAATATTGAAGTTTACATTTTGTGCTGTTTAATGTTACCTAAAGGAATTTCAATATTACAATGTTGCTTGTAAGGTATTGAAAATGGGAAATGGGAATTCACAAGGCTTTAGTGGTTAAATGGTTTGAGTAGATCTTTTTGGTGTTGAACAATATTTATAGATACTGCAATAGACAGAGATTGATGAAGCCGAGATTCATAGAGGTTAAATCACATAGTAGTATTAAGTAAACGCTTTCCATAAGAATGTTATACATACGAGAGTAACTCTGTTTGTCTGTAACGTTTTCACGCTTAAGCCACTAAACCGATCGTTATGAAATTTGACAAATATGTAGCCTGTGTCATGGAGAAGGACATAGGGTACTTTTCACTCTGAATTTTGACAAATAGGGTGGCCTGAGACCTAGAGGGGCCCGTGGCTAGATAATAACAGTCGCACAGGTCCATCAATCAGGTTAAGCTACGCTTGCCGCGATTGGTCTGTGGATGGGTCTTTACATAAGAAAGCACGTTAAGCCGTTGGTCCCGGGTGTCATTCCTGGATCTTTGACAGCCGTTACGGGTAGTCAGAAGCCCGAATGTTTGGCAACCAGTCTTACCAAGGGGTATCGTATTACGCAGTAACTGGGTTGTGGAGGTCAGATAGGCAGTCGCTCCATGTAAAATACTGGTATTGAGCTGCATCCGGTTAGACTGGAAGCCGACCCCAATATAGTTGGGAAAAGGCTAGGCAGATGATGAGGGTGGCCTGAGACCTGGAAAAGGCCTACTTTGTAGTCTGGATATTTGTATTGAAAAATGATGAAATACAAAATACAAGCAGACTAAGTGTAATATATTATTCTACTTTGTTATACTTGAAATAATGAAGTGTCTACGATTTTTTGCAAGCATTTGTTTTCACTGAAAACGTGATTTCTAAAAACAAACATTAATATTCTGTGAAAATTGTAGATATTTGATCGTGAGCTAGTTAATTGAATCAAAATGGTCTCATTTTGATTTTAAAATAACTTGGCAAAGATACTCAAGATAATGAAAAGTGACACGTTGAAAGATATACAACAAGCTTCATCTTTCTGACTGGCTGACTCCATAAATAGGCTATAATTGAATAGTAACTGTAAATAGTTTCATTAAATAAAAGCTGTGAGCTTGAGACTAGCTAGCAGAAAAGGAAAATGAAATATTAGCTTATACCAAAAATACACTAGGTCATCATCTGCCAAAACCTTTTACCAACTATGTTAGGATTAGCTTCCAGTCGAACTGGATAGGTATTTATCTAGGAATAAATACACCAGGAAGGAATCTTGTAGTTTATTAGCGAGGCAACTAATTTAATTAAATAAATTAGAGAATACATTATTCATGTTCACTATCGCACAGTTGGAACACAAAACTATAAGAGGTATCTTGGATATTTTGTGAAAATGTCTGAAAGATTAACCGTTATTTACTAACTTTCAGACTAAGGGCTCCCGCAGATAAGCGCGACGCGACAGTACGACATGATTCTGGTAGAACAAATTCCACGAAGTTTTCATAGAAATTGTTCTACAAGGGTCGCGTCGCGCTGTCGCATCGCGTTTGTGTGCAGGAGGCTTAAGTCAGAATATAATTAAAAAGATCTTTTGAGTTAGCTTAAAGTGCTCTTAATTTGTTTCTTTGTCCTATTTTCTGTTTGATGTATTCTACCATTTTTATAATTATTGTGCTTTGAATTCCTTAGTGAGTACGCAGAATTTTGAATTATATAGAAATGGATGGAGGAGATTTTTCTCGGAATCTTAGGTGAAAAAGTTCATAGCCGTAACCAAAGCCGCTGTCCGAACTTGGAATAGCGGGGCTGCTGGGTGCAGAGGGCCGGGGCTTTTTGGCATTGTTCATAATTAAAGGGGGGGGTGGTCATTAAACGACACGCCTGCTAGTGCGTCTTGGCGAGTATTTCGTCATTTTCTCGTTCGTCTATGACCAATGTCCACGTGCAGGTGAGGTTTGACTTGGGCGGCAAGATGTTATGCACCCCATTTCCCCCCCCCCCCCCCCCCCCCCATCCGCCTATCGTGCAAATCACCATGATAACCGCAATTAAGATATAAGATTATATGTATTGACCCATTTATGTACACACATAAAGACAAACAAGAAGAAAAAAAAACAGAAAAATCCGTACAAAGGAATACAAATTCTAATTCCAATCTGTGAATACAAATACTTCTCCAAGTTATTACTTATATATCAAATTACCTAGTAACTAATCAAACATCAAATCTATTCAATTACTAATGTAATAACTATATAATAGCTTAATTAGTTACAATAATAATTATCCTATTGTCAAATATGGCATAGAATATTCAATTATTCTGTGTTGTTGCTGAATATTTACTTGTGTTTACAGAACTATCTCATTATGTCGGAATTCACTCTACTACAAACCCAATTATAGTTGGCAAACATTTCTATTGCCATCGGTTTGTATCGACGTCGATATTTTAGAAGATAATGTTAAATAATTATCCATAGTTATTAGCAAGATAGTGGTATTGCACTAATCATGGAAAACCCGTAAGAAAAAACGATAATTATGGCAGTTTTAAACGGTTAATTAAGAAAAAAGTGTATGAAATTAAGCTAGTATTTGTCGAGGAGAAAATGAAGACTTAATTAATTGTAGCGAAATGCTTTGCCGACTTAGGCCTCATGCATAAATAATTGAGACTATTACCATACCCCGCCACAGTTAACTATTCACTGTTAAAAATGCAAACACATCGCAAAAAGGGGTGTGTAACGGTTGATATAATAACAAAAAATCTAACGTTCACTTGACCTAATTTCAGTTAATATACTTTTGTTTAATATAACGATCAGTTGAGATAATGAATTGTTGATATAATTTCATTTTATCTAATTTCTTATGATATAATAAACATTTCCTATAATGCACATTTGACATAATATTCATGTAGTATATTATTCATTTACTATAATATTCATAATCTCTAATAACTTTTAATATAATTTAGAAAATCTGATACGATTTTAAACGCCTGCTAGTATGGTGCTGTAACCAGTAGAAATTGGATGCAATCTGGACTTTAGGGCACCCCGACTCGGACAGGTTAGGTTAGAAGGGGATGGCGGGGTCGTGTGAGCGAGCGAAGCGAGCGAATAGACCCCGCGATCCCCTTCGTGGTTATTTTTTTATAAACCATCCAGAAGTAGGAGCCCCGCGAAGCGGGACTCCGTCGACCAAGCCCACCCTCGACCATGCATTGAATATTTTAAGATTTGGTTAGGTGCCATTTGAGTTAGGTTAGAACTGTGACCATTAAACATGAAAATTAGGTCAAAAGAACATTAGGTCAAATGAATGTTATATAAAAAGAATATTATACATATTGAAAATTATATAAAATGAACGTTATACTAAATGATTTATATTAAATGAAAATTATATCATATGAAACATTAGGTCATATGAAATTAGGTTATATGATTTTATAGCATATGAAAATTATATTATATGAACGTTATTTCAAGTGAAATTAGAGCATTTGTTATTATATCATACATTACACACCCCGCAAAAAGGTACAACGTAACTACAACCTTAATCATTTGACCTGTATTTATGCCAATCGTATTTCGCGGAACACGCGGCAACGCAGTCCAATTTGAATTTAAATCACCGTGTTTTTATTTGTTTATCGATATGTGGCGCACCACTAGCGACTGCAGTTAGTGAGGCCCATAAATCAGTTTCCGTCGCCTGTAGGCACGTCTTAATACAATTTTATAAGTGACGGGTGCAAACAATGTGTACTTATCGATAAGATCTTGTCGATAGTTACAACGATGTAATTGGTTTTTGTTGATTCAGCTTTTGAGCAACATTTTCCTTGTCGGAAAATGTATTTTATTTCTGAAGCATAATGACCGAGGAAATAGAGGTTGGTGAAAAAAACTCTGACTACGTCAAATTGAACTTGTTAAGGTAAGCAAGTCATTCTGTCATGACAAGAAAATATGAAATACATATAAAGATCCCATAGGGAAGATAATTTTTTGGTACAAAATCAAAACAGAAATTTAGAATTCTGATACACATCAGAGAGAAAAGCTAATCATGCATAACATTTCACGAGACAGCACTAAATAAAATGAACAATACGTGATGTGAATCCCAAAAACCAATTTTATTTATCGATACTTTTGATGAATCCTCTTTTTGTTGGTAAAATATGAAGTAATTTCGTAACAAAAAAACCGCCCGTTTACAATTTTATCGATAAGCCTATCCCATCACTATACTTCAGCTTACATAAATCATGAGGACATACGCCCTATCTGTTGCCAGCTTAATACGATCCCCCAAATAGGGGTGGGGGGCTTTTTATAGGCAAAAAGCTGAGTTTGCCAGTTTGCCTTGGTATTGTATACTTTATATTGGAATCTAAGCGGCTGTTATTCAGCAGATTTTAAGAAGAAAAAAAAGAACGTCATTACAACTTTTTTCTTGTTTCATTCTATTTTTTTTTTTTTTTTTTTTAACAAGGAAGTTTAAGGACTGGTTGTCAGTAAACAAAATTTTGATTGAGTTTTAAATTCTTTGAAAACACTTTTTGGTCGTCATCCGGATACTTTTCATTCCGATAAATAGAATGCGGTGGCTTTACGGGAACAGCTAGTCATTGGATATAATTATGAGTCTTAAACATATACTTTCGTGCTTTAAATAACTTTTACAATAGTTACCACTGATACCACTAACTATTTATGCTAGGTTCTAAATGAAATTGCTAACAACTAAGTGTGCATACACACGAGCGACACGCATCGAGGACAGAGGCAACTGCATTTGTCGACAACATATCGCTCGTGTATTTGAGTAGAGGCATTCCACTCAGAGCACTGATTTCAACGGCACTTGCCCGAACCGCAACTGAGCACTTCCACTAATCGCACTGAAGCAAAATGTACGGTGTTCAAATACACGAGCGCCATTTTGTCGCGTTGACGGCTGTTGCCGACACGCGTCGACTATTGCAGTTGCCTCTGTCGTCGACGCGTGTCGCTCGTGTGCATGCACACTTAGGCATCGAAGTACTCGTTCGCATCGCTGTTTTAAATATATACTTCAGTATAATTTACTTTCTAAAGAAATCTTAGACACCACTGACTCAAGTCGAAGGAAAACTTAATCAGGAAACCTCAACTTGACAAATCTTCAATACGCAATGAGCCGGCGACGTGATCAATGCTCGTTCCTTCTCTCTATGAGAAGATGTCTTTCCCCTGCAGTGGATAATCTACAGGCTGTTATAAAATATTCAGACAGATACAGACAACCGCATATCAGTGGTAACGTTTTAAAATTCACAGCGCCTTTATGTCGTAGTGATAGGGGTCATTTTCGTAGAGTGATGTGCGTTTGACTGTACTATGTAGGATTTTTCGCTACACGCGAATACAGATGAAAACTAATATAAGCGATACATTTTTCGCTCGAAGACATTCTAAAAGCTTTCCACATTGATTTTCAGCCAGCGGAAGCAAGTTCGATGTTCGCGTCACTGAATTTTTCAGTACGTTCATATAAATATTTATGTAAGCCACACTTTCGCGTGGTTAAGTACTGAAAATGCCGTGAAAAAAATCTGAAATAGACGTCTGATTTTTTAAAGTAGGTCTACACTTTACATTTATTTTTTTGTATTTTTTAAATGGAATAGGTAAAATTGTTTTCAATTTATAACTTTAACGTATCGTAGGAAAAATTTCAAACTAACTTGGGCAGAATTTTATAACAGAAAAACTCTAAAATATTTTTGCCATACCCGGGAATCGAATTGCATGCCTGTACAATCAGCAGCCATAAAACTAATAGAACCTAATATACATAATTCCAAGTAGAGGGATATTGGGCTTCAACGTTATCTTTCAAAGAAAAAATCCAATTTCAATTGAGATACATTTTCCACAAAAAAAAATCTAATTAAACATAGCTTTAATTAGAATGTTCGCTTATTACATTTTATGGAATTAGATTCTTTCCAAAGGATCTAAAGATTATAATTTAATGTATTTTAAGGTTTTACTGTAACCCTTTTCATTTTAAATGAAAGTGTGCGGGTTTGCTTGAAAAAAAAAAAAAAACGCAAATATAGCGGGAAGTCCCGTAACGCCGGACGGCACCTAACGCCGGACACTCTTATTATCTCGACAAGTTAGAATGTGAACGATTCAAACACGTGTGAAAGAGGCGCGGGGGGGCATACCGGTACAGAGTTACATGACGCAGTTTGTTAATGACGCTGTAGGCAACAGCGGGAGCGGTCGGTTTTTCTTTTGGCGGAATAATACTGCGTCATATAAGATCAAGGTGAGTGTTACAGCTACATTTTGGTGTTTTAAGTCTTTATGGTATTTGTTAATTAAGATACGGTTCCATTATTATTCGTATTCTATATTTTTATTTGTTGATTTTCAAAACGGATTACGTATAGATTACGTAATTGTGGTACTATCCTGTCCCCTGGTATCGGACAAAAAGTTGTCCCTTAACGTTGGACAATGAAAAAAATTATTTTTCTCGTAAATAATTGGATTTATTATAAGTAGTAATTTTTGTACGTGATTTCAGAGGATAAAAGAACAGAGAAACGTTGCAATGGAGGAGAAGAAAAAGAAAGGAAAATGGGACCAAAAAAGTTTACAAACTGCGATAGATCAAATTTTTTCAAAAGAATTGAGTTTGGGAGTAGCTTCATTGCGTTACAACATCCCAAAGAGTACTCTACATGATAAGGTATGGGCATTGAAACGTGGAGAAGAAGTGACGTTGCAACCAAAGATCGGTAGATTCACTAACACCTTCTCACCCGAGTTTTAGTGAATCACGTAAATTACTGGATACATTGCTCCAGCTGCCATGGGTGGGCTCATGAAGAATGTGCAGCCATTCCTGAGTCTTCAGACGACTACATATGTATGTGATCGATGCCAGATATTTTAAAAACGTCCGGTGCTAGGAATTCGAACTGAAGTCCGTCCGGTACTAGGTGCCACTTCAAGCAATTGCATTTTTTTACACCAATGTTTAATTTTTGTTTTTGAATAAGATTATGCAGAAGTTGCATTTTTGTTCATTTGTGTTCCTTCTACAGTTAGTCAACTTAACTAATTAATAAATAAAATTACATTTTTCGAAACAGTTTTTATATTATTTCCTGAAAACCTTAGGTGTCCGCCACTAGGGGACTTCCCCCTATTTAGTTTGTGTTTGGTGAACTGTGAACCGAGTTCACCGATTCTCTGATGGATCTATGAAGGTAGCTAACAACTTTGTTGCTGGAGCTGTTCATATAGTTTTTGCCGACACGAAAGCAGAAGAAATATGCTTTTGGCGTTAAGTAAGAGAAATTAATTGATTGCAAACTTAAATTGTCCGTATATTCGAATCGCAACTGTCAGTTTTTGACAGTTGTATGTAATGGCTATAAAACGGCAAATTTACTTATTTTCTCTGACTACAATTTGGCCTAATGATACTGACTACTCTGGTCTTTATTACTCTGCCCGACTCGGACTTCTAGACCAACAAACGATTCGAGGCGAGACGATTCCTTATCACTTCTAAGTAAAACATCAATAATTCTATTGTACGAGTAATAAAGAGAAAATAAGACACTTACCGATAAGCCATCCGGATCTGCTCCCCATTCTTGTACCAGATGAGCTGGGCTGGCGGGTTTCCACCTCGACTCCTGCAGACCAACTCGAGGCTCTGTCCCCGACGTACGGTCTCGCCTTCAGCGTAACCTTCGATGTACGGGGCTCCGGGAGGATCTGAGGAAGATTAAGATAATAAGATTTTTAATTCCAGAAACAATATACAAACATATTTATTTATTTAAACCTTTCGCACAAAAAGGTACAAATGACGGTACGGACTTAATGCCTTAGGCATTCTCCACCAGTCAACCAAGGGTGGTGAAGAGATTAGATGGCAGGTGCTTTGGTTGAAAGGAACAATGATAAAAAAAGACTAAATTAATTATTAAAACTAGGTACACAAATACATAAATAGGCTATATACACATACATACTATTTAGATATACAATGTACTATAATATCGTGTTGCGATTAGAAATTTCACAGTAGCTCCCCGGTGTCTGAACTTGTGCCCAGCAGGGTATTTGCATCACACACTATCAGTAGCAATGGGTTTCATTTTGATAGTTCAAAAACATTCATTGCGTTATTTACGTTGTTGAGCAGACACATTTTTCGAACATGTGGAGCAATGGATTAGCAATATCCTTCACAATGATTCAAACTGAGAATAATAGTGTGGTACGCAATTAGCGTGTAGGTATCTAGAGTCGCCCCCTATTACAGGGGACTTACACCTAACTGACGAATTATGGGTGCACTATAGGTACACCTCTGCTGAACCCTTTGGGGTTTTCAGGCGTGATATTCTGCTATGGTACTGTCCCAACTCTGAGATCACAAAAAAAAAAATCAGCTGTTTCATACATTTTGGTCAAGTAAGTATTGAACTTTTGTATTAAACAGCTGATTTTTTTTTTTGTCGTCCATTCATCATCTCAGCATTTATGACCAATCAATTGATGACTGATGTTTAGTTTATGTAAGAAGGCTGATCCACATAACTGTACTTGTTTTTCTTTTTGTTTAAGTATAAATGGTTGTATAATTGAGTAAATATACAACGTGTAACGTTAAATGCGCAAAACCTGAAAATAGTTTGATCAGAATAAGGAGCAGAATTAATTGAACCACTTTTTAATATAGGTCACATTTTTCAAAAAATCTTCATTAAAAACGTTGCCTTGTCTATTTATTAATAGGTCAAGCAAGCCAATGTCAGCGCGGCGCAGCGGCCCGGTGACGACTCCTCCCTCGGTAAAGCGTCGTCACAGACGCAAGAAACGATCAGAATGGCCAGTAAAACTAAAACAGCACATAAAACCTTTACAATTTTTTAATGACTTATTTTCTCTGAATAGGTCAATTGAATTAAAAATCAGGTGGGGTGTCTGAGGTTTTGCGCATTTAACGTTACACGTTGTATATATGTATATATTTTTTACTTTTTCACGCCGTAAGGTAGTGTTGGAACCGCTTTTAAAATGTTTACGTCTTAGTTTGTACCCGTCATCATCATCATCATCATCTGCCGAGCCTTTTCCACACTACGTTGGGGTCGGCTTCCAGTCAAACCGGATGCAGCTGAATACCAGTATTTTACATACAGCGACCGCCTATCTGACCTCCACGACCCAGTTACTGGGTAATACGATACCCCTTGGTAAGACTGGTTATCAGACTTTTGGACTTCTGACTATCCGTAACGACTGTCAAAGATCTACGAATCCAGGACCAACGGCTTAAAGTGCTTTCCGAGGAACAGAGGGGTCTCGATACGTAATGGATGGTCACCCATCCACGAAACGCCCGCCGCAAGCATAGCTTAACCTTAAATCGACCCGTGCAGCTGTTATTATTTAGCCCGATCATTTCTTACATTTTATTTTTAGCTATATCATGAACACTGAGGGGCTCTCAGTATTCATGATAATGTTAAAATATAATGTAAGTACGTTTCATTATATTTATTATAGGAATTGTCATGAGAACTTGATTCCACGTAAATACTTGTTTTTGTAGTAAACATAGTGGTAAACAAAATATCTGATATTGATTTATGGAGAAAATAGGAGTGATGTCATGACGTACAGAGGAGGGCTAATGTTTTACATTTATTAATAAATATTACTGGAAGTAATGTTATAAAGAGGTAATTGTTTAATCATGATGTGTTCATAAAAGGTAGGTAAACTCAGGAAGCACTGATCCGATTACTTAAATTCTTTCACTGACAGAAAAGTATTTTACAAACGCGAATAGCGAAGTCGTGGGCAAAAACTAGGGGAATAATTAACGCAGAGGTACAAAGAAGAATGCTTTATTTTTACTGGTAATTTGAGCCATATCAGCTTACGAATTATAAAAAAAATTAGCTGCAAAAAAATAACAGCATTTAACTAAAACCACCATTTAAAATGTAAAAAATACTTGTAATATTTAATGCGAAAAACGCTTCGACAAAAATATGAAAGTGTTATGTCAAATAAAACACAATCCACAAAAGATAACATAAGAAAATTTCCGGATCAACTTAATATGAAATATTTTATTAAAGAACGCATTCAAAAGAAACAGATAGATAAAGTAGGAAAAAATAAAATAAAAGGACTCAATGCTATCATCTTTCACTTTTCCCGACTGACATGCCACGCATACAACTCTATTGTTTTAAAAATCCCTTTTCTTAACAAAAGATGCTGAGAATGATCAAAAGAAAAAAAAATATGCTCATAAAGATTTTTTACCACAAAGAAACACTTTTCCGAACGAGTGTACGGGAAAATTGCCTTCGACGAGAGTTCATTAACCCCAAAAACGGGGTTCCGTAAAATTATTAACAAGGGTTCCTTAAGAAAAATAATAAAACGATGCTACCTGGGGGTCATATCATTTGTTTGTGCGATTACATTGTAAATCATTTTGTCTTAAAAATATAAATTTTCCCGTTGACTGGGTTCGCATTTTTGGGTTAAATTTTGATAAATGACTTCGCAAGGTATGATTAATATTGTAGTTAATATTGTAATATTTTAGAGCTCAGTGGAACTGAATCAGGGTATTATACTCAGTGAATAGACAACATTAATTATATTTAACACTAAACGTTGTTCGCCCCTTTGGTTTCTGATAAAGTGTGGACCTTTTCTCTCTTCCTATAGAAGTAAAATAAACTACCAAGCAAGAATAAATAGAAATAACAAGCACATAGCTTACACATAATCGATCGGCCTTTATTATTCCCACTCTTGGGACACAGACGGTCTCTCTTTGAGAGGAAGGATCGACTTCAACATTTTATTGGTGATGAAAGCAATACTCTTGAATTAAAATACTGCAATTTTAATAAACAGAAATTACCCCTTTACATACACATAAGGTGGACTTTTAAATCCCGTTACTTCCACATTTAAAAAAGCTGTTACCCAATTTGAATAATCCCACACTAACTAACCCCCAAAAACTCTTAACCTTTTACATAAATAGCAAAACCTACTTTCAAGCCGAAATATCTTATTACAACATAACTATTACCTTCTCAAGTCACTATGAGGGTTGAAACCGATTTATTTTTATCACGGAACCCGCGATATTTAAGCTTGAATAGTTTTATACGCTCTCTCGATTGGGGGGGTCAATTCATACGTTATGAGCCATTGAGTATATAATATTATGATGGCCCCTGTATAGTGTATGGGCCGTGTTTAGTGTGGACCCTGTATAAGAGTTGCGTTCGTTTTTGGTCAATTTCATATAGGTTGAATGGGGTTTGGACAATGGTGGAAGATAATTGTTTTCTATTAATAGAGAAAAGAGGGCCGTCAGTCAGACCGACTACGCAGAAACAGTGTGTACGTGAAATATACAAAAAATAATTTAGGCGGCGGACCCTGTCATTTTGAAACGAATTAATAATATAAAGTTATAATATTTTTTAACGTATTTTTGTTATTAATTAGTGTTGCTGCAAAAAAAATACTTTAAAAAAAACTTCACATTCAGCCTGAGACAGAAATGGTGACTTACAATTGTGTTCCCTTAGTATGCGCCCTAAGAAATCACTTTTCGAAAACCACCCCAGAGAAGGTAAAATAAAAGTTAGTATGCAAACGAAGTCACGGGCTAAACCTACTGTGTGTGTACACGAAAGGAATGTAGCAAACTGACAATTAAAATATGGAGCCTCAGATTCACCCCCCCCCCCCTCCCCCCACTTCTCTGTACCATTCCATTCCCCTAAGAATAATTAAGTTCACAAGTAGGGATGGTACTTTTGTTAGCCTTGAGGATTTTTTTTCTACTTCGACCGTTTATTTTATAGTAGTTATTTTGATGTCCAAGTTTGGTAGCATATGTTTTGATGGAAATATATGTAGATAATGGAGAATGGCTGAATTTAGTGATACGGGTTTATGGGTTTCAAGCAAGGAGGTAAAAATGTTGAGTTTTGAAAGTTCAAATAATCCTGTTGATTGGTATTTCATGAAAAAGTAATTAAAATTTGAATTTCGCAGGCTACCTTGCGTATTTCCCTTAATCTATTTTAAATTTGGCTGAGAATCAGTACTTTGTGCAAGTCATGGTAGTAATTCCAATCAGCTGGTTTGTGCGTGTGAGATTCGAGTCTGTAACCCAGTTGTCCTACACGAAAAATTCGGAATGTGTGGAAACTTCTTCAATACTCAATACTTTATTGCATTCCATATGTATTACAAAGGTGACATACAAAAAATACAAACAAACAACAAACAATACAAACAAACAAACAATACACACAAACAAACAATATTAAAAATTCAGCTATAATGGGTCTAAAAAAACCTGCAAGTTCCTATGCACAGGTGCCAATGCCACTGTAACCCAGGGCTCGGAAACCGGTTGAAATTCTTAACCGGTTACGGTCATTGACCCCAAACCGAAATCGATTTAGGTTAAGGTTTGACTTTACCGGTTTTTACCGGTTTTTGCGGGAAACCGGTTTTTCATGAATTTTGGTTTTGAAAGTGAAAATTAACCGGTTAAACACCCCCCGCCCCCTAACTAAGCAAGTCGCAACATGAATCTACCCGCACCATTTAAGTTCTCCGGTTGTATTTGACGTCCTCAGATCAAACATTTTTTTTCCTAATGTTTTCTGGGGTACTAAATGTACTAATGTCACTATAACTTGTTGGAAGTGTTAAAAAAGTAGACGAAAAATATTTACGACTTACGGAATTAACCGGTTAATTTGGGTGTCAAAACCGTTTGTGCTTATGTAACCGGTAACCTTTGTCATTTGGGTTACATATGAACAGTTCACTTGTTTAACCGGTTAATGAGGGAACGATATATTTACCGGTATTTCATCGAAATTAACCGCTCTTTTTAAACCGGTTCAGAGCCCTGCTGTAACCCTATATAATTACAGTAAATATAGCTAGAATTATAAAAAAAAAACTCGCACAAAAAGAATACCAACTCTCCAACATCTAAAATTCGCTTACCCGCCAAACACCATAATCCTCCAACTTTCCGAACCTTGCCATGAAAATTCCACAACATCGTATTAATTCGTTTAAAACTTCCCGAATCCAATACGCTAACCCTATTCGCATGGCAAATCTCGCGTAGTACGCGGTACGCGGTACGCAAGTAATACGCATGTCAAGTCTAGCGTTTGTAATTAAGAGGGCATTGTACCGAGAAACGACGAATTTGTTACTTGTAGGGCGCTTGTGACACCGAAGCGTAATTCTAATTGAGTTTCTGCTATGAATTTTGCTGGGAAAGCGAGCAGTGTTGAGATGTAAATTGTAGGAAACTTAGGAGATAAAATGCGACTTTGCGTTTGGGTTTCCTGATTTTTTTATGAGTGGTGTGTATTTTATAAGCTGCATCCGGTTAGACTGAAGGGCGGGGAATGGCTAGACAGAGGATGATTATGATGTATTTTAAAATTAATTTTCATTTGACATGGCGGCTTGTCTCTTGGGTTTCCTTTTAGAGTGTTTTACTAATTGTTCCCAATACACGTATGTAATTGAGTCTTTGTTGTTTCATCTAAAAGGTTTTTAAACATTTCATAAGTCCAATGTCTAGACAAATACCGAGCAATACTTAGGTTTCTTGCTGTTTTATCTATGGTATCTTATTTTTTTTTTTTTACAATAAAACCAAAATTAAAACTTATCATCATTTTAACCGAAAGGCCTCCCCAAGCGTCGCCATAAAATAAAACTAGTAAAATATAACAAAAGATAAAATACTTAACATTTTAATAGAAAACCTAAAGTGAACCAGCTTATTTGAGCCAAGATAAAAGGCGAATCGCTTTGCTCAATGTTATTGTTTCATTCCAATGTTAAAACACTTATTTGCAATGTCAATACATTCGATATAAGCTCGTAGGTTTCAAAGGTTGAAGGTTCAAAACCTGAGCAGGGGTAGATGATATTTGATAAATGACGATGTATGAATAATATAAGTGTTTTTAGTTTAATATCGTCCATTTCTAACGTTTATGGAATAATAACATTATTAAGTTTTTACTGAATACTGCCGGTCGATTCTGTAAAAATCTCACCGTGAAATCATAAATAAAGTGAGCACTTAATAGTGTCAATACCTACCATTACGGAATGACAGAGCTCACTTCCCGCTCACTTCACCTAAGTTTTCACGGTGAGATTTTTACAGAATAGCACTGCTGTTCTTTATTAAAACTTTTATCCAATAATATTTTATTTATCTAAGTTTTAATTTAGTTTTTACGTTAAACTCAGTGTTAATTTATTACATTAAGTATTCATGCATTTTCTAGCCTGAAGCACAGGTTCAACCTAGTTCAGGCAAATTAGCAACTGTGCGCTATCGTAATTGTTAAGGTATTAAAGTGTAAATGTTATCCCCTTTATATAAATAAACGATTTTTTATTATTATTATATTATTTATGATGTTGATTTTTAAAGACAGCTGTGCTGCTGGGGAGTTTGTTGCGCCACTTCTTCTTCCCAGCGAAAGCACTAGGAAGTGGTAACTATCTTTTGTAATTTTGACGTTCGAAAAGTGCTGATTCTCAGCCTAGTTTGAACAAATGAGTTTTGATTTTGATTCTAGTCAAAAATGAGTTTATTCATATTGGAACTATCTATTGTAAAGATAAAAGTAAAAAAAAACCTTAAGTTTATGATCTACATTGCCAACACGCATCAATGCTATGCGTATAATGTAGTTATGATAAGACTTGTTTTCATAACAGTGTATCAATTAAATTCTAATATTATTATGCTCGCGTCGGTGTGACACGCATCCATCCAAACAATGTTACGATGTAAAACTTCAGTCATGTTCGGTATGTTTAACTTTTATTGTAATTCGGATAAAATTGTTCAAACGCGTCTTAAATTTGAAAGAACATGAGTACATAAATTACTGCTGCGATTTGAACATGTTTGTGTGAAGAAGGAGAAGAAAAAAAGAAGAGTTCTCCGAAGCACATATGACCACGTATTGTGGTGAGATTTGTAGATCTATGATAATCAACAATCGTCACGGGTAGTCAGAAGACGCAAGCATTGCGGTATCCAGTAATTGGGTTATGGAGGTCAGATAGACAGTGACTCCATGTATAATACTGGTATACAGCTGCATCCGGTTAGACTGGAAGCCGACCCCAACATAGTTGTGAAAAGGCTCGGCAGATTGATTGAGTAGTGCTTAAAGGAGTTAATAGAGCAGAAAAAGAAAAAGAGATATAGCGTCTGATAGGGTTTTCAAACCTTATTTATTTAAATAAGGTTTGAAAACCCTATCAGACGCTATATCTCTTTTTCTTTTTCTTTTTCTTTTTTCCAAATGGCAATTTTGACAAAAAGAAAAAAAAAAAAACTACACAGTATGTACACGCAACCGCAAATCGGTGCTAATACTTGCGTTACGAAAATGCTATGACATAAAGGTGCTATCACTGTCAATTAACCACTTATGTGCGTCTCCACTTACAACGTGAATTTTCAGCAATTTGAATTAATTTTACGGACGTGATGGGTAGGCACCGAGTACTTATCATAATAAAATGAAGTTGAATGACGCTTTTTCTTTGCAACTTTAAACCGCCCTGACTTCCGTATCCTGTCTTCCTCAGGTCATCGGCATGTTGGTGATCAAACATTAATATTCTCAACAAAAAAATAAAAATAAATAAGTGTAAAAGATATCCTTTGATCTGTCCTTATTCAAGAATAAAACCTTCATTCAAAACCTTTAAAATCCTTTTTAATTAGCAAAATAGCAAGAAACGTGCGATTATTATAATCAAAATTTATAAAAGAGTACTGTTGTCATACAAAATTAGTACAATGGTAAGGTTTTTCCTGTCCGTGATTGGCTCAAGGCTATTTTACTTTCCTGTCTATTCTCTTTGTGCAAAACGCCCTTGTTTTTGTGGGCATGTTGTTAATTTTTTTATTATTTTATGTTGTTTCTCTATTGTTTTTTTTTTAATACTTCACCCCCTATAGCGTTTGTGATTGAGGTGGGGTGGTATCGATAAAAAACGTTTAATTTGTAGGAGCAATGTTTTGAACAAATCCGGGATTTTATCGATAAAGGAATAAATATATATATATATATACATTTTATATATACATTTACGCAAACAGTAAATGTCCAAAATGAAACTATTACACAGATGCGCATGTAATTATACGGTTAACATAATTAATAAATGGTCATGCAATAAGCGATGCGTATTATGGACATCATAATTGAGTAAGTTCTCTTCTAAAAAAAAAAAAACTATACTTGACATAAAGTTCTTGAAAATCATATCTGACCCTCAGATACCTACATCATCTTTGATTTATTAACCTCTCGGCTTCGCCACCATTTCCTACGTCTAGTAACAAAACTTTTTACATCCATCAGTCTTTGAAATAAGATTTGAAAAAGCCGAAAACCTTAACCCTAAGATTAGATCCGACCTTTATCGAACCAAACTTATTTGATTTATTAATCCTGCCTTGTCCAGGGCCCAAAGAAAAGTATTTTCGACCACCATTATTTTAGAAGGGATTCCCGCAAAGTAAAGTAACGCCTTATTCAATCAATTAAGGTAGACCTTGCTTCAGCAAAATAAAATACTCGGAACCAAAATTTAATTCGGAGTTTCAGTAAATCTTGTTACTTGCGGTAAGTAAGAAGCAGCCAAGTGCGAGTCGAATTTGCACGCGACGGGTTCCATACCACCGTACAATCATTAACAATATCTTACAATATCTTCTTAAAACGCTGAAAAAAGCGTTTATTGTATGACCCCCTTTAATTTTTAACTTCATTTTTTTGTTAGAACGGCCATAGTACTCGTAGTACACATTGTGAACATTTCAAGTCTTTTTAAGATACTAACCCCGTGACAGATGGACGGACGTACAGACAGCGAAGCCTTAGTAATAGCTGTTAGCAACTTTTGGATACGGAACCCTAAAAAAAGATTTTATTTCGTTTAAGACTTTCTTGGCATTTATAAAATGTCACCATGGATACCGTTTTATGTAAAAGACAGATGATCTGAAGTTGAAAGGGATCAAAAAATAGTTCGTTTGATCCGAGTTTTTTTTTAATCCCCTTAGTCTCGATCTAGGGACCCTTAGATCCCTAGATCGAGACTAAGGGGATTAAAAAAAAAAATTAAAAAAAAGAGAAATTTCTTTGCTTTTCTCAAGCAGGTAGGTATTTTATTTTGCTTATCTGAATGGAAAAAACTATATTTCAATTCAAAGAAAACACATTCTTATTTATTTATTGCCGGTCAATATTTCTTAGACTAGTTAAAAGAACGATTTCGATGCAAAAAAAATCCATACCCTACTCTCTATTATTCTTAAAAATACTTCGAATGAAAATTATAACACGTCACCAGACTTTAAAATTAAGACGACTAAAATAATCTAAAACTTAATTTTAAGTATCGACATCCTCAGTGTCCCATCACTACGCTATGTAAGCTGAGCATAGGGGAAAGAAAACAAAGTGCTCAATGTAATTTCACGACGGAATTTAGCAAGCTCATAATGAAACACCATGTATATTAACAACGTAATTATTATACTTGAACTTTATAATGAATATTAAGAGTAAAAAGTGTTAATTAAAGCAAATTTTCTTTGGTAATGTTATAGCTGCCTCACGATCTGCCTACCCGTTTGCCCTACTGTGTTGGGGTCGGCGTCTAGTCTAACCGGATGCAATTGAATACCAGGATTTTACATGGACCTACAAAACCCAGTTACTGGGTAACACGATACCCCTTGGTAAGACTGGTTGTCAGACTTTCGGGCTTCTGACTACCCGTAACGACTGTCAAAGATGTACAAATGGCAGCCGGGACTCACGATGTGTTATGGATGGTCACCCATCCACGGACCGACTTCAGCAAGCGTTGCTTACCATTCGCTCAACCCGTGCGGCTGTTATTACTTAGTCACGAACCCATGTCACAATTGCCTTTGCCACATTATTTCACAACTCTTTCCTGTGTAGGTAGTATGGCGTTTTGGAAGCAATTATGTTGCATCTTTCGTAACAACATAAACATTGTCAACTTATAACATTCCCATTGCTGGGAAACAGGTCTTCTGTGACAAGGAGAGATCTGGGTGAGCCGTAATCCACCACGCAGGCCAAGTGCGGGTTGTTAGACGTCACATGTCTTAGAATTTTTCGTTTTAAGACATGTCGGTATCCTCACGATGTTTTCCCATCTTTTTGAGAACAGTTGTGATGAAATAATTTACACAAAGAAAAGTTCCTGCTTGGGTTCAAACCCACGAACACTACTCGTAAGTCACGGCCATTACCACTGCGCCATCACTGCTCTACGGATTTGTAAATGTAAACTTGATCGGCACTGGATATTGGCATGAATTGACTTCAACTTTTTGAGACTATGTGTGGTTGCTGGCAGCAAGTTAGGAAGCCCTTTTTCATTAGTAGATGCTGAAAAACCATCGACTGCAATGACCACTGTCTCCCAAGTCAAATTCTATCATTGGCCAATCATTGCGGCGACCAATTCTCTCTAAGACAAGAGGCAAAATGAAACAATGTTCATTTAATTTTGTTTGTTTTACACGTGCCTATAAAAACCTTTTAACTCAAAAAGTCCATAAAACTACCTGATTCATTTGCTCCAAAAATCAGCGTAAAAATAAAAAATTACTACAAATAGAATCCAATCATAATTTTCGAACAAATTACATTTTTGCTGGGTAGGTTGGGGAAAGCAAACAGCCCACTCCAACGCAACGACACGCTACCGAAGCGGACACGGACTTAGCGCCATGAATTATTAATTTTCCATTTAAAGCGGCACTGGCAATGTTTGCTTTTCCCCAATGTCCCCCTATTGACTTTATCGCTATTCGATGGTGGGGGAATTAATTGCGTTCGGAGTCGAAAATTTCGAGACTGATCAATTTCGATTGTAGCTTTCAGGCCTTTGAGGAACGAAGGTTTTCTTTTAAAAGAAAAATAACGGTTTTAAGAATGAATTTCGAGATCGAGATATTGGTGGATTTGGTTTGCGTTTTAAACTTGAAGCGGAATTTATTTTTCGTAAGCGCGTACCGTTTGTTTGCACATTTTCTTTCTAATCTGCGCTCGAATTACGTAAAATACTTTCTTTCGCAATCCGAAGGATTTTTAAGGAAACTCCTAAACCATTGCTTCTTATGATTGAAAAATTCGTCTGCCCGACGACGTAAATGCCGCAATGAAAGTTGTAGAATTGTCGAAATGAAAGGTATTGTAACTGTTAGTGAGTTACGCAATGACCCTTCAGTTTGCACCAGCATTTGCATTGCAATATCATGAGTCTTTTCATAATGATATGAAATTAGCAACCAATTACAAGTAGTCACAAGAAATAAATGCAGCAAGAAAGTAACAATAATATACTCAGCGCAGTACCGCAAGAAATCCAGAAAATTCACAGCGAAGCACAGCAAAGGAAGATACAAAATAGTTATTTAAATAGTAAATCAGACGGTCTGTTTTCCTTAGAGCTGCACAATGAAGAAATAAGAATTTCCCAACGCAATTTCCAGTTCTAAAATTCGAAATTAATGCTGGGGGAATAACAGAAGAAAACTTACATTCTCTATTACGTTTTAGCCCAGTTTCCTCTATTTAAATTCTGAGTAAATTTGGGTCGAAACTATTAAGAAAACATGTGCCGACTTGAGTTATACGAATACGTTAAGATTTTCTACTTAATTTTGGTTTTTAAAGCTGAAAAAGTAAGCAAACACTTACATATACTAACACCTTGAATACTTGGGAGTGCATTAAAGTAGCCTCCGGGAGTGGCGATACTTTTATTTTTCGGATAGTTTTAAAATATATATGTTACGCTAACACCAAGTAAATTGGACTGGATGATGACGATATTATTTTTAATCGGTTTTTTCCCATTGCAGGAAAAGGCAAATTATATTGCAAATTAATATCGTGTTACTAAAACTCTTTAATCTGCATTTAGGTGCTAAAACTTGAATACTATGTAGGCTTGTGGCTAAGTAATAACAGCCGCACAGGTCGATCTATCAGGTTAAGCTACGCTTGCCGCGGTTGGTCCGTGGATGGGTGACCATCTTCACATACCAAGACCCCTCCGTGCCTCGGAAAGCACGTTAAGCCATTGGTCCCGGCTGTCATTCGTGGATCTTTGACAGTCGTTACAGGTCGTCAGTAGCCCGAAATTCTGACAACCAGCCTTATCAAGGGGTATCGTATTATCCAGTAACTGGGTTGTGGAGGTCAGATAGGCAGTCGATTCACGTAAAATACTGGTATTCAGCTGCATCCGGTTAGACTGGAAGCCAACCCCAAAATAGTTGGGAAAAGGCTAGGGAGATTATGATAAGGTGCTAAAAATATTTTAGTTTTTAGCGGACTTGCCTATAGTGCACATACACCCTTGACAAGCGACTTCCAAAACAATAATCAAACAAACATCCAACCCTCACAACTAGATGGCGCTGCAAGCTAGTAACATCCTTCAATGTAAACGTTGAACTGCAGGTCTCAATCGAAGGGTTTATTAATAATTCATGTCCGTCGAAGTCGTGTCGTCGCGAAAAAACAAACCGACGCGAGTTGCGAATTTGTGAGACGATGTGGAAGTGTTGTTTTAGAGAGATCAGTTGACTTGACGTATTATTATAAGTTTGGCATAGAATTTTATGAATACTTAGCGAGTTTCCATTCAAAAGTCTATTGGTAACTTAACTTTTTCAGAAGAATTTTTGTTTGACATTTAACCGACTTCAAAACATGATACGTTTCTTGTTCTGCATTTTGTGTTAGAAAAAACAAAACAAAAATAATTTTCAGTTGAAAATAACTTTCAAAAGGTTCTCTAAAATTATCCAATCCATCACTCAAGTTCACAGACCTCAACACTAGATGGCACCACTGTCTCAATAAAGCGCAACATTAATAATTCATGTTGCCCCGTCTCGTAGTCGTGTCGTGTCGTGGAAATAAACCTTTCGCTTACAATTTGTTTATAGAAGTCGTGTGTGGGGAGCTTAACTTTCGCGTTATTTTTGCTTATAGGGAACAGGAGATGGAATAAAAATATCAACATACTGTATATAAAGCCTGGGAAATTAATTTTCTAGCAAATTGACTACCAACTTATATTGTTCGTAAATTTAAATCTCAACTGATGACAGTTGAGATTTAAATTTACGAACAATATAAGTTGGTAGTCTTTGACAGTGGCATGAAATAACACGGCAAATTGGCGTATTGTCAGTTTGATAAACAATTAATTTTCCTAACTGTGCCTAGCCTGTGCTCATTGGAGAGTATTTATTCAAGCTTTTGAATATACTCTGGTCCAGCGAAATATAAAATATCAGTTCTTTTTAAATAAATTTAGCTATAGGCATTGCGTTTTCATAGTAATATATTTTTTTAATAATAATATTTATTTTTTTCTCCCACAAAGTACAGACGCCAGCACATCAAGCTACACAAAACTGTCAGATTTTCCCAATCAACTTTGAACCTTATGCTTTAGCAATAAAGTTGAAAATCTATTAAAGAAATCTGACAGATTGTATTAGCTTGATGTGCTGGCGTCTGTACAAATTACAGTATAGAGGTGTAACAAATATTGGAGGTACCAGGACTTGTGGGAGTCAGGAATCCAAACTAGGACACCCTTGTTGAGATTGGAATTATCACAAAAAAAAAAAATTGTAGCACGTAAGACATGTAGGATTATTGTAGAAAATAATAACAAGAAAAGGTACTATATAAAATAGAACAAAAAAAAAATGCGTATATATATAACCTTTCTTAATGAATATATACAACCTCCAGGGGACCTATCTTCCTTTAAATTTCAATGTCCAGTAATAGTTCAGGCAGTGCAGTGTTCTGTAGGTATTTCAGACAGTCAGTCTTATCTTATACTTACTTGTGAAGTAAGATGAAAAATAAATATTTTTATTCTATTGAGTAAAAAAAAAAAATCAACCTCCTTCTTGACTTTCTATGCAGTCGGGATAGTCAAAATTGGATACGTATAAAAGCTATTATTTAAAAACCACCCACCTCAGGAATCGAACCCAGTACCTACCTCATATTTACTTCTAAAAGATAGTTAAACCCACAAACACCAGTTAGTAAGTATATTTTGCCTCACAGCAGGAGAGCGCGTCCCAATTTGATGCGTTTGTGATAGAAATATCATCCACGCGGGAGATGTAATGTTCTTATTATTGTCCCCATTACTTATTTGTCTGGTCGTTATGTAATAAATAATCAAATATTACATAGAAAAGAATAATGAGGGTATGTATATTGGTATTCATCAATCTTTCAAAGGATTACCTTTGAAAGACTGATTAATACCATTATTTTGATCATTACATCGTGAAAATATTAGGTGAATTAACTTTTACAGATTTTTTCTTAGAATTTAACCCTTCACCAGGCAACAAGGGTTTTATTGAGTAATATTTGTGAAATTAATTAATTTGTTTAAATATAACATAAGAAACAAAACCATGTTTTTTATATTCATATTTATTTAATTTCATAAAAAAAAAAACCCTGTGGTCCATATAAGTACCTTGCTCAATGTGAGGTCTTGTATTGTGGTCTTTATATCATAAGTAGATTTATTGTCTATGACGGTATGACATATTGTGGTGGTTATGTGAGTCCTTACCCTGTAAAATAATTCAAAACCAAAGTGGTCCTGTATAGTACTTTGCCTGGTTAAGGGTTAAAACAGAAATATTTCTGTATTATCTGGTTTTCTGAGTCATTTTCAAACAACATCTCGGCTGTATTTCCCCAAGGGTGAGGCAGGATTAGTGTATAGTACAACCGCATTTCGTCAATATTAACTTTCATGTAAAAGGGGGGGCGGCCACGGGCTGGCACTAATAAATTCCATAAGGATTTATCCTTATGGAATTTATTAGTGCCAGCCCGTCAAAATAGTGACCGGGTTTACCCGGTCACTATTTTTCTTAGCTGGGGATCGAACCTAGGACGTTTAAACAGTCATACTTTAATTGCCTTGGCACTGCTGGGACACAGGTTTCCTCTCTCTAAGAAAGAGTGGGCTGTAATCCACCACGCGAGCCACCCAGTTCTGATTAGTGGTCGTTAGAATTAATATCTTCTAATGGACTTAAATGTGATATTAATCATGAATACTTCAAGCCGTTGGTTCGGGCTGTCAGTCGTAGATCTTGGACGTCGTTACGGGTATTCAGAAGCCCGGAAGTCGGACAATCACTCTTATCAAGGGGTATCGTGTTACACAGAAACTAAGTAGTGGAAGTCAGATAGGCAGTCGCTCCATGTAAAACACTGGTATTCAGCTGCATCCGGTTAGACTGGAAGTCGACCCCAACATACCTAACGCAGGCCCAGTGAATTGAATTTATGGTTCTAGGTCATGTATAAAAAATCAATACCTAATAATATACTGTGCACTTACATAGTACGCTGAGTTGAACAGTGCTCCTCATAGGACTATCGCGTTGTAAAGCTTCGTGTCTGGCTTCGCAAGTGAAGTCAGCGTAATCGTCGTCAGCTGTCGCTTTGAAGTGTACCCTGTGGACAAAGAGGATAAGGTTTAGAATTAATTGCACGTAGGTAAAATAGGGAGATAAATTGTGAGATGACGTACAGTTTAAGTTTTTATAATATCACTGCAAAGTCATATAAAGAGAGAAACTACTTCTTTTTGGATAAAAATAAATTGTACCTTTATCAGTAAAAGTTTATTATCAAGTGGTGAAGTAACTTATTTTCCTTAAAATAACTAAACATAATTTCATTGAATATTTTTAAAAACAAAATATACCCTTTAAACTTTCTGTGGAATCGAGCTCATTACCCAATCATCGCACAAACAGGTATGTAAATGCCCAATTCATTATCATGAAGCAAAGAGTAAGGGACATCTTCCACGCTATGATAACCACACTTAGTAGTTGTAAATGTTCTAATCTTCCAATTAAGAGGACAGTCCCACAGAGATTTAGAGTTGAATCAGAAATTAATTTAGTGCCCGAGGTTTGGTCACTTATCTATTAATATAGGATTTTGTTAGTATTCTCTCCATGTTCGGTAAAATGTGCTTCATACTAGGGTAAGACGACTTTGTCAAAACGATGCTGGAGATTTATAAGAACCTTTTAATAAAGTATTAGATTACTGATTTAAAACCTGATAGAAATTTCTTGATTGATTGTGTGTTACGTGTCACAGGTGCACAATCTGAATTATTTGAAGGGTATTGCTAATTCATTGCTGTTTATGTTCGAAAAAATGGTCTTCTCAACAACGTAGATAAAGCAATGAATGTGTTACACAAGTGACCCACAGGACCCTATTTCATATAACTGAAAATGCGACATATTTTTCAAAAACGAACAAACACATTGACACATGGTGTTGTTAAATAACTATTAATATTAAAAAAAATCGGATTTTCATGTGTCCTTTTCATCTTCCTTTTCGCCTCGTCGGTTTTATAATAGTAATAATTTACTTCAGAACATAATTCCATATAAAAATATGGAATTATGGAAATTATGGAATTATTTATATAGGCCCTCGAGAGATTACAATATTTCATTGTTTATCTAAGTTACGTTGTTGAAAATAAATTGTTATAAGGGCAGTAAGTACCTCCTTAAAACTTAAAGAAAACTGAATATCTTCCAAAAGACTAATATATGTGTATATTATATGTAAGTATCTATATTATGTATTCGTTTGTAAGTGAACGACTCTCTAACAGATGTGAGCAACAGCCCCATTGCCTACAGAGTAATAATATGCAACGGCTGGCGAGTCTTAGAAAATAACAACATGAATGTGGAAGATCTTTATCTTTTCCTATGCTAAGAGAATGAAAATATAAAGGAAAACAGGTTTGATTTCACAAATTAGAAATGTCATAAATCTTAATGGTTTGTAGTCTTGACCGATAATCGGTATGTGTCGTTATTAACCCTTAACTGCATCGTGATGGAAATTTCCATCAACTAATCCAATGCCATATTTTCGTTTACACAGAGCACGGGGATTCCCCAATTGTTAGAGATATCAATTCATTTTGTTCCCAGTAGATTCGTTCTGATTACTTACATAAAGATGTGAATTTCCACCAGGCCATTTAGAAAAAAAAAGTGTTCTTATGAATATATTTTTTTTTATTTTTTTTCCTTACTATAGAGCTAATGTTATGTCCAAATAAATTTGCTTAAAAAGTAAAAATCATGCAATTAAGGGTTAATAAATAAATAAATTCCCAGACAAAACCTTTTCTCAAGGAAGTGTTAACCCAAAATCTTGACCTAAACTTTTATCTAACATGTAGCTTACATATTTTCTATTTATGAAACAAGGGTGTGAAATATCTATGAGGGACCCGTTATTACAAAACGTGACTCCTGGCTAGATTCTAGTAGATATTCATAATACAGTAAATATGCTATGCATACTACATTGTTCAGAAAACCTTGCTTTAAGATCTGTGTGTGAAAAACTAGGACAGATGTATGTGGTTGAAATTGTTAGATTTTTAAGATAGAGCTATGTTATAAGTATATTTGTATTTTTGGATAAAAATTACACGGCATAATAGTGATTTTGTCAAAATAAAAAAAATACTGAAATTTCAGTCTCCCAGTGCGGGTTGGTGGATGTCACATGTCTTCGAATTTTTGGTTCTAGGACATGCCGGTTTCCTCATGTTTTCGTTCGCCGTTGTTGAGGGCAGTGGTGACAATATTATTTAAACAAAGCGCCTGGCTTGGTACGAACTCACGACCGAGTTGGTCGTCTGTGTTTTATGGCTCACTATGGAAGCTTGTTGACAGACACGTTTTTTCTACGGCGTGGTTTTTACGCCTTACCATCATCTGCCTAGCCTTTTCCCAACTATGTTGGGGTCGGCTTCCAGTCTAACCGGATGCAGCTGAATACCAGTATTTTACATGGAGCGACTGCCTATCTGACCTCCACAACCCAGTTACTGGGTAATACGATACCCCTAGGTAAGACTGGTTGTCAGATTTTCGGGCTTTTGACACCCGTAACGACTGTCAAATATCTACGAATGACAGCCGGGACCAACGGCTTAACGTGCTTTCCGAGGCACGTAGGGGTCTCGGTATGTAAAGATTTTCACCCATCCACAGACCAACCGCGGCAAGCGTAGCTTAACCTGATCGATCGACCTGTGCGGCTGTTATTGTTTAGCCACGGGCCCCTTTTTACGCCTTACCGTAGGCGTAAATTCGAAGACATGGGACATCTACCAATCCACACTGGGCCTGCTTGATGGATTACAGCCAACTCCATCTCACAAGGAGTATGCCTGTGTCATAGCATTGGGAACTTTTAGACTGATTATGCTATTTTGTGGCAAAAATAGGCAAACTAAACGTTTTGTAGCTAATGGCAAAAAGACAGGACTAATGAAGATGATCTGTGACCCAAATTAATATCTAAGTGATTAATATCTAAATGACGTTTATTATCACATACTTAACACTGCTGACTCATTTATATTACCGTAAAATACTTCCTTCTTGATAATAAAATAATACTGACAGCCGTATTTGATCACGTGTCGGTTACTAACATGAAAACACTAATAAAATTAACAACGGCACAGTTTGCACTGCAGATTGAATTCTACGCTACGGGTCCAAAGTTCTAATCCAGATGGAAACAAATACATATACCGATATTTTCTAAGACTTTCATATAATCGCACCTACGGTGCAATAACGTCACTTATGCAATTTGGGAGGGTTGTAAATTTTAAACGTTTATATTATTTTATAACAAAATTGTGAGATGTTCGCTTTAACTTTAATATGAAGTTCAAAGTTGTAGTTTATTACCAGTTAAATTCTTTAGTCAAGAAGAGGAAGAAGAACATTATAATAGGATGGCGAGTTTTTAAACGCTTCTCCTGAAATATTACATCATTTGCATAAGTGACGTTATTGCACCGTAGGTGATTATGCAGTTGCGCAGGTCATTTTTACGAATGCATTCATTGGTTTACTTTTTACTCATGTAAGTACCTATTCAACGTGCAAAGCAACAATTATACCTAAATGTTAGATTTTGTTTATAGACACGACCACGATACAGGAAAAATTCTTGGTGCGGCGTTTTTATAGAAAAATTAAATTAATATTTAAAAATGTCCTGCACTAAAACTGCAACATAGCCGCCACATTCACAGAAATTTTCCGTAAAACATCAAGCTATTGTGGCCACGCATTTAATATCAGACGGGACATGTCCCGTAATTCCGTCGCTGTCACTTGCGCGACGTCCCGGATCCGGTTTAATCCGGTTATATCGGGTTAAATCTGCAATAATGCAGAATTTATTTCATTGCAGACTTTGTGACTCGCTTTTAATGGGAGTACACATGTTTAAAGAGAAGGATTAGGTGTAGTGACTTTTGTTTTTAGAGTTAAGAATTTCGTTCACCATTTTGACGGTCTGTTTTATCCTGATTTTTTGGGCGACAACAAGGACACATGAGAGATAGGCATTATGATGATTAAAGGTTTGATCTATGAATTTCTTAGGAAAACATTGCGTTGCTTATTGCGTCAAAAAAGAACACCTTTGCCTACTTAATGAGCGTTTCGTCCCTTACAACTTTTACCCTGCATGCCCTAGGGAAATACAGGTCGATCTTATTCATTTATGGGTTATAGGCTATTTGTTGTGCAATTTATGTTTTAATGTAAACTCTACATAAAGACACAAATTGCATAACAAACAGCCTGTATAATGTCAATTGCCGGACGTTAACCTCTTCATAGTCAGTTATAATGAGCGATCTTGGCACGGAAAGCTTGCCAAGTGGGTATTGGTGATTGCAGTATGATGTCATTATTATGACGTATTAAATTACTTAACACAGCACATCAATGAATTACGAAAACCGCCCTTATTACTGCGATATAAGGGTGCTGCCAATTTTATTTTTATTTATTTTATTTGGGAAAAACAAACAATTGTACAATATGTTTTACATAAAAGAAAAAGGAAAAGTATATAAATAAGACATATGGTTAATTGTAATGTTGTTACTATGGTTGATTTTAGGTAGGTACAGTCATTAAAATTAATTGTGAAGCAAATTGACGCCCACGTCACTTTGCTCTGTCAATCACAGCTGTCAAAGAATGACAGTTGTGACAGAAATTGATTGACGCTACTGATGGACGTCACTGAAGGTGCTCGAAGCCCGAATTCTCGGTCGACTCTTTAATAATATAGATTGTCATCGACACGCACAAGACATTGTGATTTTAATTTAGGTACAGACAATTGTCAATTTGCTTAACAATTTATTTCCCTGGCTGTACATGCACCCTTGAAATCTGTACTTAACAACCGTAATTCCCATAAAATTACCTCAAAATGTAAACAAAACTAAAACATTAAAACGTCATGTAATTTTTTATTAAAAAAAAAAGAAAAAAAAAGAAACTCCTTTCATAATTTTATTTTCAACCAATACCAATAAAACGCACTCAAAAAGAAATAAAAATGGTGGCGTATCTGCCAACTCACCGTTTGACAAAAATTAAACGAATGATATCGTGTTAAAAAAATAAAATATTTTATGACGGGATCCGGTCGTGTGTCATGGCTGAAACGGATATTTCTTGTTAAGTTTTTTTTTGTATTGTGGGTAGTTGTGATTATTGGCGAACGAGAAAATTGTGTTCTTCTAATTCTACAGCTTCGTCGAGTATGAGACGTCGAGCGGTATGGGAGTGAGAGCCCGCGAAGTGTAGTTCGCTTTATCACGACAATGTGGCCGTAGCATTACATTGTAATGTGTGTTGTTTATGGACTTATGGTCTGAAATAAATTTATTATTATTATTATTACGGAACATTCAGCTGTGCAGCTGGAGAGATTGTTACGCTACTTCTTCACAGCTAAAGCACTAGGAAGTGGTGAAAGGCGAGCGATTTGGGGGACTGTCTTATGCAATTTTGATTTTCAAAAGGGCGGATTCTCAGCCTAGTTTGAATAAATGAGTTTTTGATTTTGATTTTATGAACGTCGGCCTCGTAAACTCTTTGTGATTTTTGACAGAAACTACCAGAAAATTGAAACTTTATTAAGATTGAAACTATCTAACTGTGACATTGCTCTCAAAATAAACATAGACGACACGACGATAGCAAGTGACATTCAACCTTAGGGTGATAAATCAATTTTGAGGTTAATTATACAATGTTTGTGGTGAAGGAAAAAGTATATTGTAGACTCCAAGAAAGTAAATAGAGCAACTAAAAAAGAGTTACTTTGTTGTCGAGTTTAGAACTGCGGTAAAAGGTACAAAGTTACGTAGGTACTAAGAAAAACGTGTCTGACCTATTTTATTTATGCAAAAATAATACGGTTTTATAACGAATTTCAGGCAACTTTAATACAAATTATGTATATATAGCCTAATTTGTATCTGGTAATAAACCATTTTTTGTCTGAGAGCAAACTCTCAGAAGCTGACTGACTTTTAGATAGTTGGATTTTATAATATATTGTATTTAAATCTTTGGAAATTCTAAAACGACACTACTTACTTAGTGTGAACACTCAAAAGAAACCTATATCTAATAATTATTTTTGACATAATTTTAGGCACTACGTACAGTAGTACGTACACGGGAGAGAAACATCTTAGTAAAACTTACTGTGCTGTCTCATAATCTGAGTGTATTTGAGTGATAATGGAAAAATTACCATGCTATCACAGTAAAAAAATCTTATGCTGTAAAGTAAAATTTATTGGACAAATAGTGAATTTTTCCCAATCTCACTCAGAAAATTTTCTATAGATGTCACTTGCACTCACTTCACAGTGACGAGCAAAGTAATTTTCCTAAGAATTTTCTCTCCGTGTAGTAGTACCCACTTCAGTGGTCAGTGATAATCGCTATGACCTTGAGCTAGACCTAGCGTGATACGGAGTTTCGATAGAATAAGAGGCCAGATTATAGTGGTTTTGTCATCACTGATGTACAGACGCCAGCACATCAAGCTACTACAATCTGTCGTTCCTTTAATAGATTTACAAAATCGCCAAAGTATAAGGTTCAAAGTTGATTGGGAAAATTTGACAGTTTCGGGTAGCTTGATGTGCTGGCGTCTGTACCATCATCATTTACCTAACCTTTTCTCAACTATATTGGGGTCGGCTTCCAGTCTTACCAGATGAAGCTGAAAAGCAGTATTACATGGGGCGACTGCCTGAACTCTACGAACCAGTTACTGGGTAACACGACGCCCCTTGATAAAACTACCCTAAAAGCAATTCTTCTTCCTAAAATTACACACACTACACATTTCTTGTCCCACTTTATTGTAACCCGGTTTATCTGAGCCACCGAGAAGCCGACTCCGTAATAAATTTAGTGCATTTAGTAATTTTCAACTACGTGACATTTCGCCTAGCAGGAAAACCCGTACTTTGTTGATGTTAAATAAATCAAAATGTTGGACTCTTTTTCGGTGAGCTGAATTTCAAGTAGTTTTAATTGTTTTATGGAGCACTTACTAGCTGTTGCGTATGACTATAGTCTGTTTCAAAAGTGTCCGACGAAAGTGTTAACAAACCCTGTTCAGGATAAATTCTCACGTAATCATTCACTAAAGGGAATTAGTATCATATTCATCTCTATTAAAGATTCAACTTTATATTTCACTCCTCTTTCAACAATTATTGTTTGAATAAGATTAATAATCAGCTTTTTATGTTCCTGCCGCTGGGATACAGGCCAGCAGTGCTATTCTGTAAAAATCTCACCGTGAGAACTTAGATGAGGTAAGCGGGAAGTGAGCTGTCATTAGGGATTAACACTATTAACACTGCTCACTTCAAGCTAAGCTTATAAGCAAATAAGCTTCACTTATGATTTCACGGTGAGATTTTTACAGAATCGCCCGGCTGTTCTTTATTAGAGGGAGTGGACCGTAATCCTCCACGCAGTCCCAGTGCGGGTTGGTAGACATCACATGTCTTCCAATTCACAATTCACAAAGTAATAAAGCACCTGCCTGACCACCACTGTTCCATATTTCCAGGTCTTCTGATCCATTTGTTTACATTTTCTTTAGCTACTTTTGGAACAGACCATATGTTCGCAACACAGGTTCACAAAACTGTCAAAGAATGGCAGCCGGTCGATTCTGTAAAAATCTCACCTTGAAATCATAGGTGAAGTGAGCAGTCAATTGTTCCCGCTCACTTCACCTAAGTTCTCACGCTGAGTTTTTTACAGAATAGCACTACAGTGGTGATTTGAATATACGGAGAAAAATTTTAGTTGGTAGTTAATTTGATAAACAATTATTTACTCCAACTTTAGTTTCTATGAATTATAGAATCTACCGTATGTGTATTGTCAAAGAACTTTCCTAAAATCAGATACTTCGAAATGGTGTACGATTCTGCTTCCACAAATCGTATTTGTGTTTCAACTAACATTTTGAAATCGAAACGTAATTTGTATGTACGAGTATGTCTTGTTATAACTTAGTTCAGCGACAATGCCCTCCCGTTGAAAACTTTTCAAAATGAAACAGCTCCTGATGTTTGTTCAAACTGTTTCTGAGGTTGTTTTACGTAAATTAAGGATACAATGCAAAGTT
This sequence comes from Eremobia ochroleuca, assembly GCA_949629135.1. Taxonomy (NCBI): domain Eukaryota; kingdom Metazoa; phylum Arthropoda; class Insecta; order Lepidoptera; family Noctuidae; genus Eremobia; species Eremobia ochroleuca. The sequence goes on from OX451410.1 coordinate 1,632,459, forward strand.
GTTATTTGGAAATTGTTATTGAGACATTTTATTTTCACATAGCTAGCAGCTAGCATATATAGGATACGATAAACACGCATATTTTGCCCGGAATGTCGTATGATCCATGGAATAAAGGGCGTGCCTATTACCATGAGAATCTCATCATGCTATAACATTTTGCCAACCCGGTCAAATTCAGGATTCCACGCTGAGCAGTTTGAGGGTCCTGTTTGTGCAAAAAAATTAAAACCCATCCATAAAATGACCTTGGCAAGAACAGCTTAACCCGCCAGATTTATTGATACGTTTACCTGCTATTTACCCATAAACCCCTCATAAATTTACTCAGGTATATATCCCCATAATTTGAACCAGGGGTCCAACACACTAACAAAATTACGGATGATAATAATATGATGTCAGTTAAACATTGTATTAAAGGAATGGTGTCGTAGAAAACTAATTTGTTTCTGCGACAATCGCTGTCAAATTTTGACACAGGTTAGGTTTGGGTAAGATAATCTAATATTTCTTTATTAAAATGAATATTAAAATGTAATTGAAATGCTTATTTTTGAACAGTATAAAACGAGCTGTTTGTGTTTTTCTTACTCTCTTGTAATAATTGATTGACGGGAGAGAATGGCAAATAATTAAGATTTTTTTTTTCATGATCGTAATTTGAATTCATTAAGAAAAGGGGAAGGTTGGAATCTTGTGGTTTCCTTTGAAATATTTTGAAGATGATAAATAATTGATTTTCAGCGTAAGAGACTAAGCGCGATACTAATACCGAAAACCTTTACTGCAATAAATATCTTGGGACATAATTATTTTCCTAAGCACTCTTGAAAACGGGGTATTTGAATTTAGTAGATATTGTATTTTAGATCTTAAAGGTCGTTCAGTACGCTATGGAGTGGGTTATCCTTGGAGTTTCTTTGAAGGATAAAATCAGAAATGAAATTATCCGGAAAAGAACCGGAGTTACCGATATACATACCTTGCAGAGTAAACAAACTGAAGTGATCACCGATGGCCGGTGGAACAGATGAGTCCAGTATGCTTAGTGTGAGTTTGACAACACTGTTCGAATGACTTCACCATCGCGTAAATCGAGTTAACGTCAAACGTATCGAGAACCGAATGCTAGCGAGTGCGAGCTGCCATCAAAGTTAACCATCCCGTATGCGTTTGCTCACCGTGAATAGTGATCATTATTGTTCTTAGGTTGGTGTCACGTACGCGACGTCCGATAAGCCGACCAAATAGAATTATATTTTATATTCAGTGTTCTTAATGATAGCGGCCGTCTATCAAATTTGTGATGGTTATAATGACTTTTTTAATTGTTTATGTTTCGTGTTTGAAGTTAGTTATTGTGTTGGAATCCTATTTGATTCGAAATTGATTTTATTAATTAAAAACGAAGACAAGTTCGTCCCAATTTGTTATGATTCTCTGATTAAAATTTAATAACTTTCTTTCTACGGTCAGATTCACTACTCAACCTTTCTAATAATAATTCTAAACAGAAATAATTCATAATTATTTTACATGTAAAATACACTTTCTGTCTGGGACACTCGCTACACAGAAAGTCAGCATGATCACCATGGAAAAACTGCCTATTTTGTCAGATAGACAATTGCTCCAAGTGAAATCCTACTGGTATTCACCTAAATCCAGTTGAGACAGGAAGCCGACCCAAATACATATACTTACTTGGAAAGGAATAGCAGATAATGACTTTGTAAGAAATATGCTCAACTGATTGGTAACACATTATGATTGCTATTAATTTATAAAATAGGTACTGAAAGTACCTACTTATTAGATTTAATTTTGATTAGGAAAAAGTAAAAAATATTCTTACAAGTGTGTTAAACAATTTTATTCTAGAACGATAAATCAGTTACTTCTTCAAAGTTAAACAATTTATTTCAATTAGACCACAACAAACTTAAAAAATATAATACTAAAATGATTCTAGTTCCCTTGGAGAATGGGCAAGAAACTCCACACATACTCTTATAAAATAGTTTTATTAACATTCATTTCTCTTAGGGCATTGCTAGAAGTACGGGCGTTTGCACGAAAACTGGATGTAATTGCGCTCATCTTGTGCCCTGGCGGTCTCAAACATCTTCCATGCAAAATATGAACGTCATACCATCTTCCAAGCAAAATATATTAGTTAAGTTTAATCCACACAACGAATTAAAATAAAATAACCTTCGAAATTCATCACACTCACAAGGCTCTCACTACAAATCTTTCAGTGAACAATTAACGTATTCGAAAGTGAACGCGTTTCTCAAACGAGCTCTCAAAACTGTCAAAATTGTAACTCACACTCGCGATTACACAAAGTCACGCTGATTTACGAGCTCACGTTCGAGTGGGAATCGATCGTCACTATCGACGAAGTAAAATAAAAGACTTACACTCACAATTTTTAGTTCTCGCGTATGGCACTAGATGGCGCTAACTCCGCGCCATACAAATCTGAGTAAACTCTAACGCGATGGTGAAGTTAGAAAAACTCACACTAAGCATACTGGAGTGAAGACCGCGTATCGGCAAGCGTAGTGTGGGACGGCCCCCAGTTAGAAGAACCGATAACCTGAGACAAGTGGCTGAGACACACTGGACACGGAAAGCGTAGAACCTGTGTTGTTGCGTAGCCTGGGAGAGACCTATGTCCGGCAGTGGACTGTGATAAGCCAAGTTAATTGCTTTTAGGTAACGAAATAAGAAGGGGAAGTCAACACCAGTCATGATAAAAAAAGAGTAGGTATTATACTTTTATCTATCAGAGAATTCTCACTGAACCCTAAATTCCTTTCTAAGCTATTATATCCCCACCAACCAGTCCTGACGTCATAACTTTAACTACCAAGGAGTACAGCTGCGACTGCGACCAGTTTTTGTGGTACGTCCCTATTGCAACCAGTTGTCAATTACTTGTGAAGACTTGATGTGTTCCTGTCCTGTTCGGTTTTTTGTTTGTAATCCTTATGGAGGAAAAGCGGTATTTGTTTCTAGTATTGTGCGTTTTAATCTAGCTAGAGTTCATATTGTGTGTTTATTTAACCAACATATTGGGAAATGGCGAAAGGCGGCCGTCTTTGAGAACTGTCTTTTGTATAATGTTGTGTATCTAGACTTACAGTCGGGTTTTGTTTGACACGTTGAAGCCATTAGAAGTGATCTTCGTTTAATGTTACATTTAACAGTTTTGTAAAAGTACCTTTATGTATTTAAAATAAATAAACGGTTGTACATACCTGGATACCGTGGTGTATCTCATAGCCTTGGGGTTTCCGTTAGGATTCTCCACTTCCTTGATTTCTTCCTTTGAAACTGCAACAAAAGAAATCATAATTAAAAATTACGACACAATAAAGAATCAATTAACAACACACTTCGGTTTAAAGCAGTTTTATTTCTCAAAAAAGATCACTTAAATATGAGAAACTTAACGAAAATAAAATATTATTATTATAAACATAGTTGTCGTTCGATCTATCGTACATACAGTGGTAGTCGTTTATTATTGTTGTTTGGCCAAATACAGCTTTAATTTATTTTTTTAAAAATGTTCATTGATGAGGAGTCTCTTATTTCTTTAGGTAACTTATTATAAAGCTGCGCTCCCTCAAACTGTATTGTTCTCCTTCCGTACAAAGTTCTAACTGAAGGCAGTTCTATACTACACTTCTCATCATCACGCCTATAGTTCCCGAAGATTTAGTACATCCACAATTCGCCAGTTATGTGCGAGCCCATTACCAGCATCTGGGCACAAATCCGGGCTGCTACTAAAAAAATCCTATTGGAGAAACATAACAAAACTTTGCCCGACCTGGGAAACGAACCCAGGACCTCATGGTCAGCAATAGCGGCCAGTAGACCAACGAGGCAGTCCCCACATATTTATAGTCACTAATCAATAAACCTACATCATTGAGATACTAAAAAGAAGTCAGTCGAAATAATCTCGACTTGCATGAAATATTAATAAAATAAAGGAAGGAGGCCTAATAATCTGCAGTGGTTAAAACAAATCTACCAACGATGATGATAAAAAGTAAGACCTAGACAAAATGATCGCAGCGTTTAAGTAAAATAATAAGAGATTGGGACCACTTTAACCCTTAACTGCATCGTTTTGGAAATTTCCATCAACCAATCCAATGCCATATTTACGTTTCCACAGAGCACGGGGATTCCCCAATCGTTAGAGATATTCAACTCATTTTGTTCTCAGTAAATTCGTTCTCATTACATAAAGATGTAAATTTCGACCAGGCCATTAAAAAAAAAAATGTATTTTTATGAATATATTTTTTTAAATATTTAGTCCTTACTATAGAGCTAATGTTACGTCCAAATAAATTTAATTTGCTTAAAAAGTAAAAATCATGCAATAAAGGGTTAACACATCATATAAAAAAATAAGCTGACATGAAGTCGACATACCATAGGGTATGTCCACTTCATCTAGCTTATTTTTTGACTACTTACTGTCTACCCCCTGAGAAGGAATGGCGAAACCAACTCATGAGTCAAAGCCTCTTTTGAAGCTCAGACATCATGTTGGTCAAATCATGTGAGGACCATGTCGATTAGTGTCAGATATTTTGAAGAAAGAACTAGGTACACAGATTTGAGTGGACCTGTCCAGTTAGTACAAGCATTTGTCAGTAATCGTGTTGCTCAACTCAGACCTTGGAAGCTTAACGATCATCATGATCATTATTATCTTGATCTAACAAGCACCCTAATTGTTTAACATACTATTACTCGCAATTAGAATAATTTTGAAGCATATTGCTAATCCATTGCTCCATATTGTTCGAAAAAAGTGTTTAATCAACAACGTAAATAACGCAATGTTGCTGAACTGTCAAAATGAAACCCATTGCTACTGATAGTGTGTTACGCAATTACCCTGCCAATGCAGTGCTGGCTTAGCCCAGCAGTAAGACAGTAATAGCAATGGATAAAATAATAAAATAAGAAGAAGTTAATATATGTACGTGTTAATTCATCAACAACGCATTCAAACAAAGAGCCATTAACATTTTAAATAAACAAGACACAAAACAATGTTTAAAACAAACTACTAAACTGTAAAGGCCGTCCCAGACATTAACATAACTACATATTTTAAGCGAGCGCTTTATTCCGGCGTTGTTAAGGTGTGATCACACACTGGGGAACGCTTGTGCTTAATTTAAGCTATCTAGGTACTGACAGTGGCCCGCTGAGAATGTAGGGGGGTTGTGTTTGAGAATTAAAGTTCGGGATAGCGTTGAGACTGTGTTTTAGGAGATAGTTTTCTGTATAGGACTAGAATATAGTCTGAAATCTTTATTGCTTTAAAGGGTCATCATAGACCTCATCCATTGCCGTCCATCAGGCATGATTGAGGTCGAGAGCTCATTCAGCAATAAAAAGAGTGTGAAGGAGAGTTTTTCAAAATCTGACAGAACATTAATCAGGCTAATAATTATATTTCCACTCCTGGGGCACACTCAGGACTCTTCTCTGTGATCGAGCGGGCCAAGTGCGTGTTAAAGAAAATACTTTCTGTACTTTTTTTTTTCTATGGACTGATAATATCAGTTATTTTCGGTGAAGCGGTCGATTTGCAAACAGACTGATATTTTTCAGTGGCTCATCATCATTCTCTTGCCTGAATCAATATCTATTTTGGGGCAGCGCAGCAGGTTCTTCTTCTTCCATAATTTTCTATTATTCATCATCTCAGTGTATTTCACAAGTCTTTCCAGTGAAGGTTTTTTCAATGTTATTCAAAGACATTGCAATGGTATGCAATGCCTTTGAAGAACATTGAAAGAACCTTCACGATAAAGTGGAAATGTCTCAAGTCCCTTTCATTCTCAACACACTCTTCGAACTTTCCCAGACAAACTATTTCACGGACACCTTCAAACCACTAAACGCATCAACTTAAAACGTCTGCCAACCACCTTAACAGCACCACTAACAAAACTTACAGCACAAGTGTTTCTTTATCAAACAACAAAAAGGAAAAGCAGAAGTATCCCACTAGCCGTGTGTTCACAGCAACTCTGACGTCATAACGTAATGCGTCGCGATCTCCAGCGCGTGAATTTGTCGAAATGCCGCCATTTTGTGCAGAATAAAGTGCTCTGTTACGTTAACGTTCTGTTTATATGGTCTGGTGGGGTATTAGTTGCTCATTGGGTGTGATGTAAAGAAATTTGCATAAATGGGAATGAAAAGAATGTGGAGTTGATGGACTCTCATTTGTGTGTAGTTTGTTGTGACGTAAGCGAAAGGGCGAGCGAATGAAAGTAAAATATTTATAGTATGTACGTTTATTTTCCTTCCAAAAGTTTCAAACGTCACTAGTTTGCGAGATAGTTATCGTGTTCCTTACTTTCTTCCAAATGAGCTGGGCAGTAAAGAAAATTGAAAATTTTTATCGGTAAAAAAATCGTGAACATAGGTCAACTTTTCCCAAAATTCTGGATCGGACCCAAAAATAATTGATTCCCAATACATCCTATCACTACTGGTTTGGATCTCAAAAGCCAATTAAATCTCCCGTTTTAAAATCTGTCAGCCCAGCTTCAGTGCGGTTGTAATGAAAATTGTCAGGCCAAGTTATCGAAAGTCAACGACGTGTATTGGACAGATCTGCTTCGACGGTATTAATTAGTGAATCTTTGGGAATATTTCCGAGTAAATTAATTATTGAAAATTTCTGGGCTGAAGCACTCTTCGTTGAGGTTTTCATTCGCAGTAGTTGGCGATTTTTTAATTATTTTTGTTATTCTTGCATTCGTCGAAGGATTATAATTATTGGAATAAAAAGGACCTGTCATCATCAATGTTATCAAATAAAAAATAAAAAAAAACAATCAATTTTAATCGAGAATTTTCAGTTATGTTGAGATTCATTGTCATTGTTTATAACTGTACTCCCTAAGTTGGTCGACTGCATGACAATCTAATAAAATACGCCATTACAAAACAATATTCCTTTACCTACATCATCTTTCTTTACTTCTTTCTTGACCTAAATTCCCATACCATTCACAACCAATAAATCTAAATCCCAAACTTCATTCAGACTTACTACAAAAAAGTAATTCCTTCCCACAGACGTTTCAAATTGTGTCTTCATATTTTTGTCTGCGAAATAAGTATTAATAAGTCTGAACGAGTCTCCATCTGCCATAAGCCCCTCTTTTGGGGCGACTACAAAAACTCCTTCCTCAAATAGATGGTTTGAAAACCGCAAAACGCTTACAAATATCTTGGTAGGCTTATGTTAAAAGCGGGAGCGGTTATTGTTAAAAATATTTGTATTGTCATTCTTCAAACTCAAAACTCTGAAACTCCAAGCATTTATTTTAAATAAACCAATTACAGGCACTTTTGAATTATCAAGGGGTCGGTCATTCAGAAAGATGAAGCTAGTTGCCCATTCCAAAGCGTAGTGGGCACCTTTGGAGAAGAACGGGCAAGAAAATCCACAGACACTCTTTTAAATCATAATTCCCTTAACTCAGTTTATTTGGAGTCGGTGCAGCATGTCTTCCCTACTGTATTGTCATTATATTGTGTTACAGAGTAGGATTATTATAGCAATTTGATTGTGTCGTTGTCGTTCGCCCGTTGTCGTCTGTAGTCTGCCAATTGTTTCAGTAATCAGTTTAATATTGTAAACATTTTATTATTTATCTTCTCCTGCATAATAAGTTGCATTTCAATTTAACAGCACACACTTTTATGAAACCAATGTTGTAAGAAAATTTTTCAGATTATCATGATCATATTTATCAATAAGCCTGGTATAAAGGAAGTTTTTCCCAAGAGCATTTGGGTAGATTTTAAACTATAATTCCCTAGAGAAAAACGCTGAAAAATTGAAAAGAATGGAATAAATTGTTTGTTCTAAAAATGACATAATATTTTATGACCTATAGATTAGAAATAAATATCACCCAATATACTAGTTTTATATGGAATGAATTTCCTTCTGTATATCCCTTTTTTTGTTAAGGTACTACTATTTCTTTACCGCTCTTGTCTATAACTCGGACAGTAAGTTTGCGAAACGAGCCTCCAGCATCGACCCTTTCATGGTTTCAGTATCTGTGTTATTGCTACTATTATCTACAAATATATCTACGAGTATACGTATCTTTCATCTTTGTATTGAGTTACATTATTCGTGTATGAATTGCTTTCCAGATAACACAAGATGAGGGATAAGTTTTACTCAGTATTCCTGTGAGGTTAAATCTTTTCTTGTTATTTCTGGCCAGGATTCACTTTTTCGATGAAGCAGATTAACATCTAGACGCGGGTTGACATTCAGAGGATCTTTGGGAAGACCTGGTTGAGGCTCGCACAGACCAGGGAAGCATGGCATAAAAGGGATGAGGCTTATACTCAGCAGAGGGTGGAGCTAGGCTGATGATGATGGTGATGATGCATCATTGACTCCCATCGTCAAATTTCGAAGAATATTGAGCTAAACATTTTTTAAGTATTTTCAATCATTCATTTTTTTCAATATATATAGCATGTCCCTTCTTTTCCATTGCTTTATAATTATTTATTTCACAAAGGTCTTAGTACATTTTGATGTTCAAAGTCTGTCACTCATCATTAGCTTTCATTAAAATCACAAGCAACGGTTTTTACTTTTATATATGATTTTATTCTACTTCTTGTATTTCACCAAAATATTCTTCTATTATCTCTTCATATATCACGGCTACATTTGTTTTATTTTCCTCAATATATTAGCTGTGGTTTCCGCACACCATATCCTTACTACAGTCACATTACCCGCATCAGGCCACGAAAAACTCATCTGGCTGTGTGACCATGCTTTTCTTCAGAGAAATTTAATTGTTATCATAATTTTATACTAATATGTTTTGTTTTGGTTGCGGCAAAAATCCATGCTTCCATACTTTATAGGTACAGACACCAGCACATCAAGCTATTACATTCTGTCAAATATCTTTAATAGATCTTCAACTTTATCGCCAAATCATAAGGTTCAATGTTGGTTGGGATCATTTGATAGTTTCGGGTAGCTTGATGTGCTGGCGTCTGTACCTACTATAGATGTGAAAGTAACTCAGTCTGTCTGTTTGTCAGTCTGTCTGTATGTCTGTTACCATTTCACGCTTTTACGGCTGAACGGATTCGGTTGAAACTTGGCACATGGATAGAGCAAAGGATACTTTTTATCCCGGTTTTATGATCTCGTGGGATAATTTACGACCTTCACGCGGGCAAAAGCTAGTTCGGACTATCTACAGAGATTTTTTACTTTTTACAGACTGATATTATTATAACGATTTTTAAATTAATCATAAACAATCTTTTTAACTACAGAATGGTTTAGAGTCCTTAAAAAATAAATTGTTTTCAACCAAATATTTTTCTAATATCAAATTCTCAGAATTACGATGTTTCTCAGAATTCAAGAATTTTGTTGACTTTGGTGGTCACAACAAAAATAAAATAATTGACAATGACTAAATGTTTGGGCTTGATTTCGATACTCAGGTTGTGTTGTTCAGTTGTCTGAACATGACTTTCTCAATTGCAGCCGTTTGTGCCCGGTGAATGGCTTGCAAATTCGCTTCCTATTATAGGTACCTAAATGAGAGTTACAACATACCGACATGGTGAAGTGTAGGTTTACATTACACTGTTTTACTTGTAAAGGATACTACTGCAACTTGTTACCATAAATACTGCTCATGATTCTAGGGGGCGTAGGAAAATTTGGTCGAATAAAAAAAAAAGTACCTACGCGATCAAAATACATGGAACAACAACTTTTTAACCGACGAAAAACGTGAAGGCACGTGGGTCCTAGCATCACGTACTGAATTCATGGTAACAGTTTGCGCGTCGATGTTCCTGTACACTTCCGCTTCTCACTCCAAGGTATACACATCTTACGTTAAACCTCACCAACTTAAATAGGGCACCCAAAACTCTACAAATCCATAAAACCTTTCACCAACAAAAATCCAGTCCCCGGATCCCACCTATATCCCAATCGTAACTTCATAAAGCGAATAAGAAATCAAATTAAAAACTTCAATGATTTCCCGCTGTCAGATAAAAATGGCGTCAGGGGAGGAAATCGGAAAAATTCAGATTTTTTTTTTCGTCCCCGAATACCTCGGAATATGGAACGCTGTGGGGTCATGTCAATGTCACACGCGGTTATTACTCGCAGAGGCGTAGATATAAGGAGCTAGAGTGACTAGATGTGTCTTGAAATTGGCTGGGAATGGGAGGCAGTTTTTAAAAAATGCCAGTGACTTTTGACTTACTTGATTTAGAGTAACATATTTACATAAACTCACGCCTTTTTCCCATAGGTACGCCCACACACTACAGGATAAATGACTTTTGATTTAGACCTCTCTTCTTTGAATTTGCATAATTATATTTATACATATATTATAGTAAATCGTATGTATGTGTTTATAACCCATTTATGTATTTGTCTTGATTTTATTTTTTTATTTTTATCACTGTCCTCTCAACTACCATCTAATCTCTTCACCACCCTTGGTTGACTGGTAGAGAATGCCTTAGGCATTAAGTCCGTCCTTGTATCTTTTGTGCGAAAGTTTAAATAAATATATGAACGCCACCTGCTACGATCCTTCCATACTCCTGTTACTTCGTTTACGCTCATAATAATAACACACTAAAGTATCGTTATTAAAGTGATGTTACTTCTTTAGTGTGATATAACGTATTGATGGGCTTAACGTGATTAGCATTGAGTTCAAAACTATTGGGCCTCGCATGGCCGAACCAGTAATTATGCCTTCTCTCAAAAACTATATTTTTTCCATAAGTGTTGTCACTTTCAAATAAGGTTAGGTATGCGTTAAAGGCGCAAAACCTGAAAATAGTTTGATCAGAATAACGAGCAGAATCAATTGAACCACTTTTTAATATAGGTCACATTTTTCAAAAAAATCTTCTTTAAAAACGTTGCCATGTCTACTTATTATTAGGTCAAGCAAGCCAATGTCAGCGCGGCGTAGCGGCCCGGTGACGACTCCTCCCTCGATAAAGCGTCGTCGCAGACGCAAGAAACGATCAGAATGACCAGTAAAACTAAAACAGCACATAAAACCTTTACAATTTTTTTAATGACTTATTTTCTCTGAAATAGGTCAGTTGAATTAAAAATCAGTTGGGGTGTCTGAGGTTTTGCGCATTTAACGTTACACGTTGTATTTTTAAAACTAGATCATATTTCAACACGATTCAAAATGTAACTGTTGCTTTCCTGCCAATTTAAGCTCGCTGTGAGAACTATGTCGGATCAATTAACCAAACGTGCGATGAATTACAGTGAAGCGTCGATTATCCGAACGCTGCTCAACCGAACGATCGCTTATCCGAACTACTACCCGCCCGACTCACGCGTGTCTCTCTCCCGCCTCCCGCGCTACAGTGCTTGCGGCAGTCACTTGTCACGACTTGTCGATTTGTTATGTAAATATAAATATGGTTTTCATTAACCTGTACGTAAATATGTATGGACAAATCAATACCTGTGTGTAATAGGTAGTTCGATTATACGAAAATACCGATTTTACGATTACCCGTCCCCAATTAGTTCGGATAATCGACGCATTACTGTAAATACAACTTAATATTTTCTGACGAATTGCAGTAATGGAAAGTATAATATTGCTATTTGAATACCTTTTACTTTTTTATTTAGGTGATTTACTTTTTATTTAAATATCTTAAACCTGTAAAGTTGTTAAGATTTAATTCTTGCAAATTTTAACCCTTAAATGCATAATGTTGCCATATGGCAACAAAGCACGTCATTTATTTTTTTTAAGAATGTGATAGCTGTGAGTTTCTGAACGCACCTCTTTTTGTCAAAACAATATATATACTCTATGAATATTAATATTATTGTATAATTATTATATATTTATTATCTAAATTCTATAGATAAATACCTATACAATAGCATTTTTGCAATACGATAAAATAAATCATGCATTTAAGGGTTAAATCGTTTTTGGGAACTTGAATCCCCTGACACATCTAGTGACGCTAGCAAACCGAATCTCTAGTGATGCAACTAACAGATATCGACATCTAATATTTTATGCCACGAAACTCGCAGTTGCGTGTAGTGACGGGCGTCGATATCGACTTTTTTCATTAATATTTGTCAGTAAACTTAGGCTATCACGTCAGTTCATTTTATTTTGTTTAATATGCGAGAAATTTGAGATGGATTATTTTATGGTGGTATGGTTTCATATTTTTGAAATTCGTTTTATAAATAATGGAGGCCAGTAGGTGTCAAGCTTCCTCAAGCTCAAACAAACGAAAAAGTTTTCGTTTCTCAGTGAGTTGATGGATTATTTATTTTTGATGGAATTTTTTGGACAGGAATTATAAAATAATTATTTTCCTGTTTCGTGGGAAACGCAAAAATATTATTTTTTATTAAAATTTACTGGTATACACACAAATTAACTGTTATTTTAGGTAAAATGTTTTACATTTTTATTAAAACTAATTGTTTTTAAGCAAACTCGTTAAAAATAGTTTCACTGTGTATTTTTAATAAACTTACAAAATAATCGAACAAATTAACCCTGAACAGTCGATATGTCCTAATATACACATAACTATCGATATCACCCCATCACTACTCATCGAACCTCGTTAATAGCACAGTGCAATTGTTTACTAATTGAAATCGAAAACTTGTTTAATTAATGACCGTACAGACGTAGCGATGAGCCAATTAGTGTTGGGCCACCCAATTATCGAGTGGAGTGCTTCATGAAATAAACTAATATTAAATTGGTGTTATTTGATGGTACTTTTGAAGTTGTGTGTGGAAAATGAAAGTAGTCGCTGATATCGATATAGTGGTTAGTGATAAAATTGCTTTGTTGAGCAGTCATAAAGTTTAATGAATTAACGGCGAATGTATGGGACGCTGACAACTTTGATTATTTTTTCGCAATTACGATGTTGGTATCATGGAGAAAGTCGTTCAGTTTGATGGTCTGCACCACACTCTTATATATCATCTATCTGATACATGCTGTATAGGATGGCAGGTATATCGCCGCGTAAACAAAACGCGTTGGTTACTAAAAAAAATTCTGCTGTTGAATACATTTTGACCGCGTAGGTATTGCACTATGACACAGCCTATTTTTTTTTAAACCACTGAAAATTTCTACGCTGGGTGTTCAGAATCATGTACTGAACCCATGGGTAACAGGCTGTGCATCCATATCCCTGCCAGCCACTCCCTCAAACTACCTCAACTTTGAACTCCAAAAGCCACTCGATAAACATCAAACCAATCGAGCTATCTTCCCTTACTTAAGAGTAAGGGAACACATGGAACACAGATTGCGAATACATGTAAACCATTATTTCTTTTCCCGAACATCGAAACAAAAACAATAACATCACGAAATCAAAAATCGGATACAATTTTCCGGGTCAGTAACTTCGGGCACGCTAAATATATCTTGGGGGTAATCGCATGTAACTCGTATACACACCTATGTATACATGATCTGATATTAATTGGAAACCTGGATGACTGTAAAGCGATATTGGATTTTTTAAATCCTTGCACTGACGAATTGGATTAAAAGTTTCGATATTTATTTTGCTATTTTCGAGACGTTTCAAAGTGATTGCAGACACATTCCCCCATATTTATTTTGTCTGTATGCTTTCTCGCTACGTCACAGCGTTTTAGTACAAATATTGGAAACGAAATGCGGTTTATTATATGCATAAAAGAAGCTGTAGATGTATTAGGTGGTAATCGGCGAAGTGAAACGAGAAGGTAGCTTAGACGACTTATATTTTGATAAAGACACGGATACATTAACAAACAAGGTGAACATAAACACGTGCAAGCGCACCCGCTTGCAGTGCTCGCGCGGACTCAACTGCCGGCGCGTTTGGTGGGGGTCCAACGGCCCATGCATCTATACTTAGGTTACATACGTCATTACAATTAACTATGAATCTAAAAAATATGAGCGCGTCGCTAACAGAAGCAATGTAACAAGACATGTTGTATCTAATTATATAATATACTAGTTTCTGCCCGTGAATTCGTCCGCCTGAAATTTCTTGCTCCCCAGCCCGTCGCATCATATCGCGTGCTCGCGCTACTACTTATTTTTAGCTAAGCTTTCTTTCTTTTTTCTGTTTGCTCGGTCCCTAAGGGTCATAGCGTGATATCAAATAGCCTATAGCCTTCCTCGAGAAATGGGCTATCAAATGCAAACAGGAAGTTTCCGAGATAAGCTTTATTATTAGAATATATACAACGTGTAACGTTAAATGCGCAAAACCTGAAAATAGTTTGATCAGAATAACGAGCAGAATTAACTGAACCACTTTTTAATATAGGTCACATGTTTCAAAAAATCTTCATTAAAAACGTTGCCGTGTCTATTTATTAATAGGTCAAGCAAGTCAATGTTGGCGCGGCGCAGCGGTCCGGTGACGACTCCTCCCTCGGTAAAGCGTCGTCGCAGACGCAAGAAACGATCAGAATGGCCAGTAAAACTAAAACAGCACATAAAACCTTTACTATTTTTTGAATGACTTATTTTCTCTGAAATAGGTCAGTTGAATTAAAAATCAGTTGGGGTGTCTGAGTTTTTGCGCATTCAACGTTACACGTTGTACATTTACATTTAGATTAGGCGGAGACGTAACTGGGTTGTGGAGGTCCAATAGGCAGTCGCTCCATGTAAAATACTGGTATTCAGCTGCATCTGGTTAGACTGGAAGCCGACCCCGACATAGTTAGGAAAAGGCTGTGCATACACGGAGAGAAAAATCTTAGAAAAAATGACTGTGCTGTCTCATAATCTGAGTGCATTTGAGTGGTAATGGAAAAATTACCATGCTAGCATGGTAATTTTTCCATTCCACAATAAAAATTCTTATGTTGTACAGTAAAATTTATTGGACAAATAGTGAATTTTTCCCAATCTCACTCAGAAAATTTTCTGTAGATGTCACTTGCACTCACATTACAGTGCCGAGCACAGTAATTTTTCTAAGAATTTTGTCTCCGTGTATTGATTGATTTGGTAGTGGAGGAACGAAGTGTAAAGTTCTTCGATTAGGAAGGGGGAATCCTCTAGCTGGACAGTTAACATTATCGGAGATCTTAGACGAAGTGATATTCTATCAGCGATAACGATAAATGAAAGTTAAATAAAAAGTAAAAGTTAAAATGTATTGGGTTGACATGAGCTTTATTTTTAATACTGTCCTTTTTTAATTTTATTAAAATTATAGCATTGTGTAAGATTAGAATCCGCCCGCAACTTCGTTTGCGTAGAATTCGGAATTCCCGTAGGAATGAAGCATTTTCCCGCGGTAAAAAGTAGCCTATGTTCATCAGGGATAATGTCGGCTTCTAATGGTAAAACAATTTTTCATATCGGTCCAGTAGTTTCGGAGCCTATTCAATACAAACAAACAATCAAATATTTCCTCTTTATAATATTAGTGTAGATAAAATTAAATATTTGTAATGGTAGAAAGTTGGGGGGTCGTTATAGTTTTAAAATCATGCGTTGTAATTACTGTAGATTCTGGCAAATAAATGAATTTGAATTCGACATACACTACCGAAAAGCTTTATGTAAATCGTGTTGACTATCGTTGTAGAAATACGAAACGCTTTGAAAGCGATTGTCGCTTGTATATGCCGTTTGATGTAGTGAGTTAACTACAAAATAGTTGGTGTACTCGTATAAGTATCACTCACACACACATGCTTACTAAACTCAAGCCTTTTCCCCTTGAAGGTAGGCAGAAACTATAGTCCGTCATATGCTATGATCCTTACGTACTCCGGTTGCTTAGTCATAGGTATACACGACACGGTTACAATTGGGTGCTTGACCTTTTTGAAGGGCACCTACTACAAAACTTTCAGTGGTTTTGTAGTGCCCTTCAAAAGGGTCAGATTACTAATATGTCGATAAAAAGTAAACGTGGAGTTTCCATAAGAACACGGATATAACTTTCTAAATAACTGACTTCTTGACAAGTCAAATTCAAAGTTTTTATAACAACCACCTTTTACATTCAACCACCTTTTTTACACGCACTTTCGAATTATCAAGAGAGTCAAAATCAGTGAGAAAGATGAAACTAGTTCCCCATTCGGGCATGGTTCCCATGGAGAAGAACGGGTAAGAAACTCCACGAACACTTTTTTAAATTATACTGAACAATAACAACAGCGGTTTATTATTTGTTGTCCCAAAGAATTTGAAGCGCAAAACGTATTTGTCTTCTGCTTTATTATCAAATTTCGTCAGTGTCACAAATTCACTACCGTAAAGGCGGGTTACTTAAGCTATTTTTTTTCAAATAATTTACGAATTTGATCTGTAGTTTGTATCGGTATTGTCTTTTTAGTGTTCTTTTAAGTTATAAAGAAGCTCAAGGATATAATCAATAAGATGCGAAGTGTGTTCTAGAAATATGATAAGCGTAACGTGTTTTTTTTTTTTTTTTTTATTAAAGTTTGGGCCAAAGTAGTTCTTAGAAAAGGGTTACTTTAACCCCATGAACTTTATCGGTGAAAAATCAAAATCAAAATCAAAAGTCATTTATTCAAACTAGGCTGACAATCAGCACTTTTCGAACGTCAAAATTACAAAAGACAGTCCCCCAAAACGCCCGCCCTTCACCACTTCCTAGTGCTTTCGCTGGGAAGAAGAAGTGGCGCAACAAACTCCCCAGCAGCACAGCTGTCTGTTCAGTTAGAAAATACTTGACTGAAAAATGAAATCGCACTTGCAACTATCAGTGGCCAAAGAAACCATCAAGGGCGCTAAGATTGTATATCCAGGAAAGGTTTAATGTAAGAAGAAATTTCAAATGGCGTGAACATGTAGCGACGTGCACTGGAGTCGGTAAAACATTTCCACAAGTACACGTCTATATCGCCATTTATTAGTCACCGAAGGAACTACGACGTTCGGTGGCACGGTCGCGACACGGCGGGCAATTCAAACATTTTCTCGATTTGGGCCAAAGTTATGCTCTAGAGTCAAAGTAACCCGCCTCTACGGTATAGATAGATAAAACAGCTACCTGCATCGAATCGCAACATTACCACTAGGGACTGACCGCTCTCCAAGAAAGGTGTCGATGTGTCGACAGCATACCTTTAGCAAATCCTTTGGGAATATCATACCTTCCAATATGCTGCTCGTGTAGTAGATAACTAGTTTTACCACGCTAGAGTAGAATGTAGCTTATTACTAGCAGATATTTTTATCGCCGTATGATTTGTAAGTTTAATTTGCTCTCAAATCTCATGCCTTTATGACAAACTAGCTGCGCCCCGCGGTTTCCCCCGCATAAGTCTCGATCCCGTAAGAATATCGGAATAAAAAGTATTCTATGTGTTAATCCTGCAGTGCGATTCTGTAACCATCTCACCGTGAAAACTTATGTGAAGTGAGCGTGGAGTGAGCTGTCAGTGACATCCCACCTGATACTAGGGATTGACCAAAATAATAGAGATTTTAATAATATTTTTTATGCTAATTGCTATTGATCATTTTATATAATTTCAAAGGTAGTATTTTAACTGTCAAAACTATTTTGTGGGGTTTTAATCTAGGAAAAAAAAGAAAAAACTAAGAAAATTGATATTCTGACTAAGTGTCTATTTTGCTATTTTATTTTAAAACCCCACAAAATAGTAATGTTATGACAACTAAACTATTTAAAAATATATAAAATGATCAATAGAATCAGCTTATAAAAAAATATGATTAAAATCTCGATTATGATTGTTAATGTTTGCTCGGTCAATCCCTAGCATCAGTGGGATGACACTGACAGCTCACTCCCACGCATGTTTTCACGGTGAGATTTTAAAAGATTCGACTGGCTGGTAATAAAATAAACTATATATGTGTCAAATTTCATCAAAATTAGTCCAGCCGTTTGAACTTGAAGAAGTAAGTAACAAACAAACATACACACACACACAAGCTTTCGCCTGTGTAATATTAGGCTGAAAATTGAATTAGACCATTCATTATTCTCCTATCCTTATGCAATTTTATTTGTGGTCGACGCAACATGTCTTTTTCTTACACACTTCTCTATTAATCGTCATCTCGATAGTCACTCTTTTTCTAGCCATATCATCTTTGATACACTCCATTCATCGTTTTCTGTATTCCCCTACTCTTATAGCCATCCACATTTATACTAAAAACTTTCCTCACGACATGCCTCATTCCTCCGCATCATATGCCAATGACAACCGATTCCCACACAACTTTTTAGTCACCAGTTCCACTTTCAGACTTACTCTTATGTACTCATTCCTCATTCTATCCATTACCGTAACACCACACACCCCTAACAGCGTTCTCATCGCAGCTGCATGCAACCATTATCATGTGTTATTTATAAATGTGAAAAGATGCATACCAAAAAAAGATGGATATATAATCATCTTACCTGGCGATCTACTATTATATAGAATCTAACTGAACAGACAGCTGTGCTGCTGGGGAGTTTGTTGCGCCACTTTTTCTTCCCAGCGAAAGCACTAGGAAGTGGTGAAGGGCGTGCGTTTTGGGGGACTGTCCTATGTCATTTTGACGTTCGAAAAGTGCTGATTCTCAGCCTATTTTGAATAAATGACTTTTGATTTTGATACATCCTTAATTACTTTACCACTTTTGAAAAAAACTCTTAGTGAAATGAAATTCCAATAAGTGTGAAACAATCTAACTAGCTTTAAAGTAAAAATAGACCGTGAAGTTTTATGACTTCCAAGCGACAATCAGCCGTATTAGTTGTACACAAATCTTACATGTTTATATGCCAAGAGATTGATCAACTATAAAACATTAACATCTTTAGTTGCTTACCTTTATCCCCCTTGAGCTCCACATTTCCTCTGAACCACACGATCCTGGCTGCAGGCTTGGCGTTCTTCACCAGACACTCCAGAGAGACATCCTCTCCCTCTTTGACCTCCAGCTTTGAGTTGGGGGGATGGTTCGTGATTTCCACTGCAGTTGGAGGAGCTGTGAACAAAAAAAAAAGTAGGTTAGTTTAGTTCAATAAGGATTCTTTCATCTGGGGAGATAGATTATATATTAGATTGGGAGGATGGTATCACGTAGCGGCCACGTGCTGCCGTGCACCGCGAGGGTGTTCCGGGACTTGTGTCCCTCAAGACGTGCCAAAAGCGTACCACAGGAAGGCAAGTTTTTTTTTTTTGGGTTGAGTTCCAAACACGCGTGGTTATCAATGCTGATACCTTCTCTGTATGAGACAAGGATTTTAATGAATATGAGGCAAATAACTTCCAGATAATATTAGTTAAAATACAGTTTATTATTTATTTATTTAAACTTTTCGCACAAAAGGTACAAAGGCGGACTTAATGCCTCAGGCATTCTCTAACAGTCAACCAAGGGTGGTGAAGAGATTAGATGGCAGGTGCTTTGGTTGAGAGGACAATGATAAAAATAAAATAAAAAAGACTAGACAAATACATAAATAGGTCATAAACACATACATACGATTTACTATAGTATAATATGTTTATAATATATAAAAATTCAAAAAAGCGAGGTATCGAGATGACTCTACGCTATTCAATTTGATATTTATTTATTTATTTATTTATTTATCCTCCTACTGGAACGCCATACAGCAATTACACCAAAGGAGCAAAACATTACATAATGTGCTGCTTCCCATCCATCCTGTGCGCGGTGGACATCGAACGGGCGGCGATGGAACACGCACGCTCACACAGCATCAGCTCAATAGTGCCATTACTCCATCCAAATTGCGCACATTCTTTGCGATTTTTTTTTTGAGACACAAATAATGTTTCAAAATAAATGCATTAAAATTGTAAAAACGGAAAATTTTGATGATTAATTATTAATTATTAACGCTGCAATTTCCGTTTAAATGCATACCGACTAGTGGCCGTCCTGATATCAAGAGGAAGCGCATTCCAAAGAAGAATGGACTGAATATGAAAGAAAGAATGAACAAAGTCAGGAGTATGAGAAGGACAGAGTGAATTTATTTTGAATTCAACCGAAAAGACCAAGATTTTCTTACTCCAGAGCACAGTAGGGTCGAAACACCAATAAATATTACATTTTACCCGACTTTATCAGCCCCTAAATTATTAAATTAATTCAAATAGCATAAATTATTATTAATCATCGGCACCATTTTGAGGGTAGGTATTAAAAACCGAACATCGTAAATTAATTTATAATCCCAAGGGATGTCGGAAAAGTCATTTATTTTCGGAAAAAAAATTGGCCTCCGATTTAAACATGAAAAATCAAAAAAGCCGAAATATTAAACGAGTCTTTGATTTATTATAAATATCATATTAAACGCATCTGCTGGGTCATTACGTAACACACTAACAGTAGCAGTAACTTTCATTTTGACAGTTCAACAACATTCATTGCGTTATTTACGTTGTTGAGCAGACACATTTTTCTAGCATATGAAGCAATGGACCAATATCCTTCAAAATTATTCAGATAGTGATTGAAATTGTGTTACGCAACTAGGGTGCTGGTTTAACTGGAAAACCTACACAGTATACACATTAGTAAAATGATAGAATGATTTGACACAGATCTGGGTTAAGCAAACACATCAGAAAAATACCTTTTAGATAAAAGAAATTCAATGTAGGCAGGGACTTGTAGAAAGCAGTTGAAGTTCACTGAAGACTAAGATGGAAAACCGGGTGGTGTATAGGGGAAATAAGGTGACCCATATTCAGTGTTCTCTTCTCAATCGTTCTCTTACTGCTAAGAATGGTGACAACGTTTCAAATTGTCAACGGTCTTTCTCCATCTGTTTCGACCAGTGGCTTGGTCATGACTGCATGTTTTAGGACACAGAGGACGGAAAAGGAGGTGTAGGATGGTTTGCGACATAGCTCCACAACCACACCCTACTCGAGGGTTTCGCCGAGGCAGCCCCATTTTACCACGTTGGAGTTACATCTTCCCACTTATTTATGTCCGGAGACGGTTCAGGGACTTCCAAGTGGGCCATGGATGGTGACACCCCGCAGGAAGATGCTCCTTTGGTGGTAAATAGTAAGTGACGCCGTGGAAGTGTTGAATTTTTGGGCCAACAAGATCTAAAATACAGTCGTATAAGAAGAAGTGACCTGATGGAGTGCTGCCCTGACGGGAATTTGTAATTGCTAGGATATTTGATCCGACCACCTTTATGGGCTTCGGCTTCTAGATCTTTTGCCCTCTATTTTTCCAGTCGCCATGAGACATTCCATGTTTGTTGTACCTCTGCAGGCAATGTGGCTGAAGTGTCTCATAAAGTAGAATTCAGTATTATTCAGCGATAAGTAAGCGTAGTTCGTTGATACGTTCAATAAGTACCTAAATTCTTATAAAAAATAAATTATGTAAGTTTTCAGCACGTCCAAGTTAGCTCAGTGGTCTACAACAGCCAAGGCTGTATATTTTTCTGCTGTAAAAACCATTTTCCAAGCTACTAGCAATATCTAACGTAGAACTTTTAATTATCCAAGACGAGACATCAAAGTCAGAACGTTATTTTCTTGACTTTCACGGACTATTTTTCACGCTACCAAGTTCTGTGTGAAGTTGAATATTATAATGTAATTGTAACCCAACTCGCAGTGGAACCTGCCACAAATATTTGTAAACACAGAGAGATGGTTTCCGACTTCATTTATAAGCTGAAGCGGATTTTATGTAATGCTTCTAATGCTTGTAATTTTTTATAGTAGACTTTTATAATCAAATCGTTTATTTCTATTAAAAGACACACAGACATAAGTATCAACATTTACAAGAAGAATTGAATCTATTTCCCCTGTCTAAACGGAGTTTTCGTATGCAAAAAAATTGGACAAAAACTCTTTTAAGCTAAGATTAATAAGTACTGTCTTGAAAAATATTTTTTTATTTTTGCATACCATTTTTATTCAGCCACGGATTCTATGAGTGGTTCGCCATAATCGCTACGCTTAGCAGACGGGTTGGCGACCGCACTGTGGTGTTAAAATACATAAAGAACGCTGCTGCCCATTCTCTAATAAGTCCCTTAGTCGCTTTTATGACACCGAAAACAAATAGCATAGTGCTATTCTTTACATCCGCCCCCATACGGAATGTCACAATAATCAAGCCTCAATTACAGCGCATAGTTTCAGACAAACCCAGCCTTCACCTAAAAGGAAGTCCTTATGGTCAATAATTATTAATCAAGTTGTAGGTATGTATGTATTTAGAAATATATACATATGTATGTTTATCAGTTATCTAGTACTCATAGCACAAGCTCTGCTTAGTTTTGGACTAGATGGCGTTGTGTGAAAGTTGTGGAATATATTATTTTTAATATTAAATTTTCAATAATAGAAATGGCATGTGAAACTCTCAACTATTACTTATCTAGGACTTTTATTTATTTATTTATTCACTGTTTTACTTCGACATTTATTTAATTACCTATTGACTACTAAATACTCCTTGACATTGAAAAACAATATGGATTAAAATTATTTTCCAATTTAATAATTTTGTAATATTTATTGTTATTTTTATAGTATATTGTAATTTGTGTATAAATTTTGCATGTCCATGTGACGGCAGAGCATTCAGAACTTTATAAAAACATTGTATACCCATGTTGACAAAAAAATAAATGATTTGATTTGATTTCATTTGTTCCAAAGACTTTGATACCTCCATACCGAAAGACCACAAGAACAAAACAATTCAAGGCCCTCAAGCTCTAATAGGAACAGGCCACAGCCCGCCGAAACTCTTGGCACATAATGCCCGCTCCTCACTTATAGCTTGCGGTCAGTAACCGGATATTGTTGTCTGACAAGCGACGCTGAACACAAAGGTGAGAACCTGGCTTTGTTGCGGTCTACGTGGCACTTTGTATTGGTTTAGTGTTGCTAGAAAAAATAAGCAGATAGGTAAATTAATGTTTTGATTTTTCGGAAATAGAACTGGGGTCGGGAGACTGATTTCTATTAGTGAAGCGCCTTAGCCATGACATCGCTTTTTCTTTATATTCAATACTAGTTGTACCCGCTACTTCGTTCGTCGGAAAACATTAATGTGTATACAACGTGTAACGTTTAATGGGCAAAACCTGAAAATAGTTTGATCAGAATAACGAGCAGAATTGAACCACTTTTTAATATAGGTCACATTTTTCAAAAAATCTTTATTAAAAACGTTGCCGTGTCTATTTATTAATAGGTCAAGCATGCCAATGTTAGCACGGCGCAGCGGCCCGGTGTCGACTCCTCCCTCGATAAAGCGTCGTCGCAGATGCAAGAAACGATCAGAATGGCCAGTAAAACTAAAACAGCACATAAAACATTTACAATTTTTTTAGTGACTTATTTTCTCTCTGAAATAGGTCAATTGAATTAAAAATCAGTTGGGGTGTCTGAGGTTTTGCGCATTTAACGTTAAACTTTGTATTTACTAATTATTTTTTCTTTTCTAAACTAAAAGTAGCCAAGTCCACATAGCATCAGCTAACTGCCAGTGACAGTTTATATTAACTACCAAAAAAATATGAGTTGGATATTCCTTTATCAAGAAAACCTCATAACGTACTCAACATGTGACGCAATCAATTAACTCGGCCTATCGAGGTCAACTGCTGGATCTAGGCCTATACCAAGACGCTTTATAATTGACTAGCATGCGCCCCGAGATTTCACCCGCATAAGTCTCGATCCCGTAAGAATATCGGGATAAAAAGTATTCTATGTGTTAATCCTGGTTATAAACTATCTGTGTGCCAAATTTCATCCAAATCCGTTCAGCCGTTTGAGCGTGAAGAAGAAACAAACATATAAACACACACACTCACAAACTTTCGCCTTTATAATATTAGTGTGACTAGCTTCGCCCCGGGGTTTCACCCGCATAAGTCCCGATCCCGTAGGAATATCGGGATGAAAAGTATTCTGTGTTGATCCTGGTTATAAACTATATGTGTGAAATAGGCGTGGGTTTATGTATAATGTATGTTGTTTTGCTTGACGTTAGTGAAAGCGGGCACTACACTCACTTCTCTTTTTTCAGAATTGAGGAAATAACTATCGATTTCAGAGGAGCTATTTTCGTAATTTTAAGAACGTTTACAGTCTGATCTCAGTCTCTGTCAGAAATACCTCTAATTTCCCTGCATTTAGGCAAGTTTTTGACATTTGTTTGTCGCTGAGATAGAACTGCGATTATATTTTGAACGTTTTAAATTACGAGAATTGGCTGTCAGATATTAGTTATTTGTACAGTGACCCTCAATAACGTCACGACGATATTATTTTTTTTACTTTATAAGGTCTTTTTTTTTGTTTTTAATGACATATCAGCCACAGGTTAAAACTATAACTAAAACTGAAGACTGAAAATATTATTAGTACCTAAATTAATATAAAATACATAAATTTTATCTTGATAAGACGTATTACAAAAAATATTGCTTTTTTATAGAACCAACGTAATTTACATTTTAAAAATTGAGTCTGAAATTAGCTCAGTGGTTTGGGTACCTATTGAAATTGAGGTTAGCTAGCACACTGAATATTAGTACTGCCAGGGTTTTTATTTATTGTCGTCCCCACAAATAAACAAATCTATTTTGCTTAACCAACACGATATTAATTTCACCATTTCCCACCCAAAAATTCTCTTTGTTTAACAACAAAACAGACCAAGAAAAAAAAAATAGCATCAACCCACCTCTAACACACGAGACATCTCCCACAAAACATTCCATCAATACTCCATGAATGGCTTTATTCTGCACAGCATCATGGCTGCCGTAACCATAGCAACGGGCCGGGAGATTCTAACAATAAAATATGGATAAGATTATATTGGAGATATTATTCATAATATAGCAGTCTTTTCGGAGATGTATACAGATGCGTGTGTGTGATAACGCTGGCGGGAAAATAGGGGTTTTTTGGGTTCACTAATGTTTGATAAAAACGAATGACAAATGGTCATTTTAAAAATTACATTATAAAAACTATTCATTTGACAAACATCTCATTTCGCAAAAATATTACTTTATAAGTAATCATTTGACTAAATACAGATCTCGCAAATGTTTCACTTCGCAAATATTTCAAATGTCATTCCAAAAATATTTATTTCACAAATTTGCGATTTTACAAAATGACGGTAGATAAATTGTTACTTAATAAAATTTATTGAAGTACCCACCTATTGCCGTAACTATTTCATTTTATTGCACTGTCATTTAAGTAATATAATATATAGTAAGTTTAAGTAATATATATATTATAAAGTAAGGGTCAGTGGGTCGTCTTGCGGTCAGAGTAAAAACAAGTTGGTTTACAAGCAATAATATTAAGACGTAGTCGACGGAGCCCCTATTTCTGAAAACGGTTTAAAGGAACCGAACACGAAGCGTTTATTTTTTTTTTTAATATTATTATTAATGATATTATAATACAGAGGTGTTACTAAACTCTAAGCTCGCCAAACTTTTGACGGGCTCGCTTTGCTCGCTCACTTGAGCCCCCGTCATCCCCTTCGAACCTAACCTGTCAGAGTCGGGGTGCCCCAATCCCGAGCTCGCTTCGCTCGCTCTTGGACCGACACTTAGAAAAATTTCTCAAATAAATTAAGTAAGTAAGTAATACTCGTAATCAAGCAATACATTTTGTCAAACGTTATTTATTTATGCTTTGCGTTGTTTTACCAATTAACATGATTGTAAAAAGATTAGTTTGTCAAATGATGTTTTGATGTAATGACATGTTATCTTTCAATGATATGTCAAATGAGTTTTTCACAGAAATAATATTTTGTAAAGTGATAACTTTATCAAGTATACATTTTACCTAACGTTAAATTTAAAATGAAAATTTTAAATGGCAGGAAACCAGGAACCTTTTTTGTGAATAATTTCGTCCCAAAAATAGCAAAGAAACTGTGAAAAGCACAAAAATAAATTATCAAGTGCTCTCTGCAACACTGCCCACACGTGTCTGCCTGCCCGTTCAGTGATTTTACTGATTTATTAAATTACCCATTTAAAGAAACTAACAATGAATACCTAACTAATTGATAAAAATAACAAAATTATATCCTAACTTAACTAAAACTATTCACAAAAAAAAAAATATAGCGTCAAAAAATTCATCCGCATCACTGTCGACTGATGTACCCAAAAGGCTGTCGGCATTACTTCGCATATGGCAATGCTTAGACTCTGGTTCAGGTAAAAGCCAGCCCTTGGGTAACGAGAAGTGTAAACCAGCCGTTTCTAAATTTAAATATTTGTTATGACTCATTTTCATTTAGCTTACAGCTTAGTTTTTACTGCCGAATTTGTTAATAAACATGGTTTCTGTAATTTTTAATTTACCAAAACTGCAATAATCAACTGCCGCTTGAAATCAGTGCCATTAGTAAATTCTAAAACTACATTTATTATTTTCTTTCAACGTCAAACTATACAACACCCTTTCTTACTGCCTTACTCACTAATCCATTTACCATTCGCGCTTCGTCTAAACATTTACTAAGCTAACTCACTAACTGTATATTAGTTACACCCTTTTACTTTCTTTCTTTCGTTCACAAACTTCGTGAGACGTTCGGAATAAGTGATGGGGAGAATAAAATTAGGGGCAAGTCGTCAGTTTGAACATCTTTATTCCTAATTAGGTGTTAGCTGACGGTTTCATTATTAACTTTTTATGTTAAGCAGTGGATGATTAAGACTTTTCTAGGTGTTGCTGTTAAGTCATTTCACGAGGAGTGTGTACCTTAAAATTAATATTAGGTACTATCTTCTGCCAGCGACTTTGCGCACGATTACTCCGTTTTCGCTTAGCGTTCATTCTTACTTTTTTTCTGTTTTTTTGGCTCCTAAGAGCTTCTCCTGTATTCTTCTACAAGAATAGAGGTACTCAAATTCAAAAAATATTTTTCAAATACGACTGGTAGCTCCAGAGATTATCGCTGCGATGCCACGAGTGGTTCAGTGCGAGCGTCATCGTATCGCCGCGGCGATTCCGTTACGAGTCGCGACGATACGCTGAAGGAATAACCGCTCGTTCGTGGAGACTACCCTACGATAGAAGCGCGGAATCGTCGCGATTCTCTCGCACGTGGAGACGGCCCCTTAATAGTAAACATGGTAACTATCTTTTTTGTTGGGCATTTCTATGATGGCAATAAGTGGTAACAGAAATTCAGAGTTGCCATATTAAAAGGTATTTATAAATAAATGTTCATTAGTACAACCACTCCTAGTTGGTTAAATAATTCACTAAAATTAATTAAAACTGCAAAAAACGCTAGAAATAAACAAATAACCTCATAACTTCCCTCTTGGGTCTAAACAACATAAATCAGTTTACTCAAATACAAGAAAACTCCTAAGGAGGCCTGTTTCTTCAAAAAATACATTTAAATAATTCTCTAATCCAATTCTGGTAGGAAAAGGGAAAAGAGAACCCTGAAAAAAGTCGAGGAAACAAAAGGGTTCCGCCAATCGAAATGTGCCAGGTTAATAATGCAATTAGAAGTGCCGCTTGTAAGGTTAGGGTGGTGGCTTAGTGACAAGCGGTAGCGTGATAAGTGACAGCGTTTTGTTTTAATTAATATTAGGCAGCTCAGAAAGTGTTATTTTTTTTTAAGGTTTGTTTTCACTGATAAGGGGATTCTTTTGGATAGTCGCTATATACTACAGACCAGAATAGATTCATTTACTCGTAAATGCTTTAAAAACGACCCAACCCAAAAAAATGACACAACCTTCTAATTCCATAATACCTATAGATTCGTGTATTTTCGAGATATAAACTCAGTTTGAGTTTGGGTCTCGGGAATCAAATTTATTTCAATTAGGTAAACCAACTACAACCATTTTTGAATTGATAAAGAGTCAGTCAGTTAGAAAGATGAAACTAGAAGTAGGACTATTAGGATTACTAAAAGTACTGCAAAAAAGTGAGTGTTACAGTTTCTGTTGACTTCTTATGATACCTTATAAAATTAACAGTTTCGGAAAAACTGTAAAAAAATCCCACCTAAGTCGCACACTAACGTCTTTCCTCGACCCGCTTGTCGCTCTTACTGTATCCACACCTGCATACTAAAAGGCACTTCTGACCGTGGGAAAAGGTAATTATTGACTTTTTCAACTTCCTTCCCTCCCTAGACGCCTGGCGAAAGTAGATAAGACCGGTCTAATTAAAACCCCGAGCTGTACTTCTTTTCAAGACTTTGACGTACTCAAGGATAAAAGACCAAAAAATACTTTGGTATTTTTTGGAAAGATATATGATTAGTGAATACCTATACAGGTTAATAAATCTTTTTATTAATTTATCTTGTCCTGGCGACCCGCTCCTGCTTCGCGCGGTTTTTTTTTTGACAATTTGACAAAACATCGAAATTTTTGCGAAGCATTAGTGCTTTACGATCTAACTTTTTTTTTGCCTCCTTACTGCAGCTGTTTCTATTGTTATACTCCTGCACACAGAACTACTTAATTTATGTACCATTGTATAGATAATTTAATGGAGATTAATTCTGTACTTTTAAAAAATTAATTTAATGCAGTGGAAACGAAAAAAAAATATAAAAATATTTCTAAAAATTTTCCCGTCAGTTAAGAGTGAAACCTGAAAACATTGTCTCTTACGAAAAAATCAATTAATTGAGTAAATTTTTTCTTAATAGGTTCGTTTCACCCATAGGAGGAACCCGATTGAAAATGGGTCTGTTATTCAAAGTAGTTTAATTATAATTAATAAAAAAACTAACTGAAAGTATAATATCTATATCTGTATAGTCTGTATAGTCGTGCACTTTTGGATTTTCCAATTTTTTTTTTCTACCCACACATACGTATGGTTAATTATTAATGAATTGTTCACGAAAATTTTCGATATAGATATAGCTCTTTTTCCATATTGTGAATGTGAGAACGTTGTAGAACTTGTAGAAGATGCTTTGATTTGTTAATAATTTTCTCACCCCCTGTTACATGGGTCGTCCCCTTACATAGGACTTAAACATAGCTAGCGAAATGTGGGTGCACCTACTATGGGTACATCTCTGCCTATCCCTTCGGCGAAACAAAGAGTGATGTCAATGTCATAACATGTGGTAAAATCACTGTGCTCTTACAGGATTTCTATCAGGTAGACCCTTTAAACAGTAATAACTTTTTGTCATATGAGAGCAATAAATATTTGAATTTGAAGACAGATCGACAGAGAAACAGATAAGACAGCGTAGGCTTCCTTATACGGCGCCGTTTTAGCTGTGGTTACGGAACCTTAATGATCACAAAGACCAATGAAAAACTGCCAACAAAGGGCCAAAAAAAATCCGTAGCAAAAGACTAAGGCCAAATAAGTACAATGAAGGCTTGACCCACACTTAGGTATCTCATTTGGAGCTGTATTTTGTTCGCGGTCACTATTTGAAGACCTATTGTGTAGCTTGATTGCGGCCTGGCTTTGCTTCTAGTAGTTTATTACACAGTACACGCTTTAAGATACCTTGTTGGTATTAAATTATTTCAGAGAAAGTATTGTTCTTGAGCTTGTAATGTTCTTACTGTAAGATTTGATTTTTGTTAGTCTATTACTCTGCTCTGGCCTTTTTTAAAGCTTTATTCGGATACAATGTTTTCTTCAACTAGGGAATGCCAATACCATTTTGTTTTAAATTATTAACCAACAGTGACTTCTAGAAGTGTCTTAGAAAATCTATTCATAGAAATAAACATTTCGTATCATTTTATTGGTTTTAGTTTTAGTTTTCGAAGTTATTCTGGTTGTGAGAATATAACTTCAAAGCGCGTTTTTCCAAGAAATTTATTTGTAGAACACATAAGAATTCACAGAATCAAATACACATACAAAGTTCACAAATATTTTAGAATTAAATAACGAAATGTTTTCAACGAAGTAATTTAAACTTAAAACGAATAAATACTATAGGCATAACCCTAGGATCCAATAGCAATTACTATGACACGAAAGCAAGAAATCCGCCATGACACTTCATTCGTTAATGAAAACACGAATCCTTTGAGTGAACCCTTGCAAGCTTGGTAACACAACCATTGACGCTGAGTTATGAAAAATATTATACTGTTTTCTCTTGATCAAATTAATTAATGAAGTTACCGATAACATTTTTATTTCAACTAACTTCTGCTCGCGATTTCGTCTGCGAGAATGTCAGGTATATTATAAAACATCATATGGCACTCGAAAATAGTGTAGCTTTCTACCAGTGAAATATTTTTTTGTACTTAATCGGTTCAGTTCTTCCAGAGATTACGTGTCAAACCATGTTACTTGTTTATCATAAAAGATGCGATCGAGTTTGAGGTTTTTGTGAAGCTTTTAAATGTGAAATGCCTTGTCATCTAAAAGTGAATTATTTTTACTTTTTAAGTCTATTGCACATGTACAGACGTTGCACATCAAGCTATGTTAAGAATCAATGTACAAAATTTCAAAACTGTATCATGAAAAACACGAAGTTATAAGCTTGTTATGTTACCTGATTGTCTGTACAAAAAGTTGGTTACCACTTAACACGCGCCACCGGCCAACCGGCTGTGACCTGTGTTGTGCGCATATGATTGCGGATATGTACTTTGTGTCGCTCGGTGTCCAACCATTTTTAAATATTTTTGGGATAAAATATAACATGGTGTAAAAAATATTGGAATAGATTCAGTTCCTTATTCTGAACAAACAATATTCAGGTTTGCAGTATACTAAAAATAATGTTGTATATTAGGATTAGTATGTAGTATAGTAGATATGGATTCGATTGGATATTGGTTTCACGAAATATTAATCATAAAATATCACGCTCCTATCTATAGAACTGGCCCATAATGGCCAAGAACAGAGAGGTGTGGAAAAGGGAAAGAAAATCCTTTGCCCAGCAGTGGGGCATTAAGAGCTAAATAGATATGTAGATAGGTAGAAAACTCTAGCGTAGTAAATTTGGATGGCGATATTAAAAGCGTTTTTCTAGAGCTTCAAAATTTGAAATTTATTTTATTTTTACTCAGTTTAGGCTGCATTTTTCCACAAAACATCATAGAAATATTTTGACATTCACAAAACAAATATTAACTCCAAAAGCCAAAGCGTTCGTGGAAAAATCGCCACTTTCGTTACCCTTTTAATAAAATACGAATGCTCTATCAACATTTTGGACAGAAACATGGTTGGTAGGCTTTTAATAAACAACAGGGCATATATTGACACGCCTCAAAGGCACACAGCAGAACTGTACTGTAGCTTCAAATGCGTACGTCCGTCAAACACAAAGGACAAAAAAAAAAACGAAATTTCAGGTCGAGAGTTTTTGTATAAATATTTTTTTTAAGTCAGCATTTTCTGTGTGAGTTTCGGAGCTGTTGAAATTTTAATTGAGTGGGTTTTGAATGGTATTTCTTTTGATGATTTGTGTGGGGATGAGGCTCGGGATACCAACATGACAGCAACTGGCAGGTCAGTTCATAACAATTTATGTCTGCTGATGATCATTGACATTTACGAGAAAAGTAACTAAATTTATTTTTATATGTGACATCCACCAACCCGCACTGGGCCGCCGTTGGATTATAGCCCACTCGCTCGCACAGAGAGGAGGTCTTTGTCCCTGCAGTGGGAACATTATAGACTGATTATGCTGCTATGGTGTATTTTTACGACCTTTTCACATCTACTTGGTCATGTTGTAGATGACAGAACAATATTAATTTAAAGCACTAGTTAAAGCGTCTACATGTTTTGTAATAATCCCAGTACGATAGGTAAGCTCGATGTTGTTTCGAGCTCATTTTAATTTCTCTTTTTAACATTTAAGTTTTCCTTTGAAAGAATGCTTTTGACGTAATTACCACGAGACGTTAGTAATAATATCGTAGACTTGAAAGTTAAAGGACAAAATGCCGGAATAATTAATAAATCATTTGCAGCCGTATAAAGGATAATATTGTCATCGAAATATAAGATTTGAAAATATTGACTCTAGGTATAGCAAAAAACGTAAATAAGTTCCAAACACTTGACAAAATAACTTAAATACAGCACCTTGGCTGGAATCGTTTGCCCCTATTCCCAGCATCGAAAAATACGTACATAAATACAAAATACGCTTCCCAACTATGCAGGAAGTCCAGAGATAAAAATCTGTATTGATAGAACCCCTTGCATTGGTATAAGTGCCAACATTTAAGATTGGCCCGATATTTCGTGCTTTGTTAGAAACTTGAATACCTACGACAAACTTAATAAAGCTGAAAAGTGTATTTTTAATATTAAAATAAGTGGTTTGGAGTCTAATGTTTATGACGTAATAAAGGCTAGTGGATTATAAGAATTGGTGGAAGTTATGGACTTTAATGAACTGGCAGCTGAGAATATTTTAAGGAGTTATTTTTTGTCAGTTAAAATGTATGTGTGTAATTGTTTTTTTCTAGGAAGCTCTAGTCACTTAAAAATCGATTTGGATACATGTAAGGTCGCATAATAGAGAGGTAGTCCCAGAAAGAATAACATTTGACGCCCAAATCATAATATGATAATTAGACCGATAGTTTTTTACGATATTTACACTTGAATAACGATCTGAATCCGTGAATATAGCTTCATAATTAAATTTGAAGAGCTCGTTAAAAAGCATACGACTTTTCCAAAGTGTTTCGGCAATAAATCAGAAAATTCTTAGAAAGAAACGATACTTTACGATCAGGTTTAAAGAAATCCTGTGTTGTCTTCCTCAAACAAGTTTTCATCCATTTTCAAATGTTGACTTACTTCGAAAATGCAGACACCCAAATTCAAAAAGACTCGAACATATTGTAATTTTTATCAAGAAAATCAACGCTGCTACGAGTCAGGAAGACCGTTTTCACAGAGACCCGTGCCAAGTAACCCAAGATATGCATCAATGAAACAAAGATACTTGGCAGAGCACCAAGTAGGATTGTTTAATTTTTAGTTTTACTGTACCCCCGGATTTGGCTCGGTTTAAAGGAATATCGATTTTTTTGAGTTATATGTCCAGGATGGTGATGCTCGCTTAGCTTTGTGGAGCGGGTTTGTAATGGAGATTAATGGGGATGCTGACAATGCTGGTGAAATGGCTGTCTGGGCACTAACGGTAGATTACTCGTATAATGCTCTTAGACTTATGTAGCTCTACGAAATATGAATGTATTACATTCGTGATATGCAGCTTTAAATTCATTGAAAGGTCTATAAGGGTTCTTGTCAGGTTAAATTGCATCATTGTCAATATCATCTAGCGTCATCACAAAATCACATCGCTTAATAGTGTTAAAACGGTCTTAGCAATACTTCTTCTTCTTCTAGTGTCGGTTATTCAACTTTCATCCGACCAGTACTTAGCAATAATCTTCCAAAGATGTATGTGCTTCAATTTTCAATCTCAATTCTTGTACCTACTATTACTTTTTTATGAAGAAAGAGTAGCCTGTCGTTACCCAGATCATGGTCTATCCTGTGTGCCAAATTTCGTCCAAATCTGTTCAGTATGTGTTAGGCGCTACGATTTTCATACTTAAGTGTTCATCTTCATTAAATAATCTCATTTCATTTAATATTACTTCTTTATGAAGTCATTAAGCATCATCAACTGCTACACTTTCAATATCATTCCTGAAATTAACCAAAACGTGCAAAGCAAGCAAGTTTTCATCCATAACCCCGTCAGTTACTGTCCCGTCATTTTATCGCCGACCAAAATAATCGACATTAATGATTTAACCATCGTCATCATCAATAAAAATGACAGTCGTTTCATAATGACTTATGATAAATGCATTTTAATATTTGGAAGCGCATAACGGGCACTGACAATGCAGTGGTGATAAATTAAATTTATTTACGAGTGTTTTATGGGCATTTATTTTATGGTTTTTCAAAGTTTATGGGTTTGGGATTTCGACCTGTGGTTCTGAAATAGTATTTCTGGTAATTATTTAGTCAAAGAAAATCTTTTTATGAACGGTTATGATGAGTTCTTACTTTGTTATGTTTTTCTCAAACGAAAAACATAAAAAAGTTAAAAGCTAATCTTCATCAGTCAGAAATATTTTGGCTTTCACAACCAATATTCCTAAAAATCTCCTTACTTATTCGTAACTTAAAACTCTTCCTGTTTTATGTGCTTATTTGTTTAATTGCATTGATTTCGCTTATAATACATATGTATGACCTAAAATATATAAACCTACTAATATACTTATTTTTTTCATAATATATCATCATAGAAAAAAAACCTACCTACCAAATGGCCAAGACCAAAACCACAGGATTTGGTGACACAAAAACCTATTGCGAATATAACTAAAATAATACTTAACAAACTCCTTCCCAATAAAACGCAATAAAAACAAATTCTTCTCCACAAATCTGAGAATATTTCTCTAATGCTTTTGGGAACAAGTCTTCGTTAGCCTCGTCCCCTCTCATTTCGAAATAACATCAAATTATTTGCTTATTGACAGGGCGTTTGACAGGAAAACTTATTTTCTAATAACTTATAATTAATTTCAAAATTGTTACAGAAGTTTTCGGGTTTGTTTGTGTGCAATGTCGGTCTCTTAATGAGAATAGCAAATAAATGTTAATTTGACTTAATGAATCGTTTCTTTGATGATTCTCGTAAATATAGGTCAATGGAAATTTAACGTCGTTTCTAAGAAAAATAATTATTTGATTATTGGAAATGTGGCTTACAATATTACGAAATTATTTTTCTCCATAAATGTTTTATATTACCTCATTTTCTTGCTCTCCCGACCCATCCCATTGCATCGCATCGCCTGCCCGCTTACTTCGTTTTAGCCTAGTGTTCTTTCTTATTTTTTTCTTTTTGCTCGGCTCCTAAGAACTCTTTTTTTTTTAGCTAGATGTACAGACGCCAGCACATCAAGCTACTACAATCTGTCAGATTTCTTTAATAGATTTTCAACTTTAGCGCTAAAGCATAAGGTTCAAAGTTGATTGGGAAAATCTGACAGTTTCGGGTAGCTTGATGTGCTGGCGTCTGTACCATAGAATTCCTCAAGAATTGGGATATCAAATGCAAAAAAAATATTTCAAATCCAAACCGTAGTTCCAGAGATTAGCGGGTTCAAACAAACAAACTTTTTAACTATATTATTAGTATATAAAATAGATGTATACATGTAGAGTTGCGGTATGAAGATTATACAACAGACTGTCTACCACACTGAGTCCACAGCCTAAAATATCGCGACACAAATTCAATTGACCAACGGCAACGTTAAAGCCTAATTAACACTGCGATTTGATTTGCCTGTTGCATACCGCATACCATAAGTTTTAGCATTACTACAAGTTGTTTCTTTTCTTATTTTTACGTCACAGACAAGTAAGTAACTTGCATCGTGTAAACTGGGCTTTAATAGGTGTATTAAAACAAATGCAGCGTGAAAATAACCAAAACAAATGCAACTGTAACCATGAATTCACACACATACATACACACACACACATTACACTACACACACACACTGTACATTCATTATACTAGACCCATTGAAATTCTTTGTCATTATTATAAAAATCAGCTGATTCTTCTAGAAGGACAATACAACAATTTTTTATTATTTAATAACTGAAGGATAATTTTAGCGCAAGGAGGTTTAGAATCATTTATTGAATCCACGGTAACGGGTTCCGCACCGATGATCCTGCTACCACGTGTAGTGTGTATATTCACAATCACTATTTTAGGAAAAAAAGTTTAGCTCTAGTTCAACAATTACATTCGAGTAGTGTTGGCCAGCCGCACTGTGCTCTCTGGCGTCTCTTTAGTCTGTCGACATGGAAGGAATTGTGAAAATTCTCAGCATTTCGAAGCGTTGGTGATTGCGAATGAATTGCTAGATGTACGTACGTAGTACTGTAGTTCTTTGTACAGAAAATGCTATGCTATCTATTATATGTCCA
Source organism: Eremobia ochroleuca (assembly GCA_949629135.1). Classification (NCBI taxonomy): domain Eukaryota; kingdom Metazoa; phylum Arthropoda; class Insecta; order Lepidoptera; family Noctuidae; genus Eremobia; species Eremobia ochroleuca. The sequence continues at coordinate 1,668,646 of OX451410.1, forward strand.
TCTGTGAAGTTTGTTTATGTATCAGCTATTTCCTATGTACTTCTAAGATGATAAAAACTAGAGTAAATTATGATCAGAATCTGTGAAACCCATTATGATACCTAAACAATTCAGTTTGTCATTAGTAGAAGGTAAATATATATACACAATATTCTAATATAAATATACAGTACAAGTCTGCTTAAAAAACTATGTTTAATTTTATCAATAAACTGTTTTCCGTTTTGAAAGCCTTGTCAAATTCCTCATCTTAAAAAACTACGTTTGAGCTGTTGTTTGGATGATCAAAAGAAAACAACAAACAATCATTTTACGTGTCAAAAGCTTCGTCTAAACCGAGGCTTAGTCAGAAATATCCATTTCCAAGTGTGTCCATCCCCTAGAATCCCCCAAATATGAGCTTAGCTCTAAAAATCTGGATCAAAAGTTAAAGACACAAGATTTTTCATTTCCTCTTCTAAGTTATGATATTAACAAATCATATATATTTCGTGCCTATCCGTTGGTCGTCCGTATTTGCTGGCTTTCCTCCAAAACTGGCCATAACGAACGCATTCTGACTGCATTTGCTTGTGGCTTAATTTAAAAGCGGAAAGTTGTATATTTTAGTGTCTGCCTGTAAATATAAATCATTTTTGTGAATGTATAATTTTGTAAGTTTTTGTACAAAAGGTTTGTTTGTATTGTTGTGTTGCTGGGTTATTAGGTCAGTGGTTTTTGCGTTTATTTTTTGCTTGAGATTTCGGACTATTTTAATGTAGGACCAGTGTAATAAAAACTAGCCACAGAATTGAAATACATACTTCTACAGTTCGGTTTACGTTCGTTTTTGTGCGCCTAGAGCCAAGCGAGTCACCTTGTGAGTAGTGAAGTGAAACGAACGCTCTAGAATATCCGCAACCAGTCGCAACTGTGCGCATGGCGCTTTCGCTAGTCGCCTAGCGTGTATCCAAAGCTGTTAAGTCACTAGTTCAACCAACGAAACATGAAATTGCGTATTTCAGACAAAAATACAAAGACTTTTATTTAGTGGTATAGTATTCCTAGAATGACATCGCTATTTTTCGATCTGTTTTGTCCTGACAGTCGATTCTGTAAAAATCTCACCGTGAAATCATAAGTGAAGTGAGCTCGAAATGAGCAGTGTTAATAGTGTTAATCCCTAATGACAGCTCACTTCCCGCTCACTTCACCTTAGTTTTCACGGTGAGATTTTTACAGAATAGCACTGCTGTACGGCAAAGACCTTTACTTTTTTCACTCTACCCAATCTTAAAGTCCAATTTACGGGCGTCACGTTTATACCATACATTTTGAGAATTATTTTTATGTGCTGCTGTTGATGTACAGACGCCAGCACATCAAGCTACTACAATCTGTCAGATTTCTTTAATAGATTTTCCACTTTATCGCTAACGCATAAGGTTCAAAGTTGATTGGGAAAATCTGACAGTTTCGGGTAGCTTGATGTGCTGGCGTCTGTACCAAATAAATAAACAAAAGTATACCAGCCTCACATAAATCGCGACCACCTTATCTCTTGCACCATCGTCGGTTGACCTACGCCAAGTAATTTATATACTGTGGCGCGCCCCGTCTGAGGCAGACGTTATTCCCAAATAATTGGAGGATCACACATAAGACACATATCGTGTCATTTGTTGTGGAAAATTGATTATTTTATGGAAAAAATTGATGATTTTATGAAAATGATTGTTAAATTGGGTTTTAGAAATTGTAGCGAGATAGGATCATAGGAAGAAAGCAAAGGTAAGGATAAGAATTTCCAAAGATGGTATGCTAAAACCATGAAAAGATAACCTCGTAGCCCAACTAGCAAATTATTGCCAGTCAACCCGACTCATCCTAATTTAATTAAAAAGATAATAACCGTAGACAAGACTTTAGAACAAGCATTGCAGTGACTTGTCAAAACTTTACTCAGTTCTCGTAGCTTATATACTAGCTTAGCATAATATTCTGTAGTATATGTTAAATTTAATATTCTTCCGGAATAAATTCTCGGAATTTACGTGAACGCCCGTCGATATCTTTATAGTTTAGAACTAAGCAGACACACAGGCAGACACGAAATGCTAGTTTGTTTTATACAGGGAATATATTTTGTAAAACCTCAGATGCGGTACATAATTCCATATCAATAACTAGGCATTGAAAACACCCTTTGAATCTATGAAACAGTTTGGTACAGGGCAAAGCGTTTGACCATTTCTCCGAATTGAGTTTCTCAACTCCCCATATTCAATTCTCATAATTCCGACAAAGTTGCTGATCAAGTTAATAGTTTCGAATATTCTTGGGAGTGGTCTTTGAGAATACTCGTAATAAAATTAGCAGGTCTATCAAGCATTACAGGAAGACAGAAGCAGCAAATGTATCACCCTATAATGTTGCAACTGCTGGGAAACAGAACAGACGTCCTCTTTTCGAGAGGGATTGGGCTGTAATCTACTCCGCTGGCCCAGTGTGCGCTGGGTAGATGTCACATGTCTTTGAAATTTTGGTTCCAGGACGTGCCGGTTTCCTCACGATGTTTTCCTTCACCGTTATGAGAGCAGTGGTGGTTAAATCATTTACACTAAAAAAAGCGTCTGCCTGGGTTCGAACCCACGACCTACAACTCGTAAGTCGTGGGCCGTTAGCACTGGGCCACCACTGCTGCAAGCAGCGAATGCTGGCATAGAAATTAATATTTTATAGATAAACATCCAACGTCATCATCACCTGTATCTTTTTCCCAACTATGTTGGAGTTGGCTTTCAGTTTAACCTGACGCAGTTGTGTACCAGTATTTTACATGGAGCGACTGTCCATCTGACTTCCACCACCCAGTTGTTCCACTTTCGGGCTTCTGATCCACGAATTAGTCGGGACTAACGGATTTATACGTGATTTTACACCCTATGTCAATTTGCACTGTTATACCCATTTCATACAACTATAATGACAGTTGTTATTTGAATATATGGACAATCTAAGTTTTTGATAAACAATTAATTTCCTCAACTGTAGCTTCTAAGAATTATAGAATCTGCCCATGTTTATATCTTCTAGATTTGATTTGATTGTTTGTTAGTCAAAAAACCTTCCTCGAATCGGATACATACTTCGAAAGTAAATAATTAAATAACATTAGTTTAACTCAAGTAACAAGACACATATAAAAATGAATACAAAAAGGGATAATGAGTAAGACAAAGATTAACACTCACAAGGTATAACAATATGTCTACTGCAGCATTGCCGGATATAATGGCAATCCATTCTGTTGGAGATCATCGCTGGGAAAAAGGTTTACGATACCCACAAATTGTATTTGTGTCAATTTGCTTAATTTCCCCGACTTTGCATAAACATGAGAGTGACCCCTGGCAATATCAAGGGAGAGAAGAGAATGACTATTCACTGCTGGGGAAGAAACTGCATGACAATATGATAGCAACTTTAAAGGTCATCAAAAGCAATTTAAAAATAATCAACATTTTTTTTAAATTGCACTCTGAACAAAGTAAACCGTTCAGAAAACAGTAAAAAAAGTTAATAATTGAATGACAAATATATTTAAAAAGTCGCCCCAGTAATTAAAAATGCTGGCATTAAGCAATCAAGAACAAAGGGGGTATAAAGGGGCGGAATAAAGGCTAGCACACACGAGCAATTAGGGGAAGCGTGCCAAATGTCACATTGAATGGTGAATGGCTTTATTTTATAGGAGACAGCGAGTCTGGATTACCCTTTAGAGTTGAATGATGTGTGATGTTTTAAATGCCAGTTTTGGTTGGTGGGAGGTTAAATAATGGTTGTAGTTTGCCCATTTCTGGTTTAAGTTGAGCTTAGATTGACTTTTTGGTTGTTTTCTTCTAATAGCACAATACAAATAAAATAAAATAAATTTAATTCATGTAAAGACCCATTCAGTTCGATTCAATACAAAAAAGAACATAAATTACCTATAAATTTGTCATCTTAATTTTTAAATAACAAATGTTTATTACATTCAAATTAATTAATTCTTCAGCCAAAAGCAAAAGTCAAGTTAAAAAATTAAACGTCAACTACAATAAATGTCAGAATGTAGGTACTATAAAATGTCAACTACAATAATTACGTAATAAGATAACCAAATAATAATGCCAAAACACAGAATTGATATAATGTATACAGAACTGGAATTATAACATGACAAATTATACGAGTACTCTCGAGACATACCTGCCATGGACATAATGGATAGTGTGGCATCCTTGAACAAATTTAATGGGCAGGACAATATTAACATCGATTTTAGCTTTTCTGTATAATTCCAGAATAAGTAACAATTATATTATATTTCTCATATTTCAATTTGAATTACTATTATTATTATTATTTAATGACTGTGTTGAATATTTAAAGTTAATTAATCACAATTTATTTTGGGTTTTTATCTGAGTATAATTTAAAATAGTTTATAAGTTAATTGTACCAATGAGTGTAAAACTATGGACTAAATTTATGTCTGAAATAAAATAAATGAATTAATCAATTAATAACAGGACCCCTATTAAACAGAGTGAAGAGTGCACATCTATGTAGCTCAAATTGTTTTATTTTTGTTTTGTAGTGTTTTAGATTAAGTTCTACTAAACACACTTTTTATTGTTCTCTTTTGTCTCTAATATTTGTAAGTTTAATGTCATGCATACCTGTTATTTGCATGGTTACTGAAATGGCAATTTTTATTATGATTTTTTTTTTTGAGTCGTAAGTGGCTGTGCTGTTGGTGTGCTTATTATAAATAAATAAATAATACAAGGATATTGAGGTATGCTTTCTTTATCCATAAAGTTCTGTTAAATAGCAAGAGTCGGATGAAAACGTGGCCCTTTATCTACCTGTCACTCTCGTAGGTATCCCGAAAACATTTTTTTTAATTCTATCGTCAATTCTTATGTAGGTATGCCTAGTTATAATGATACCAGCTACTTTTGTCCGCAACTACGTCTGAGAGACATTTCTTGTTTATTATAAAATATCCTATGACACTCGTCAATACTGCAGCTTCCCATTAGTGAAAGAATTTTCGTAAATTTATCAGTAGTTACGAAGATTACACCCTACATACAAACTCACAAATACCTCTTTATGATATTAGTACAGAAGTATAGATTCGACAGCAGGATTACTAATCAGGGGCCTTACAAGACTTTCAAAATCTAGGCTAAGAACAAACCACTTATTTCAAGTAGAACGAGCGTTTTTCTTAACGAGCATATTATGTTCCCTTAACCCAAAGAACAGAGCTTACTCTCATTAGAAAACACACCAGCCAGCCTTCGTCCAATCAATGTTCAAAAGAATTTCCATTAATTAATTGATTTAATTAACATTTAAATACGCCGCCACACCACTTCAAACTTGGGCCATATGTGCCTTCACGTTTACAAACTCACCTTTACACTTCTCACAAGCTCTATCAGTTACTTTATAAGGTTGGTATTCGCCTGGCTGAGGTCTTGCGATTGTGTATCATTTGTTCTGCAAAGCAATAGGATTCAATATGGCACCATATGCTCTGTGATGACGATTTCATTGCTGGAATCAAAGCCCAACACTTGCAGCAATTAGGGTTCAAACATTAATGTAGAATTGAAGTGTTTGTTTTATCGAGGGGGTTAGGTGGGCTTAGGGTTGAAATCGTACATTAAACATACATACATACACACATAAACTCACGACTAACTCATATTAAACATCCATTAAAGAATTTGAGATGGTGGATTTCAAATCTGCAGCCTAATTAGCCTTTAGCATAATAAGTCTCATCCCCACTGCTGAGACCCAGGCCTCCTCTCTGTGTGAGGGATGGGCCGTAATCTACCACGCGGGCCCAGTGCGGGTTGGTAGATGTCACATGTCTTCAAATTTTTGGTTCTAGGACATACAAGTCTCCTCACGATATTTTGCTTCACGGTATTGAGAGCAGCGGTAAATAAATTATTTAAACAAAAGTTAAGCACCTGTCTGGGTTCGAACCCACAACCTACATCTAATTATTCATTGAGTTATTTACGTTTTCAAGCTGACGAATATTAGAATCTTATAAAGTAATGGATTTTGAACTTCCTTATAAACCCTAGGGATTGTGATTATGCTGCGCAATTAGGAAGCTGGTATACTGGCAAGTGACATTAAAAATATTTAAATAACTTTGTCATCATTGACTTAAGAACGTGCAGGAAATCAAAATTTTCTTGACATTCCAGCTACGTTATAAGTCCAAACGTGGGCAAGTCCATAAATTCAGAATTTCCTTATCGATAAATTTGACAACACTTGGTTCTGGAAATCGAATCAAAGATCCCATCTCTAGCGGTCGCGCTTTATCGACGAGAAAATCAGCTAAAAAGATTTAAAGTGTAAGCTTGAATGATAACATAAATATAACAGCTTTCCAGCATCCCCCGAAGGGTAAGGCAGAGATGTACCTATAGTACTCCCATATTCAGCTAAGGTTTCAGCATGTATGAGGTAACCATATATCAGAGAATACATCTCTTCATACCTTTTGACAAAAACCTGTAAAGTCCACAAAGACTGATAAAAGTAAGTGAACAGGTAATTATAAAATATCAACACTAGACAACGTTCGAAACTCTTTGACAACACCCTCGGCTTTGACGAAAAATACTCCTTTATTTGTCACCACTCCCAGTCATGGAGCATAAAAACTCCACGGATTTTTCATTCGGAGAATGTTACCAGTGTAAAAAACTACTGCACGGCGATTTTTACTCCGAAAGTCATACTCATGTATAATATCCCTTTGTCTATACAAGCCCCTCGGGGTTGCCAGTTCTTTTTCAATTTCTTCAGCAGACTGTTTCGATCACAATTTGTGTTGACGACTCCCGAATTCCCAGTGGGTTTGTAGGGATGGGAAATGTATCGAAAATCCCGGGGTCACAGGAGAGTCCGGGATATTTGATTGATGAAATCGAATTTACCGATGGTTCGAAATGATCACTGGAAAGTTAAAAACGAGTTTTCGTACATGTCGTAATTAATTTTGGGTGCAAGCGTTGATGTTTAATACTGCAGTGTTGTGGAAATGGAAATAAAATCCTATCAGTTTGAAATTAAAAAACTTTAAGCGTAAATTCATTCCATTTTGTGAATATTTTTGAATTTCCACGGACAACACGAATTCGTTTTAGTTTTATAGATTTACTGACGTCGTTTTTCCGTAATGTTTAACTTCAACATCAGATGTTAAATTCAGATATTAAGTTACAAAAAAACCGCGTATTCAAACTATATACAGTTTGCAAAAAAACACTTTAAACCCTGTAAAGCAGGATATCACTATTCTTGCACGAATAACCACGACTACTAGCCAAATCTTCAAAGAATATGCAGAATATCACAGGATGAACACAAAATGTCCCGCAAAATCCCCGATTTTTTTTTTAAAACGTAACATCGCTAGTACTCCAGATTTCATCTCTTTGGTTGTATCAACGAGGTTTCGGATAAATTGATGTGTTTCGGATACATTTTGTTTATTTCCGATTGATATTCGAATACAAATTCATGTTTCCGTATTTGTAAAAGATAATATTTCGAACAAGATTTTTTAGATTGTCGGTTCGGGACATGCAGAAATAAAATTAAAAAAAGAATGAAACACAGAAAGATTTTTGTTTATGAATCCTATTAATGGGCTTATCAGAAAAGGTTACTCATTTCATTATGTAAAGTCAGGGAAATTTATTGTTAAGCAACTCGAATTGGCCGTTTATTTAAATGACAACTGACATTAATTTGTACAAAATTACTGGCTTGCAATAGGTGAATTAAAAAGGCCATCCTAGTAAGCTAAGCAAATGGCTGAAGTAGAACTTATGTCCTGTCACTTGTTAGTCAATATGTTAACCATCGGTCTCCACCGATATGTGAATATCGAGGCAATTCAGCTGTTCGACCAAACAATATAGTGCGAAGACTATATGGAATAATAATATATTGTGTTAACAATATCCTTCAAAATTATTCAGGTTAAGATTGATTCTGTGTTACGCAATTACGGCGCTGGTTCTTTATAGTAAAGGGTAAAAATATATTTAGATATGTTAAGACCGCATAAAATATGTCGATAGGGATGATATACAACGTGTAACGTTAAATGCGCAAAACCTCAGACACCCCAACTGATTTTTAATTCAATTGACCTATTTCAGAGAGAAAATAAGTCATTAAAAAAATGTAAAGGTTTTATGTGCTGTTTTAGTTTTGCTGGCCATTCTGATCGTTTCTTGCGTCTGCGACGACGCTTTACCGAGGGAGGAGTCGTCATCGGGCCGCTGCGCCGCGTTGACATTGGCTTGCTTGACCTATTAATAAATAGACACGGCAAAGTTTTTAATTAAGATTTTTTGAAAAATGTGACCTTTATAAAAAGTGGTTCAATTAATTCTGCTCGTTATTCTGATCAAATTATTTTCAGGTTTTGCGCATTTAACGTTACACGTTGTATATAAATATATGTGTATGTATATTTTAGCATTATGTATTTATTTAAGTATACTTATGTTAATTTTCGCATTATATGTGTAGGTATATTTAATATGTTACTTTTAGACTTCACACATTCTTATTTTTCTCTTCATGTTCTCGCACACTATTGTCTACATTTCTTTTTTACTTCTCCTTTCGCAGGTCTGCTGGAAGAAATTTCTTAAGAAATAAGCAGTACCTTTGTACTCAAATTATTACTATGTCATATCCATATGTTTTTTACTGTGTGTACATAAATAATAAAATAAATAAATATATGTAGAGCTTGAAAATGGCCAATAAAGGTAATTTTCTACCCGATCAGCACTATAAAATACCCTTAAAATTCCGATTAATATCGAAATCAAATTGCTAGGCGTTCTACCGTGAGCCGAATAAAATTTATTCGACCAATAAATTACTAAGATAACAATTCTCTCTGTTTGTTTAATTTTATTCCAAATTATTCGGAATAATATAGCTTGGGAAGGTTTGAAACATCATGTATATGGGGTAGAATTAATTGACTGACAAATTAAGGACTATTTATTACAAATGGCAGGAAAATAGTAGTTTTATTTTAGTAAAAAAATATTTTGAATAAGCTGGTTTTCTCAGATGTTATTTCTTTTTCTTTCAAATAGGACGCTACTAAGTGGAAGGACTAGAGTTCAATTCTAGGCAGGGTCAAATACTACCCTTTTCCCAACTATGTTGGGGTCGGCTTCCACTCTAACTGGATGCAGCTGAATTTTACGCGGAACAACTGCCTATCTGACCTCCACAACCCGTTTACTGGGTAATACGATTCCTTTGGTAAGACTGGTTGTCAGTTTCGGGCTACTGACGACCCGCAACGACTGTCAAAGATCCAGGAATGACAGCCGGGACCAATGGCTTAACGTGCTTTCCGAGGCACGGAGGAGTCTTGGTGTGTGAAGATGGTCACCCATCCACGGACCAACCGCGGCAAGCGTAGCTTAATTTGACCGATCTATGCGTGTGGCTGTTATAACTTAGCTACAAGCCCCTCCAAAACCATCAAGGGTAAGATATGAATAAGATAATGGTCTTCTACTTTACTAAACTGCACCCTTTTGGAGATTTCAAGCGTGGTAATGAAGATATTTAAGACAGATCAGACAATTTTATTAGACGATGAATTTTCATAGGAATGACTTTACCTGATTTTAATCTTTCAATAGATTATATTTTACCCTTAAGATAAGCCATGTTTTTACCTTACAGAATGTACCTCAAAAATCCAACTTATTCTCCAAAATAATAGCCCGATATTTATCTCAGAAAACAAGAAAATTTTCCTTGAAATTACACCAAGAAGTTACCTCGGCGAAATTTATTTGTACCGCAGTACAAATAAATTGATTATAATTACAAGAAGGAAATGTTTCTCATGCTACCATTGTTGTGTTGTTTGTTGTTGTTGTTGTTGAGTCATGAGGCAAAATAGTTGTTGAAATCCCACCAAGATTACTCGGGAAAATTGACGAGAAAGAATCTAGAAAATGAGCATTTCCTGACGAATATTGAAGACGTACATTGCACTCGATTTTCTTTTTTACATCTTTGAGAGATTTTCTAAGGACTGAAACTTCTTTTAAATATCTACTCCGTGGTCGAGGGTAAAAAAATAATTACGTTTTCTGGTCATGACAAAAGCCTAATATTCCTTTACTAAGTACGCTCGGTAGAAAAAGGATATTTATGTATTTTTTTTTGCTTTTTTTCTTTTACCCTTCCAAATTGGACTCTTTTTCTATAAATTAAATCAGAATCGTAACAGCGAGTTTTGGGTGGTTAGCGGTTTTAGAAGGGATCGTTTAATGTTGTAGAAAAGGTAATAAAGTTTAAGTTTTTAGTTAATATTTATCCTTCAAAAAACGAAATTCTTTTTCAGAAAAATTAACACCATTAAAAAAATAAATAAATAAAAATCGTTTATTTGGAACAGAAACAGATACAGTCTTAAACAAATACAAACGATGGCAGCTGCAAAAGTTAAAAACTGTGGCGCAGTTGCCAACGCCCTTCTCCTAGCAAGAAGATACGTGTCCCAGATTAAGTGAAGGGTACAAAAAAAAAGTTTCTAGAAATTTTACTAAATACAAAGATTTAAAAAAATAATAATAATCAAATACAATACAAATATTAAATCGTAGGGTATGCGCCGTGTGTTTGTGAATGTGTGTATATGTGTGTGTGTGTGTGTGTGTGTGTGTGTGTTTGTGTGTGTGTGTGTGTGTGTGTGTGTGTGTGTGTGTATGTGTGTGCGTGTGTGTGGGTGTGTGTGTATGGGTGTGTGTGTGTGTGTGTGTGTATACATGGTGAGTAGTTTTCATTGCTCTTATAAATATATCAGTTTGTTTATTTTTTACAATACCCGAGTCTTACAGGGTCAGTACTAAATAGAATGAAAGAAAGAAAAATTGGTTTATTTTCCACAGAAACACGTGCGTACTAAAATATTATTAATTCGAATAATAAAGAAAAAATTAAAACAAAGTGGATCTATAATGTCCAGTACAGAGGGTTCTTTCCTACTTATAATTTGTAAAACACAGGCAGAACTATACAGAGGGTGATAGGAACACCAACGCGCACCGACGCACCTGTTTTGAAATTTTTCGTCGGACGAAAAATTCTATCTATAATCAAAACTTTCCTCATGATATTTTCCTCATTCCTCCGCATCACATGCCCACACCATGACAACCGATGTCCACACAACTTTTCAGCCACCTGTGCCACTTTCAGACTTCCATAAAAATGACAGTAATTCCATTTTAAAAAGAACAAACGGTTTTACACCTGGACACAGCACTAGTTATCTGAATAATATAGTAGCCCAACGATTCAATATAATTTCCCAAAATATAACTGGCATACAAAGACATTATTTCAGAGATGGGGTTGTTTCTAAGGAAAGGGATAAGGAAAACTATTGACTGAAGGGAAAAAAATTGGTTTGATTAGAAAAAGAACATTATATAATCTATGTTATTATTGTGAGAGTTCTGGGCTAATAACATTTATTTGAATCAATAAATCTACGAAGAGCAATGTGACGCCATTTTGAGTCGTCCTTAAGTCTCATTTTGTCCCCGTCACTTTAATGTGTATTGTAGCAACAAAAATAGTTTTAAGACCGTCTTAAAGTTAAGTGTCATTTAAGTATCTGGAGGTAAATTCATTATTGTTTAATTTACGACTTGCTGACTTAATATAGAGCTGTTGCATAAAATAAATCGAAAGTTTGTTTTACGATTATTGAGGTAATTATTGACAATTTAACTTTAATATTGTACACTGATTACTAGATGGACGGACGACCTAAAGAAGGTAGCTGGGGTAGACTGGATGTGGAAGGCGGAGGACAGGGTGTTGTGGCGCAGTCTGGGAGAGGCCTATGTCCAGCAGTGGACTGCGATAGGCTGAGTTGATTGATTGATTGATTGTACATTGTATAAAGAAAGCGTAAAATTTCCAGAGTTTATTTAGAATTATGTCTTCTTCTTCTTCTTATTTTTATTTGTCCAATTACTATATTACTTTGGTCCAATAGGTGGCCACGTTGGTCGCGGCTTCAGGGCTCCTTACGTCCTCAAATGTGCAGGAATTAATTAATTATGGCTGTAACAAGATCACTACGGACCTCACAAAGATCGCGGATTAGTCTAAAATTTTCAACACCCGTTAGAAGAGTTCTGTGGAATATTTCTGTAGTAATTAATAAGACGTAGCCTTCCTTGTTTTCATTCTACGGTGTGATATATTGTCGTCTATCTTCGTGCTTTATTATTCAACGGGAGCGAGAAAAGCGGAGTTGAACGATGCGGAGCTGAGAGTGATGGCGTGATATTTAGTAAACTGATGCTTCTGAATGCATAGCGTCTTTTGTTTTCTTGTATCTCTAATTTAAGGGATTATCCTCCTTTATTTCTTCTGATATTCGTTTGAAGAGAAAAGCAGAGCGTTTTCGCACACTTGAATAATAGGTTCCGAGACTATTGGTAGCTAGTTTAGTGAAGCAGATGCAGTATGTCAATGCGAGCTGAGTGTGATAGACGACGGTGGCAGATGAAACCATATGAGCAAAAACTACTTCCCGGCACAATTTCTTCAACAAAAACATAATCAGCTATATACTATGCCCTCTATCTCCGCCTACCCTCAAACTACACCAGCTACATACCCCTTTGTCAGGTCCTAAGTGAATCAATTTATCACTAGTGATAAAACGGGCGGAGATATGATGCTAACATTTATAAACAGACGCGAAAAAGTAGATTTATAATACGTCTTTTTTTTCTTTTTTCAACTTATCATAGCGGTATAAATGTATGATAAAAACTTTTTTACAACGAAAAAAAAACAACCGACTTCCAAAAAAACACACTAAGTGAAAAATAACTTTAATTTCGTAAGTCGGTGTCGTTGGTCTCGCATTTTCTTTTTTACACCGACTTCCGACATTTTTCGCTGTGTAGTGTGTTTTGGAAGTCGGTTGTTCTTTTGTAAGAAAGTTTTTATTTTTAGTTGTACCTACCTAACCTAAACAAATTCTAACACTACTTGCTTTGTAAATAATGTCAGTGACAGGAAGTTATTCTTTCTTTTTTTTTCAATAATTTTGCAAATCGGCTTATAAATAACGGAGTTCTGAGTTAACAAACATTTAAAAAAAAATTCAACCGAATTGAAAACCTCCTCCTTTTTTTGAAGTCGGTTAAAAAAGTATCGCGTTCCGCGGTGGTAACACGGGAGCGGAAGACGCGATTCATAGCTTGCACTGTTAATTTGTTAAGGGAAACATAGTGAGGAAACCAACATAATTATCAATATCAAAAATCAAAATATTTTATTTCACATAAACCAACATGGGCACTTATGAAACGTCAGAAGCTAAGTGCACGGTTCCAATGGTCGTTTCCTATGGAGAAGAGCCGGCAAGAAACTCCACAGTCCTAGAACCAAATATTCGAAGACGTGGCATTTAACAGCCCGCACTGGGTTTGCGTGGTGGATTCGGCCCTCTTCTCGTCTCACTGAGAGGAGGCCTGTGTCCCAGCAGTGGGAATATTCTAGGCTCATAAAACGTGTTATGTGTGTTGTTATTTTACAAAATTTGTTGTGTGAATTCTTTGGTCACGCATTTAGGTAGAACAATCTTAACCGTAAAGCGCATAGTGTCCCACATATGGCACATAACGAAAAATGTCTTATATTTTAAAAATCGATCCAAGTAGCGTGATCTAGTGTTGAAAAGATTAACTATTATGTATTTGAGTTTCGAATTTAGTACCATATATTTTGGATAGATCTGAATACACATTTATTTATGTTTTCTTCAAATCGGTAGGTACTTTGAAAACGATTAACGAGCGGCGTATAATAATCGCAAAAAAATGATAAAATTAAAATGATAGAATTTTCAGGGTCGAAATAATTAGTAGAGGTAAGTTCATGTTCATATTTGTCATTTTACGTGTAATCTTGTAATTTCATTGATACTACGTAACACATATTAACATTATAATGCATGATGTGCCATGCACAAAAACGTACGTTTCTATTGAGTTATGATTTTTATAAATATTTTTTCGAGAAATGGCATAATATTTGCAGGCTAATGTATTTTTTTTAAGACGATATGAAAAATCATGCACTGTAGGGTGAAAGTCAAAATCAAATAAATTATTAAATTAGCAGAGAATCAGCACGAACGTCAAAATTACTGAAGACAGTCCCCAAACCTTACTCTTCACCACTTCCTAATGCTTTAGCTGGGAGAAGTTGCAACAAACTCACGAGCACTATGATTTCCTTTCATTTGACTGGTGACCATCAGCTGTCTGGCCCTTTTCGCCGCTACCGTGTTGTCGGTTTCCAGTCTTCCCAGATGCAGCTGTACTAGTATTTTACACGATACAATACTTTACTGATTATTTTTGACTTTTGCCTAGTAAGGTGCAGAAAAACATATTATTAAGTCCAAATAAACCTATAAGCGTGCAAATATTCACTACCTACTTAAAAGTAATCAAGCTTCAAGCTTCCAAATTAAATAGATATTAGAAATTGAACTTTACCTTTTTTACAATGAAATATAATATGCTCCCAAATATCTTAATCATATTTTCAAAGGAACATCTTGTGGTAATATTTCTTTGATATACATACATTATGTGTTAGGAGGGGATGAATGAAAGACGACTAACAAAAGATGTTTACCAGGCAGATTGAATTGAAACGACGGGAACGTCCTAGAAGGACATGTGTCTATATTATATAATAAGCGATTTATATTTTATTGATTTTGTAATTCAGAAAATTCAGGAAGGTCAGGTTAGTAGTACTTGGAACCGGAGCGCGTGTATGACCGTAAACGAAGCAAAAGTAGTATGTAAGGATCGTGGCAGGTCGCATCAGCAAGAAGGCGTGAGTTTATATGTATATATTAGGTACTGAAAACATCGATAAAATCGTGACCTTTTGCCTGAGGAAACGGCTTCGACAGGTATTTTAAGTTGGCCTCTCTTTTGAATTAATTTGTCCTATCTTTTGTCGCAAACGGGCTTGGGGTGACACGGTAATGCATGAGAAAAGTGACACTTGTTAGGCCTCATTTCGAAACACAAAAGAGATTATGATTCTGGAAGACTCCGTCAGTCTACTAATCAATAATGTACCTGCGTACTACATATCTATATGCTCATAAGAAACATGATAACCAAGACATACAAATATGGTTTTCTTTAGTACTTAGTAGGTAAAAGAACCAGCCAGCAAGCTTGGTTATAGAGCTATCTCCTTAAAATTTATTTATTGCTCGTAGTATCCGGGCTGCTACTGAGATTTTTGTTGGAAAAACCCAAGAACATTTTGCCCGACTTGGGAATCGAACCCATGACCAGTAGTAGCGCTTACGAGCACTAGACCAACGAGCCAGTCACTTCGTCATCTTCCAGGAAAATCTCAAATTCTTTCGATGCTTTCGCCAAAATTCACTTGACACTGAACTATTTCAAGAAAACGTTTTATGTGACTCCGCCTGGGGGTACAGACGCCAGCACATCAAGCTACTACAATATGTCAGATTTCTTTAATAGATTTTCAACTTTATCGCTCAAACATAAGGTTCAAAGTTGATCGGGAAAATTTACAAGTTTCGGGTAGCTTGATGTGCTGGCGTCTGTACATCAGCAGCCTTAGAAGCCGGACTTCGGACGCCAGCCAAGCGGCCCTACCGCCCCCTACCGAGATTGTGCAGGTCTATCGAAGAAGCAGACCCGACAGATATGCCTCCACTGGACTTGTTAATAAGTAAGTAAAACCTCTCGTTCAATTAAGTTGGATAACTAACAAAACCTCTTAGCTAACTGCACACTTTAACCAGAAAACGTGGAGATAACTCGTCTTGCAGTTAAATTCTCTAGTCTTGAGTTAATTCAAGTTTGCTAGATAAATTTCTGGAACTTTTGGAATATATCGTTGGCTTCAATCGGTTCGAAGTGAAGTTAATTTGGTCGGGAAAGGGTAGCTATGAAGGTTAGTGATGCTGAGACTGTCTCCGTGAAGTTTTCCAATTTACCTACAATCTACATATTGATTTCTTGTCAAGCTATAAAGAATATAATGAGAAGTGTCACTAAATGAAGTTCAACACTCGCAAAGTTGTATACAACGTGTAACGTTAAATGCGCAAAACCTCAAACACCCCAACTGATTTTTAATTCAAATGACATAAATTTCAGAGAGAAAATAAGTCATTAAAAAAATTGTAAAAGTTTTATGTGCTGTTTTAGTTTTACTGGCCATTCTGATCGTTTCTTGCGTCTGCGACGACGCTTTATCGAGGGAGGAGTCGTCACGGGGCCGCTGCGCCGCGCTGACATTGGCTTGCTTGAGCTATTAATAAATAGACACGGCAACATTTTTAATGAAGATTTTTTGAAAAATGTGACCTATATTAAAAAGTGGTTCAATTAATTCTGCTCGTTATTCTGATCAAACTATTTTCAGGTTTTGCGCATTTAACGTGAAACGTTGTATAATTATGTTTAACTTATGAATCGACCTTCGATTGATATACTTTATCATTTTGAACATGAGGCTACAAATAATTAAAAATAGATTAGTAGACTATCTTCGTAAAACAATATCCAGCTCACTTCCAAATTCGCAAGAACAGAATCTATGATATTTTTTTACACTTTGTTTTTCCTTTACTTGTTTAAATTACAGATTAACCTCTTTTCGATAGACAAATTAAGTATTTGGTGGATAAAGCAGACATTTACCTGAAATAGTTCAACAAAATAATCGCCAAGACTGTCCCAATACCAATCAAAACCCTACCCAACCTACCACCCAAACTTTATATCTGAAAGCGTACGATTCAAACGTTTTGCAAACCTTCCAACTTCAATGGCGATCGGGTCTTCATTAATTAATTGTGCTAACTTCTGAAATAGGCTAGTTTTTGGGATGATGCTTATCAACGCTCAATTTGAGTGGTTTAACTTGCCAGTTTCGAAGATTCGGGTTAGCACCATTCATCGGTATAGTTGAAATAGTGGTTGGGTTAGTTGTGATTGCAGAGGTTGATAAAACTCTGGGTTGGTCGAGAGAAAGCTACCTAATTTTTTGAAGTGGCAAAAGTATACTTGAAGATCTGAAAACCTGAGGTAATGAGAAGGGGGATAATGTGAATGAAATAAAATTGTTTATTATGTAAATGGGATAACGGAATCACGACAAAGATCAAAACAAACTTAGAGGAATATTCCTCTGAGTTTGTTTGTTAGCCGTCGAACTGGATCAATGAATCCATGTTGATTTTCACACACAAATAAGAATCACAGTTTGTTTCTATTTGTATAGCATTAAAATCGTTAGGGAGTCAAATCATTATTAAAATTAGGTTTAACTAACTGCAAAGAAAATCGGAAACATTTATCTGTTCTCCATAACAATTATTCTAATTTTCTTTAGAATGTAATTTGAATAAATACTCGTACATACTATAAGAAATGGTGGTAGTAATTAATTTTTCCAATACCAACATAGCTGAGAAAAGGTTAGGCAGACGTCTATGCTCATGTAAGTACAGAATCCAGCACACAAAGCTACTACAATCTGTCAAATTTCTTTAATAGATTTTCAACTTTATCGCTAAAGCATTAGGTTCAAGGTTGATTGGGAAAATTTGACAGTTTCGGGTAGCTTGATGTCCTGGCATCTGTGCCATCATCGTCATCTTCCTCTCCTATAATTTCTCCAGTAGGTTTCTTACAAAATGCAGGTACGTCACAATTACCCTACATTAGCCTGCTCTTAGGTTCTTATCTTACCCGTATTACCCTACATTTTTAATATGACTTTTTCTATTCACCTCAATACTTACATACAGACATAAAATCAGAAAGCCACCCATTATTTGGTCGGCAACCCGGCTGATTTATAAGATCCGAACGGTGAATATATTACGGTGGTCGCCAAGACTGCGCAATGTATGTGCGGGTATCTGATGGGAACCTAACATGTTTTGAAATACCCACTTATGTGGTTAAAAGGCATTTGGGGTATTTTATTTACATTTGGAAATTGGGTTAAGGTACTACCCCAAGTAGGTAAGATATTTTTGTGAGGTTTGGATTCTTAGTTTCTGAACTTCTATTTAGTATAAATTAAAATGTATTCTAGTCTAGTTCTAGTAGTTTTTTTTTATTGCTAAATGAGCCTGCTATTGGCGTCGTCGTCGAAGGATGGATGAGGTTTGTGATGGAATGAGCGTGCCCAAAAGACAATTAAAAAAACAGCTAGTTTAATATGCCTACCAAGGGCCTATATTCCTAACGTCAGATAATTTTATCCGACGATTTTCAATTTTTGACAGTTCTTTCATACAAAATCTGTCAGACGTCAGTTTTATTCAACGAATAAAAATTATTTGACGATTGAAAAATCAGCCCTTAGTACCAAAAGTATATGAATATACAACGTGTAACGTTAAATGCGCAAAACCTCAGACACCCCAACTGATTTTTAATTCAATTGACCTATTTCAGAGAGAAAATAAGTCATTAAAAAATTGTAAAAGTTTTATGTGCTGTTTTAGTTTTACTGGCCATTCTGATCGTTTCTTGCGTCTGCGGCGACGCTTTATCGAGGGAGGTCGTCACCGGGCCGCTGCGCCGCACTGACATTGGCTTGCTTGACCTTTTAATAAATAGACACGGCAACGTTTTTAATGAAGATTTTTTGAAAAATGTGACCTTTCAAAAAGTGGTTCAATTAATTCTGCTCGTTATTCTGATCAAATTATTTTCAGGTTTTGCGCATTTAACGTTACACGTTGTATTTATATGCTAAGTATAAATTACTTTGTCAGGACAATTTTTGGGTTTAAAATGATTATTTCACATAATTAATTTTAAAGATAGAGTGTAGTAGTATTATTTTGGATCAATACCTACAAAATATTTCTGAAAATGGTTTTATATGTACCAAATAAATTACCTACTATTCTTTATGTATTCAAACTGAATAGAATATAATAGTACTACTTTATTTATATTAAAATACATCATCAGCACGCTCAATTTCAAACTTATCTTGAAAATATCTAAAATCGGGTACAAAAACCTACTTAAAATGATAAATAGGCTGATAGGTAATGGGCTAAGTTAGTAGGTAACTTAAATAACTTGGCAATCTTTTAAATTAGTTTCTATCATGGAAAATTTATGATTGAAGCATATTTCATGATATTCAGGGAAAGCCGTTATTTTGTTACAAGTGTCTTCCACATTTTATAAAGAACAAAAATAGCGAAGAAGCAAAAAAAAAAAATAGAAATATTATATTATAATTCACAATAATTTTGCAACCACGATCAATGAAATAAAAAAAATAAAAAAACTGCAAGATCTAATTATTTTTGAACCGTGACATAAAAACGTTAGAGTGGTGATATAATAGCGTGCCGCAACGCTATGTATGCGCGTTGCGTCGCATGATTGTCGTCATTCTCTCGATTCATCACTTTCATTGTTTGATTCTACGATCAAGCAGTGTAGCTTTTCTACACTACACACAATTCATCTCGCGGGCCCAGTGCGGGTTGGTGAAAAAATTTGGCTGAATTTGACATGTAGACAGTAAATAAACATCTTAGCACTACTGAAACCATTTTCATTATAATTGCGTGCGTTTTACATAAACAAACAATTTCGCAGATTTGAATACCCAGCACACATGGTGTTAAAAGTAGTTGTACTTAGCTTCCTGCATAATTAACTTAACCGCTGGCTGTACGCAAAGCTATGAATTCGTACCGCAACTTTTCCGTTGCGGCCCGCGGCAATGTGTGCTCACCCTAAGGTGGGTAACTTTTTAACTCGGGGTAAAAGAATGATTTATCAGTTATACCCTCGGGCCAGAAGCATGAAATCTTTTTGATAGAGGTACAATACGCCTCAGGAACGGTACAATCGAAACTTGATGCGGCATTTACAAGTAGCAAGTATTTATATGTAGCTATTTTTGTTTTGAGGTAGGCGTCATTTGGAAGGGTTTTTCGCGCTGTCAATTGTTTTTTTTATTGAATAAAAATATGCTTATCTTTGTGTTTTACCTGTTACCTGCTGTTATCCTATTTTGTAACGCTTCAGTTGATTTGGTAGGTAGTTACTTACCTGAAAAAAAAAAGAATAAGTTAATTATGTTAAAAGGGTAATTTAAAAAAATCATACGCAATGTCAATTGACATTACATTCAGCAAAAGTAGGTATAATCGCGCTCAAAACACAAAAGAAAAAATTCTACAATCTACGCTTTATGGTTGAAAAAACGATGAAAAAAAACATCTTACTTAATAATCCACCCTAATCTTCCCGTCTTTAAATAAAAGTAAAAGTCGCCCCAGGAAACGCAATAAAAAATTAAAAATTCACCAAAAAAAAAAAGGAAAGTTAAATAAAGGTAACACCACACTTGGGCTCAACTTAATAAAATTCGTGTTACATGTCTGCTTTTAAATGCTTTACAAAATTTAGTAAGTTGGCCTACAGAGTTTAAACTTTGGGCATTAATCCACTTGGAACGGTTCAAGTTTCTTACAACTAAAATAATGTACAGACGCCTCTGGAATATTTTATTTAATTAAATAAAAATGCTGTTTAATCTTCGGATGAAAATGAGCTCTTTTTTTACATTGGCTCGTGCGTATGAAGCCATTGTGGTAAGATTTATTATGACGATTTTTCTATAAACTGTAATTAGTACGTAAAATTTTCGTATTTTCATCAATATTGAGTGCGCTAGTGACGAATTTAATTTAAAGTTAAAATCTGATATTATAGGTAAAGGAGATTGACCAAAAGCAGTCTAGAAAAGTTGCACGTATGAAAACCAAATTAATATACAAATTATTTGCTTATTTTTTACAAGCTTTTCACTTCAGGAATTTTGTTTTCGTATCCGGAATTATGATGTTAAGATAAACAGTAAATTAACGATTGGTAGGTACATTTCCGTATACTTAGTCATGATGGACGTTTCGTTCTCTTCATTTGTACGAGTTACGTAAGTATGAGCCTTTACATAAAAACATCACGAAAATGATATTAAACTCATAGATAGCTAAATAATTAGTAATATCATAATCATAACGTAGGTACTGTATATGTATTTCATAGTTCCGTTGTGAAAATATTTATTTTTGTGTTTCGTCTCACGCAGATGCAACTGTCAAGGCAGATGACAGACGTACCGGTAGGGATGACGATTATTCCTAAACAAGATCGATTTTTAAATCTACCCGAATCGCAGGAAAGAATCGTTAATAATTATAATCGTTAATCGTTATAACGATATAACTGCTCCAGCTTCGTTTTTAGATAATTATTTTGATGAGTATGAGGAATAATAAAGGTAATTGGTACTTAACACAATGGTATTTCTGCTGATTTTACATGTCAAATACGTAGAATATCTATAGGTATACTTGTTGTAACATTAAATACACCTAATGACTACCTACATGAAAAGTCTGTTCATATTATGTGTTTTATACCTTTGTATACATTAGGTAGGTAACTTATTCACTTGTGTATAGATCTGGGATAAATTGAAGTTAATAAAATATAATCTCTATCTGACTGAAGTTGTTTTATTTCGATAATGTCACATCAACGCTGCGAGGCCATAAAAAGCCCGATTATTCGTTATTCACGATTATTCAGGTTTTTTTTTTCAATTAGCAGCTGTTCTCTTATTTTGTTTTTAACTATCTTTGTTGTTTTGTACCTACATGAGTGATCTGTGGTCATTTTATAAGTTGCGAGTAGTTTAGACATATTTTTTAGGTTATCTCCTAATTTGTTTAATTACTTTAAAACTCGGATACTTGTGTGAAAATGAACACTTTTATTTAATAGTATATAAAGCGTAGTCTATAATAAATGAAGATTTATTGTGTTTCAACTTAAGACGGATTTCCATACATCGTTGGTCATGATCCTTTCTGAGTTGTTTATGTTGGGGGTAATTTTCGGAACTCCTGATCCGATTCAGGACTTTTTTTTCACTAATGGGAAGCCAAATTATCCCTGAGTGTAATAGACTACTTATTTCTTTTTTTTTAATTTATGAGAACATGGGTAAAGCCAAGGGCGCAGCGTTATTAAAAAAAAAAAAAAAATAATAGAATTTCGTTGCCACTTTCCTTCTATTTCACATACTCGTAGTAAAAATCTAATCGATATTAAATGAAATTTAAGAAGAACGTAGTTGGATATATGAAGGAAATAATAATAACATTTGCTCCAACACAATTATAAAAATTTCAGGCACAGGCCTTGTTTGTTGTTTTATTTACATAAAACAACAAACAATAGAGATTTGCTTTTCCTTCTATCCAAAACGCTGACAGGAAAATAGAAAACATGAAAATTAATAACTTACTTAAGACTAGAACATTCTAGGAAGTTTTCAGAACCCTTTACGGCATTATCTTTGTAATAAAAAAGGAAATAAAAATGGCTGTAAATGTTTTATAGCTTTGAGCTCGCGATTCCTAAAATTAAATAATAAATTTATGTTTTACGAAGAGGTTGTTTGGGTTATTATTTTAGATAAGAATTTTAATGTTTAATAAGAATGCCTAAGGTACTTAATAATAAACTCGAACGTCTAAAATAAATAACACGTATTCAAGTAAAATTGCATTTATGTTGATGTCAAAATGCTGTTCCATCTGGCACTCACCTACTTTTTGCTAACATACAAAAAATATCAAGCTTTTCTCATAGGTAGGTACTTACGAAAATGTTTACACCGTTATGACATTATGAGGCTTTACGAAACCTCTCAAAAACCAGTATTAAAACAATCAACATAACATAAAAAAAAACTCATTCCAAAATCCAAATCGTAAAGAAAATTTATATTCCCATAACACTTTTCTTCTCAACCGTACTCGTCCAACAAAAGTTTCCACACGGTAAAATTTATTGTTCCTATAATAAATCTTAAATATAAAATGCGGAGGTTCAGCCGGTATAAGACAGGCGGGTGAGTTTTATCACTTTTGTTATTGTCGTTTCGGGCTCTTATTAAAACTATTTTCGGCTATTAAAGTTCAGGAAACGCTTTTGGATGTAAGTGCATGCAATTTTGCGATTGTGAAGGGACGAAGTTATAGCTTGAGAGCTCGAGAATGAAATGACATACTCCTTTTGCTTCGTTTACGTGCATACATCTGAGGGGCAACTTTCGTAATTTTAAGAACGTTCATAGTCTGATCTCAGTCTTAATATGTGAAAAAAAAACCTTTAATTTTCCTACATTTTAGACAAGTTTTTTTTTTTTGTAGTTTGTGACTAGATATCGAACGTTTTTAATTACGGAAATTGGCCTTCTGGTTATAAACGCACGCCGGTTGCGAGTACAACGCACCTCAGCGCTCCTCGTATGTAAGGCTCGTAGCAGGTGGACTTCTGTAGATTCTGCCTACCCCTATGGGAAGAAGGCGTGAGTTTACGTATATATGTAATGACAATCGTATGATTTTTCTAATGATTTTGCTAGCTCTTGGTTTCGGATTTAACTAAGTAATCTTTGTGGGTGTTTGTGTGGGTGTATAATGGAAACCACCCACGACACAAAAAATTCTAGAAAAATTCAAAAAACTTAATAATTTCCTGATTACCCATCCATTACATTTTCTATGAAGACATGTCAAAACATCGAATATTTTTGTCTAACATAAATATTATTGGACCATACCTATAAACCTTCCGGAATAAAAGCTCCAAATGATGGCGAAAATCGATTCAAAATCCATTGTGTATTTTGGAAGATTTAAGCAGTCAATAAGACCGACACGAATATTTCAGAAGACGTTGTTGAGGACAGAGTGAGGTCACTACTGGACAAGCCTATGTCCAGCAGTGAACTGCGATATACTCAGTTAATGGAGGATATTTTATAGTCTATGAACCGCAATAAATTGATTTCGCTGTAAAAAAAATGTATAATTGCCACTTCCCATTCATTGACACACAAGAACTTTATACACTTTTGACACACTGGAACTAAACCTCAGTATCCCCGTTTCCTGACTCCGGGCTCTATTAAAACTACGCTGCTATTAAAGTTTCCAGAGTCAACGGAGATGTTTGCCTAAATTCCCGTTTGTTAGTCCAAATTCGCGTACGGAGTTTGTTTGTCTTCCTGCTAGTTCCTTTGTGACACAGATTAATGATTCACGCATTGTATTGCAGGCGCAGGGTTCTGTGGGCGCAGTTACTCAAATAATTATATTGGAAATCGATGCTCTGTGTTTTAACCGACGAAAAAAGGAGGAGGTTCTCACGTAGATGCGTATATTTTTGTTTAGAGAGTGTCGAGAAGTTATTTGGTTTTAGCGAAAAAGGGGTCTGTTTGATATTAATGTATAATAAATCATTTGTGTCTAAAAACAGTTACGATAAAGTAAAAAAGTGGCGATTATAAAAAAAAGAAAGTGTTTTGGTTTGATGTCTTCATACTTTTAATGTGTGTGACTATAGTTGTTATTGTATGTATAGTTGTTATTGTGAGTATAGTTGCTATCGTGAGTATAGTTGTTATCGTGAGTATAGTTGCTATCGTGAGTATAGTTGTTATCGTGAGTATAGTTGTTATCGTGAGTATAGTTGTTATCGTGAGTATAATTGTTATGGTGAGTATAGTTGTTATTATGAGTATAGTTGTTGTTCACTATAGTTGTTATTGTGACTATAGTTGTTAGTGTGACTATAGTTGTCATTGTAAGTATAGTTGTTAGTGTGACTATAGTTGTCATTGTAAGTATAGTTGTTATTAGTATGATACGACATCTAAAACGGCCAACTGTCGACTACCCAAGATACGAGCATGTCTCAGTTTGGGAGTCGTAGTTTTAAATTAAAATGCCTAGCTGTACATTCACTTCACTAAAACAGATGAAAAATTTTGTTTCTTGTTACGCTTTTGTACTTTTTTTTTAAGAATAAATTATTTATTATTATTATTGTGAATATCATTGTTATTGTGACTATAGTTGTTATTATTGTAGGAGCGCATTAAATAGAAGCATAATCTTATTTAATGCGCTCATAATTGATACGAGAAACCCATCACAAATAATTACATTTATAAATATCAAATCTATTTACGTCATTTGCGTACCAAATGACCATCTTTAAGAATACCAGAATCATCGTTCTCTTGTTCCACAAAAGGGTAATTCGTTAACTTTAATTTTATACTTTTTTTTTATTTGTTGATTGTTAATAGACTGGAATATAATTACTATTGCTTTCTATTACTTATCTGTATGTCAACGGTGCCTCGTTAGTCTAGTGACAAGCACTACTGCTGAGCATGAGGTCCTGGGTTCGATTCTCAGGTCGGGCAAACGGGCAAGGTGTTATTGGGTTGGCTCAGTAGCCCGGTTTGGATTTGTGCCCGGTTTATGACAATAGGCTTTCCCTCTATTGCATTGGACTTAAACATTACTAAAGAAATGTGGACGTACTATTGCTACATTTCTGCCTAACCCTTAGGCACAAAGCGGCTTTTTTATAGCATGCCCATAATCCCATCCCATACATTAGACTGGGAAGCCATAATCACTAAGCCAAATCTTTTTGCATGCAAAAAATATTTCACTTAGGCCTGATTTTTCAATCGACAGATGTTTATTATTCGTGGAATAAAATTGACGTCTGACAGTTTTTTTTTATGGAAGAACTGTAAAAAATTCAAAATTATTCCTCTGATAAAGTCATCTAGCGTTGAGAAAATCAACCCTTATAAGTGCTTATGGCTTCCGATTCTGTTATGGATTATGTACCTACCTACATACTAACTATTATTATCCGAAAATGACGACGTACAGTATTAGTAATTACGTTAGTATTATTAGTAGGTACCTACAGTAAAAAAACGCCGAAGGAATCCGTAAACCAATAATAATCATTATTCTATTCTCGTACGATATCTTGGGAGAGAAGTATTGAGAGTTGGCAAAGTAAAAAAAGGAAAGTTTTCTAAACAAACAGCTAAGTTCAAGATTGATGACTTCACCTCAGAGGGTACATGCAGAAAAGTTGGGCAAACACAGACGGTTGGCCGAACAGACCAACATGTTGGCTCCAACATTCTGAGTAACGAGGCTTAGCAACATCTGCGAAATTAAAATATGTACGCAAGCGGCTCACCTCTGCTCCGCGTGGTTTTTACGACTTGATAAAATATCAAGATTTCTTTATTTTATGAAGATTAATATTACAGTATTTTTAACACACCAAAAGTCGCGCGCTTTACTTGTTGTAACCAAGTGTACAAACACGCTACATAAACCTTCCGGAACTTTCTTTTTCTTACTAACTTTTTTTTTAACTTTTTTTTCATTCTTTTTCTCTAAACGACAGTAAAAATTGCATCAAAATCCATTGCGTAGTTAAGAAAAACAAGGTGGTCACAGACAGACACGAAAAGCGACTTTTATTTATAATAATGTTGGGTGATGTTTCGATGAAGTACCTATTTACGAAATCGTCATTTGTTTAATTTTTTTTATTGAGTATAAATATGTTATGGAAATATTCACATATAATTGATGTTATATGTGAATAATTCCATGACATTCATGATATGGCATCATTTATTGCTATTTTTTCAAGTACATAAAAAACCGATCAAGTCCGAGTCGTACTCGCGCACCGAGGGTTACGTACAATTTTTTATGTATGTAACTAAAAATTTACGGTTTTCGGATTTTTCCTTTACTTGTGCTATTGACATTGCTTCTTGCCAAATTTCATGATTCTAGGTCCACTTGAAGTACCCTATAGGTTTTGATGCCCTTGAGCGTGTCAAAATATGCGGCATAAACGGAACCTGAACGCCCGTATCTTTTGATTGCGTTGACTTAGAAGTTTGATTGTTTCACTGCTTCAAGGTATTTGCAGCCTTGAGTATTTGTTATTTATTACTTTCTATTTGATAACTCCACGCCTTCCTGAGAAAAAGGGTCTTGACAGACGGACAACGAAGTGGTCTTATAAGGGTTCCATTTTTCCTTTTGAGGTACGGAACCCTAAAAATAATCGTGCCAGCATCTTCTCACATGACACTAACCGACTCTGCCTATCTCAGTCCACTACTGGACATAGTCCTCTCCCAGGCAGCGTCGTCCTCCGCTTTCCGCATGAAGTATGTCCTAGCCACCTTCTTAAGTTTGTCGGTCCGTCTTAGTTGGGGAGCGTCCTACACTACCCTTGCCGATGAGCGGTAAGCACAGAATGACAGAAGTTGTGCGCTTAACGCACGGAGCGAAGATTCCGTGCTCTGTGGCCCAGAGATAACATGACAAGAGCGGTTACCAATATATTCAGCTGCGTCTAAATATACATAGATATATATCTGTTGATATTCCGACGTATAACTGATGATATTGATTTTGCACGTAGTGCCTTTGATGTTTAATATTCATCTAGTGCTTATTGGTTTAATAATATCTATATGTATACGTCTACTGTTGTTACATATATGCTTGTTAATAGCCGGTACAATGAACAGTCAAAAGGACTGTCATAAGACCCTCCCGGAATACGCCCACGGTGGCTAATGCCAACGGAAATTAGCCAAGTACGCAGGAGATATTTTAGCACACAAGTGTGTGCGCTAATATAGGTGCACTCTCTGTTCCTTTACTCTCATAGTCCGATGTGACGGCCATCCGACACGACCGGGGAGAGATCAGGCGCAGGACCAACGGATTCACGTGCTATCCGAGGCCCGTGCCACCACCAACTTTTAAACACTCTGTCCGACCCGAGAATCGAACCCCACGTTCAGCAGTCGCACTAGTGGTCGTAAGCGCTACAGCTGAGCATTTAGTCCTAGGATCGATCGGGTCAGGCAAAGTGTTATTGAGTTTTGCCATCTGGAATTTCTCAGTAGCAGACCGGAGTTTCGATTTCGTGCCCGGTTGATGGCGATAGAATCGCCCCCTATAACATGATATCTCTCGGCTTGACTCGCCCCATACAACGTGTAACGTTAAATGCGCAAAACCTGAAAATAGTTTGATCAGAATAACGAGCAGAATTAATTGAACCACTTTTTAATATAGGAAACGTTGCCGTGTCTATTTATTAATAGGTCAAGCAAGCCCATGTCAGCGCGGCGCAGCGGCCCAGTGACGACTCCTCCCTCCATTAAGCGTCGTCGCAGACGCAAGAAACGGTCAGAATGGCCAGTTAAACTAAAACAGCACATAAAACCTTTACAATTTTTTTAATGACTTATTCTCTGAAATAGGTCAATTGAATTAAAAATCAGTTGGGGTGTCTGAGGTTTTGCGCATTTAACGTTACACGTTGTATGGGGCGAGTCAAGCCGAGAGATATCATGTTATAGGGGGCGATTCTATCGCCATCAACCGGGCACGAAATCCACTCCGGTCTGCTACTGAGAAATTCCAGATTGACCTCAACACAATAGGCGAAATGTGAGCGTAGTCAGTACTAGGATGGGTACACCTCTGACTAACTTTTTGGGCATATACAGGGGTGGTGTTACGTACAAAACTACAAAAAATACTAAATGTGTACAAAGTGTTTTGAAAGAACGCCAAAGACTTGTCAAAATCACCTTTGACATTTGCATATTTTTTGCAGCTGCAATATTTTGTGTAGGTAATAGAAAATTCTCAGTGTTGACACATTTTCAGGGAACTGGGTGACATTTAGGTACCACACCGTTCATCAAACCGCATCGTCACATGACTTTTCCATTTATGTATCACAGAATTTCAGTAGAAAACTGAAACGTTGTGATATCGTAACGAATCAATACAGCGTGAAAGGTTAAATGTGAACCTAGTGACGTCACACAGTTTGTCGTCATAAAGAGGAAAGTGGACGTGATTGAAAACTAAAGAATCGTTGAATTATATGGTAACGTACAATGTGTTATTTCAAACATACAGTTTCGCATTAAAACTGAGCTCAGAATATGCAGCATTTATCAGAAAGGAAAAAATGTCCCATACAAAACTTCAATACCTCGACCCAAATGTATGGGACGGCTGATTATTTTTTCGCTATTAAGATTTTGTTACCATGAAGAAAGCTGTTCAGTTTGATGGTCTAATCTGATACATGCTGTATAAGGTATCTAATGCTATTATATATTTTTTTCTGTTTGTAAAAAAAGCCTTGATTCTGCAGTGGAGCACCTATTACTAGCTACAAAAAAAAAACAAAGAAAATATACAGAAACACCCAACACCATTAGGACTAGTACCTATCGCAACCGCAAACAGCTAGTTTAATTGTTCCAAGGACCAAATTACAATAGAATTATTTACAAGATTGTGTATAATGCGCAAAACCACAAAACATTTGAATATACATATATTAGATAATTAAAATAGATCAATCTATTAGATAGATAGATGACGAAAAGGCATTAGAAGAACGGAAATATTTATGTGATTCTACACGGAAAGAAAAATCTTAGAAAAATTACTGTGCTGTCTCATAATCTGAGTGCATTTGAGTGGTAATGGAAAAATTACCATGCTAGCACAGTAAAAATTCTTATCCTTGCTTACTTCTTGCTTGTATCGCAGGTATGCTGGAAGAGATTTCCTAAGAAATAAGCATCACCTTTGTACAGACGCCAGCGCATCAAGCTACTACAATCTGTCAGATTTCTTTAATAGATTTTCAACTTTAGCGCTAAAGCATAAGGTTCAAAGTTGATTGGGAAAATCTGACAGTTTCGGGTAGCTTGATGTGCTGGCGTCTGTACATATTTTTTTGTTCTGTTTTTTCTTTTCTGTTTATATATATGTGTGTACATAAATGGTAAAATAAATAAATAAATAATAAAATTTATTGGACAAATAGTGAATTTTTCCCAATCTCACTCAGAAAATTTTCTGTAGATGTCACTTGCACTCACATTACTGTGACGAGCACAGTAAATTTTTCTAAGAATTTTCTCTCCGTGTACATACAACGTGTAACGTTAAATGCGCAAAACCTCAGACACCCCAACTGATTTTTAATTCAATTGACCTATTTCAGAGATAAAATAAATCATTAAACAAATTGTAGAGGTTTTATGTGCTGTTTTAGTTTTACTGGCAATTCTGATCGTTTCTTGCGTCTGCGACGACGCTCTATCGAAGGAGGAGTCGTCACCGGGCCGCTGCTCCGCGATGGCTTGACCTATTAATGAATAGACATGGCAACATTTTAATGAAGATGTTTTGAAAAATGTGACCTATATTAAAAAGTGGTTCAATGAATTCCGCTCGTTATTCTGATGAAACTATTTTCAGGTTTTGCGCATTTAACGTTACACGTTGTATATATAAACAGACACTTTCTTCCCATGGGGCTAGGCAGAAACTACAGAACGCCACCTAACGATCTTTACATACTAATTTTACCTTGAACTGATCCTCTAAAAACTTATTGACCTTCAAATGATGTACTCGTAACAATAAAATTGCCACTAAGCTGACTGCCAATTGGAATAACCATTCGTGTTGAAAAAAATACTTTTGATGACGTCATCAGCCGATTGATTCTGTAAGAATCTCACCGTGAAATCATAAGTGAAGTGAGCACTTAATAGTGTTAATCCCTAGCGAATGACAGCTCACTCCACGCTCACTTCACCCAAGCCTTCACGGTGAGATGGTTACAGAATCGCACAGCAGGATTACTTTTTGTAAAGGATCAATTGTATTATCTCGTGATACTGCTATTGATCCTGTCAAATTGGAATCATGAATAATCCTCCAAAATAATCCGCTGTGTGTAACGAAAAAAATTTAAAAAGAAAACCTAAGTCGAGATTTGTGTGAAACTTGGGCCCCTCTCACAAATACTTTGTATCAACGAAGAATACCGATCAATCAATCAGTTCTGCTTTTGTTGGTCTTCTAAAATAATATGTCGCAACTTTTTAACTTGGATTTCTGGTGACGAAGAAGGAAACTTATCGATGAGTTTTTATCATTTGTTTTTGCAACCGTGTTCTTTAGGGAAAAGAAGATGACTGTTACCTGAAATAAGAGTTTATTATATTATATTTGAAAATAACTTGCATTTTTCTTTTTCATTCCTTTTTATATTATCTCAGATGTTTATTTAATTATATTTACATAATTTAAAAAGTGATAGCCTTTAACAAATCAGCATTCGGTTCTATAAAATAAGGAACAATACAATCATTATTAAGCCTCTTTTGACTCTTTTTTTTTTCTGATGAAAAAAGGGATTTTTATTAAACAAATTTATTATTTTAAATTTTAAATTAATTTTATATTCTGGACCAAAATACTAATATGGTCTAGTAAAAGAGAATGCACGTACCAAAGAAATCCAAATCTACAGGGTGGCAGGGTTTTCACGCGCAACCTTCAACCACGGATTCAGTAGGTACATGAATCCTGAAATGTTTTGTAGTTTCCACCATTTCGGCAACAGATTCTAACAGAATCCAAGCTGTTTATGCAAAGGAAGGGTATCGATAAGGCCTTATTATCGCCCCATCCCCCACATGAATTCTTATATGTGCATTACATTTACATGAAAGTAAATAGTAAAACAGAATTAATATTGTGTTTGAATATACTCATCATCTGCCTAGCCTTTTCCCGGATGTAGCTGAATACCAGTATTTTACGTGGAGCGACTGCCTATCTGACCTCCACAACCCAGTTACTGGGTAATACGGTACCCCTAGGTAAGACTGGTTGTCAGACTTTCGGGCTACTGACGACCCGTAACGACTGTCAAAGATCCACGAATGACAGCCGGGACCAACGGCTTAAAGTGCTTTTCGAGGCACGGAGGGGTCTTGGTATGTGAAGATGGTCACCCATCCACGGACCAACAGCGGCAAGCGTAGCTTAACCTGATCGATCGACCCGTGCGGCTGTTATTACTTAGCCACAAGCCCTAAATATACTCATTTAACATTTATTTTGGAATTAATCTTGTTATTATAGGAAGGTTTTACGGGAAGGCAAAGTTATGAAATTAATCAACTTTCGCAAGTTTCAACATGTTTTACTTTTACACTGCTTATCTAGTCTTCATTCTCGTCACTCCAATGTCCATCAACATCTGCATCCATTAAATTATTAAAGTCATACGAGGCTTTTCGGGTACTATGATCTTGATATAAAATCATTTCATTTGTATTTGTCTTGGAGCGCAGGATGGGAGCAATGTAATATTTGAATAAATTTTACAGCAACATGAGAACATTAAAATAACATAAAAAAGAAAGTGCTTCTTACGAGCGCTCTATGTAAAAAAAAATCATTTTGGGGCGAAAATAAGACCTTATCGATTCTTGTCCTTTACTTAAAACGTAAATATAGGTTTAAAGGTAAGAGTCAAATTTAGCAAAAACCACTGAACTTGATTTATTAATAGAAGATGATTTATAGAGAGTCCTTTTTGTGGCATAGCGTGCTGAACACTATGATGGATTGTAGTTGTCTCAAGCTGCTTAGGTCTCGAAATCTGATAAGAAGTGTAACCTTTCACTCTTGGTTATGAAGGTCAAACTGCACTTTCAAATAAAAATTATATTCGTTTTCATTACACTAGGTGACATCAGAAATTTTAAGTTTTCGTCAACGGTTTCCAAATTACAATTCAAAAATAATGTTCATACAATATTTGTTGAAAGTGTTCAGATATAAGTGAAGATAAAGACTGGTGTATATTCTTTTTAATAGTCAACACATTTTGTTTAAATTGATCAATAATTACAATATAGCATTGAAGTCCATTGCAAATGTGGAGAAAAAATGCTGAATTGTATTTTTAATGGTATTTGTAATTGTATTTTATTTGTATTTATTATTTTATTTTTGAGTAGTCAATAGGAGTTAGATGTATGTGTATCTTTGTGGCAGTAAAAATTTCATTGGAGTTATAGCTGTTAAGGTGTTATTGACGTAAATTTTAGTAAGTAAACATACAAGATAGCATTCAAATATAAATATATATTATATACAAGTCATCATCATCATCATCATCATCTGCCTAGCCTTTTCCCAAGTATGTTGGGGTCGGCTTCCAGTCTAACCGGATGCATCTGATTATATAATAACGAATTATATACAAGTATATAATAAAAAAATGAAAGAAATAGGCACGAGCTCATTGGGTATCAAAAAATTCGTCCGCATCACTGTCATTGGGAGAAGTGCCCAAAAGGCTGGCAGCATTACCACGTTGGATGGCAATGCTGATTCTTTGATAAAGAAGAGGATAAAGTGTTCAGATATACCCGTTTACTCATACAAACGTTGTTAAAAGTAACGTACTGATTAGCGACTGTTTAACTTACAGTTTTGACGTTTAAACGTCACTTAACTTTGATCATCACTACATAGTATAAAACAAAGTCACTTCCCTGTCTGTCTGTCCCTATATATGCTTAGATCTATAAAACTACACAATGGATTTTGATGCGGTTTTTTTTTTAATAGATAGAGTGATTCAAGAGGAAGGTTTATATCTATAACACATGCATAATATAGTAGAGAAACACTGATAATTTTAGAGGTTTCTAATGTGATGTCGTAAATAAACACCTTTTTTTTGCGCTTACATTGTAAACGCTGGCTGAACCCGTCGAGATAGATCAAAATAATGTACTACAGTATTGTACACCTTAAAAAGGTCTACAAAAAAGTCCGCGATGGTATATGTCTATCTCTTAGGGATAACCCACAATAACCATTTTTCATCCTATACTTCTTACGAGAAATAGTGGCTCTATATTATCAGTTTCTCCATTGCACCCGTGCGAAGCCGGGGCGGGTCGCTAGTCGTTTATAAATAATACCTAGTTAAAACCTTCAACAGAACGTCATAAAAGTTATAACTTTGTTTGCATAAAAACTTTATCGCTACATGGTGTCATTGTTCAAGGCATTGTCTTCAGTAACATAAGTGTATTGTATGAGTATCTATGGAAGACACTAAATTACGCCACGTGACCGCCCTTCGCTTTTGAAAGATATGATGTAAATTGTAGTTCCGCGCACTATGACATCGTTATTGTCACGATAAAAATGTATCCGTCGAACCGTGCACGTTTCGTACAGTTAAACACATACGATTTATCAAACGAACGAATGATGATGATAAGATATTGCCCCGTATTCATTGGGAAGAGAGGGTTCGTGGCTAAATGATAACAGCCGCACAGGTCACAATCGAAGGTTAAGCTACGCTTGGCGCAGTCGACCCAACTGAACCAGTTACTGGGTAACACGATACCCCTTGGTAAAACTGGATGTCAGATTTTTAGGCTTCTGACTACCCGTAACGACTGTCAAAGAACTATGAATGACAGCCGGGACCAACGGTTTAACGTGCTTTCGAGGTACGAAGAGGTCTCGATATGTAATGGATAGGGAACCGTCTTTGAACCGACCGCGGCAAGCGTAGTTTAACTTTAGATCGACCCGTGTGGGCGTGCGACCGTTATCATTTATCCACGAGTCCCTCCCTCATTACTGTTGCGGTAAGCGGTTAAATGTTTATCGACAGATACAACACTACGATACCCTGACAACATTTTAAGATTACAAAATGTTAGTAATGACATCACCAAGGTACACAATTTATAAAGCTTTGTAAAATAAAAGACCTTCAATGTCTGATACACGAGTTACTGACTAGACGTGTCGCCAGACTATCCATCTAAAGGAATTATTTGGTGTCATAGACTGTTAAGGGACCTATACGTGTAAAAATGAACTCTTTTTGTATTTTGATATTGAGTTTTCTAAGTGAGTGTGTGTGTTTTTTTTAATAATGCCTAGGTAATTGTATTTGTACAGACGCCAGCACATCAAGATACCCGAAACTGTCAGATTTTCCCAATCAACTTTGAACCTTATGCTTTAGCGCTAAAGTTGAAAATCTATCAAAGAAATCTGACAGATCGTAGTAGCTTGATGTGCTGGCGTACATTCTGAGTTTATCTCGGACATTACTGACATCAGTGAAGAGTTACATAATCAGCCTATAATGTGCCCACTCTTGCGAAACAGGCTTCGTCTCTTCGAGAAGCTGTAATCTACCACGCGGGACTGCGGGAGATGTCACATGTCATCGAATTTTTGGTTCTAAGACGTGCCGGTTTCCTCACGATGTGATGAGAAGGGAAACATCATAAGGAAACCTGGAGAAGAGGCAGTAATACCAGCCTATTTCAGTCCCACTGCAAGACAAATGCCTCTTCTCATATGGAGAAGGCACGAGCACTGATCACCACGCTTGCTCAAGATGCGTTGGCGATTTCAGACTTACCTATATTAACAATAAGTCCAGGTTTCCTCACGATGTTTTCCTTCACCGATGTCAGATGTCCATGATAAACTAAGAAATTACCTCCATAATGCAGCGTTACGTCTGCTGGTAAAACCTCACCTCTTAGTTTAATAGGTTTTTACCAAAATATGACTGATTTCTTTAAAAGTTTTATTCAAACGAAGTTCGTTTTTTTTTGACCTAACCAGAAGTCATATTTGATGGATAAGAACTTTCTTTTCTGACTTAGTACCTCAGTAATGGTTGACCTGGTTTCACCCGATATATTTTGAAGATTCCTGAATTTACTCTCAAATTTCCTTTGTAATACACCCACGCACTGATTCCAGCCAGCGTGCAATGTTTTAAATCTTGGCGTCGAGTTCCGCATCATAAGCCTACCAAAATTTATATGTTGTAAGGAATTCTCCAAACCTGGTGTAGTGCCAGTGAAAAAGGGCAATTTTACTCTTTATCCTGGATACCGCATCGTCTACTGCTTTGCGAGTCACAAAATATTGCGTACTCCAACCTAGCTGCAGAGTAATCCTGCATTTCGAGTCCCGCGCGGCGTCGGCTGCTGAACTTCGTGACTACCTTCGTCAGTGTTCTGGAAACATCGATCAAATGCCTTTTTTTTTCTTTTTAATAACTTAGCTAATGTATTTTATAATCAATTTTATCGAAAATCTGTTCTAACGAGCCTAACATATAATAATAATTATTTTATTTTATTTCAGACATAAATCTAGTCCATAATTTTACACTCATAGGTAAATTTAAATTATAAACTATTTTAAATTCTACTCCGATAAAAACCCAAAATGAATTGTGATTAATCAAATGTTAATATTCAACAAATCATTAAAAACCGATTGAAACAAGGTAAAACATTCGCGATATTCTTTTTAAAATTTGACTCTAAAAAACATCCAGAAATTGTTAAAGTCTTCTTTTCCTAATATGTATTTAACATAACCAACATACTACCTCTTTATATATCTAGATTTTTTATACATTTTAAATTAAATTTTATATTAAAAAATTATACGTATTATATGTGCTGATTCTTTTTTATTTTCGCTATAATATGAATTGAAAATGTCACATTGGTACTTACCCAGATTTGAACCCATAACGTCGTGCATGCGAGGCGCAGGCTTAAAATACTTTCTTATTCATATTTTTCAGGTGTTAATTTGGCAGAAGCTTTACCCCCAAAGTATATAACTACGGTAGATATTGTGCTAAGCGGCCTGAAGAACCAATCTTGGAGTGAAGATGAAAGACCATGTTTGCACCAAACCTTATCAGTCTTGAACAATGTGCGGAACTACACTGTATGGGCAGTTTGGAGTAAGTATAGCTAGATAAAAATAAAAAATAAAAGAGAAGTTTTATTAATGAAATTAGCGGGCTACGCACGAATTTTTAGCTTTTTACCTGTTATAGTTTCTTGCCCATTCTTCTCCATAGAGATGTTCGTTTTGGGCAAACTAGCTGCAATAGCTCCCTAACTGACCAACTCTTTGACTATTCAAAACTATCTGTAAATAGTTTAATTGAAATAAATGCTTTGAGTTTGTGTTTACGACTTCAGAAAAAAACGAAATTCTTTGGTCATATTTCAGTTTAACACGAATATATTATACACAAATTTTTTTTTGGAATTCTCTATATGATGGTGAAAACTGCACCAAAATCCATTTTGTGATTAAAAAGAACTAGGTGGTCACACAGACAGACACGAAGAATTCGTTTTTTAAACTAGGTAAAGAAAAAAGGCCAATGATAATCATAATAACTGGTAAATAAGATTATAAACTCTAAAGCATAATTATCATAACTATAAACTCTAAAGCTTACTTTATACAGAGTATATAAGTAATTGCATGTATTTTTGATGCACAAAAGAAGATTAAGTATTTTCATCAATCTTTCACAAAACACATTTCGATTTTCCATTCATTAAAACTTACTCAAAATATTAAAACTCATTTCCACAATTTTCCAGTATGGAATTCCATGCAACATCCAGTTGGCACACTTTACGGATCGAAATACAGTTTGGGTAATTATGACCAATGTTTGAACCCACCTTCAATGCCTGCAAATCTCCAAATAGTCACTCAGTATTGTCTAGCTGATGTTACATTGACTGGTGATAAAAATGAAGAGGGTTATCGAAATGTGCTGGGAGCTACTGGTCCTTATGTTGCAGTAAGTAGTTTGTAAGTGAGTTTAATTGGTATACGCAAGACACAACCCTCCTGCGAAAGATCTAGCGTTAATGATGATCATTAATTCTCCAAAAGGGACTAAAGAAAGACTATTTCACCAAGCATGTTATGAAAATATTCAACAGCACATAAACACACATAAAGAAAATAGGCGTCTGTTTTTTAGACAGATCAACCGGTCGATTCTGTAAAAATCTCACCGTGAAATCATAAGTGAAGTGAGCTTGAAGTGAGCAGTGTCAATAGTATTCATCCCTAATGACAGCTCACT
Organism: Eremobia ochroleuca; assembly: GCA_949629135.1. Taxonomy (NCBI): domain Eukaryota; kingdom Metazoa; phylum Arthropoda; class Insecta; order Lepidoptera; family Noctuidae; genus Eremobia; species Eremobia ochroleuca. Next base: position 1,706,637 of record OX451410.1, read on the forward strand.
CCACGCTCACTTCACCCAAGTTTTCACGGCGAGATGGTTACAGAATTGCTCGGCTGTACTTATATTTACACCCTCCAAACATTCAAATAGATTTAACATGCCAGATTTTGGACAAAGATGACATGAAGGTTTTAGGACTCCACTATTCGGTTCTCATTCATAAATAATTATTCACTTTTTACAGACTAAAACCAAAATAGGCAGAAATCTAAATAAACTGATCTGGGGCACCTGCCTCCCATCCACCTGCAAGCCTGGTACGATATCGAAGATCATGCAGTCGATATACCTAGCAAACCCTTTGACTCCATCAGTGCCTGAGATTACCGTCAATTCCTGTCAAGTTGCTGGGGAGAAGACGGAATTTAGTTTTGGATTATATGCTTTTATGTAAGTTGGAGTCCCCTATAAAACCCACTTTGTTTTACTTATAGAGTAAAATGAGGCAAAATTCAAATATGAACAGCAGTGTATTAAATCTGGAAACCTTTAAATAGACACCGGACTTAGGTAGGCGGAAGCAAAGAAAACCTGCTTAGGTTCACAGATGACTCCGCCCTGGAGTGTAAACGTGGTGCTGTCCCAAAAAAAATGGGGCACTTAACTTAAAACTTGTCCAACAGGACACGCTAGGACACGATATTAAGTGCTCTAAGTATGCTACAGGAGTTGATGGACGCTACTGAACGTGCCGAGCTCGTAGCCAAATTCTGGGATGACTGTATGTAGATTGCCACCAACACGCGAAGTAAGAAGTTGCGTATTCCTGTTTTCTAATAACAATTATTGAACTTATTAATCCAACTGCTAAACCAAAGACCAACAATTTGGCCAATAGAGACCGGTTTGTCATATCACGGTATTGTGTGTTAATTATCAACTCAGCCTATCGCAGTCCACTGCTGGACATAGGCCTCTCCCAGACTGCGCCACAACACCCTGTCCTTCGACTTCCGCATTCAGTCTACCCCAGCTACCTTCTTTAGGTCGTCCGTCCATCTAGTTGGGGGCGTCCCACACTACGCTTGCCGAAACGCGGTCTCCACTCCAGGACTCGTCTGCTCCACGCGCCATCGGCCCTTCGACAGACATGGCCAGCCCACTGCCACTTCAGTTTGCTTACTCTGCAAGCTATATCGGTTAGGTACTCCGGTTCTTTTCCGGATAATTATATTACTATTCAATACTAAAACCTATAACTTAAACAAATTGCTAAAATTCTCTTTATTTCATTATATTACAGAACACTAATAATCACGTTATTAACTGCATCAATTCTTTCAACGTGCTATCTTCACCACTCAAACACAAAATCTGGCGGTAAGTCTTTTGAATACAGTTACTTAAGAACTTAGGTTGTGTGATCTAATGAAGCAAATTCGTTCGTAATTTATACCACATAATGTAAGCAAAACTCTAAAGGATCTAACAATACTTGAAGTTACTACATAACTTAAAACCACTGTGACTTGGGATCCTAATTCTTCCCAAGGGTGAAAACGACTTAAATGTCAAACGAAGTTTCTATCTCAAGGCCTGAAGCAAAATTTCATGAACGTTCTGGTTCACAGTGTCCGGAATAGTTCTTACGATCAATTCAATCATCGTTATCATCTTTTAACCAAAAGACGTACACTGCTGGACTTCTTTCTAAGTGTCGCCACTGCGATCTGTCTTGTATTTCTCGCACCCAAAATGATAATTCAATAGTCCACTATTTATATCTATGTTTTGTACAGAATTTGAAATAATCTCCCAGATGAGTTAGAACTTTTCCAGGTCTGGTTTTACAGCCCTTAAATACCTGTCAGTAACTTAGTCACTTCAATGAAACAAAACCTGCGCGTTAAAAGAGTTATCTTATTAGGCTACGTACACACTGACAGGAGGTTTGTTTAGCGCGTAGAGCCTAATGACTTAATATGCTTCTACACACGCTAGGCGACTAGTGAAGGTGCCAAGCGCGCAGTGCAGAAGCAAGCCACCTTTCAGTGCGTACGTAGCCTAAAGGTTCCGTCTTCCTTCTAAGGTTGGAAACCTCAGTCTACTTTTTATTTCAGTAACACATGGTATAATTGATTCATTCTCTATGCCACGAAATTGGAAATCATTGACAAAGAGATCAAACGAAGAGATAGGAACGCTGAACTTTTTAAAAGTGGGCCTAGCAACACTAGCTGTTACCGCACATACTATTTTCTTTGAAGTAATGGGACCTCTTAGCAACGGGTTGGATTGTGATGACGTAAGCAAACTCAACATTCTTATAATAAATCGAATGCATCAAAACTATAATAATATTATAAAGAGTTCAAAAGAGAATGGGTACCACCGTACCCAAACACAAAGTTAATTGTAGCATTATGAACGATGTTGATCTTTGTTGTCCTCGTGGAGTATTTTAATTAATCCTAAGACAGCAAGCTGTCTGAATTCACTTGGAGAAAAAAAAAATTGTGAGGAAATTAAAATGATTTAATAAAAGGAAGTATTTACGTTTTTTCCTCAGCACTTATTACCCGACTATTTGAAATTAATGAACCTTTAAAAACTTTGACGATTCTGATGACGCACTTTTTTAAAAATAATTGAGGCTTTTTAAACTTTCTGTGATTTTTTGAGGTGTACAAAAGAAAGCATGTATTTAATGGAACCGTTAATAATTCTCATTATGCACTGCTAAAGTAATTATTGAACACTAAAATATAATGATTGGGCATGTTTTTGTGAACCTCAAGCCTATATTGGGGTCCTAATCATACTAAATGTTGTAACTGCAACCAACTTGGTTCTAGGGCTCGCCCGCCGGCCACTGGCGCGGCACCAGTCGCATCGCTCGTTCGGCTTTCGCGGTTGGTCACAGTTCCAACCTAACTCGTTTGGCCGGGGTACCATAGCTTAGTTACTACCACCATCTGTGACAAATGGCCAGAAACTTAAAACAAGGTTCGATTATTTTTTAAAGTACATTATTAGAAACGCAAGAAGTTTTTGGGGGTTTATTAATTTAAAAAAGGATCCATCATCAGCAAGTCAACAAGTTTTTGATAAGTAAGTTAAATATTTCCCTTTATTAAATCAATCTTACTTTCTGACATATCTTTTTTCTCCAAGTAAATTCAGACATGCTCTCCTAGGATTAATTAAACTATTTACTGAGGGCATAAAATACATACATAGTTCTATAATAAAATTTTTGTTTGGGTACGGGGCCGATACATAATTACCCATTATTCTTTGTGAGTTTGTATGTAGTGGTAATCTTCGGAACTACTGATCCGATTCCAAAAATTCTTTCACTATTTGAAAGCAATACTTCTTTCACTATAAGATGAGTGTTATAAGATTTATGTTAAAACATGAAATTTCACGCGGACGGATCTTCTGCCCCTGATGGCAGAAGCCAGTTATAAATGAATGATGATGCTAGCATCCGCCCGCAACTACATTTGCGTAGAACTCGGAATTCCTACCGTTTAAAAAGATGTTGCTTAAATAATGTGGTTAATGTAATTGGTTTATTTGTAATGTATAGAAAGATAGAATAGGTAAGCTTAATACATTCGTGTCCGTGAAACCATGGAAATACACATAAAAAATGTAAACCCAATCGGTTCAGCCGTTTAGAAGTTATGTGAAAAAGATAAGTACGGAAGGATAATTCATACTACCCCTTGTTCTATTACCCGTTTTCGCGTAGGAATGAAGCGTTTTCCCGCGGTAAAAAGTAGCCTATGTTCATCAGTGATAATCTCGGCTTCTAATGGTAAAACAATTTTTCAAATCGGTCCAGCAGTTTCGGAGCCTATTCAATACATACAAATAATCAAATCTTTCCTCTTTATAATATTATTGTTATTATTATGTGTAGAAAAACCAAAGAGCAAGGACCATTTTTTAACTATTGCAGTTTACTGCTTGACATCATCTGCTGCGTCTTTGAAAAGGTGACGTTCCTTGAATGTTTTGAACTCTTTGCTGTTTAAGTTCCATTGAGCAAATAATAAAACAGACCTTAAATTATGGCAAATATTGACCCTTCTTACCTTAAATTATTTATTATATTTCAGAAAATTTTGGAGACTGAGAGTCCTTTTCTAAATTGCATGAAGCATTTAGATTTACCAATTGATAACTTTCTTATGGTGTCAGGGCTGTTACTAGTTAAAGGTTTAATGGAGAAGAAGAAGAAGCCTATAGTCGCATTGATTTACCGATATTTTAGGTAAGAATAACCAAATAAACATTTCAAAATGAAAAACGTTCGAAAACTTAAAAATGATGATAATCTAAACTGGAAAGACAGAGCATTGGCTAACACAACATATAAAACAAAATGCTACGTCATTGCCAGATATAGAACTTCCAAATAATTTCGCCTTGCTTGTCATGATACCACTATAAAAGCCTATAACGCACTGCTGGGACACAGGCCTCCTCTCTGTGAAAGGAAAGTGGGTCGTAATCCACCACGCGGGCCCAGTGCGGGTTAGTAGACTTCACATATCTTTGATTTTTTGGTTCTAGAACATGCCGGTTTGTTCACGATACCACTGTAATATTCTAGAAATATTCGACTTCTTAATGACCTATATTGTCTTTAACAGATCGCTCTTAGCGACAAGACCGCCCATTGTGTCACTATATTGATGTCTGTAATTTATATGGTGTACATAATAAAGAGTATTATATTCTATTCTATCAAAAAAAAAGATGAGATAACAAATGGTTATTTTTTCAGGCTCACAGCTTCATTCGCAGTAGTAATGTTCTACATGGCATCAGTATCTATGTATACGGGTGATGGTCCTATTTGGCAGAAGTTTGCTGGTAGAGAACAAAATGCTTGCTCTGACAACTGGTGGCTTGGTGTTCTGATGCTCAATAACTATGTGAACAGTGAGAATATAGTGAGTATGGTAAACTACCCAATCATTGGCACTTTAAGTAATATGGTGGAAAAAAACTCTAGAAACTTCTATTATCAATACAATAGATTTTTTTTTATTTTCCGGTCAACTTGTTATATTGTGGCAATTACATTACATATGTTTTTTCCAGTATTTTCATTCGACATAAGTCATTAAACTTGTTTATTTTTTAAATAGACCCATAGACCATTTGCTCGCACCTTTTTACATAATGTTGGCATGTATTGCACCAATTACTGGCATACCCAATAGTAGGCATCAGTCAAAAAATCAAAATCAAAAGTCATTTATTCAAACTAGGCTGAGTTGATCAGATTAATGGCATTTAGTCATGGTCTTATTATTTAATGGTAACTTTAGAGTGCCAATGAATTGGGGGGCGGGGGGGACAACAATAGGTCAAGTTGCCCTATATTTCGAAAAGAAAAATCGTTTATTCTGCACAAACAAAACGCACGGTACAAATAAAATAATAAAAAAACAAGACATAAAATATACAACGTAGTCAAAAGCCTCGTACTCAAGCTATAACATATAGAAAAGTTTTAAGATATATGTATGTATATGTCGCAGGTTTATGACAAAATCTGGTTTTTTATCACAAACCGGAAGGAGACAAAATTATCATTTTATGTTATCACAAACAAATAAATCACTGTTTATTGTCTCTAATTGGTATATTTTCCGACATTGTTTTTATCACAAAACAAATCGAGTTTAGGTTTTTAATCAAAATCTGGATTTTCTCAGGTTTATAACATAAAGTAATAGTTTTGTCTTCTTCCGGTTCTTGATCAAAAATCTGATTTTTTCATAAACATTCGACATATATACGTAAATCTAGCATAGACCTCGATCCCGTGGAAATATCGGAATAAAAGTATCCTATGTCCGACTAAAAGTAACTCTACAAGCCTAATTTTAAAACCCTACGACTATGACAAGGACTAGTCTTTTTCCTAGATTAAAGCCCCACAAAATAAATATGTTTTGACAGTTAAAATACTAGCTTTGAATTTTTATACAATTTGATCATTTTATAAAATTTCAAAGCTAGTATTTTAGAATTAGCATAAATATTATTAAAATCTCGATTGTAAATTTATTCTTGGTCAATCCCTAGTATCAGGTGGGAGGACACTGACAGCTCACTCCACGCTTACTTCACCTAAGTTTTCACGGTGAGATGGTTACAGAATCGCACTGCAGGTTTTCTTATCATGTTTTCAGAAAGTATATAATGAATGTATTTACTACCCTTTTTTTTACATTGCAGTGCCTTATAGTAAGCTGGTACATACCGTGTGACTACCAGCTAGCTATTATGGGGACCATATTGTATTTAATATGGCAGAAGAACACAACTATGGGACAAGTTGTTACTATTGTCACAGTAATATTAGCCTTATTGATACCTGGAGCAGTTACATATTGGAAAAAACTGCCCGGAATGTTATTGTTTCACGATTTAGAGTAAGTTCAATATTATGTTGTAACATAATATATAAGCTGACGCTTTTTTCCCCATGGAGGTAGGCAGAAAATACAGAACGCCACCAGCTACGCTCCTTACGTTTGTGCACCTGGTTTTAATTATTGTTATATGGTATTTTTAATCTTGTATAATAATGATCGTCTTTTTAATCGAATTTTCAGAAAAATCCTTGACTTCAGGAAGAATGACGTATACCTAGACACCTACATTCGCAGTCACAACCGCGCTGGCCCTTACCTTATAGGAATGGCTATGGGATACATCATTTCAGTTTATAAGCCTAGTAAATATAGGAATGTTGTTTCTAAGGTATGCTATTATACTCTACTGTTCATGAATAATATTAATATTCCACAACTTTTACTCAACGCCATCTAGTCCCAAACTAAGCAGATTTTGTGCTATGAGTACTAGACCACTGATAAACACTGATACACCCAGACAAAGAACAAACGATCGTGCTCATCACACAAACATTTGTCCTGGGTGGGAATCGAACCCACGACCTTGCGCATAGCAGTCAGGGCCACTGACCACTAGACCAACAGGCCTGTAATGTCTGTGAATTCTGCTGCCCCTCTCCCATCTATTTGGGGTCAGCTAATTATTTATTAGTGGTCATCTTGGTAATAACCCCCTTTCTAGCTTTACCATCTTTCACACAGTCCATCCTGAGACGTGAATAAAAGGCGGTGGTTAGTGAAAAATTGTTTATTCGGGCCTCAGTATTCGACACTGTTTATACTAACCTGACCAAGTACCTTGGTCGTCACACATCCATCTATTCTCTGGCCTTCCCCTACTCTTAAAACATACATACTTTCATACTCAAAATCTAGCCGAATGCATCTAAATACATACTATATTACTTGGAGCGCCTAGCGATCTGACCTCCACAATCCAGTTACTGGGTAACACGATACCCCTTGAAAAGACTTTTCGCACGTGTTGACAGTTGCGGACGCTTTGTGAGAGTTATACATGAGATTACATTATCAAGATGAGTCGAAATATCTTCGGACATAAAATTAATAGACAGTGCAAGCAAATGGCTTTTTATACCAATATTTAGGAAAAAAACAAAAAAAACTGGATCCCATTTCTGCTGAATACCAACGAGATATAAAAAAAAAAAAAAAAAAAATAAAATAAATATACTGGATGCTTTTTTAACAGGCTCCAAATTTTTACAGGGTGTTCTACAGGGTGTACTCATGAATATGAACAACTTTCACTATGGGACCAACTCACAAAAAAAGAAACAAATAAGAAAATTATATTATCAATTCTAGCGCGCGCCCGATAAGCAATCCATTCATCGCTGAGTTCAAACCATGAAGCAAATTGGCAACGTGTTGAACTAGCGGTATTTACCTTGTATACTCATGTTTTTACAAATAAATATCTTATATTATTTTATCTTACCAAATTTTGACCGTTCCTACGAAGAAAACAGCGCGCGACGATGTTGCAAATCGCTCGCCTACCCTTTGTGAATCCCTTTCCTTAGTAAAATGCTCTACATTTACCTTATAGCACGCTGAATTAGATGTTTTAATTTTTGGTACCTATTCGATTTCATCTTGTATAAATTAGTTTCTATCCCGTTCTTCTCCATAGGAACCTACTACCGCCGCACCTACCTACACCTACCTACCTACCTACACTTTGGAATGGGCAACTAGCTTCAACTTTCTGAAAGACCGACTCATTGGCAATTCAAAAGTGCCTGGAAATAGTTTAAATTGAAATAAATGCTTTGAATTTGAGTTTACACATTACATAACAAACACCAGCGGGGCTTGTGGCTAAGTAATAACAGCCGCACGGGTCGATCGATCAGGTTAAGCTACGCTTGGCGCGGTTGGTCCGTGGATGGGTGACCATCTTCACATACCAAGACCCCTCCGTGCCTCGGAAAGCGCTTGGTCCCCGTTGTCATTCGTGGATCTTTGACAGTCGTTACGGGTCGTCAGTAGTCCGAAAGTCTGACAACCAGTCTTACCAAGGGGTATCGTAATACCCTGTAACTGGGTTGTGGAGGCCAGGTAGGCAGTCGCTCCATGTAAAATACTGGTATTCAGCTGCATCCGGTTAGACTGGAAGCCGACCCCAACATAGTTGGGAAAAGGCTAGGGAGATGATGACATTACATAACGAATACCACGCATGTGTTTCCTGAATGGTTAGGCAGAGGTGTACTAATAATATTTAGCGAGTTATGTTTATCCCGTGGCAAGCCTAGATTTGGCTAGTTTTAGGTCTCAATTTAATATGTACTTACTGTTGTTTCAGAATCTTTTGGTCCTTCTGTTCGCAGTAGCTAGTACAGTTACATACAAAGTGTTGACAGAGCCCTTATCATGGGTTACTTTGGAGTATGACCACCTGAGTTCAGCTTTATATGCAGTCTTCAGCAGAAACCTCTGGGCTTTATGTACATGCATTACTATTGGTATTGTGGAGTACGGGGATATTGGTAAGAACTTTTTTGCTTGAAAAATCTGCTGCGTCTGAATTGAAATCAAAAGTTTTTTACTAGGCTGACCATCAGTGCTTTTCGAACGTCGAAATTACAAAGGACAGTCCCCCAAAACACCCTCCCTGCCACCTCCTAGTGCTTTCGCTGGGGAGAAGAAATGGACCAACAAACTCCCCAGCAGCACAGCTGTCTGTTCATATAGAAGAACTTGTTTCTATGCAACGTGATATCATTAAGAAACACAAAACATTAAATTAAATAGTTTTTTGGTCGAGTTGAGACCAAGAGCGGTCTCATTAATTAATTTTAAAAAAGCTGAGTTTCGCAATACTTTTATCAGAACATTATTGGTAAAAGGAAATAGAATAAGCAGATTAACAAGAACGCAATAATGATAAGAGCTTTCCTCCTGTCAGAACGAGTTCTACAATAGATTATTTATGCCGACTAGAAAGATTATTGTCAGAATAAGGTTAAAGGTTCATAATAGCCTTTAATAAAGATTGGTCCTTGGCTGTTCTGGACAAAGAGAGGTGCAAAAGGAGTACACGGAGAGAAAATTCTTAGAAAAATTACTGTGCTCGTCACTGTAAAGTGAGTGCAAGTGACATCTACAGAAAATTTTCTGAGTGAGATTGGGAAAAATTCACTATTTGTACAATAAATTTTACTGTACAGCATAAGAATTTTTACTGTGCATGGTAATTTTTCCATTACCACTCAAATGTACTCAGATTATGAGACAGCACAGTAATTATTCTAAGATTTTTCTCTCCGTGTAGGGAGGCTTCTGTCCAGTAGTGGCAGCAGGGACATTATTGGCCAATAATAAATAGCCAACTATGTTTGGTACTGTTGATGAAGACTTAGATTAAAGCACCCCGACTTATTTTAGCACCCGGTTTATTTATTATTTATTTATTTATTTATCCTCACACTAGAACGCCATTCAGCAATTACACCAGCGGAGCAAAAAAAAACTTCATGTACTGGTTTCCATCCATCCTGTGCGCGGTGGACATCGAACGGGCGGCGATGGATCACGCACGCTTACGCATCCTCAAGAAATTTTTTCATAGCCCCATCACTCCTTCCATATTACGCACATTCTTTACAAAATTTTGAAACAACGAATTTTCCAAAATAAATACATTAAAATTGAAAAAACGGAGAATTTTAAGGTGTCATCCTGACTGACGGATGACAGTTGATGTAGTGATTAGAACTGTGACGAACCGCGAACCGCGAACTCCTGTTTAGTAAACAGGAGTTCAAAAAAAGAGGCGCAATCATTATATTAGAGTGTTCAATCAAAAATTTTATTAGCGCAAAATGTGAATTATTACAGACGGTCGATTCTGTAAAAATCTCAACGTGAAATCATAAGTGAAGTGAGCACTTAATAGTTTTAATCCATAGCGAATGATTCCGCTCACTTCACCTAAGTTCTCACGGTGAGATTTTTACAGAATAGCACTGCTGGTTTGATTAAATATTATGTTTTTCTTTAAAGCATAATTTAATCAATCATACTCATTTCTGTCGTTTTTATTTCAGCCTCCGTACGTAAATTCACAAGCTGGCATGGTTTCACAATACTAAGCCGACTCACCTACGGAATCTATTTGACGCACTCAGTAATCTTACAACAAAATATGTATTCAAGGAGGAATTTACAACAAGTTGATTTGATATATGCCGAGGTTTGTATATAACTTAATTTGGTCCTTTTTCTCAATAATATCCTGAAGCTGGGTAACCGGTTTCCTAAAGGTGGAGTTACTTGGCTATTTCGTATTTCTAGGACCACAAAATAGGAATTACTAGAGGTTCACAAAAAGAAACGCATTGATTATATTAAAGTGTTCAGTAATATGTTTAGAAAACAAATTGTGATTATTTGTGGTCAGTTTAAATACATGACATTCTATTATATTTCTTGCTCAGCGGTAGGTCACCTTTGTCTACTACAATCGATGGCGATTTGGACAGACTTATCAAAAGGAAATACACTTTTGCTCTATAAATTCCAATGTATGGTGCAAGTTACAAACTTTTTATAGTCTCCACAGAGACGTCACATACCACGCGTTGCACAGCGTGGGTTTCGGTTCTGTCTTTTGAGAGGCAACCGTGCCCCTTCCTTCTTCCTTCATGTGCCGATGATGATTCCCAGGTGGTTTCAGTGAGGTCAAAATCCCACACTCCCCGGTCGTATCTCCAAAGCCCGGGCGCTTTTTGAAGAATTCCCACCGAAAAAAAGCTATGTTACAAGCTTAATGTGACATTTTTTTACAGAGTTTGCATAGCTTTGGGGTCATGATGATGTCTATAATATTTGCAACTCTGCTATGGTTGTTTGTGGAAGCACCCCTGAATAACATCGTCAAGCTAGTTATCAATTCTGGGTAAGTGATTAGAAGACCAACATCCTATTTTCTTCTTATATCGATACTGGTGTTATGATTCCTTACTGTAAAATTAAGACCACTGGTAGCTAGGTTTCTTAATACCGGTAATCAGCAATAACATGACATTTCAACACACTATTTTGCATGTATCAGAAAGGTGTGTGGGGTCATATTGTTTATCAACTGTCCCATACAAACTTCAATAGAACTGATACACAATATAGAACTGATAACAAATTGAAATTTTAAAAGTGTGATACTTAGTTTTGCAGGCCAGTGTATGTTTACACGTTTCTGATACACCCGGAATATACTTGTCCTTGTCATATCTTCTCAATGAATCAAGAGCAATAATAATATACAGTAATAATAATACAGCAATAATAATATACGTCATTAATTTAGTAAAGTTGTAGTTATGAAGTCCATGCATCATCATTCTTCTGTTCTTATCCCAGTTTATTTGGGGTTGGCGCAACATAATATGTTATAACGTCCATGCATATAAATAAAAATTAATAAACATTTATTTACAGTTCGAAAAACCAGTCTCGGAACAAATACGAAATGGAAACTATAGGTTTTGAAGAAACAACTCCCAAAATAAAACGATCATGATAAAAAAAAAACATTCATTGTTTTATTAATAAAACCTTTACCTGCACTTACTTATTATTTTATTTAATTCAATGACCTTGTGAAACGATAAAAATAAAAACTTACATAATAATTATTATGTTAAGTTCACCTGCCCCTCTGCAAGTCAAGGCCTCTCACACAGAAACGGAAAGATTAAAGACTGTTTATTTTATTTTTTAACCGACTTCAAAAAAAGGAGGAGGTTATCAATTCGACTGTATTTTTTTTTTTTTTATGTTTGTTACCTCATAATAACCGACTGGGTGAACCGATTTTCATGATTCTTTTTTTATTTGAAAGCTGGTGCTTCCCGTGTGGTCCCATTGTCACCATTTCAATATCTGATGATGGGATCTTGTAGAAATCGGGGGAATTCTTCAATAAATATCAGCAGATTAACCGCGATTGTTGCTATAGCATATCTAAGCATTGTTTACACCATCACACAACATAATATCACGCCTGTACTCACTACAAAGGTTGTACATTTTTTTTATTATAATAATAATTAATACCACTAAAACAACCGCGACTGCTGCTATCGCATATGTATGCATTTTTTACGCAATCGCACAACATAACATCACGTCTGTACCCTATAAACGCAGATGCAGCTTCCTGTCACTGATATTTACATAGCAAGTAGTGTTTATATGAATTTGATTGGGGTAGATATAACTAAAAAGTGAAAAATAAAAAATTTTATATAAAAAAAAACAACCGACTTCCAAAAAAACACTAAAAATTGTGAAAAATAATTTTAATTTCGGAAGTCGGTGTCAAAAAACCAAAATGCGGAACCAACGACACCGACTTCCAAAATTAAAATTATTTTTCACAATGTTTAGTGTTTTTTTGGAAGTCGGTTGTTTTTTTTTATATAAATTTTTTATTTTATTTATTTGGGACAAGAAACAGTTATACATAACAGACAGCAAGATGCGACCCGGTGACTATGTAGTAAACAACACAGACACCATAATCGCAATGGAACCGACCGTCTTTTATACATATGCTTTCCCCGTATTAACTAACTCAGTCGGATTTATTAAAGGGACAAAAACAGATACAGAACAGTTAGAACGAACCACACGCACCACTCTTACAAAACAACAACTGACACCCTAAATCTGCAATAGAAAGACTTAGTGTCTAAACACACTATGCCGAAGTTACGCGACCGAAGTTCAGCACAATTACACCTGCAATGCTATTTGAATTAGTGACGACTAGAGATGGGTTTATGCCCTGGCAAATTGGGCGCTTTGAATAAACGCCAGATAAATGCCCGTAAACGCCCAATAAATGCCTTTAGCCTGGGCAAAAACTTTAACAGAACTTTTATTACATTTTTCATTCAAATTATTTGATTAAATTCATATTTGAGTGTGCAGAAAAGATTAATTGGTCCAAATAGCGACGTCAATACAAAAAAATTCGATTCCTCATACCTAGGGGTATCCGAAAATACCCCATATATATGTTCCTTTTCCTGTTAATGAGACACTACAAAACTCTATACATTTTCTTTATCTGCTCAATTGTTTTCGATAATATTCTTAGAGTGTTGTAGAATGTTCTAGGTACTTGTGATGTGGGGAAATATAAAGGCGCCCTCGCGATCGGTTTAGTAAGTTTGAAGAAAAAATGGACGAGCGACAAGTTCGAACACTGCTCTTATACGAGTACTTTTTAGGCCTCTCGCCCACGGCGACTTTTTGTAGCGAAGCTGTCGTGCGTTCGCATTGATACAGTCGCGATGCCGTTGCTATAGAGATGTAAGTGCTGTATTATACCGTTTGTATTGAAACGTATAAAACGAAAAATACCGTATAATACGGTATTATACCATTTGCTAAGGTATTTTATGTATAAATCGATTGTTTCTGTATTTTTTAAGTAAATTATCTGAGTAATAATTAAAATACTGAAAATACGGTAGAAATGCACAGATATAAAACATGAAATGGTATTTTGAAGTGAAAACCTCTTTAGCATCGTTGTGATTTGAAAATCAATGAATCGAAAAAGCGACGGTAAAAAGAGATAAACACACATCTATAGGATTTAACGTGCGAGAGAATGAGATAGAAGTGGTGATGAGCAAAATCCAAGACCAAGACCATGATCAAGACTCGAAGTATTTGAGCAAGACGAAGACTATCTATACACTAGCAAGACCAACACCAAGACCGAACAAGCAAGACCAAGACCAAGACTGAGTAAGCAACACGAAGACCAATACAAAGACTGTCCCAGTCTTGGTCTTGGTCTTGTTTTGCTCATCACTAGATGACGATGACGATGACGATGATGACGATGACGATGACAATCACGATCACGATGACGATCACGATCACGATGACGATGACGATCACGCTCACGATGACGATCACGATGACGATGACGATCACGATCACGATGAAGATGACGATCACGATGACGATCACGATCACGATGACGATCACGCTCACGCTCACAATCACGATCACGATGACGATGACGATCACGATGACGATGACGATCACGATCACGATGAAGATGACGATCACGATGACGATCACGATCACGATGACGATCACGATCACGATGACGATCACGCTCACGATGACGATCACGATGACGATCACGCTCACGATCACGATCACGATGACGATGACAGTCACGATGACGATCACGATCACGCTCACGATCACGATCACGATCACGATGACGATGACGATCACGATGACGATGACAATCACGATGACGATGACGATCACGATGACGATGACGATCACGATCACGATGACGATGAGGATCACGCTCACGATCACGATCACGATCACGATCACGATGATGATGATGATGATGATGATGATGATGATGATGATGATGATGATGATGACGATGATGATGATAATGATGATCTTCGTAGATTGTCGGTACTGCTCTGGGTGCCTTCAAGCAGAAAGCTAATACGCTGATAGTCGTGTAACACGACTATTAGATTAGATTATTATATTATTAAATCAGATTAGAATTAGTCATTCTAAAATATAAAATACAATCGAAACTTCAAATATATATTATTTATTAAACTACAACTCTTCGTAATAACGCAGGATCTTAAAAAGTGAATCAAAATATAAAATACATAAAATACCAATAATACCGTAAGTTATGGTAAAATACCTGTTTAATACCTAGCCTTTTGGTATTATACAGTATTTTTACAACCGTAGGTTGCTAGCTGTTTGCACTCGCTCACACCACGATTCTCAGTCGCGATGCAAACGCGATACTGTCGCGCTTCTGTCGCGATGCAAACGCGTTTCAGTAACGACACAAAAATGCCAGAGTTGCAAGATGGACTCGTTGAAAATCTATTAAAGAAATCTGACAGATTGTAGTAGCTTGATGTGCTGGCGTCTGTACAAGCCATGCGACGGTGTCCCGATGGCTTGACCGTTTTAAATGAGGATACAGGAGCCTTCAAAGTCAGCCACGTTCAGGACGATCAACCGCTGTGAATGATGACGATTTACGCCGCGTACTGCAGTCGAATCCGGATGCTACCAGTTGTGAATTAGCGGAAGCACTTAACTGCAGTCACCACGCCGTGGAATACAATCTGCATGAGTTTGGGTATCGAAAAGTTTTGGCTCGGTGGGTACCGCACATCCTTACAGACGCCAGTCGTGCAGTCCGTGTCGCTATTTGTCAATCACTTTTGCTGCAACCCCGACGTAAATAGTTTTTGTCTGATCTGGTTACTGGAGATGAATCATGGATTCATCTCGAGAACGATACACGTCGTGCTTTTTGACCGCTTCGAGAAGAAACGCCACCAACTCAACCGAAGCTGAGTCAAAAGAACCGCTTAAAAGTTCTGCTTTGCTGTTTCTGGGACGCGCAAGGCATGCTGTTTTATGAACTACTACCTGGGGTAGCCGGCTTCGCTCAGGGAGTTGATATGAGATTGTGTGGTAGTTGGAATAAACTTTACAACAACAACTTACACCACAACTTACAACAACAACTACAACAAACACACACAACTACAACTTAACAATTTTTTTATTGTTTATAAACAACATTTTTCATTTTTCCGGGGTATGTATGTATGTATGTATGTATAAATTTTTCGAATTTCCTACTCAATGATCTAGGATGTTCCTGAATACTCTCTAATGTTCCCAAACATTCCACAACATTCCAGAATGTTCTTGAATGTTGTGGAATGCTCTCGATTGTTCTGGACTGTTCTAGAAATTTCCAGAGGGCAAAAATTCCAGCCCTTATATCTTCAAAAGTATGCCCTTCTGGTAAAAACGGGAACATTTTTCATGGACAGGAGATAGAGGGTTACCACATCATATAACTCCCTTGATCGTACCGGGACTCATTTCTAAGTTTTAGCGGCATGCACATTGCACACTTTCTTTTATAACATACATTGATTACACAGTGAAACTATAAACGCTGACAAATATTCAACCCAGCTCACCAAACTATCTGCTGATATCAAGAAAAACCGACGAACACGAGTCAATGTAGTTTTACTACAAGATATTTTTATGGCAGAGTAGTATATTACGTACAAAGACTATTGTAGGATCAAAGCCAATTACAAGACCACTTCATTTTTCATTTAAAGAGAGTTAAAATTATATTTTCTATAATTACCTACTGTGATTTTTTTAACAAAACTGATTATTTGATTAAAATTTTAATTTACATACAAAATACTGACATCAAGTTTTATTTTAAGTTAAGTTCCTGCTTTATTTTTTACAAAACAAAGTTATTAGTTTTTGCGCCCAGTGATCGGACATTTATTTGGGCGTAAACTCGTTTACGCCCAATATGCCAAGTTTATGCCCATTCTGCCCATATTTGTTTTTGCCCTCGACCCATCTCTAGTGACGACACACTATGCCGAAATTACGTCGCGTCATAGCGTACAGCCTAACTTCGGTCGGGCGTAAGTTCGGGTTTCGCACCTCGAAAGTAATAACAAGATCACTTTGTTTTGCGTCTGTCTGTCCAACTGTGTAGATAACATGACACGACGCCAAGACAGCGCTCGAGACACTTAATACACACACAAAGTTTCGGAACTGAATTTCTGCCGCGTAATTTCGGCACTTATGGTGTGTCATATCAGCCGAATACGTCGGATCGTAAAATCAGCCGCTGAACTTCGGTCGCGTAACTTCGGCATAGTGTGTTTAGACACTTACTATCAATAGACAACACGGAGGTAGAGGCCTAATAGAGATCTGGCACCTTTGGCGAAAACAAGTCTGTGGACAAAACATTCTTTCACTCAAAATCTCAAACTAGTAACACTCATAAAGTCATAGTTGAAAATGATTTCACACATGAACAGCCTGCTAGATACTCCACAAATGAATACCGATGACCCGTAGAAACAAAAAATTGAGGAATGGAAGAAAAAGGGACTTACTACATGGCCAACATCCACGTAGCCTAGAACAATCCCATGTAAACAAAGTAACCACAAATAAGTTTCTTAAAATAGTCAATTTATTCCCAGTAACTGAAGCATTTATAATTTGCGATACAGCCGTGCGATTCTGTAACCATCTCACCGTGAAAGCTTGGGTGAAGTGAGCGTGGAGTGAGCTGTCATTCGCTAGGGATTAACAATATTAAGTGCTCACTTAACTTATGATTTCACGGTGAGATTTTTACAGAATCGACCAGCAGGACCAGATTATTAACACTAAAAACGAATAATAATAAAACTTTTGATTGACTTCGAAATACATATTAGCAGTGAAGTGTTGCTAGTAAAATATCGTGTTTTTATTTTATTAAAATACAAAACGTGTATATTACAAGAAATTAATAATGTTATTACAGTTATTACAGAGCGATCAGCGAGTTAAGTCACTGACACTTTACCATCTTTTCTACCTTTGGACCCTTGGCCAACCGTAGCAAATTAATAAAAAAAGATATTCCGGAATGTGGCTTGAGCATTAAAAAGGGGTTTGTCCTGACTCTGACGTCGATACATGGAATTCCTGTCAATATCAATTTAGCTACTACAAAGTGCACAAAAGTTTTTTTCTTCTAGTGTGTACTGACACTTGAAACTTCATGTTGCTAAGGTTATTTAAAAAAAAAAAAAGTAAAACATTTTTCAAACTAAACGTAGTTTACATCCTAAACTAAAACTTGATTAAAAACATTACCGTGTATGATATAATAATAATATATGTTTATTCATCAAAAAATACAGATAGTTACGGAAACAATCAGTGGGTAGAGAGTTATGTATACAGTTTGTTGTGCTTTGGGTTTATTGTGAATCTGTATTAAAATGTTTATAGCCTTGCCTCTCAAACTAGGTTAAAACCTGTATTTTGAGAAACAGTGTACGGCCACAAAATCCTATTATTGTTACAACAATTAATGAACAGTGTCGTTCTACCGCTGCAATAATTTACGTGATTCTGATATAGGTATGACGTATGTATATGTATGTGAGGGTGTGTGTACGTGTAGTGGAAGGTGAATATTGTATGGGGGCGTGCGAATGAGTGATAAGGTGGGGTAGGTTATGGGTGCGTGCGCGCATGTTTAGATGTGTGTGTAGGTTATTGAAATCGGATTACGTGAGAGATTAGGTGATGTATGTAAGTAGAGACTCTGTGTAGTCATAGTCCCTCCTAGTAGCCACTCTGTTACTTTAGTTTTAACCGCGTGGGTGTTTAGTTTTAGGATTTTTAATTCTTTATTAATTTTATTGTAAATATAATTACTAAGTATATAAATAACTTTCGCACTACGTTCGATAGTGAAATAGATTTCATTAATTTTTATAATTACTAGTAGTAGGTAGTTCGATAAATAATCATTAGTTTTTTGTCTCGTTCGTCTTGCTCACACAAATAGTAAAGTTAGTAGGTAGACCACAGAAAACCAACTAAATTATTTCGATTTCTGTGAGGTAGACAAATTATGCTGTTCGTTACGACTATTCACCTTAAAGAACGTTGTTGGTTCGTGGATATTGTTGGTTAGTGACGAAGTGTTTAAATCTATTAGTGGTGTTGTAGCTGCTATTTTCAAAATGTAGTCAAATATAAATATTGAAATGAGGGCAAATATTATGCTGCTGCATAAGATTAGATATAAAAAAACCCAAAGAGCGAATGAAACTGGACTAAGTGTGAGTGTATCATTTAAATATTTCCTAATTTACTAAACATAAATCTACTTAAATCAAAAACATTGTTAATCGTTTTACTCAGATGATGCCGTATTACTTAAATAAAGTTTTAAATTCATTATGAGGTTGAAATAAAAGAAAAGAAAAATATAAATACATAATTATAAAGATAATTTATTTAGATTAGTGAATAATGAGTAATATTTTTAGTTTCCGTAGTCGTCAAAGTGTTAATTATTAATAGTAAAGTAAACAGTTTTAATATTTTCTAACACAGGCGTCATCATGCTTAAAAGGAGGCTCCAATCATAAACTAATGTAAACTAGTTGGTACAGAAATAAACATTATGTATTTTTGTATTTAGTATTTTTGTGTTTTGCCTATAATTTCTAACAGTATTCCATTCTTTATTCTAGAGAAATACTGTGGGTCTTTGGGTCAAGTAATACGAGGAAGAGGGTAGCCTTGCAAATCGAGCGTGAAGTGGAAAGCCGGCGCTTATTAACGAAGAACAGCGACGGATCATGGTGAATGAATATGAAACAAATGGTGTCATACCAACGCGACATTTTGCTGAGTCATTCAACACATCTTAACTAACCGTTCTCCGTGCACTCCATGCTGAAGGCTTGCATCATCGTAGATGCGTCAACGTCTACTTGACTGTATCGAGAATAACGGGTGTTATACAAAATATTAGGTAACCGTAATAAACAACAGATTCGTTGTTGCACGAATTTTTGGTAACGATTTTTTTAAACACGTATTCAACATGGTGTTTGTCGCTTTTCTTGTAGATAGACCAGACATGTTTACATTATTTTAGTAGGTAATATTATTCTACTCATTCTGTATATTATGCCATAATTTGAGGTTTAGTTTCAATCTTCTTTTCGTAAAGAAAATTAATACTTAAGCTATAACCTCAATAACCTAAAATATTTAATAAAGCCAAATAAAATGTGAAATACTTAAATAAATAAATAAATAGATAAATAATAAATACTTAAATACTTACTTACTTTTACTTTGTAAAATTTCTATATTATGTCTGTAATTTATATAACAACATTAATAAAAAAGGCAGCAATTTTATGAATATTATTACTATTGCAAACAAAAACAAATAATTGCCAAAAAACCGCGATATGCTTCGTGAGATTCGAACCTAAGCCAGTCTCATCACGGTCCAACGCTTGACGATTACTGCTATGAGCACATGTTATATAACAATTTGAATTTCAGGAACGTTATGCGTTTGATCGTGTCTATCAAATGGGACGGAAATATATATTTTTGTTTTGTTTCGTGTGGGGCTACGAGTAATTGACGATATGGCAGTGTGTGAAGTAGGTAGGTGGTGTGTGTATCGTGTTGTTTACATATACATAAATGTACGCTGTACCGCGAGTTCACAGCAATATGACTCAAGTAAGGTGGTCAGACACTTTTGAACGTGACTGTACATTTAAAATATTCATTTCTGTATTTTAGGCAGTGGTTAGACTAGTTTATTTTTCTGATGATACCGGTATTTTAATTAATTGAATTAGATAAAATACAAATACATTAAGATAAAACAGACGCTGGAACCCGGCCGTATAAATACATAGATACGTTGCGTACGTTACACATTTATACATAAACGTTGTACAAACATACACGTTATAAATTAAATGTGTTAAATTAAAAAGTGCAAAAATGAAGGTGACATGCATTCAGATAGTTCTGGCAAGTTTTTTCTGTAAGTATCATTATATTTGTTTTTTTTTTAATTAATTTATTATTAAAAGTTAATTATTAAAATTTCATTTATAAATGTATAAATGTGGTCAAAAATTAATGTCAAGATTGGAATTAAAATATACAGTGTGTCAGGAACATCGACGCATAAACTGTAACCGTGATTTCAGCACATGATTCTATGTAGACCGTAGCGGAGAAATTTTTCGACGGCTCTGCAAACATCTGCGGTTTCATAAAAAAAAATTGTTACCTACGCGGTCAAAATCTACTGAACAGCAATTTTATTTGTTATTTTTTAATCTTTGCTGTCACACGGGCAAAAGTGTCCCTCATACTTTCTATTCATCTTTGTCAGTTGCCTATTTCAACAGATCAAGAATGGGACTAGGCAATCGTTTCTTAGGCCTGGCTCGGTGACGGACGTCTGCCTCAGAGGGTTTATTCCCTAGGCACGTAATCCGTAGTAACGGACGAAGTTACGGGCAGTTCCAACACCGTACGACCAACGGACATTAGGTTACTTCTGGGCCCGAACTATGAACTAATGACAACACGATTTGAGAGTTGTCTTTAATACCGATGTGTTTTTAGCCTGCCGAAAAGTTAATAAATCGGTAGTAGGGTTCATTTCGAGGTACTTTCGGACGTGCCCGCATCTTGACTTAGACAGTAGACCCGCAGGCACCCACGGCGGGCCGAGCCTTTTTTACTGAAGAAAGCAGTATACTGAAAAGTAAGTATCAAAACTGACAGCCACTCTGGACAGGTCCACTCAAGTCTGTGTGTTTCAATGCTCAAAAGACCATTCCAGACGTTTAAGGGCAAAACATTTTTTTATAGGCTTTTATTAAATTAAACTTTTTCGTATTTCAATTAGTGCACATACACACGAGCGACATACACCATGAATACTATAATATACATTGCATATACTATAAAGGATGGAATGTGGGTATACTAGGTATACATCTCTGCCCATCACTTTGAAGTCAAAGGTTTGCCGCTTGCCGCGGTTGGTCTGTGGATGGGTGACCATCTTTACATACCGAGACCCCTCCGTGCCTCGGAAAGCACGTTAAGCCGTTGGTCCCGGCTGTCATTCGTAGATTTTTGACAGTCGTTACGGGTGTCAGAAGCCCGAAAATCTGACGACCAGTCTTACCTAGGGGTATCGTATTACCCAGTAACTGGCTTGTGGAGGTCAGATAGGCAGTCGCTCCATGTAAAATACTGGTATTCAGCTGCATCCGGTTAGACTGGAAACCGACCCCAACATAGTTGGGAAAAGGCTAGGCAGATGATGATGATGTTGCCCAACACTAGGAATTTCTCCTATATTGTGGGTGCGTTTACAAATATTTATACTCACATACACAAACAGCCAGACCCGGAACAACTACTGGTAGGTCATAAAAATATTTGTTCCGTGCGGGAATCGAAACCGCGACACGCAGCGCAGCAGTCAATCGCTTAACCACTGCGCCAACCGTGCCGTCGCTGTAAAATATTATGTAATGTTCATGTTTCAGGTATATCATCATCTGAATATATCACAAACAGCAGGAAGACAGAAGTAGACATCGTCATAGAAGGGCTAGAAGATCTAGAATGGAGCAAAGATGAGAGACCTTGCCTAGACCAGACACTATTAATATTGAACAATGTTAAGAATTACACAGTTTGGGCGGTTTGGAGTAAGTAAATAATAATAATAATAATATTCCACACCTTTCACACAACGCCATCTAGTCCCAAACTAAGCAGAGCTTGTGCTTCAGACAACTGATAAACATACATATATATTTCTAAATACATACATATAATAGATAAATTACACCCAGACACAGAACAAATGATCGTGCTCATCACACAAACATTTGTCCAGGGTGGGAATCGAACCCACAACCTTGCGCATAGCAGTCAGGGCTACTGACCACTAGACTAACAGGCCTATCAAAAATGAGAGGCATAAATACTTCTAAAACACTTTAAAATTTTTAAAATGGCGTCAACTATTTTCGTAAAGGCCAGTCTAGTAGGAGAGCAGAAGAAAATGAAGGTATCGGTAATATAGAGATACACATTTCTAATTAATAATAAGCAAATAATAGTGGATGTACGAAGTCTTTTAGTTAAAATAGGTATGTTGATACTTAATGATTATTATATTTAATCATTTTGTTTAATACTTTCTTCATAGACTAATTCTTTCGTCTCAACATCACTGTTTTCAACTTTTGTTACTTCAGCTAAACATCGTACTATGTATATATAAGTATAAGATTTTTAGTATCTATTTTATAACTAGCCTATAATATTCCCACTGCTGGGTACCTATGTCTTTGTTAAAGGGAGTGTGAACATTTCGAATCGTACTTGTAAAAATGAACATAAGACACACATAACAGCAGATAAGAGCTTTAAAGATTTTTTACTGAATGTAAGTACCATAAGAACATATTAATGAAAAAAACCCGTCCAGTGCCAGTCGGACTCGCGCACCGAGGGTTCCGTACAAATGTGTAGGTACGTAACTATAAATTAACGATTTTCGCAATTTTTCGCAATTTTTCCGCAAGATTCTGAGTTCACGGGAAGTACCCTGTAGGTTTTGAGTCCCAGCACAGGAAATATTATAGGCTTATTATACACCCATATCAAATAATATATTTGAATCTTCTAATCACAATCATATTATTTCAGTATGGAATTCGATGCACCATCCAGTTGGTAGTTTCTACGGTTCCAAATATAGTTTTGGTAACTATGACCAATGTTTGAAAGCACCTTCCAACTTTGCTAAGCCTAAGATTGCCACGCAATATTGCCTATCAGATGTAAAACTAACGGATATAGAAGAGAAGGAATATGGAAGTGCTGATGTGTTTGGAAGGACTGAAGAGTTTTTAAATGTGAGTCATCATCTTCCTCCTTTCCTAAACGAGGTAAAAGGAATATCTAAGGATCGCAGGAGGCGGTGTTCTGTAGTTTCTGCCTACCTCTATGGGAAGAAGGCGTGAGTTTATGTATGTATGTATGTGTATCATCTTCCTGCCCCTGTCACATGTTACAAGGGATCGGCGCAACACGTTTTCACCTTCCATTCTCCCCTGTCATCCGTCACGCTACCATTCACTCCCAACACTTTCATATCATTCCTCACTATCCATCTTTTCTTTGGCCTTCCTCTTCTTCTCCATCGAAAAACATTTATGTTTCTCACTCTTTTATTTACAGACGGACGAATATGAGTAACGTATAAGTGTGTTTTTATTTAGAATTTAATACTTAAACGTAAGAAATGTTATTATATTTCTAACATTTTAATTGTTTTAAATACATTTTTTATGCAATATTGCTAAATTTGATAGAGGATATTGGGAACTCTGTTAGCTTGTCATTTAAGACTGAAACTTAGTATATACCTATATTGCCCAAATGCAGTCAAAATGACTGCTTTTGGGAAATATAGATATAACACATATAATTATGTAATGGAAATCAAGGAGGTAGGAGGTAACTACAATTATTATTAATAAACGCATTTATATGTCGGACAAAAAGTCACAAAATTTTAAGAAATTGTGCCATTACATACGTAATTGTTTTTCTAATTGAAATTAAAAAGCAGTCAAAATGACTTCCTTGGGCAATCTAGTGTTAACCAAACTGTTTTAACTATATTTAATTTCGTATGCCTGCCTACTTGATATTTGTACGCCGTTAACGGCAAAGCATAAAGATGTCTGTACCTATTCTATTTCCAACACCTGTTTTTATACCTATGTTTAACAAATAAAAGACTTTGAACATAAATGTGAATCGATACTTACGAAAACGGACGTAAGAGGAAAAACTTGTCAATTTTAATTGCTTCCACAGGTAAAATCCAAAGAAGGTAGGAAGGCTGACACAATATCATGGGGTACTTGCTTACCTGCAGTGTGCAACCATGAATCAGTTTCCAAGATTCTTAAGACTATATACTTGGTGAATCCTATCACTCCGTTGGAGCCCGATATTACTGTGGATTACTGTCAGAAAGCTGGAGTGAAGACTGAATACAGCTTGAAGTTTTATGCGTTTATGTGAGTCAGTGTTTTATTTTATTAATGGCAAAAAATCATGGTCCAACTAAATAGATTTAGTTTAGTTCAATGTCACTATTATTTTCCTGTCCATTTGTATCAATTTATTTAATGTCGGGGCAACAATTTCTCTTCTTCCATACATCTGTATTAGCCGTCATCTCAGTAGTGATCTCCTTTCAAAGAATCTATCCATTGTTTTTAGTTCTTTCTTTACTACTATAACTATGCACATTCTTATTCAAAGCTTTCATCACTATCATTTTTCTCATTCCTAAGTCGTCCTTAACTCATTGAATGATCCATTTTCTGTTTACACCATTCGAGTCTGTTGTTTTAACTTTTTCACTTTGTAATATTGCCACTATCCAGTCGATAGAACTTAATCTATGATTATTATTATTCATCGCACGTGAAAAGATGTTGACGTGGTAAAAAATACAAATATTGTCCGAGAAATACTCATTTTTGTTTGTTCATGTACTAGATTCCTTTTTTTACGACATTTATTCTAATATTCATAGAGAAATTCATTATTTCATCACCACTGCTCTCAAAATGGTGAAAGAAAACATCGTAAGGAAACCAGCATGTTCTAGAACCAAAAAATCGAAGGCATGTGACATCTACCAACATGCACTGGGCCCGCGTGGTGGACAACAATCGTCTTCTACGATGTCCTTCTCACCGTTCTGGCTTCATTCATTCTTCCTTCTTTGTCCAGGCAGTCTTTCTTTGGAATGCGCTCCCTCTGAACATCAGGACGGCAACCAGTCGGTTATCTTTTAAAGTGAAGGCACGTGAACATATCCGTCAGAGGTTGGCCGTAACATCCCAGCGCTGATATGCTGGATTCGTTTTCCCCTCTACCGATCATTTTTCTCCAGACAGTTCATTTTGTTTATATGTATGTATATATGTATGTATCTAGATGTATTGTTATTAATTCTTGTATTGTATAGTAATTTCCTAGCTATCTATCCCGTATGTTGCACCTACCATATTTTGTCTCTACATCAACCTAAGGTTGACTGGTAGAAAATGCCTCAGGCATTATGTCCGCCTTTGTACAGTACTTTTTTACTTGTGCATAAAGTTTTAATAAATAAATAAATAAGGGCCCACTCTCTCTCAGAGTGAGGGCGTGTCTCAGCAGTGGAAAGAATTTAGGCTCATTATGATTTTCTCAAGATCATTATTATTCTTTTCAGATGTACCATGGTAGGGCTAGTTGTGGCAGCTATTACATCAACAATCTATCTACAATATGACAACACAGATTCGAGACGTATGTAATCCTTAGAAACTATTATTATTTACTCAAATCATTAACATAATGGCTGTCGCATGATTACTGAAGTGGCAAAATAATAATAACATTTACTGCCATTAGAGCACTTTGATATATAATGATAATTATTATTACAGTGCTTATTAGAATCTTCAGAATGGACGGAAGCAAAATTGTCCTTATTTACTTAAAAAAGAACGTTCAAAATCATTAAATTTACCGTATACAAACAATAAGATATTTAAAAGAATATGAGAAAATACCTACAAAAAAAAAATCAACTAAGCATAGATACGACCCTAAATGAGCATATGACGATAAAAAAAAATTGTAAAGCTATTAGTAAGACATTGCAATGTAACTTTTACCTCATTGTAATAAAGTATATGCCGTGAGTTGCTATCGGCAATCATTCTAATGTATATTTTATAACGATGACATATGAGTTACATTGCAATGACTTACTAATGGTTTTACGTTAAAAAAATTATCGTGAATGTTCGTGCCTGAATTTGACGCAACTGAGTGCAACCTAGCTGTCACAGGGCGTCGGATTTCGGTCATATTCGTGCCTGAATTTGACGCAACTGAGTGCAACCTAGCTGTCACAGGGCGTCGGATTTCGGTCATATTCGTGCCTGAATTTGACGCAACTGAGTGCAACCTAGCTGTCACAGGGCGTCGGATTTCGGTCATATTCGTGCCTGAATTTGACGCAACTGAGTGCAACCTAGCTGTCACAGGGCGTCGGATTTCGGTCATATTTGTGCCTGAATTTGACGCAACTGAGTGCAACCTAGCTGTCACAGGGCGTCGGATTTCGGTCATATTCGTGCCTGAATTTGACGCAACTGAGTGCAACCTAGCTGTCACAGGGCGTCGGATTTCGGTCATATTCGTGCCTGAATTTGACGCAACTGAGTGCAACCTAGCTGTCACAGGGCGTCGGATTTCGGTCATATTCGTGCCTGAATTTGACGCAACTGAGTGCAACCTAGCTGTCACAGGGCGTCGGATTTCGGTCATATTCG
This sequence comes from Eremobia ochroleuca, assembly GCA_949629135.1. Classification (NCBI taxonomy): domain Eukaryota; kingdom Metazoa; phylum Arthropoda; class Insecta; order Lepidoptera; family Noctuidae; genus Eremobia; species Eremobia ochroleuca. Next base: position 1,733,938 of record OX451410.1, read on the forward strand.
TGCCTGAATTTGACGCAACTGAGTGCAACCTAGCTGTCACAGGGCGTCGGATTTCGGTCATGGTGGCCAATCTCAACGGAGAATTGCCTTCGGCGGGGGAGATATTATAGTGCACAAGTATGTGCGCAGACAGAGGTGCACTCTCTCTCTTCCCTCACTCTCATAGTCCGTTAGGACAGCACGCAATCCGACACGACCGGAGAGAGATCAGGCACAGGACCAAGCGCTTAGCGTGTTACCCCCGTGCCTCGTATAATTAAACCGACATCTCAAATTTTAAACCACAAATTTCTCTGTTCGCTACTCGAGCGATTTTAATATAGACAATGTTACTCTGAGAAAATATTATGAGGGAAACAAAAACTAACAAGTTTATAAGAAGGCTTTGAAGTACTATTAAAAGCTGTTCTCAACAACGCTGCACTTGAATTTAAACTAATATGTGTGTGGGTAACTTTAACTAATGAGTCAATAAACAGCCTGTGTTGAGCTGCCTTGTTTCATTGACGTGTCCCGTACTTATCATAAACCAACTCGGAGCTTAGAAAATAATTGATTATAATGTTTTCATAGTATATTATTTCTAAGCTCATTAAGTTTGCTTACAAAATTAAGCTCGCCTTTTTAGAGTTGTGGTCATAAAGATGCGTTTTAGGGTCGGGCAAAGAGTTTTTTTAATGGGTTTATCGTTCGGAAATTTTCAGTAGAAGCTCGCAGTTTTTAAATATTTTGGTCGTCCCACACGGAGAGGAAAATCTTAGAAAAATTAGTGTGCTGTCTCATAATCTAAGTGCATTTGAGTGGTAATGGAAAATTACCATGCACAGTAAAAATTCTTATGCTGTATGTGAATTTATCCCAATCTCACTCAGAAAATTTTCTGTAGATGTCACTTGCACTCACTTACAGTGACGAGCACAGAAGTTTTTCTAAGAATTTTCTCTCCGTGCATACGAGACTTATTTTATCTATGTGTATGTGTACTCATATACCTACCCTAATCGTGAGGCTAATATAATCTCATGTTTCCCCTTTACAGTGCGAAGAATAGCATATTCTTTCAGTCTCAAGAGGAACTGGTCTTCTTTCGTTAAGATCTCAGATGATGAGATCCCAGTTCTCAGTTTCACAAAGGCCATTGTTCTAAGCTTCACAACCTGCGTCCATGTTTTCGTGTTTGTTGTCGCCGGTTCTGTTAGTAACGGACATGATTATGATCAAGTAAGTATTTATTGCGATATCAATTTAAAATGGTTTTTTTAAACATAAGCACTAGGTATTCGTCGCCCCATCCTGATATCTTAGAACAGCTTAAAACGATCTCTCACATAAATGAAATCTATTATTTTTCACTCTTTCAGCTAATAAGCGTAAAGAACACCACACTAGGTAACACATTCCAGCACTTAGATCTTCCAGCAGTGGAGAACTTCTTTGTGATATCGGGACTACTCCTCATGAAAGGTCTGATGGAGAAGAAGAGAAGTCCCGTCATTACTTTGTTACAGCGTTATGTGAGGTAAGGATACGTGTTTCCTATTTTTATTTCTTGTAACCTAATGATGAACACGATCAATAGATCTCAGGTAACTTTTTGAAAGACGGATGGAGTAGTGACTTTCAAAGTAAAAAAAAAAAAACAATGTCTTCAAGTATGTAGATGTGGCTGCTAATTCATCATAATTTATTCAAATAAATTACGATTTAACCGATTGGTTATTTATAAAACATGTAGATTAAATTCATCATTTTTTTTTATAACATTGATAGGAAATGGGTTGACGATAAGACAATTATTACTGACTAGCTGCGCCCCGCGGTTTCACCCGCATAAGTGTCGATCCCGTGGGAATATCGGGATGAAAAGTATCCTATGTGTTAATCCTAGTTATATACTATCTGTTTACCAAATTTCATCCAAATCCGTTCAGCCGTTTGAGCGTGAAGGAGTAAAAAACATACAAACACACACACTCACAAACTTTCGCCTTTATAATAGTAGTGTGATGTGATTACTCGTTTAGCCACATAATGACGCCTAGGTTCCTAAGATCATGCGATGTTAAATCAATTGGTTTATTGCTTTTTTTTTTCAGATTAATAGGCTCCTTCGCAGTGCTAATATTTTACACTATAGCAGTATCCGAATATGTGGGCGATGGCCCATTGTGGAAACGCATCATTGGTCGAGACCAGAAGGCGTGCTCCAAGACCTGGCTTGTAGGTCTACTGATGCTTGGAAACTACGTGGATAGTGATAATATTGTAAGAAGTTTTTACCTTATTTATATTGTTTTTAAATTAACAACTCCATAAGACAAGATATTCAAAAATTTTCTGATAATAATCTGAAGCATACCGAGGGGAGAGGGGCCCGTGGCTAAATAATAACAGCCGCACAGGTCGATCGATCAGGTTAAGCTGCGCTTGCCGCGGTTGGTCTGCGGCCGGGTGACCATCTTTACATACCGAGACCCCTCCGTGCCTCGGAAAGCACGTTAAGCCGTTGGTCCCGGCTGTCATTCGTAGATCTTTGACAGTCGTTACGGGTAGTCAGAAGCCCGAAAGTCTGACAACCAGTCTTACCTAGAGGTATCGTATTATCCAGTAACTGGGTTGTGGAGGTCAGATAGGCAGTCGCTCCATGTAAAATACTGGTATTCAGCTGCATCCGGTTAGACTGGAAGCCGACCCCAACATAGTTGGGAAAAGGCTGGGCAGATGATGAATCTGAAGCATACTCGTACCACTGACCTTTCTTTGCGTTAATAATAACTGTTTCTGTAGAAATATTGTAATCATTATCTTAACAAACTTATAGAGGCACGAGGAACGGAGTGTAAAGTGCACTCGTCCTACATAGAAAAGGGCGGATCCTCTGACCAGACGGAGACGGGTGCCATATCAGATGGGCTACGATGATTGAAGACGGGACTGCTTGCGCGACTTAGGCTTTTTTGCATTCTTTTTTAACCATTTAAACATTGGGATAACAATCATTGATCCCAACTTTTTATCGTAAAATAAAGTACTGAACATTAAAGTACTAAACAGCCCCAGACAAACCTAAAGTCCCGTACACACACCTACTCTATGTCAAACTTAAAGACGGTGTTTTTTCAACTGCAAAAACCTATTAATTTAAGGTATGAATAATTTCTTTGTCTGCTTTAATTTCAGTGTCAACAAGTATCCTGGTATATCCCAGCAGACTACCACTTAGCTGTTATGGGCACAGCCCTATTCTGTCTCTGGCAATGGAATAAGCGTATTGGCAAAATTGCCAGCACCATCGCATTCGTCTTCTCGGTAGTTATAACTGGTATTACCACTTACACTAAAGGATTGAATGGAATCCTGCTCTACGATGTCGAGTAAGGTTTTGTCATCTATTTTTTGGTTTCCGTTCTAGTTTAGTTGCTTAGTTCCGTAGGCTGTTGGGATTGTCAAGGTTCTCAACTGGTTTATTTTTATTTTAATTGCGTTAAGTTATATCGATTGGTCCTACGTATAAGGGCCAATGCAGAATTTTGAGCATTTTCACTTTTTTGTATTAAATGCTTCCTTTTACTGTATCTGATAACGTGCACTCAATAAAATAGTATTTTCTCCTATAAATGTGTATTTTTTTTAGTGCACGTTATCAAATACAGTAAAAGGAATCATTTAATACAAAAAAGTGAAAATGCTCAAAATGGCCCTTATAAGTAGGACCCATCGATATAATTATATTAACACAGATTGAGTGTTAAATATTGTTAATGATTATCATTACTACCTATTTCCACTAAGTGATGTTGTTGTGTGTTGTTTTGCAATGAACAATCAGAAAGTCTCGTATTCGATCCTTAACCTTCAAGCGGGCGCGCGGTCATTTGTAACGCCAGCGGTCGCGCGTAACTTAAAAGACCTATGGGATATTTCAGGTATTTAAAACAATTATTATTTAATAAAGATTTCTTTTCACGTTATCATTACGTTAGGACATAGACAAAATTATAAAATCAAAATAATATTCTAATTTTCTTTGGATTTGTAAGCAATTTGGCATCATAAATTTTCTTACACCTCTAACTTTCGCGTGCTTGCGTGCTTTCGACGCCTGCGCCGCGACTAAATCAAATGTGATCTATACACTCCGGAGGATGCGGAGATGGGAGGTGAACAGTTTATTTCGTGCACAGTGAAACAATGACAGGCTACTAGGGATGGGAAATACATGCGACAAGAAATAACGACATTAAGAACGAAAATGTATCGAGTGCGGTCAATTCGACGGCGCGCGTCTGCTTGAAGGTTAATGGAATGTATACCTTAATCATTAGGCTGCTGATATCCCATTTATGACCGTTACTTAACTTTTCGTTTAAACTTGCTTATAAATCATGGAATTGAAATAATCATGTTAGTCAGACGATGCAGGGCGTCATCACCATCTAATCCGCCTTTTCCCAACTATGTTGTGGTCTGCCTTCTTAGTCTAACTGAATGTAGCTGAATACCAATATTTTGCATAGTGATTTTTTTATATGATAATTAAGGTTTTAGCAAAAAAAGCTTTAGCTAACAAAAGTTTTAAAACCTAAAATTTGCCATTTCAATTATTTTCTGATTTGCAACAAATCACTTCGAAGCCTCAGTTAAATGCTATGGGAAAGTCGTTAACGACCTCCGTAGCGTTGAAGCTTATAAAAATCCAATTTCCATTGATTGACGTTTTACGTGAGGTTTTGATTTAATGGGAACTCGAAATTATATTTGATTGAGGTTTTCATTAAAATCTTTATGAATGGATTTCTTGGAAGGATATTTTTATGTGTGCTTTCGATACGTATATCACTGTGTTGTACGAGTATCAGTTATAGAATAATGTTTACTTTTGTTCCTCGTCATATTCAAGGTTATATTTTCCTTCACAATTACCTTGCCCAAGATTTACTTAAGTAATTAATTTAAACTTAGAAAAAAAAACATTTTTTCTTTCTTTTCTATTCTTTCTTTATAGAATGTGATGGTTCTTTAATAAGTTTTACTGTCAAAAATTACTTCGAGAAAAACATCTAAAAATTTAATTATTCCACTGTTTAAGCCACTAACTTGTAAATCATGTTCTTCCTTAAAAATATATATCCACAAAATCCAGCAGTAATACCCCTTAAAAATCATTAGGTTGCTGCTGGGGAGTTTGTTGCGCCACTTCTTCTTCCCAGCTAAAGCACTAGAAGGTGGTGAAGAGCGGGCGTTTTGGGTTAGGCGTGGTGGCTAGTTTGCATAAATGCCTTTCGATTTTGAATATTTTCAGGAAGCTGATACACATGAGAGAGAACCAGGTCTACCTAGACACCTACATGAAGAGTCATCATAGAGCTGATCCTTACTTCCTCGGCATGGCCATGGGATATATCATCACAGTGTACAGGCCTGCTAAGTACAGAGGAGTTATTTCTAAGGTGAGCAGTTATGCTAGTTGATAATATAACCAGCATTTATCGTCCCACTGCAGGGCAAAGACCTATCTCTCCCTTTTCCACACAACTTCGTCTTGTGCTAATGCGGGCCAGTCCTTCTGGTAAAGTCAAGCTCGTGCCGCCATCATCATCATCTTTGCTAGTTACAAAAGACAGTTTTAATTTTATAATAAAATGGTTTTCATGAAAACAAAAGATGATGTCTTTTAGGAATGAATGGATAGAATGCAAGTGATGTATTCTTGGAAAAAAGGAAAGACCTTTATAAAGCTTTTAACTGTGATAACAAATAATTATAATATGTCAAAAACCAGAATAGTAACTAGAATAAGAAAAGGCTTCTCCAAGCATATTTTTTTTTGTATCGATGCATTATAACGACTGCAAAGTACCAACATTTTTTTCCTTAATAAACTGGTCTACATACGATTAGATAAAATATCTTGTTCCTTATCTATTATTTTCCTAACATTCCAGGAATGTTCCTACCTAGGCCTCGCGGCAGCCTTCATGCTAGGTCTCAAAGTGTTAACAGCGGCCCCAGCATGGTGCCTTGGGGAATACAACGCTTGGAACGCAGCAGTATATGCGGCCCTCAACAGAAACTTATGGGCCTTGGCGACCTGTATTTGTATCGCGATTACAGAATATGGGGATGTCCGTAAGTGGATTTTTTATTTGTTTTATAATTAACTTATTATTCGTTAGCTTATCAAAGGCTTCTAATGCAAAGAAGACACAAGCACTGTTCATCATAATTAGTTATTTTCCAATACCCAGTGCGAGTGCGGTGCCTTTAATCAGATCATGCCCCACTTGCTGGAGTGACCTAAGCGCCCGTTCACCTGCATTTTGGATGACTTAATGAATGCCACTGATGCCGCAATCAACTTGGCCACTTACTGGGCTCAAACAATATAAAATATTGAAGAAGAGTATCATCGACGCGAAAAGAAGATTAGATACTGCGAGTTAGCCACTTCAATGATAATAATAATTAAGTCTAGGTTTCCAAACAATGATTATTATGGATCGTAATTTTGTAGTGTCCGAGGTGGATATTAATATCGAATTATTCAATATTGATATTATTATTTGTCAGGATTTAAACCAGCAGCCTGAAGTTTCAGAAAGTGGTGTTTTGACCTGTAGGTTCACCAGCACCCTAATTGCGTAACATCAATCAAAATCTGAATCATTTTGAAGGAAATCCATTGCAACATAAGTTCGAAAAATGTTTGTGCTCAACAATGTAAATAATGCAGTGCATGTTGTTGAACTGTAGAAATGCAAGCCATTGCTACCGACAGTGTGTTACGTAACTACCCCCATAGGTCCGTCTTTTTGATAAGAACTGCTTCGCTAATCGCAAAGTCAGAAAATGCATGCCCAAATTCCCCCGTTCTTAATAATTTAGTTACTTGCTTTACGGGTAGGGAATTCTACCAGGAAACTATGTTGGAAAATATAATATTAGCTAAGTAAAGGATGGATAGCTATTCGCTTGAGCAATTATAATACCCTAGCTAAATCAAGACAAAAGCTTGTACTCTATATTTAGAAATAAATAAAAGCAGAAAAGAAACTAGTGAAAGATAATGAAATAATTTCTTTTCAAAGGAAAAACGAACACAAGTAAGCAATGGAAATAAAATAAATAATGATGGCTGGTCCGCCATTTATTAATCTTTGAAAGAAGAAACGCGGTTTCACCCGCATAGGTATCGATCTCGTGGGAATATCGTGATAAAAAGTATCATAATATGTGTTATTATACATATATACTCTAAAATCCGGTCAGCCGTTTTTGCGTCACAAACTTTCGCATTTATAATATTAGGTATATACTCGTATAGATATGATAGTAGGGTAGGATAGGATTTTGCTTACATAAAGATAGTTTGAGGTATGAAATTGTAAATGTATTTCGAGTAAGAGATTTGAACCTTTGATACCACGCATACAAGTAACGAGTATCTGAATGTATGCGATTCAGATAATGCCTCGTGAAATTGAAATAAGTTTAATGCATATTTCCGCTATTCGTATTTATGTTATTCTGCGTATTTTTGGTCAGTAATTTTGAATCGCGTTTAATAAAGTTTCTATTAATAAGCTGCTTATCAACCGTTCTTGTATACCGGCAAAAATGTAAATATATGAAATATTACTGAACAAGCACTGTTCATCTATTGGTGCATTGGCTAAACTTAAAAACATTCGAATTTTCTCTGTGTAAAACAAATAGGTACTGTTTAACTCTTTTACGCAATTGGGAGTTTGTAAACGGGTATTTTTGGCTTGTTTGGGATTAAACCAGCTCATAATCTGGCAAAAGCTCTATTTTAAAAGGCTGCAAATTTATTGCTATAAATATTAATAATAAAATCATGGCCTAAATGAATATCCTAATTTTCAACGAATATGCTTAAAAACCCGTAACAATTTCCACAAACCTTTAATAAAGCTTACTATTTAATACATGAAGGATATCAATAATTTTATGCACTGAAATATGAAAGCCAAACGCCAGGAAATGAGTTGCTAGAATTATTCCTTTTAATCCCTTAAACTAAATATACTCGTGCTTGGGGCATGTTGAACATAGCTTCTTTTTTTCTAATTTCCCGGGAGAACCCTTAGTTTTCCCCCGTCAAAATACTGGTATTATATTTTCATCTCAGTTCCAAGATATGACTGTTACTGTTTCATCAAATTCTACTTTCTCTGTGATGAAATATTCTTTGGAAAATATTACTGTTGTCTTTTCTCTTTCATGACTGATTTATATATCTTATCTTCCGTTATTGGTTCAAACTCATCATCATAATTCTCCCGCCCTTATCCCGAATTTGGAGTTATTGGTTAAAATTGATCTTCTAATATACACAGTCAAGAATACTCTTTATTATTTACCTACACTATATAAATTTCAGACATAAATATATAAATTTTACAAAGGTGACACAATGGGCGGTTTTATCGCTAAGAGCGATCTTTTAAAGACAACCTTTGGATGGATTCAAATTAAATTAGCAAGTGAAACTTCACGGATGGTGGAGATCATGCACGGTGTTGTTACATTTCATAAGCGAACGAGAATCGTTACAATTTGAAGCTTTATGACAGTGACACAAATGACACAACGTGCGCTCGTGATTTACAAAAACTATACCTTTGTTAGTTTCATACGGCTTATCGCTCAAGAACCTTTCAAACTAGATGGCAGATAACAATAAAGAGTAACGCAAAATATTGCAATTAAAACGGAGCGACCTATATTCCTAAAAATAATGGTGTGACGCAAAAACCACAAAAAAATAAATGACCGAGTTTCGACTATTTGGATACTCTGGCTAAGATACAGATCATTAATTGACGCCAGAAAAAGATTAACGGTTTTCAAAATAAAAGAGTATTCCCTTTTTTTTACTAGATTTTAAGAAGTGTTACCGCAGTTTTCTTTTTAGCAACCCTCTGGTTGTGATTTCAGCATTGGATTTTTGAATAATAACTGTTGACTTCGTCTATATCTAAAGGCATTTTAAGTACAACAAAACCTTTTTTAAATTCATATATTTCATTGCAGAAATCCTCAGAAACTTTATGTCCTGGCCTATCTTCACGATACTCAGCCGTCTAGCATATGGAGTCTACATAACACATTCCCTAGTGCTGGAGCGGTTCCTTTTCTCGCAAAGGAATCCAATGCATTATGACATGTTTAACCTGGTACGTATATATTTATGACTGATTTTTTCAATACAGAAAACAAAACAATTGCACAAATGTTTACCAACAGCGCCCCCCTGTCAAAAGATCTTTGTACGTCCGATCTCAAACGAATGCCATTCGCGGGTACACTTACACTCGTACGTACGTGAAGCGTGTCTATGTGTGCGTGCGTTTTCAATCGTTGTATAGAGCCGACCTTCTGTACTTACCTATCTATGTTGTGCTAGTACTAGGAATTTCACTTTCATAAAGTTATTTGTGAGTATGTTGGTTACTTTTGCAATTTGGTTTTCTGTATTTTTCTTGGAACTGCACTACATTGAGACCCGAAGCTTTGCTTTCTAGTTAGAAGTTGCATAAATGTTGTTTGATTGAACATTCTTTGAGTTTGATATTGGAAATATTACTCTTTTAGTGCTTAATACCAAATGTGGCGTTTGAAGCGATATTGAACGTGAAACGCTCCATATAGAAGCCTATGTCAATCAGTGGCAGTGTACTCGTTTTGTTTAATTGCCGGCTCTTCTTCATTGGAAACGACCAATTGGAACCATACTCCTAGCATCTGACCATTTAGGTTTATGTGAATTAAAATGTTTTCAGTTTAAATATGAAAAAAAGAAAATTAAAAAATAGTCTAAGTAAGAAAAATCAAGGCTTATATTCAGTAGTGGACCATACAAAGAAACAAATTATTACGATAATATTAATGTCAAGATACCATAATCTCATATCTATAAGTCTGTCCAAATTAAATAACTACACATATAGTCATACAGAAAAATCTTGTATAGACTCACAAGAACATATCAATATCCAAGCTTTACCTCACTATATAAACAATCTACCCACCCCCAACACAGTACAGCTTGAACATACAAACTTCTTAATTGAATTTCAGATACTAAACGGTATAGGAATACTCCTTCCTTCGGCACTGCTAGCGGTACTTCTGTGGTTGTTCGTCGAATCGCCGCTGAGCAACTTGGCTAATCTCGTTCTAAGCCCTGTGTGAGTATACTGGTAGTTAAATACTAATACTAATAGATTGTGGCGGGAAGATATTATATGAGTTGGTACAAGACTACATCTTGTACTGCGAATGGTGGAGTATTTTGGTAAGATTAAGGTAAAGATTTTGCTGTAGCAACGAATGTTAGGCCAATAGATGGAATAAATGGTGGAGGGACCGAATGCTTTACTAGTTTTAATCTCAAAGTTCGTTTGATGAGGGGCCCGTGGCTAAATAATAACAGCCGCACAGGTCGATCGATCAGGTTAAGCTACGCTTGCCGCGGTTGGTCTGTGGATGGGTGACCATCTTTACATACCGAGACCCCTCCGTGCCTCGAAAAGCATGTTAAGCCGTTAGTCCTGGCTGTCATACGTATATCTTTGACAGTCGTTACGGGTAGTCAGAAGCCTGAAAGTCTGACAACTAGTCTTACCTAGGGATTACCTAGTAACTGGGTTGTGGAGGTCAGATAGGCAGTCGCTCCATGTAAAATACTGGTATTCAGCTGCATCCGGTTAGACTGGAAGTTGACCCCAACATAGTTGGGAAAAGGCTTGAATTTCAAAGTTCGTTTGATATAGTTTGAATGTCTTAAAAATGGGATAAGGAATTTTAGTAGTCTTAAGAGCCGTTTTTATTAACAGTCTTCGGATTGCGAATAATTCGAAAGACTTAGTTTTTTTCTTTTCTCTCTCTTTTGTCTCTTAAACACACTAGCGAGGGAGTTATATTAAGATCATGGCTGTATAGTAATAAAAGTTCATTTACGTTTACTTTTTCGTTTTCGACTGTTGTAGTATATGTGGTATACTACAACAGTCGAAAACGAACTCCTTTCTTCCTTCTCCCACTTCACTACATTCAAACATCTTGAACAAATAAAATAACTAGCAAAGGCGAACAAGCAACATACATGATTTTATTTCAACTTTAAACAAACTGTTTCCTTTACCGTTTCAGTAAGAAGCAGACGGCAAATGGAATTGAAAACAAAAAGGAAGTCAACGGGCATACTAAGATTACAGACTTGAAATATACAAAGGCATTGTGATACAACAAGAGATCTTTGATCTTGTTAATGAAGTAGACCTTTTTTTGATTTTACCGTTCTAGAACTTGCTTTCTTAGTTATAAAAATTATGAAAATATTAAGGATAAAACGATATGAATTAGAATAGGCGACCGAAAGTCTGGTGTAATCTCAAGTGCCAATATCAATGGGTGATTTTTTTTAGGATAAGGAAGAATAAATTGCTTTTTACTACGTATTTATTGGAGCTTTTCTTTGTGTTTATAGTATGTTAGAAAAATAACGTAACCAATCAACCAGTGAAGAAGCTTGTTAAGAATTATGAGCGCCTAACAAAATTATGTTAGCAAGCAATATGTAGCTTGCTATTCGAATGTAATACTTTTTTGACAGGCAAATTGTTCAGACGGCGACCACACACCGTCATGTCAAAAGTGTTTAATCAACTAACAAAAGATAGATATTAAAGCGGCTAAGACACGTTACTTGCAAAAAACACCGTTAGTGCATAAATATAGATTTCGATATTTTGTAGTGTAGGTATCTAAAAGTAATAATTTAGAAGTATTAAGAAAGCTTATAGTCTGCTGACCCCATAGCACCATGAGGAAGTGAATCAACTTGTAATCCTATAGCAAATAATGTAATACACGAACGATTGACTAACCAACTGTAACATAACTCAAACGCCGCTGAAACTTTTAAGTCCACTACGATCCTAATTTATGTGGCTTCAATGAACATGTACATTCAAGTATAGGAAGTATTATAGACTTTAATGTTGCTCTAGTTTCTAAATCAAACAATATTTCTCTGGGGAAAACGCACATTTTGAGTTATAAGTTCATTACATAACGGTGAAAGAAAATATGATTAAATAGGAAACCAGCATGTCCTACACGGAGAGAAAAATCTTAGAAAAAACACTGTGCTGTCTCATAATCTGAGTGCATTTGAGTGGTAATGGAAAAATTACCATGCAGTACAGCATAAGAATTTTTACTGTGCTACAGTAAAAATTCTTATGCTGTACAGTAAAATCTATTGGACAAATATGTAGTGAATTTTTCCCAAGCTCACTGAGAAAATTTTCTGTAGATGTCACTTGCACTCACTTTAGAGTGGGGAGCACAGTAATTTTTCTAAGAATTTTCTCTCCGTGTAGAACAATAAAAAATGGACGGCATGTGACATCGACCAATCCGCACTGGGCCCGCGTTGTGGCCCATTTCCTCTCACAGAGAGGTCTTTATCCCAGCAGTGGGAACATTAAAATCTGATCATGTTTTGTTTGTTGTAAGATGATTCACCTTTCCCCTATCTTTTGTATCCCGTATACTAAGGGAAACATGAGCAACAACGCTCTCAAAAGATGAAGATCCTATGAAATTCTCGACAAAGAAGGCAATCCTACCCCCGCCCGTAGCGTGGCTGTTGTAAAACACGATTGAGAGATTATGTCGAAGAGATGAGTAGCCACGACGCTGTCTGCAAATAACAACAAACTGAGATCACCGATCTACGACAAGCTTAGTAATTATTAGCAGGCCTGTTGGTCTAGTGGTCAGAGGCCCTGAATACTATACGCAAGGTCGTGGGTTTGATTCAAACCCCGGACCAAGGTTTGTGTGATGAGCACGATCATTTTGTTCTTTGTCTGAGTGTAATTTATCTATAATATGTATGTATTTAGACATATATAATGTATGTTTATCAGTTGTCTAGTACTCATAACATAAGCTCTGCTTAGTTTGGGACTAGATGGCGTTGTGTGAGAGTTGTGGAATATTATAATATTATTATTGCAATGTCTTCTGTGACCATTTATTGGGTATTATTTATTTAAAATCCCTTGCAGGGCTTGTGGCTAAGTAATAACAGCCACACACGTCGATCAATCAGGTTAAGACATAAGACAATTATTACTAACTAGCTGCGCCCCCCGGTTTCACCCGCATAAGTGTCGATTCCGTGGGAATATCGGGATAAAAAGTATTTTATGTATTAATCCCGGTTATAAACTATCTATGTACAAAATTTCATCCAAATCCGTTCAGCCGTTTGAGCGTGAAGAAGTAACAAACATACAAATACACGCACACTCACAAACTTTCGCCTTTGTAATATTAGTGTGATAAAACAATAATCACCCAAATCAGACGTGATCAAGAGTGATTCTTGAGCTGTAAGCGAAATAACTGGTAAATAGACGGGAGAGAGGTAACGTTTTATAATATACGGGAGGAAATATTACCGCCTATTCATTCTGTTACCGTGGCAACGCTCCCATCTTCCTCGTATCCATGTGAAGTTAATTTCATCCACACACAAACGATATCAGAATGTTTATTCAGTCATGACCGCTGTTGAAGCCTAACAAATGTTTATATAGAATTCAATTCAACCTGATTCAATTCCACGGCTTTTATTGGATTTAAAGGTAGGTACAGGGGATATTAATCCTGCCACGAATGTTCAGATTACTAGAATTCAATAGAAGTTTTATACGTGTCATTGGTATCGGGTGTCTTAGGTATTGTTTGTTTTGACGATAAAGTAATTGAGAAGGCGGATTTCTGGTAAAAGATAATAATAGATTGTGTTTTGATTGATTTTGGATCCGGGGCGAAGACAAGTAATTTGTTGTCTCTGGCTCTCCAACAAAAAGCTATATACGTTAGTAAAAAACAATTGGATACATTTTAAAGGAAAAAATAAATTGACAATCCAATCAATTCAGTAAGTGGAAACAACAAAAGACTATAGGTCATCGCTTACAGATGGCTTTCACAATGTAGGACATCAAAGTCTCTAATAATAAAAGCGTTTTCCATTATCTGATTAGTCTACATTACTTTCTAGAACAATACCGTAACATTATCTTTTTAAAGAACAATTTAACTTATATAGACGACATTCTAGTTTTATATAACAGGCTAAAGGAGGGGCGCTTCAGGAATAGGTGATTGCTTTCCTAGATTGGTTTCTAGAATTAGGTTGTTCAAAATTACAGTATGCATTGAATCCCGAACTAATACGGATAACGATTATACTGCTAGTGTATATCGGTTTATTGGTGTAACCGGGTTATGACCTAGCATTAGTAAACGGAGCTGCGAATCTTAGTGTCTCCAAACTAGGGCTTTGCTAGAAAACTTACCTAAGGTTTTATTTAGGTAAACCAATAAATGCCAGGGTTATTTTAAACATTAAACATTCTTTTGATTGGTCGCCATTTTTCTGTGTTCCTAGCGGCACAGACAATAAAAATAAATTATATGTAGTTTTACAATTTAGATAAATTTAAACATTTCACCTTTTCAATGATAGGCTTCCCCTCTATGAGAAGGAGTGGCCCCTGTACGGGTTAGTACTCGTAGATGTCACATGTCTACAAATTTTTGGTTGTAGGACTACCTAGTAAATTTCCAGTTTCACATCTATAGTACTGCTCTCAAAACGGTGAAGGAAAACTTTTTGAGGAGACAGCATGTCCTACAATCGAAAATTCGACGACATGTGCCTTTTACCAACCCGCACAGGGCCCGCGTGGTAGATTACAGCCCACTCCCTCTCATAGAGAGGAGGCAGCTGAAATATACAGGAAGATTTTTTAGTCACCGTCCAAATTTTTTCTATGCATTAGGTATCATTTACTAACTCCATTTTTGAAAAAAAAACGATACGTAAAATTTTCATATTAAATCATTTTCTCGAAAGAATTATCCGCTCTGCGTGGTCACAAGTTAAACGTTAATAATACTACACTTGCCGCGCAAACATCAATGAAAAGGGCAGCGGCGCAGCGCACACCCCGCTTACCCCCGCCCCGCTACACCTGCGCGTCACATCATCGTTAGTCGGCCACGCGCACCCTTTCGCGACGCAAGCGCTTCCTTCCGTGTTCCCGCGCACCCCGTCGGCGCGCGGCGCCCCGCGCTATCGTGATTCGTGAATTTGTTTACGATGTATTCCTACCGCGAGTATTACGAAGTGGTGCGATCTTACATACTTAGTGGTGAAAACTTGAACGGTGCCCAGAGACTGTACGAAGCAGAAAGTGTTCCTCGCCTTCGCAATCAAGGGATAATAAATCCTTCAGTACCTAATCGCCAAACGATTTTGGCCGCAAATCAGAGGCTATTAGACCATGGCCAATTTATAGCTCCTACACACGCTCAAGGACGTGGCAGGCCGAGACTCGCAGTAGAGATCAAAGAAGATATCTTCGATTTCTTTGAACGGAGCCCTAGATCGAGTACGCGAGATGCAGCGCAGCGCTTCGCAATATGCCGTGTGG
Source organism: Eremobia ochroleuca (assembly GCA_949629135.1). Classification (NCBI taxonomy): domain Eukaryota; kingdom Metazoa; phylum Arthropoda; class Insecta; order Lepidoptera; family Noctuidae; genus Eremobia; species Eremobia ochroleuca. The sequence continues at coordinate 1,749,486 of OX451410.1, forward strand.
AAACTTCTCCATACTGCTGGGTTGTACCCGTACCATTTTCAAAAGGCACAGGCCTTGCACGACGCAGACGCCGTTCCCCGTCGAGCCTTCTGCGAGTGGCTGATCGCACACCCCGATGCTAACATATTGTGGACTGACGAGGCCTTGTTTACTCGAGTGGGGGCTGTATAATCAGCATAATGAACATTGGTGGTCATTTCGAAACCCACACATGATACGAGAAACATATCACTAAGTGCGGTTTAGCGCAAATGTGTGGGCTGGAATTATCGGCAACAGAATACTGGGGCCATATTTCATTGAGGGACGGCTGACCGGGGGCACGTACTAGATATGTTACGCGCAATTTTCATGGATGACGTGCCGGTAATCTCCCATCGAGATTTTTTATTATCAACAAGACGGTGCACCGCCTCATTACTCCGCCGCCGTTCGTGATTATTTAAACATAGAACACGGTGATCGTTAGATCGGTCGCGGGGGGCCCGTCGCCTGGCCACCCCGGTCACCAGATCTTACTCCATGTGACTTTTTTTTGTGGGGCGAAATAAAACGACGAGTGTATGTGGAGGAAGCCCAAAGCCTAGACCAATTAAAAGAGCTAATTGTACGTGCATTCGACCAAGTGAAAAGTGACACTGTAGTGCTCAACAAAATTAAAAACAATGTGCATAAACGTGCAAGACTCTGTTTAGAGAGAAACGGTATGCATTTTGAACATTTATTAAAGTACTGTTAATGTGATTGTTCTAAGATGATTTTGATAAAATTTTTAATTATTTGTACATAAGTTGATTAAATTTTTTTAAATACGCCTAATAGCAAAACTTTTTCGCACGGCTTTAATAAGGTCTAAAGTTCTTATTTTATCTAGTTTATTTTTACTTTATTTGTAATTGTTTAATTAAGGATTACATTCTAATCTTAATGAACATAGCACAAAGCTTTTGCTTATTGACGGTCCTAAGCCCGTGAAAGTATGAAGGGAAAAGAACAATGGCGAAATTTTAGCTGAGTTAAATTTGAGCGTCTAAACGAGACTTATGTACGAAGGAAGTTCCATTATTTTTCTACGTTTTTTCAAAGTATCACATTAACTAGTCCAGGCCGGATAAAAAAAATATTTTAAATGAAAAGTTAATTGATTTTTTCATTACCGTTTAGTGTTGCCATTTTATATTTATTCTGCCAAGTGACAGTAAGTACAGCATTATTGAATTATAATCAGTTTTATTTTGTTATTATAATTAAACGGAGTAAGTGAATTAACAACGCAGTTTATTTTTAAGTGTAAGTGTTCATTGCAGGGAGGTAAAAACACGTGTAAAAAATAAATGAATTACTTTTAATTATTGACCGGCAAAAAGACTAGTATCCCTAATCAAAAAAAATATATAGCTTGGCTATTGACGATTGTTGATTGGTTGCTGTAGGTCGATAGCGATACCATACTCGATCACTGACGCTTGCGTTCTGTGTTTTGTTTTCGATTGTTTTTCCCGTTTTCTTTCATTTTTACTTGACCCGGACTGCTTATGGACTGTGATATTGCCCTGTGTGACCCTGTGCTTGTTTAAGGACTCTCGAGATTTTCCCTGTGTGACATTGTGCTTTTTCTTTACTGGACACCGATCTTTCCTAATTGTTTGGATTAGTTACTATTGAACTAGTGTTTGAAACCGCTACGATGGAAAGTCGTCGTGGCATACCGACACGCACCCTGTGTATCAACTGTAATATATGCGTCAATACATTGCGACGATATTATGCCAGTATTGTTGTAATTGTTTAGTTGGTCGGCGCACAGTAGGATGTTGCGCTCATGTAATGACGCTAGCTAGTCTGGTACTTAGGATGGGCCAGACATCAACAAAATATTACCACACCTGCAGAATTTCTTGATGAAATCATTGTTAGAGAGGATGATGAAGAATAAATAGATGTAAAAACAAACTTGTTTTATTGATTCACATCAACTTAACATATTCCTCACACATTCTAGGATTTTATAATACTTGCTAAGCTGAAACTTAGCAAGTGCTTTTAAAATCCTAGAATGTTAATCCTATGGCTTGCCTCAATATCTAAACAATGCTCACGGTGACTGGCAGCCTTAGACCTGTTTTAAACACCTATTGTATACACATTTTAACGTACCGTGTATTTTATCTTGACGGTAGCGTCAAGTATACTCGGTAAACGACCAATATTCGCTTCAATCACGACTTGTCAAGTGCATTTGATCGTCTCGGGACCCTTAGCCAAGTTACCATAGACATAACCTACAAAAGTTCATGACTGAATATCTATTATTTTCGGCCTTCCCTAACAAAAATTCTTGCACAAACTAATTCAGAAGGTGACGCTGAGTTAAACAAGATATTTTTCATTTAAAGACGTAGGAATTTAATCTCAGCTAAAACAATGTATGGGCGGCTGCCATTGTACTTTGCAACTTTGATTATTATTGTGTTATCAATGAATTGCGGCGGCGCGCGGGGCGGGGCGGCCCGCGCAACTTCATCAAGCGCGTACGCACGGCGCGGCAGTGTCCAGAAACATAAACTTTTTATAGATTACTTTGTGATATGATATCTCAATATTTTTGTATTGAGTGATACTAAAAGAAAAAACAAGTATTCAATGATTTTCGCCAAAGAGTAATATATCAAAATTTGGACGGTGACTAAAAAAATTTCCTGTATAAGCTGATTCTGCTTATGCTTACATCTATACGTGTGTTGATTTTAGTTTATAGTCCATCATCCCATGTAAGCCCTCCAGATATCCACCCTGTAGGAATCCCATGTAGACCTTCCATGTTAGGCCCTTAACGAGCTTTCCCCGGGGGCAATGCCATAATCAACACAATTGACTGGCAGATTGAATTGCATTATGCTATTAGTTACTAAGTGGAAGTTACGAAACGTTAATATACTCTGCCTGGTCGAAAATTTGGTTGGAAATTATCGAACAGAGATCGTCTATTTTGATTTAGATAAAACTTAACGTGAGTTTCACTAAAATATAATAGAATTTTGTAGGTTTGCATATTTAACATTGTCTGATTCAATTTGATTTCAGGCTTAATCATAAACTGTTGCGTAAGTACTAGTAATTTCAGTAGATTCCTAGAATTAATCATGGCATTCGTCGTTATGTGTTCGTCGAAATTAATGTTCACGTTAATTACTATTTCAATCAGCTGTAAATTATTACGCTGGATTCCAAATGCTCAAAACAGTAACATGAACGATAAGAACCTATTTATTTTAACTGTATTCTTTCCAAATATTTTCTTTACCATTTTCTCCTTAATTCATCTGAATATCCCAAATTCCCTAAAACAAATGATTACACAGAGCATCCACGTTCATTTCGCATTATATCTCAAGATAAATCCGCGCGTACACTGTCTCTTTGTCACGTTGACGACGCTTGTCACGCAGACGAGAATTGTCACGTCACGATATTGGAATATTCAGACGTTGCTAATTAAAGCTCATGAAGATACAGCTTAATTAACTGGTTTGAGGTTTAGGTAAGGATTATGTCTACTTGGCGAGTAAAATTAAAATTGGTAGAAGTTGGTTTTTCTTTCTTGTGTTTAAATGGAAAAATGGAAAAAAGACCATTGTTAGCTCATTTCTTTTTAATCTAAGCAGCATTTTGTTTCTTTGTAGAAACACTGTTTGTGGGTTTTTTCCTCGGTCTTATCAAAGGCAAGATGTAATTATGGCTTAGTGAGTTTTCATTTGAATACGTTTTTTCTAGAGGACTATGTAACTTTTCTTCTGTAAGTCCATTTAAGTAATTTTTTTAATGTAGTGGCTACTAGTTGTTCCGGGTCTGGCTGTTTGTGTATGTGAGTTTAAATGTTTGTAAACGCACCCACAATACAGGAGAAATTCCTAGTGTGGGGCAAAGTTAAAAAAAAAATGTATCGTAGGTTGAATTTCATCTAAATTATTACGTAGCATCAAACCCTATAATTTGTTCTCAACAAATAATACAATTACAGGTTTCGATACAACAGGCGTCATAGCAACTCCCTCAATTACTCCAATACCAAACAATTTATGAAATAAAAACTTCTTGATTGTTCCAAAACTGTCACACATTATGAGAAACGGGATCCCTCTCATTTGTCCCATTCGTCATTGTACTTAAAGCCTTACCACAATTTTAAGGGCAGAAGAACCAGTTCTTCAACGCCTTTGAATGAGCTAACTTGTGCACTTCAAGTCAAAAGAAAACTGCATGGAAAGGACATAATACCTGTTATATACTGCTTTGTTATAGATATAGTAATAATTCAGCAGTCGTATTTCAAATGGCTAAGTTATTTCAGAGACTTTTCTGCTTACCCTCTTTGGCTTTTCAGGCTATGTCAGATATTACAGATATTCAAAGTTCGAAATCTAAATACTAAATAAAATTTTGTATCAACTGACAGGATTAAAAAAAATGCCTTGAAGCTGTATTGTAGGTTCAATAATTATTATTTTTAAGTACTTCTATATTTTCGTGACCAATAGTGTGCCCAATTTTCGCACCCTATATAGAGTGGTCCTTCTTCCCGCAATCATTGTGCCCTAAGCCTTAGTTTATTACATACTACGTATGTTTTCTGTTACGAGCGTTATTAATAGCTCTATGGGGAGGGTTATATTACAGGGTAGGCAGAATTCCAGGCACCTGTTGATTGAAGATGTTATCTTTGGTGTGGGTATTGAAAAGAAAGATCATGGCTTGGACACGGTTTTGTGCAAGAAATTATGTTCTTGGGACAGCGAGAAGGTAGGTTATAAAATTGTAAAAAAAAAATGGATTTTTAAGGACATTAAGAAAGCTTCGCTAACTTAAAGAAAGACAAACATAAAACTTTATTCTTAGAATATTATATGTTTTTCCTTAGAGGTTGTTTTCTGAACTTCGTAGAAAAATTGTTATAAAAATGGCTTTTAAACTAAATAACTAAACTAAATGGCATTATGAGAACGGAAGTTTTTAATGAATCGACAATGGACGGATCTTGAAAAATAGACGTTTTAAATAAAACCTCTTATAAGAGAACCTTTTTAGTAGAATAAAATTCAATTAAAAAAATCTTACGTTTTTTGTTCTTTTTACTGACTAGCTTTTATCAGTACCCTGCGAATTTTCTTTATCTTTTGCGCAGTTACATTACCTTTTTTCCGGGAACCAAGGTAATACGAAGTTGATTATTGATTATCGAATACATTGCTGAGTTCTATAAATAATAAATCACTGGACGATTTCAGTTATTCGTCCTTGTTATTATTGATTTGTTTGTCAGTCGTAGTACAAGATTACCTTGGGACTTTTCTGTAGTTATTAATGCCATGGGATATTTGTTACAAAAAATCATAATTTGGCATACCTCTGTTAAACCCGCGATGGTTTGTGAGGTATGTTAAAGTTTCTTTTTTTATAAGTCTTGAAAATGCTTTGAATAAAAAAAAAAAGTAAATAAATAAAAAAATCGTCATCATTCTCAAGCCTTTATACTAATTTATTAAAGGTCGGTGCAACATGTTTTTTTTCTTCCATACTATACATATACAGCATGATTTTTTCCGTTTCCAAATTTTTACAGGGTGTTCTACCCACGAATATGAACAACTTTCACTATGGAACCAAGTCTGAGATCACGAAAAAAAAAATCTGCTGTTTCATACATTTTGGTCAAGTAGGTATAGGTAGAACTTTTGTATTAAACAGCTGATTTTGATTTCGTGATTTCAGAGTTGATGCCATGGTGAAAGTTGTTCATATTCATGAGTAGAACACCCTGTAAAAATTTGGAGCCTGGAAAAAATCATCCAGTATAAGTCGTCATCTCAGTGGTCACTTCCTTTCTAACCATATCATCTTTCACACAATAGTTTCTTTAAATAAATAATATTGTAATAACTGTATTCCGCACAATTTTCGTGAATAGAACCGAATTGTTCAATCTCAACATTGACTATGATGTAATCAAGTGACATTAATGACGAACTAATATAATTAATAATAATTTTGTTACATTTATGTATTAATTATCCGTAAAACCTTATCAATTTAATTTAATTTCATTTAATTTCATAATTTAATTTAATTTAATTTGATTTAATTTAATTTAATTTAATCAATTTGCAACACCTATCTATTTATTTATTTATGACAAATGTAGTCACTATGGGTGAAATGTATGTATGTACAATGCCTGAAATAAAATGATTTATTATTATTATTTGTTCTAAGTCTCCACATTCATATTCAAAACTTTCCTTACGAAATTTTCCTCATTCCTGCGCATCATATACCATGAAACTGAACTGCCAAAAGTAAACAATGAATACGGTAAAAGGGTCTGGACATATGCTCTTCCAAGCATTCTAAACAACTTGCCTAAGGAAATAGCCAAAAAGTTAGAAAACCAAAAATTTTGACAAATTAAAAATATCCTGAAAGTCTATTTTGTTTTTTTTTTTTTTTTTTTAAGAATCGTTGGCCCACACTAGGAATTTCTCCTGTATTGTGGGTGCGTTTACAAACATTTAAAGTCACATACACAAACAGTCAGACCCGGAACAACCACTTGTAGGTCATACAAATATTTGTTCCGCGCGGGAACTGAACCCGCGACACGCAGCGCAGCAGTCAATCGCTTAACCACTGCGCCAACCGTGCCGTCTTTATCGATTTTAGCACTGAAAAGTTTGGAATGGGGGGAGGGCCTGCGTGTGGATCTACTAACGGACAAATAACTGTGAGCGAGTAACACCTAAACCCATACCGATAGCGCACATAATCTTCTCAAAGAGATAGAGCGTTATTCTCATGTAATTGTTTGATGAATGCATGCTGAAATAAACTATTTGAAATTTAATTTTTTTTTTAGATCCGATTTCCACACTTTACAGTCACCGGTGCCACTTTCAGACTTACTTTTTCTTTTTATATCTGTTACAAATGTCATGTTATAGGGAAAAGAACCGGAGTTACCACCACAGTTTGTAGAGTAAGCAAACTGAAGTGGCAGTGGGATGGCCACGTCTGTCGAAGGGCCGATGGCCGGTGGAGCAGACGAGTCCTTGAGTGGAGACCGCGTATCGGCAAGCTGTGGGACGCTCCCTAGCTAGATGGACCTACTACGACTGCTAACACCTTGATGATTGGTTAATATTATTCTATCATAGCATGAGCTATTTTCACATTATTCTATCATATACTTACTAGCTTTTGTCCGCGACTGTGCCTGCATGAATGCCGGAAAATGTCCCATTTATACATTATTTTCATATATAGTGACGGAAGAATCTCTTTGTTATTTGCGAGATGAAACTTTGTAGTCTACTTTTGTTTCTCACATATTCATGCATGTTTCAAAATAATTGAAAATTCTAATTTTAAATAAATACTTTGGCTTCTGTCTGCTATTCTTAATTAAAACTGGTAACTATGGCTTCGTCTACCCACAAAAGCATGATTATTTTGCTATTTTAGCATGAATATTTTCTCCTACAATATTATCAGTTTGATCAACATTATTTTTAGCACAACCCCCATCCTGTTCGGGTTATCTAGAAACCAGTGTCAGTTTCTATTATAATTAAATAAGAGGTAGTTTGATCCAAAAGAGAGGCGACAGCGACTTTATCAGCAAATAATTTAACATGAGATGTGAGTCAAGTCAAAAGTAATTTATTAAAATTAGGCTGAGAATCAGCACTTTTTGAAAGTCAAAGTTACTGAGATTTCCACAAAACGTCCGCCCTTAATTTATTTATTTATTAAAACTTTATTCAAAAGTAAAAAAAAGTACTGTACAAAGGCGGACTTAATGCCTGAGGCATTTTCTACCAGTCAACCTTAGGGTTATGCAGAGACAAAATATGACAGGTGCAACATACGGGATATATAGCTAGGAAATGACTATACAATACAAGAATTAATAACATATAAAAAAAATGAACTGTCTGGAGAAAAATTATCGGTAGAGAAGAAAACGAATCCAGCATATCAGCGCTGGGATGTTACTTAATCACTTCCTATTGTTTTATCTGGGAAAAAGAAGTAGTGCTACAAATACCCAGCATGAAATTCGTATGTGTCTCCCAGATGAAGTATAACAATCCCAATGCGGTAACACTACAATCTGATTAGTCAACATTGCGCAGAGTCACTTACGCTTACTTGCCTAGTATCATTACAAGAACTGGAAAAGACTGAAGTGGAAAATCACAGCAAGATTAAGTTTAACGTGACCAGCCGCTAGATAACCAACTCAAAATTATGCTTTAATATATTATTCCGGTGAAAACTTAACAAATATTAGCACAGACGGGGATATCTCATGAAGAAACCCCTAGTTTTAACTTTCAGCGCATTGCCAAGAATTTTCCTTCCGAGTTTTTTACTTTGAACTTATTAACCACGTACATTTTTAAGCAGTTTTACCATCATTTAAAGCGCTCAAAGCAAAACTTTTTATGTATTTGCGAAGATATTTTAAGTTTGAAAACACTAATACATTTTTACCCAAAGCTTCTTAAGTTTTTTTTATGAAAAATAAATAAGATGTTTTTAAGTTTTTACAGACACGTATTAAAAACCTTTCTTGAAATTGAAATCTCATCTTTATTGGCACTTTAAAACCTCTTGATACTTTACTTATAAAAAAAACCTTTAAAATTTTGACAGCTCGTGTCAAGCGCCATCTTGTATCTTGTTCACCAATTCGACGCTCTTATCTCAACACTTGGACCACATCCTAAGGGTAGCTAATTTATTAGTGCCACACCCTGTTAAATAGTGACTTATTTATTTGAAATGGGAGTGTCTCTATATTGTGTACTGGTAATTAAATGTACATTGAGATGACTATGTATGGGAGATGGGTCGGAGATGGGTTGGCTTTTCATGGAGGCCATTTTAACTGGCCGATAGATGTATAGAAGGTAGGTTAAGAAGGCCGTTACAGCGTGTCTTAGAAATGTGTGATCATATTAAGGGAAAGGCATTAATTACGGAATTCTATCGGTTAAATATGATCACACATATACAACGTGTAAAGTTAAATGCGCAAAACCTCAGACACCCCAACTGATTTTTAATTCAATTGACCTATTTCAGAGAGAAAATAAGTCATTAAAACAATTGTAAAGGTTTTATGTGCTGTTTTAGGTTTACTGGCCATTCTGATCGCTTCTTGCGTCTGCAACGACGCTTTATCGAGGGAGGAGTCGTCACCGGGCCGATGCGCCGCGCTGACCTTGGCTTACTTGACGTATTAATAAATAGACACGGCAACGTTTTTAATGAAGATTTTTTGAAAAATGTGACCTATATTAAAAAGTGGTTCAATTAATTCTGCTCGTTATTCTGATCAAACTATTTTCAGGTTTTGCGCATTTAACGTTACACGTTGTATATACATGCAGTCTGTACCTACTGTACTTACAAGGCAGTAGACGCCGTAGACGGATGTATTAAACCAATATTATCTAGTGAGCATTCCCGTAAACCTCTACGTGCGAAGGTTTTCTTTCACAATATATTTTCCTTAACTGTTTTTAATTTTCTTTTCTTGAGTACAAGTTGAAAACCGACGAAGGAACAAATTCATTTTTTAAATCGACTTATGAACGTTTTAAATTAAAATGATTTCTTTTGGAGGATTCATTAAATTAGTCCCTAAGTATTTTGTCTAGGTTTCCCTACAGTGTCTGACTGGGGAGCAAAGACCTCCACCAAATACACCCAGACTTCTAGAGCCACCTCCATCTTCAGTATTCATCACCTTTTCCCATCTATTTTGGGGTCGGCTTCCAGTCAGCTGAATACCAGTATTTTATATGAAGCGACTGCCTATCTGACCCCCACAATCCAGTTACTGGGTAATACGATACCCGTTGGTAAGACTAGTTGTCAGAAAATCCTCAGTAATAAGGTTATTTATTAATGTAAAAGATTTGACATTTTGATCTTAAATGTTATCAATACTAAAGGATGAATAGACATAAAATATCCGAAAAGCTCCGAAAAAACTCCACCGCCCTCCACAAGGAAGAAATAATATTCACCAAAGTAAACAGTTTTCATTTTTTTAACGTAAAAACTGCTAGAGGGGGAGCGTCACTCTTATCTCGAGAGATAAGCGTGACAGAGACCCGACGTGACAAAAAAAAAGTGACAAAAAAATAGAGTCACGTCACAAAAATGAATCCGACAAAATGTTTTTGGAGCTGAGTGTACTTAAATATTAATGTCACACTGCTTTTAGCTGACTGTACCGTGTCAAAATTTTCTTTTATTCTTTTTGCGCATTAATTACACAGGTAGGTACTTTAGTGAATTGAGTTTAGGGTATAGAGTAAATCGTTTCTAAAGATATAATGTTTCTATCTATACTAATCTCTTTAACTCTATCTTGACTTTGTTTATTTGTTTGAACGCGGTAATCTCCAGAACTACCAGTCAGATTTGAAAATATCTTTATTGCATTTGATAACCCAATGCTTGAAGAAGGCTATAGACTAACATCACTTTAAGGAGCCGAGCAAAAAGTGAAATTTCACGCCACGCAAAAGCCTGATCATTCTGTGATAGCAAATACCACAGAAAGCATATTGACGTAAAAGCTTTGTTCATATAACATAACTAGCAGCACCCCGTGCGAATCGTGACTCGTGCGGGTGAAAACCCGCACGAGTCACGATCTCGTGGGATACCGGTATAAAAAGTATCCTATGTGTTAATTCTAGTTATAAACTGTGTGCCAAATTTCATTCAAATCCGTTCACTAGTTTTTGCGTGAAAGAGTAACAAACACCCATCCATCCATACATCCACCCATTCTCACAAACTTTCATGTTTATAATATTAGTAGGATAGTAGAAAGTAGGCACATCATGCCTAAATTCCCCAAGGGGTCCACAGAGGAGTTTTATTTAGCGGAAATTGCATATTCCATAGGATCTATCCAGCCTTGCCAACAATCTTCCGTACCCTCACAAACCACCACCTAGTCTCAGAATCCCTCCACCCACATACAAACTTAACTTCAAAACCGTGTAGATGTCCGAACTTGGTCTGCCCGTTAAGTTAGACAAACATGCATTAATTGCTGACCTACATGGTACTTTAATTAAATGTTCCGGAGTAGGCACCGATTGTCGTGGTTTGAAGCCAGTTATCAAGTATTAGTAGTCTGGTTAGACTGGGAGTAGTTGGCTGGAGGCTGGGACTATGAATTTGGGTCACATGTACACTCATAATTTCAAGACGGATGATGGAACCAATATTAATACAGTTTATACTAGTACGGGGAATAGGGTGAATCAATTCTGTTAACAACCGAAATAAGTACCGACACATAGCAAACAAAAAGTGTAACTACGTCTGTACATAACTTATAACAGAATTGCAAGCTTGTGATTTTGATTTGGTAAATTAAGAAGTGTTTTTTTTTTAATATTTTTATGTAAAAGCGTGTTCATGGAGTTTCTTGCTCGTTCTTTTCCATAAGAACCTACTACTCTTTGGAATGGGTAATTAGGTTCTTCTGTCTGAATGGCAAACTACTAGATATGATTTGTCAATTACTTGCCTACAATTTAACAATGTTATTGCTTCCGAAATGTGGGTGTACTTTAGCTAAACCTCTGCTCAACCCTTCGGGCAAACTTGTTGTTATGTTATGTGTTAAAAATGCTATTCAAACAATTATAGTTGGAAAAGTCTGAGATATAAAGACGAAACCTTCTAAATACTGATGAATGTGTTACTAATTCCCTTTGGTGAGAGACTGCGTAGAAATTTAACCTGAACAGGGTTTTTTTACACTTCCGTCTTTTGAAACAGACCATACGTATGGTATTACATTTTTCTAACGTGTTTTTTGATAGAGATGTGTCATGAAAAAAGCTATCTTTCCCCATGTATTCAGTCGTTGCGGTGATACTTCTAGGGGCCCATGTACAGCAGTGTTCGTTTTTCGGCTGATATTATGATGACTCCTTTGTATTTATCAAGTTCTATAGCTGATATTAGGTATTGCCACTTTAACAAAATTCCCAAACTACGAAATATAACTACACAGCTCGACCTAGAAATCAAATTGGGTCATCGTTTTGTCGAATTAGCAAAATCTATTTGATACTCAGATCCTTTATTTCTTTTTGTTTCAGTAGCTTTCCTAATCCTAGATTCTGTAAGTCATGCAATCTCTCAGGTGTCCTAAGTGAATACAGTAAGTACCTTCTCACGTATAACTCGATACGCAATTTTTAATACCAAAATGGCAGACGTTCCTAGCCAGACGCACTATAATTTTATTACTTCGTACGATGAATCCGCACTTTATACAAATAAATATAATGTATAATAAATGCGAAAATAACTCCGGCTGTATAATACCTTACCACGCCTCAACGACTGAATGGGTTTCGATGAAAGGGGATTGAAGATTTTTATCTGGAGCCTATAGGTAGGTACCTACTGTCCGCCATTTTGTTTCATTTTTTTTTATCAAAATGGCGATCATACATGAAACCTATAATATAAATCCATAGATGACTAAGGCTTAGGACTTTTATCCCGATTATACGTTCCCGTGGGATAATTGCCGACCTCGTAAGTTAGTCGGTAATATTTTACTTATTTCTATACAAAAATAAGACATCAGTTTCTTGAAGTTATTTCTAAGATACACCTCAATCAATCAATCAGCTCAGCCTATCGCAGTCCACTGCTGGACATAGGAATCTCCCAGACTGCGCCACAACACCCTGTCCTCCGCCTTCCGCATCCAGTCTACCCCAGCCACCTTAAAGATACACCTACATACTCAATAAGCAATAACCTAACAATAATGTAAAAGTAGACTAGATGTATGAGAGTCTTTGCTCTCGGGAATTACGGCCATAATGTCTAACTTTGCTCTATTTATTTGAACTAAGCAATTAAGGTTCAATAATAGAAACCCTTTTACCCTATTGTGATTACAATATTCTTTGTTATATATTATATTGTGCGGACTTACGCCCTAGGGATTAATGTTAGATCGTAGTGTCGGGAAAATGTGAGACTAAAATAGATTTTGTAAGTTTTGGGGGCCGAAAGCCGAATTTGGTATCGATTGATACGTCAAAATTAAATATGTTAAGAGAACTTTATTTTTAAAGGAAGAATAACAAAGTTCGTATTAAAAATGAGTCTAAAATTATTTTGAAAAAGTCCTGGTCAATATGAGAGCTAGCGACTCACCAAATAAAGCATGGATTTGTTAAAATTGCAGTATTAAATTAAAGTCGAAAACAAATAAACAATACAATGAAATCTATTAAAATAAATATGTAGTCAACATATCTACTACCGACTTCCATTCAATCCAAAATCCAACCCCAAATCGTTGCGTAACACTGTCATGTCATTCATTCAGTACAGCACATCGAAACCATATTTCACGTCAAGTCGAATGCCGAAAGGCCGAAACCGCATCCATGGTACATCTCTAGGCAACACAGTTTATATCAGATGAAAAGGGTTGGCGTAGGATTCAGGGCCGTCACTGTTCATTTCTGTTGATATTTTGATCTTAATATTTTGGATTTAAACAGCTTTTGGAAAAGCCTCGGTATAATACAAAGGGAATCTAAAATGTTGTCGGTTTTCTTTTTTTTTTACTTTGTAGTAATCTAGATCGGCACAGGTAAAAAAGGATTTTTCTTTTTATAAAAGCATAATATTCAATTAGAAAATGGTTGGAGCAGACGGAAAAAAGCTTTGAAATGCTGGTTCGCGGAAACTAATCTCAAAGTTTTTTCAAACAACTGTTTGAAATGATAAAGTATCTCCCATGAATAAAACTGCGTATTAATAAAGATTATCGTACCACTATACTATTATTTTACACAAAAACAAACTGCCATGGAAATAAAATATCACCATTAAACCACACTACAGAAAAAACTAAAAAAAAAGCGCTTGCAGAATGACCTACCATTTTATCTCAATATCCATTATTTTTGGAATAACCCCGCGAGCTGTCATAAAAATTCGGCTAACTCTGTAATCCTCGCTTTTTAACCTGCCGGTAATACTAACGTACTGCCCCACGGGTCTATTTGAGCCTTGAACCGTGGGGTTACTAACAGACTTGTTACAACTCTGTTTTTAGGGGTTAGAACATGTTGTGGGGTGTTAGTTGTCTGTCTGGGAAGATTTATATGGTTCTGAACTCCTAGAGAAATACTATAGAAAATTTTCTTCGGTTATAAAGAAAAGCCTACTATTTCAAAAAGTGCAATACCTCAGCGGTTAAAATGTATATAACAGCATTTTTTTTTTGTTGAAGTACTTTCTTTCGTAAGATGTAACTCAAGGTGTTCAGAATCATGTACTGAATCGATAGTTGCGCGTCGATGTTTCAATCACCCTCTATAGGCGGCGCTAATCACTTTTTACCGAACCAGCCAATTTGCCAACCTACATGAAGAAACATAACTTCAACACTTCAAATTTTGCTCATCCCGTTAGCCTAAAAAACGTAGCTATATTTGCCACAGTGCCGATTACATCAACTTCTACCATATTCTCGAAAGCTTGGTAGTAATACTAATAAATGGAATCTCTATAGTTTCACGCTCTTTAGGTAACCAAGTGGGCGTAAATAATGAGGGATTATGAACTTAGGATTATTATTTGTAAGCTCTTTTTAGCTGTGTGCGAAGGTTAGGTTATGCGAAAATACTGGTATTCATTTGCATCCGGTGAGACTGGAAGCCAACTCCGACATAGAAGCCGTGGTGGCCCAGTAGTAACGGTCGCGACTTACGAGATGTAAGTCGTAGGTTCAAACCCCGACAGGCGCTTTACGTACCGGGTAAAAATGATTTTCGGTGTGATTTCGGCCCAATTTCGGCGTGTTTTCGGCCTACTTTCAGCATGTTTTCGGCGTATTTTCGGCCCGTATTTTTTTACCAGGGTTTAAGTAAATTATTTCATCACCTCGGCTCTCAAAACGGTGAAGGAAAACATCGTGAGGAAACCGGCATGTCCTAGAACCACAAGTTCGAAGACATGTGATATCCACCGTGATCCAGATCCACACGTGGGACAATACCGGTCCACTCCCTCTCACAGAGAGGAGGCCTGTGTCCCAGCAGTGGGAATATTATAGGCTGTTTTTTCTTAGACGATGAAGAAGGCTTAGTAAATTATATGAGTCTGTATAATAATATAACGCCTGTTCTCCGGTACGCAGAAGTGTATTGTTACTCTCATTGTGACGCCAGCACATCAAGCTACTACAATCTGTCAAATTTCTTTAATAGATTTTCAACTTTATCGCTAAAGGATAAGGTTCAAGGTTATTTGGGATTTTTTTATAGTTTCGGATAGCTTGATGTGCTGGCGTCTGTACAACTTTTCCTAACCCTTCGGGGAGTTGGGGCGTTATGATATGTAATTGCCGCAATTTAAGGTTTAAGGAGCACATTTTTTAAAATGTATTTATTTATTGTACCATTTATGTACATACATATATAAACAGACAAGAACAAACTGATCAGAGAAATACATACAGAGGTGATGTTTATTTCATAAGAAATCTCTTCCAGCATACCTGCGATAGGACAATAGATAGAGAGATGTAGACAGTGTGAGAAAGAGTAAAGCTGGCTATTTTTGAGTCTCCTATAATGGGGAACGAACTTATTGCTAATAATCGGGGACATATCTAGCCACTACTAAAAAGGAATTCCTAATAGACAAACAAAATAAAAATGCCAGATTTTGGAACCAAACCAGAACCTCACGATAAGCGTGATTCATCATCATTTTCCTGCCCATACCCCAATATATTAGGGGTCGGCGCAACATGTATTTGTCTTCCAAATTTCTCATCATTTCGGTAGTCACCCCTTTTCGAGCCATATATCATCTTTCATACAGTCCATCCAGCGTTGCTTTGGTCTTCCCCCACTGTTTTAGCCACTGACATTCATACTCAAAAGATTGCTCATGACATTTCCCTCATTCGTCCGCATCACATGACCATACCATGACGATTTCCGCACAAATTTTTATCCACTATTGCCGCTTTCAGACTAATCAACATTCGTAACGACTTTACCTAAAACTAAAACAAGAGGAAAATTAATAATGTCCGATTTCTCGAAACCGCTTTTCTCGCTAGACAAAGCATTTTACGTCGGTTTTCAATCAAAGATTAAGAAATAATTAACCAAATCATATTAAATTAATCACTTCCTAATAAAAATCAATTGAATACCTCTTTCGTAAAAAAGGTTGCATGCCAAACGGCTTCTATGGCAGTTACCGATGGCGATTCTAATCGATTGACTTCGGATCTCGATTGTGCCGCATCGAATGGTGCCGATTAGTAATCGTTTGAACTGTAACAGTTAGCACGTGTCTCCTTATTTAGTAGAGCCGTGGTATTGTTCAAAGCGGTTATTTTTTATAGGACAGGTTGAAATATGGGATTTTATTTATAGGAAGCAAAATTCGTTATGCAGCAGTCAGTAAAACAAAATCCATCTCGAACTACCGCACTCGTGTCATTTGTAACAGACATCAGTGATCTTTTACTCATAAAGAACTAGTAGGTTCCTATAGTAAAGATTAACCCAGTATTACATACCAATTAGTTTATTCATTTTTAGGGTTCCGTACCCAAAGGGTAAAAAGGAACCCTATTACTCCCGCTTTGCTGTCCGTCCCACCGTCTGTCACCAGGCTGTATCTCATGAACCGTGATAGTTAGACAGTTGAAATTTTCACAGATGATGTATTTCTATTGCCGCTAGAACAACAAATACTAAAAAAACAGAATAAAATAAATATTTAAGGGGGCTCCCATACAATAGACATGATTTTTTTGCCGTTTTTATAGATAATGGTACGGAACCCTTCGTGCGCGAATCCGACTCGCTCTTGGCCGGTTTTAAAGTTTAATGCTGCCTCAATAATAAGTAGTTATTTCAACCGAAATTGGCTACCGCTTACCCAGAAAATTAGGAGACCAAGACGCACTGGGCCCGCGTGGTATATTAAGACCCTTTTTTTTTTGGGTGGGAAATTATCAAATAGCTTCTCCCGCTCTGGGCGGAGCGGGAGGGTGTGCCAGACTTTTACTGACTAAAACCCACCCGTGTTCCTTCAGTTGCCTGTGCCAAGGGCCACGGTAACTCTTTCGAACAATCCGCGACCCTGGCAGGCATCGGCCCTAGCGGACCTATGCCTGCCAGGGTATATTACGACCCTCTCTCTTCTACAGGGACGAGGCCTGTGTCGCAGGTTGTGGTAATATTATAGGCTGATTATGCTTTTACCAAAAACCAGGGGGCCCGTGGCTAAATAATAACAGCCGCACAGGTCGATCGATCACGTTAAACTACGCTTGCCGCGGTTGGTCTGTGGATGGGTGACCGGAAAGCACGTTAAGCCGTTGATCCCGGCTGTCATTCGTAGATCTTTGACAGTCGTTACGGGTAGTCAGAAGCCCGAAAGTCTGACAACCAGTCTTACCAAGGGGTATCGTATTACCCAGTGCCTAACTGGGTTGTGGAGGTCAGATAGGCAGTCACTTCATGTAAAATACTGGTATTCAGCTGCATCCGGTTAGACTGGAAGCCGACCCCAACATAGTTGGGAAAAGGCTAGGCTAGATGATGATCATCTTTAAAACTACCTTATAGACACATTCATACTGAACTGAGTGCCTCGCTGGTCTGTGGTAAGAAGCGCTACTGCTGAGAATGAGGTATTGGGTTCCATCCGCAATTCCGCATGTCGGTCCCAGTGTTATTTAGTTTTTTCAACAAGAATTTATCAGTACAGGACTGGACACAAATCTAAATCGAACTAAAACTTTACTGGTTAAATGTGGGTGTAGGTACTATAGATACACCTCTGCGTAAGCCTTCGGGGGAACAAGGCATGATGTTACGGGTAATGTAATAATATTTTTACAGTAGTTCGAAAAAGAAAATCTAAACATCTTTACGCAAGAATCGAACCAGCGATCTCTCATCGTAACTTATTATACGATGAATCAAATATTTATAGAACGACAAAAACCCTACCCTTTCTGATTGACTTGGCGCGAGGGCCGTTTGTTTAAGCTTTGATTTTCTTTGTTATTGTTGTTCTTGGGGGAGGGGAGAATGGGGGTTCAGTTGTTAATATCGTCTGTGTGATTGTTCCGCAAGGAAAGGCTAGTTGTCTACACAGATGTTTCTTAAACGGCCGTATTCTCAAAGTTAACTCATTTTTAAAGCACCGTTTTGTTTCATGCTGTGTTTGTGACAACTTTTAGGTAAGTCTTAAATGTCGCTTTAAAGATCGGAGGACAGTCACAATTGACGAAACTTCATCAACATCAAAATCTAATGATTGAATTTGACAATCATGAACGGTGGCTTAGTTATTGATTTTTTGTGGAGATTAGTTTATGCTATAATAGTATTAAACCGCTTATTGTGTTAGTTCAAACACCTAAATGTTTACCCTGTGAAATTTTCACCGTGAAACCATAGGTGAAGTGAGCTGTCATTCCAGTTGATGCTAGGGTTTGACATTGACAGCTTCACTTCACACTTCACGCTCACTTTTTTATATGAAAATTGTCTACTTTTACAATGTTTGTAAATATGTGCGCACCGTGTATCTATCACATGATTAATTAATATGCCATGGTTTCATTAATTTTATTATTACTAAATACTTAATTTTATTAAGTTTCGTTTTAATTCTTTTAACTATTGTGGTATAGTAATTTTATTTTATGTGCATCGTCTTAAAAGTTATTATATAATTAATGTATACAAAATATTGTAAAACATTTTAAAAGAGTAACGGTGGAGTTTCTCGCCCATTCTTCTCCATAATAAAACTACCTTTTGGATGGGGCGACTAGAATCAATTGTATTTCATTGTAATTTTTGACGTTCAAAAGTGACTTTTATGTGCCCATTTGAAATAAATCCTTTGACTTGACTTTGACTTAACTTTGACATTGACCTGCCGTGCGATTCTGTAACCATCTCACCGTGAAAGCTTGGGTGAAGTGAGCTGTCATTCGCTAGGGATTAACACTATTAAGTGCTCACTTCACTTATGATTTCACGGTGAGATTTTTACAGAATCGACCGGCTTATTTTGACTTTGACTTCACCTAAGTTTTCACGGAGTGATTTTTACTGAATAAATCTACTGAACACCAGCAACAGATTGGTTATTTCGTTCACTAAAATTTCCTTGACGTAATAATCTAAGTAATAGCCCTTAAAAGCCTTGTTTCAGAGCTCAGACGGAAAGAAAAAAAGGAAACGAAAAACTCAGTAACAAATCCCATAATCTTAAGATTACCACTCAGCATTGCACTATGTACTTCAGCTTTTACAACAGATTAAAAAATATACCATCCCCAAACAGATATAAAAGGTAACTACGTCCCTAAAAGTGTTAAAAAATTTCTGCTCGAATTTTCCCAAATTCGGCACCGAAAGTAGTCAGGAATTACACAATAATTGGTCTTGTATCTGGCAATAGGGAAAAATAAATTTACGCACTGAACAAAAGAGATAGCACAATACAAAAGTGTAAACGAGAGAAAGGGACCGAGATAGGGTAGGTTTCAAATTGTCGCCATTGCAATATTCGAGATTAAAAGTAACGCCTCGCTTGGCAACAGAATTCCGTCGGACAGTCGCGAACAGAAGTGCTCTTTTTCGCGACGGGTTTTTTTCTCTCTTCTTTTTCCTTTTTTTCTACTTTTTTATTATTTTTTCGCGTAGGTAATTGGATTTTTTTCGGGATGTACCGTTTGTCACGGCTAGTTGGGCTATTTTATTGTTACCTGTTATCTGAATGACCATACGGCTAGCACACGGTGCCAAATTATAGGGTCCCCAGTTAACTCGTTACTGTCTAAAATTGTTATTGCTAAGCTTTTACGTATTTTAATTGGAGAATAACTAGTAAGCTATTAAACTAAATAGGCACGCTAAATGCTTCCATGGTTTGTTGTTTTGTTAGATATACATATTAAAAATGAAAGTCGCATTTTGTGTTTGTTTGACCGCGTTGTTTTTCTAAACTACACATCGAATTTTGATGCAGTTTTTACTATCATTTAGAGAATTTATTCCGGAAGGATTATGTGTATGATACATTAATATTTAACTTCCATATAGGAAAACAGAACTTCACCCACCAGATTGTGATTGACATTGTACAAACCTATATGTGTAACTCTGTGTATGCCTCATATACTACAATCTCCTTTTTATGAAATAAAATGTATTATTATTTATTATTATTATTATTATATAACAAAGAAGTCTCCATGCTTTGTCAAAGCGGGCGTCGATCGCTAGTTTATTTATTTATGAACTAAATTATCTAGCACGTAGGTATACATTCCAATTTTTTTATTCGAAACATCAAATTACGTTACCGGGTTTTCAACTATGGTACTCTTTTTGCTTGGGTTGTAGCCAGGATCCAAAATGTTTAACATCAAATATTAATTGGACCTTTTGTACACTAAGTAATTAAAACTATCCATTTCATTCATTATTTTATACATTTTTACTTCACAAAATAATCAGAGCTGAGCAATTTTTTTCGGTAACGGACTGCGTTAGGTAAAAATGGTGAAGGTACTTAATATAAACACTTCGTAGAAAAATTATTATACAAATACTAGCTTCTGCCTGCGACTTCGGTCGCGTGGAATTCGTAGTCAATATACTAAAATAACAGCCACATTTTTATCGAAACCCCTCGACCCACGACCCACCACGTCGCGTAGCATCACACGCCCGCGCTATTACTTAATTTTTGCTTGGCGTTGTTTCTGACTTTTTTTATTTTTGCTCGGCTCCTACGGGTCGTGGCGTGATGTTAAATAGCCTATAGCATTTCTCAAAAATCGGGCTATCAAATGCTAAAAGAATAAAATTCAAATCCGACTAGAAATTCTAGAGATAAGCGCGTTCAAAAAAAAAAAAACTTTTCAGCTTTGTTATATTAGTTTAGAATTTATAGATTCTGGTTTTATCATAATTATACTAACCGGCTATGGGCCCACGTGGTAGATTACAACTCCCTCTCGAAGTAAGGAGCCCTGTGTCCCAGAAGTGGGAACATTATATGTAAAGTTGGGTCCATAAATCAATATTTAATTATAGTACGTATTCAGGAGCACACTGATACTTCACTGTATCAAATTGTTTACGAAACTTTCCTCGTGTCAGTATAGTTTCTATACATTCAAGTTAGTTCTCAGTATTCCGCTCATTTGCAACTAAGTGTAACATTATTCAGTCAAACCGTTTCACTCTGTATCATCCCGGAATTATCTAATTAGTTATAACCCCTCTATCATTTTCCTTTGTTGTATATGTCGAGTATGTACCAAGTGATTGAGGTTAGAATTTGACGTGACATAATAATATTAATGGGATGTTTATGGCGTTTAGTTGTTCCTTTGACGTTTTATGGTAACATGGGTTATTGTCAATGTTTCAAAATAGTTTTGACAATTTGACATCGTAATAAAATGAAATAACTAGTTTGGTTAGTAATTTTTACCTGTTTTCGTTTGTTGTAGCGATTCTATATCTGCTAAAGATGAGGTACTTACCTGGAAAAAAAAACATGATTGGATTCACATTTACATACAGTTTTCATACATTTAAACAACAATACAGTAGCCAACATTTTATAGGCTTAAGAAATAAAAAATAATAATAATAAGGAGGCAAATATCAACTAATACCTAATTAATTAATAAAAATAACAAAATTAAATCAAAATCAAAAAATCAAAATCAAAAGTCATTTATTGAAACTAGGCTGAGAATCCGCACTTTTCGAACGTCAAAATTACAAAAGAAAGTCCCCCAAACCGCCCGCCCGTCACCACTTCCTAGTGCTTTCGCTGGCAAGAAGAAGTGGCGCAACAAACTCCCCAGCTTAACTTAACTAAAGCTGTACAAAAACTAAAATATAGCGTCGAAAAATTCATCCGCATCGCTGTCGACTGGTAAAGTACCTAAGAGACTGGTGGCATTACCATGTTGTATGGCAACGCTTTGCCTTTGGCCAAGTCTGGGCTTGGGTCACGGGAAAGCCGTTTAAAAGCAATTGAAAGGAAACAGTTTTATAAAGTGTCTACTGGAGCACTGTAGAACTAAAATTGCTTCACCGTCAATAAGACAAATAATTTATTAGTTTTACTAGACAGCTTTAAATAATAATTTGTTTAGTTTTTCATGACTTTGACTAGTAGTACACTACCTAAAAAACACAAACCCTACAACGAAACTACAAGCAAATGTAAGCCAATAAAAACTCGAGTCCAAAAAAAATCTTAAAAAACAAAAAAGGCTCGCAATTCACTTTTCTCCGCTCCTGTACTAACAAGCGTCCCAGATACACGGTAGACCATATCGTTGCCCTCAAACAGACACGCTGCCATTTGGAGACCACTACCTGAATTTCAGCCGTCTGTAGCAATTTTCTTTTGGTGGAATATTTTCGCGTGAAAAATTACCTTTTTGGGGACGACGGGTATAAGTGCCTGGTGTGTCGCGGTTTGAGGGTAGGTGGAGATGTAGGTTGGTTGTTTTTTGTTGCTAAAGGGATTTTTTGGCAAAGAAACCGTTCTAGATTGAAACTTTTCTTGATTGTAATAATCACGGAGTTGGGTAGAACATCATTGCTGTCTACGAGGGGCGTTCAATGTATTCGCGGTATCAGGGTGATTTACTTATGCTGTGGTAATTTGACTAATTAATAAATTAATGACAATATCTAACGGTAATCCTGTATTATAGGAGACATCCATTCGTCCGTTATTACAATTTACAAGAATTTGTTGAACCAGACGTGTTACTTACACAGACGTTTTACATAGTATTAATAGCTTACAATCATTGTAAGTTTAGGCCCAATCTTTATTATACTAGAATATTCTAACAAAAAAACCGAAACACATTTAGCGTCGCATTTGAAATTGAATTTAGGAACGCAAAAGAAAACGTGTGTTCTATCTCCTTCAGCCTAAATACGCCATAATCCTCTTATTTCGAAATAAAACTAGTTCCCAAACATTTTTTCTCGTACTAAACCATTATTTTTTTGTATTTCATTAATGTGAAGTGTCCTTACTTCGTACAGAAGTTTCTCTGTGATAAAAAATGTTATTTGGATCGAAAAAAAAAATATATACGAAACTATCTTTTAGTTTTTAAGTGGATTGCGAGTAGTTGCTTTTTCTGAAAGTTTCTGAAAAGATCAAGTTTCGAAGTAAATTTTTTGATTTATAAAATGTTTAAGATTCGCCTCGGTACAGTCGACGTGAAAGTTTTTTAGTTGAAGTTTGTATTGTGTTAAAAGTTGTTTGGCATGACCGATTTCTGAATATTGGTACTTACTTACTTTTATGTTTTTTTGTTTTGGTACTTCTTTATTATTACTTTGTAATATTGTCTCAAAAGTTATTTAAAATATCGAATCTAAATAACAAAATAAGTTTTTATCTTCGAAATGATCTGTTACTAACACAAATCTTAGCAAATGTTCAGCTCACCAAAAAAAAAAAAATCTCGAAAAACCGTCGTCCATTACGGACTCAATAAAAATCGCACCGAAAACGGACCAAATCCTTTTTTTTTATTAGAAACAAACATTCCAGCGATTTATAAGCAGCCATTTTTTACAAGGAGCGCTCGTATTTCGCGTCCCCAACCCAACTATTCAATGTCCAATGATTACAGCAACAAAAAGAAAAACTAACCGTAAAAGATAACTCTGTTTACGTAAAAGTAATAAAGATTACACACTCAGCCCATTTATAACGACAAAGTGGACAATATCGTTGCGTAAAAAAGGAAAAAAAAAGGTATTTCTTTAGGCCTTTTCCGATGTTACAGACTGTATTGTGTCGACTTAACGAATGGTGAACGAGAATTGCCGAATCTAGACGATTGGTGACGAAGTTAGTGTGATGCGAGTTTATTTATTGTTATTGGTATGTGTTTTGTTCGTGATTGTACTGTTTGTTTTGAAAATTTTTAAAAGGAAAACAAGATACGTTGCTGACAAGATCATCACTGTAGTTGTGTCTGCTTATGACAATACGTTGTGCGTCTCCACCGGCAGAACGGAGGACTGATGGCAACCAGTCCTTTGACCGACCGTCCGATGGACCAATGAACCAACGACCTTAAGAAGACTGGATGCGGAAGGCGCAGGACATGGTCCTGTGGCCTGAGAGAGGCCTATGTCCAGCAGTGGACTGCGATAGGCTGAGCTGAGTTGATTGACATCTATCGCTACTGAGTTCCAATTTTTAGCAGTAGAAATTAGACGGGTAATTCTCCTATTTTTAAGAACTTTTGCATTCTACAGCCCACAGTAATTGATTTTGCATCACTGTCAAAATCAGTCACCTTTTCTCGTTACAATTAAGTTGCTTTTCGGTTCCTGCCACTGACAAGTCTGTCAAAATCACAGTTATCTTTATTCTTCTTTTCCTTTATTTTTTCTTCTTTTCTTTCTTTTTTTTTTTCGTTTCTTTCTTTTTTTTAGTAAGATTGCTTTTGGGTTGCTGCTGTAGAGGTAAAATAACTGAGCGCAATCTAATCTCAGTCTCAATCTGTCAAACGTTGAAGTTACGGGTGAGGCTTCAGATATAATTAAATACTGATTCCTACGCTTAAAAACAAGATTATTATATTTAAATTTATTTGGGATTATGTAAAAGACCGCTTCTAGGTGTGCCTTCTGCCACTACTAATTATAGGCGTAATGCTTCATCATCACTACATAGTATAAAACAAAGTCGCTTCCCTGTCTGTCTGTCCCTATATATGCGTAGATCTTTAAAACTACTCAACGGATTTTGATGCGGTTTTTTTTAATAGATAGAGTGATTCAAGAGAAAGGTTTATATGTATAATACATGCATAATATAGTAGAGAAACACTGATAATTTTAGAGGTTTCTAATGTGATGTCGTAAATAAACACATTTTTTTGCGCTTACATTGTAAGCGCTGGCTGAACCCGTCGAGATATATCAAAATAATGTACTACAGTATTGTACACCTTAAAAAGGTCTACAAAAAAGTCCGTAATGGTATATGTCTATCTCTTAGGGATAATCCACAGTAACCATTTTTTATCCTATACTTTTTACGAGAAATAATGGCTCTAATATTATCAGTGTTTCTCCATTGCACCCGTGCGAAGCCGGGGCGGGTCGCTAGTTTCTTATAAGAAGCGCTCGAAGCTTCAATGTTGTATCTTCTGAACATGATGTTGACTTATTTTGCACAAATATAAGCGCAGCAAGGTCGCTCTTAGCCCAACCATTTTATGTGAATGACGCGCCAGCGAGTGGTTCTTAAACTCATATATAGCAACATAAATAAAATTAAACTAACCTACTTACTTGTAACACAATGTACTTTAGTTGTTCGGCTTTAAGTAATCAATATGTTATACAACGTGTAACGTTAAATGCGCAAAACCTCTTAAGGGGTCATTGTACTCATCATTATGAACAACTTTTACTATGGGACCAAACCTGAAATCGCGAAAAAAAAATCAGCTGTTCCCTACATTTATGTTCGCATAACTCGTCAAAATGTAGGGAACAGCTGATTTTTTTTTCGCGATTTCCGGTTTGGTCCCATAGTAAAAGTTGTTCATAATGATGAGTACAATGACCCCTTAAGAGGTTTTGCGCATTTAACGTTACACGTTGTATATCTGTGGAGGCTTGTTATTAGCAACTTTATAATGTGTTGTTGTTACCTATTATTTGTAATTAGTCTGTAAGCCTTCTTAAAAGTAATAAATAAATAAATAAATTGTCATAAGCCATTAACATCATATATTTAACCCGGCGTCATTGTGGTAGGAAATAGTTACATGGACGTTGAGGTGGGTCAATATTACCCATATATTATTTTAATACATGGTATTTCCATAATCTTTAAGTAAATTCGTAAACTGTGTCATTATTTCTCTATAAAAGTTTTCTGGTTTTGATACTAAAACAGAAAAATTATAATTCAGAAACGTTTAATTGAGTTTAATCAACTTTTAACCCGCCGGTACTCGCGTCTCCTTTTAAGACATGAACAGTCGCGCGAGGGTCGAAAAGACCCAGATTTTGAATGTATGGTTTTAATAACTTTATTAAGTTTCGGGATTATTTTTTAAATTATTTAGAAAGAGGATAACAAAACAAACTTAAAAATAATAAATGTTTTTTATTTAGAGAAAAAAAGTAATATAAATTACAAAATTCAAGAGATCACTGCTAAAACTTACTTTTTCTGATATAGGAACTAAAAAATAACTTTAACCTTCTTTGTTTAATCTAGAAACATAAAAAAATCTTTTCTATTATACAAAAATATCAATAATCTTCTAAATAGTGGAACTTTTAAACTTAACACGTATATTTTTATAATCAGTCTCCAAATTCCACTATAAAATAGTTATATTATTATATTCCTACCCAGGTAGTAACCTTGACGGACATATTTCAGAGGCATATCATTCAAGTCGGGTCTTAGCAGCAAACTGGAATGTAAATTTTCAGGCTCAGATACTTCATTGTCCTCAAGGAGTTCATCTTCACTACTCTGACAGGAATCTGAATCGTAATTGTCAATATCCAAATGGTCTTCAATTTCTGACGAAATTTCACCTTCAATGTCTTCCTCTTCTAATATATTTGCTATTCTCTGGTCATTCAAACGATTTGACGACATATGTACAAAGAAATAAAATCAAAATTAATATTTTTGAAATAAAAAATACACTAACACATTACGTCGCACAAGGGTCGAAACGACCCATACTCACTTGACACTTCCGTGCTGTCCAAATGCAGCACGGGGACTGGCTGAGGCGGGGTGTGCGGATAGCCTATGAAGCTATTTGAAGGTACTTAGTGCGAAGACACGAATGAACTAATACAAAAAGAGTTATGGCACAATAACTAGAGTACTGGGTCTTTTCGACCCAGGCGCGACTATCCGCGAGTTAAAATAACACTAAAAATTTACAAAAAAAAAAAAATTATGTTCAATATTGGCTCCAGCTACTGCACAGAACGGCAACGTCGCACGCGTACTTTAAAAAAATATTAGAAATTTTAAACCAGCTGGATAATTTTGACACAACCTCAATGACGCCGGTTTAAAACAAAAATCTGGCCGAAAACATCAATCGTTCCAATTTTAAAGTACCGATCATTCGACACCTATTTTAAACTGGTCCACATTTAGGCCATTAGGACCAAAATACGACCAAACCTTAAACCAAAAGTTATGGTCCTACCTTCCTACCCATTATGTCCCGGCCTATTTCTACCCATTTGTGTCCCACCAGTTAGGATGGAAGGTACCTACCCACGGTCCATTGGTGACGTATTATTATTGGTATATGCTATTGTGTGCGAAAAATATAGAGGAGGGTAGTCTTATTTTTATGTTGATTTTCTGGGCGTTATTGAGATTGATTCGTGTATTATTATTCGGAGTTATTTAGTATGTAGAAAAAACATGGTGGTGCAAATATAACGTTCTACTTATACAGCGTGTAACGGAAAGGGGGTATCAATCCTGAAGGAGGTGAATGTGCTCATGAAACTCAACAACTTTCCCCAAAGAACATAGGTCGAAATATGAAAAAAAAAAATTTGGCCCTCCCATAGTAAATCAATCAGCTGGTAGTCAGTTTTGTAAGGGAGGGCCAAATTTGTTTTTCATATTTCGACCTATGTTCTTTGGGGAAAGTTGTTGAGTTTCATGAGTACATTCACCTCCTTCAGGGTTGATACCCCCCTTCCGTTACACGCTGTATAATACATGTTTGAATATATGTGGTCATGATAAAAAAAGACAAGGTCCATGAACATGCCAACAATATTGCTAAACATTCATAAACTCACGCCTTCTGCCCATGGCGGCACGCAGAATCTACGAGAAGCTAACTAGCAGAAGAACACCACCTGCTACAATCCTAACATATTCCTTTTCCCTCGTTTACGCTCAAGCATCTGCCGTGCGATTCTGTAACCGTCTCACCGTGAAAACTTGGGTGAAGTGAGCGTGGAGTGAGCTGTCATTAGGGATTAACACTATTGACACTGCTCACTTCAAGCTCACATCACTTGTGATTTCACGGTGAGATTTTTACAGAACCGCACGGCTGGTCCTACACACGCGCCGGTTGCGAGTACAACTCACCTGACCGTTCGGTAGAACATCAGTAAAAATAAAATTAAAAATAAATAAAAATATAGCTTTTTTTAAAATAACATATCATAACATCACGTCTGTAATCCTCGAAGGATGACGTAGAAGTGTTCCTATGTTATAGTGTATACCCACATTGAATATACAACGTGTAGGTAACGTTAAATGCGCAAAACCTGAAAATATTTTGATCAGAATAACGAACAGAATTCATTGAACGACTTTTTAATATAGGTCACATTTTCAAAAAAATCTTCATTATAAACGTTGCCGTGTCTATTTATTAATAGGTCAAGCAAGCTAATGTCAGCGCGGCGCAGTGGACCGCTGACGACTCCTCCCTCGATTAAGCGTCGTCGCAGACGCAAGAAACTAAAACTAAAACAGCACATAAAACCTTTACAATTTTCTTAATGACTTATTTTCTCTCTGAAATAGGTCAATTGAATTAAAAATCAGTTTGGGTGTCTGAGGTTTTGCGCATTTAACGTTACACGTTGTATTATTGCTGTCCTATTACGAATATATTCCTAGTTTTCGATACAAAGACCAGTTTAAATCCCTATAAATAGTAATAGAAAAAGCCTATTAGTATTGCTATTAACCAATATTTTATGAATCACAATACTGCTTACCCCTACGGAAAATATAGACATAATGTAGCCCTTACATTCTCTACCTTAGCATCTTCATTCTATTAGTAAATACATTACCCTCCTTTCAGCCGTAATCGAGTAGACATGCTGCAGCACTTAAGTGTATTTTCCAATATCTTTTGATGTGAACAGCTAAAACCATGTCTTCTATCTTAGGCAGTTATTTTTTATAGTTATAGCGTGATATGAGGCGTTTTGCCCCGGAGTTGCAGCAGTACGGCAGTTTGTAGAATATGTGGCAGTAGTTTACACATAACCGGGTTAAAAATACCTTTTTATATGCTTGCAAGTTGGTTTCGTGAGTCTGCACTTATGTGACTTTGGTTGACTTGTTACAGCAGTGCAATTCTGTAAGCATTTCACCATGAAAACTTAGGTGAAGTGAGCGTGGAGTGAGCTGTCAGTGTCATCCCACCTGATACTAGGGATTGACTAAGCATACATTTACAATAATAATCGAGACTTTAAACATATTTTTATGCTAATTCTATTGATCATTTTATATAATTTCACACATTTTTTTAAGGGTATTCGGTGCTACAATACATATTATAGGGAGACAACATGACTCGTAACGGAAACTTCAAATGCAGTTTCGCTTGAGTAGTCAACCGTTTAAGTCACTTAAACGGTTCGAGGTGTTTCTATCAGCAAGAATTTTTGATAACCTTTGCGCAGCCAGACGTTGATTTTTGACAAAACAACACAGTGCGCACTGTTGTAACCCTTATTACAAGGCAATAAAGCCTGAGTTAGCTTTTACTTATTTATAGTGTACTTTTCCTTTACTAAAGTACTGATGTTGCATTTTTACCCAATGCACAGAAATAATATTTATAATTCAGTTAGTTAGATTCTGACGCTGTCGCGTAATCTAGTGTGCCCAAATTAAGGGAGTAATTAAGACATTGCCAAAATATAAGTACCCAAGAACTTGTGTGTCTGTGTTTTTGTTTTTTCAAAAACAAACGGGGTCGGTTTAGTAACAGCATTAACCTGAATACATACTTTTATTTGTGTATCATACATGCGAAAGTAAACCGTCTGCATGTTTGTAACTTTTTTACGCCCTAACGGTTGAACGGATTTGATTAAATTTATATACGGATGTACCTGTGTAGGACATAGGACACTTTTTATCTTGGTAGTAAGTTCCCGTGAGATCCCAGGAGCTGCGGGAATAAACCAGTATATTTATAAGCCGAGACTATTCTAGTACGCTTCGGTCTCCTTAATATTTTAACCAGATTTATTACCCGGGTAAAAATGATTTTCGGTGTGATTTCGGCCTCATTTCGGCGTGTTTTTTGGAGTATGTCGGCCTGTTTTCGGCGTGTCGGCGTGTGTCGGCGTGTTTTCGGTGTTTTGTTCACTACCTCGGCCTGTTTTCGGCGTATTTTCGGCCCGTATATTTTACCAGCGTTATGTTTGTAAGACACTGAAATTGAACGCCTTCGTATAGTTTTTTGCCGACGAGAATACGTCATTTCAATCTAAACATGGAACTATAACTTATATCATTTATCAAGAATGATAACCCTACCCTATTACCCCGATTCCCTCCAAATACAACCCTATTACAAAAAGGTACAAACACAAAATGTAACTCATCCTGCCACAATACCTCGGCCTCCAACAAATGCACGCCATTACCACCTCGGAATCCTCTTAACGCGTATAAATAAATATAATTCGATGTTGCGAATATTCTGGAGTGTTTATTAGCCTATTTGAAAAACGTATGGGTTAATTAACGAAGATTTTGGCCTGTTTATAGCGTTTTAGGGACGTAAATTCGGATGTTTGCAATTTTATTTTGTATGCCTATTTATACAAAAATGTATTTACAGACGCCAGCACATCGAGCTATTACAGTCTGTCAGATTTCTTTAATAGATTTTCAATTTTATCGCTAAAGTATAAGGTTCAAAGTTGATTGGAAAAATCTGACAGTTTTGGGTAGCTTGATGTGCTGGCGTCTGTACAGCACTATCACTAGAGACCCGGCCTTGCTTCGCGACTTGTCTAAATACAGAAATTTCAGTGCTTTATCAAAGTTAAATTTCTTTCGTTTTTCAGGGTTCTGACGACCTATAACGACTGTCAAAGATCCACGGATGACAGTAACATTGTAATGACATATAAGCTCCCTAAATGAGTTCTTTAAATCCCCCAAAAAGCCCCCAAATAATTAAATGATAAATGATAAATGATTTATTTTCTGTAAGTAGGTTTGTACAAACACTTTTACATGTCAATTTAAAAAAAATTAAAATTATCAGAGATACCTGTGTCTAATTAATATAATACTGTAGACTACTAGGCTTTTTAAACAACTACAAGGCGACAAAAGAATTACATGAATACGCAGAAAATGGCATCTTTCTACAACGATATTAAAATCCTTTCTTATTGTAAACTTAATACATAGCATCACGCTTGTAATTTCTGAAGGGTTTTGCAGAGGTGTACCTATAGTACTTCCACCTTTCGCCAGCAATTATTTACTCCCTTAATAGGGGGCGAGTATTTTGCCATCACCCGGGCACAAATTTAGACTCCAGGCAGCTCCTGAGAAATTCCTTATGGAAAAACCCAATAACACTTTGCCCGAACTGAGAATTGAACCCAAGACCTCATTCATGCACAGCAGTGAAAGCAACTACGAGACCAACGAGGCAGTGTCGTATTCATTGTTATTGTGTTCGTAAAAACTTTTAAAACTTAAGACGCACTTAGAAGTGGGATGTCTATATTAAGTACTCGTCACACGCACAACATAAATAAAAAATACTGGCAAGTTGGTTCACTTATTTCTTTTGTCGACTGTACGACCATGTTTACTTCAGCTCTTACCCTTGAACTCTGCCCACCCCAAAAGATCAATCCAATACGCAAATTGAAAGAAATTATCCTTTTCACTTCGGCCCATGTAATTTTCTTAATACATCCTCGGGGACAATAAAGTTGTAAAATAATATATAACCACCATTTTCTTTTTATTCGCGGTAATAAAAATAACCCTATCTCACCGGCTTTGTGTGACGTGTGAGGTTTTTGGCGCGAAATTTTAGGGTTACGCAGGTTTGAACGTGTTGTGGTTGAGCTTAGGTTGGCTGGAAGCTGGATGACATACATAATAATTATCGGAAATGCACAATGAATGTGGCGATGTCGAGAGGAGAAATTTTCTAAGCCGCCATGTTTCCAAGTATATTTGATTGGTGGATGTTATTTTTAGCAGACAGTATAATATTTGTGGAAATTACATTTAAATGTCAATTCACGATATCTGAAAATCTCATATGAGACTTTTTTAGGCAACGTGTTTGCGACTACATCAATTGAATTAGCCAATTTTGTAGTACTCGTAGGACGACCAAGCAAAAAAATCCAGACTAATACTGTAAATGCGGAAAATAACTCTGTGTGTCTGACGAAACACAGCAGGCTGCTTGACGCCGGACTCCGGTGGGAGGGTGGTCGCAAGCCAGGCGGGCGTCAACCCTACCACCTAATATAATTTAAAACTAACACAACCATTATTCAAAACGTCGTTTTCTACCAATTTTTCTTTTTTTTTTTGGGAAAAATTTCGCAGCTTCCCCAAAAATTCGTTCTTATCCCAATTTTTTCCCGTTACTCCCTCACCCCCCTTCGACTGTGATGAATGACATACGTTCAATGTGTAGCCTACAAATTTGCATGGCCATGTTTGTTTTGCACGGAATATATTGCCATTTTACCTGGGTAATGGAGACTTTTACCCCTCACGGCAATTTTAGGGTATTTTTTTTTATAGAGTTCGCTGAAACTCGGCTGGGGTAAACGTGTAATTAGATTTTTGTGTTTGGGTGTAACTGAGTCGTCGATTTAATTTTTAGGGTAATAGGATTAAATGCTGGGGTTTTTCAGTTGAATAAAATTAGGGCTAGATACTAAGCGGTGATAGGGTTATATTACAATAAAAGCTAATATGAAACTGAGGATGCAAAGACTTTTTCATTGGTAATTTAGAGATTTACGACACAAAAAACACGCTGCTGTTTATATTTTCGAGCACCAACTGCGTTTACCTTTTTTGCATATTCTTTCCTACTACTGCAACATCATTATCTGCCCAGCCTTTTCCCAACTATCACTAATCTAACCGGATACAACAGAATGCCAGTTTTCACATGGAAAGTCTGACTTTCTGACCTTCACAACACAGTTACTGGGTAACACTTTACACAGAGAATAAAAAAGCCAATATGAAAAAAAAATAAGCAAAAAAAAGAAAGAAGAAAATAATAAAAAGGAAATAAGCATCATCTATTTACCTACTTTTCTGTTCTGTTTTTTTCTTGTCCGTTTACATG
The DNA here is from genome assembly GCA_949629135.1 of Eremobia ochroleuca. NCBI lineage: Eukaryota > Metazoa > Arthropoda > Insecta > Lepidoptera > Noctuidae > Eremobia > Eremobia ochroleuca. The sequence goes on from OX451410.1 coordinate 1,782,829, forward strand.
GTAAAATAAATAAATAATTAAAATAGCTACACGATACCCCTTGACACGACTGGTTGTCAGACTTTCGGGCTTCTGTCTGACTACCCATGACATGCCACCTTTATTGTAATTGCTTGTTTATATTGATTTTGTACGCCATATATTGGCAAAACAAAGTGCACATATTTTAGACAATATACTATCTGTAACCATACCTATGTTTAACAAAATAAATGATTGATTGATTGGTACCCGTAACGACTGTCAAAGATCTACAAATGACAGCCGGGACCTACGGATTAACGTGCTTCGTGTTGCTACTGCAACATTGAATAAAATATTAGTATGCATTAAAAAACCTACCCACCTTATACGTCTAAGAAACCCATAGGCAACATAAAACCATCACTTAAATCCATGACCCGTAACACCCTTTTACAACCCTAATTCGAGAAAAGACGAAAAATATTCAATTTTCCACAAAAACACATAACCTAATTCTTTTTACGACAGCGGAAAGTGACTAGCCAAAATTTTAATTCGGAAAGCGACAAAAAAAGGAATTTAGGAAATGATCGTGTCGGCTGAAAAACCTTGGTATGAATTATTACTGTGAAAGCACGGGCGCCATATTGTTGGCAAAATGGTGAATTGAAATATTATATTCTTTAAATTACCTCTGAGGAATAAACGGTTGTGAACGGCAGATTGTGGCGTAAGAAGATGATTTATTGAGTTGCATCTTTTTCAAACGCAATGTCTCTATCTGTCTGTGCGTCGAGAACTTCTAATCCGATTAATGTGGTTTTTGTTTCTATTCATACATAGATACATTTTCCGGCTATATTTTGAAGAATATTTCATTGTGGTGTGTGAAAAAGAATACAAAGTGACAATTAAAATAGAATAGACTACTCTTTATTATGTCCACCATATAAATTACAGACATAAATATAGAAATTTTACAAAGGGTGACAATGGGCGGTCTTATCGCTAAGAGCGATCTTTTAAAGACAACCTTTGGATGGATTGAAAAGGGAAGGAGAGACAAATACTGTAGGTAGTCTGTGGTGGACCATTTACACGATACCATGAATACATACATAAAGAATATTATACTCGTACTAATCTAAATAAATATATACATATACCAATAGACATGAAACACGAGTAAAGAAAATATACCTACTGGTGCTGTTTAAGGAGAGAGGAAGTGCTTTTTAATAAGATAAAGAAGAAAGAACTGAAGTGAGGATTTGCCCATGAGTGCGACAGATTATGCTAGCAAAAAAAAAAAAAATAGTAGGTAAGAGCTTATATCTAACCAGACAAAACGTTTTTTTCAACTTTGTTTATTACAATTTAACCCCGCCATAAACAAAACATAAAATAAAATTTAAATGCAAACTTCACGCGAAAACCACCCACCACTTAAAAGCCACACAAAAATCGACCAAAGAAGAGTAAAACCACGACATATTAAAATATCTCTACAGGGCATGGAAACGCCTCCGTCGCCACTGCTAGAGGTGGCATCGTCAACGCTTTTCATACAAACCAAGCGTGTCGCCGTACAATCGCAATACCACGCAAATAACGTATAGAAACTGACAGCTTTGACGGAAGATGTGCCTAAACGCGCTTTCGACGCCGCGAATTTTATTCGACGCTTTGGTCATGTTGGGAGAATGACCAGGCAGATGTGAGTGAAGACGCTGGGAGAAATAGTGGGCTTATCGGTGATGTTCTTCAGAAGGGTCAGGTGAGTAGTACCTACTCGCAAACGTATATGTAATATGTATAAATTTTATTAATACTGGCGTCCCTACAAGCGGTCGTCACGGCGATTCCGTGCTCTGTGAACGTCTACAACTTTTTGAAGAAAAAGTGGGGAAATCACGAGATAAACTTAATGTATTTGAGTGGCCGGTAAATCTCTTGGGACGCTGCGTAGAAAATTGAACAGTCATAACTGTACCTGAGGACTTTACAAAGCGTACCGGATTATTTTGCTGTGGCTTTTTTAAATGGCGGTTTGGAAGGGAGGAAAGCATTCTGTTGAAAGGATTAAGGTGCAAGCGACGAAAATCGTATTAAAGAATTTCATTATAATGTCGGCAAAATTTCAATTTGCTGTTAGAACCGCCTCATTGCAAGTAGCTTCATTTACGGTTTTTACTGGTTCTTTTACGGTGTGTCCACACTTATAAAAAAAACCGGCCAAGTGCGAGTCAGACTTGCACATGAAGGGTTCTGCACCACAAGGCAAAAAACGCCAAAAAACCACAATTCTTGTATGGAGAGCCGGTGTAATTTTTATTAACTTTATTTTATTTTTATTGTCTTTTTGTTATAGCGGCACTAGAAATACACAATCTGTGAAAATTTCAACTGTCTTACTATTATGGTTCATGAGATAAGCCCGCTGACTCACAAACGGACGGACGGACTGTGGAGGCTAAGTGATAAGGTTTCTTTGGCACCCTTTGGGCACGTAACACTAAAAAAATACCTAAAAAGAAATAAAAAAGATCACACAGGATTACTAGTTTTTAAACCCGCTTAAGAAATGGTAACTTAAACCTCTAAGCCTAGGTATATTCGAAACTACCCGTTTTATTTTACATGTAAGATAAGATTCAGAATCTTAGACCTAAAATTCTCAATTCTTTATTGCGTACCATATGTATGTAGGTAGGTATTTTGTAGGGAAATAATTATATTGGTCAAAATTATTATAGACCCTGTCCGGCACAGCACAGATCAAGTAGGAGAGAAGAGGAAGAACACTGGGTGTTTAATATGATACATTTAATATTAGTTAATTAGTTAGTAACTTATATTGTTTTATTAATACAAAATTTATGAATTATAATTATTATTTTATAAATTGTATACATTTATTTATGTAGTAAAAATGTAAAAAAAAACATTTGTTTTTTTTAATTATTCATTATTTTTTTATTTATTTCTTATTATTTTTATTTATTACGTAATTAATATTTATTTTCTCTAAGGTAAGTCATTTCTTAGCCAATAAGAACCATACATCGTTAGTACGAATTCTAAACCAAATATATGCCAAGATTTATAAGAAACTAAACTGCTTCAAATAAAAATATATGCCTCTTATCAAATGCCATTTAGTTCCAAGATGGAGGACTGAAGCATACTCGTATATCTATGAAATATGGTTAAAATATTTCAAAAATTTTAATATATTACTACAATGTTGCACGTTGTATCTAGGAATTTATGTTACTTAAAATGTAGCGTTCGATAAAGTGTGTAGAGTAACGTACGAGTAAAAATGTATGGTGCTTAAGATATTGTACGGGGAAAATACATAATGGATTTATAGCCTAGGGGTAGGGCATAAAAATAGGGTTTTAAAACCTAGAATGTGACATTTTTTCTATATAAAGGAAAACATTGTAAGTTAACATTGACTCACAGGACTGACAAAGCTAATACGCCGTGAGGAAGCGTGGCGAACAATGCTCGTTCTTTTTCTGTATGAGAAGATACCTTTGCCATGCAGTAAAATGTTACAGGCTGGAAATATTATAAGTAAATATATGGAATGCAAAAACAAATGACGGCGCGAAACAGATGAATTCCAACCAGTTTAGACTAGAAGTCAAACCTAACGTCATTGTCATCTGCCTAGCGTCTTCCCAACTATGTCGGGGTCGGCTTCCAGTCTGACAGGATGCAGCTGAATACCAGGTTTTTACATGGAGCAACTGCCAAACTGACCTTCATAACCCAGTTATTGTGTAACACGATACCCTTTGGTAAGACTGGTTGTCAGACTTTCGGGCTTCTGGCCAACCGTTTCGTTTTATCACTAGATGATTTCAACGAAGACCAAAAGTAGGGAAATTTATTATACCAATAATTATTTCCCAATAACTAAACTTGAATATAAACTTCAATACTTCATGTAAATCGAAGTTGTTTGCCACCCACACAATAAACTTTGAAGTTTGTTACTTCCCTCGATTCATATCTGATTCTATGCGCGTGTTAGAATATTAAATGTCATTCGATATCAAATTATTTTCGTAATAAGTGTTAATTTGTTTTGGCTTCATTATTAAAAGGACAAACATAATTATGCTATGAATATCTTCAACATCTTCTTCCTCATTCTTCTTCTATACTACGTACCAGATTTTGATGCGTTTTTCCTCATAATTTAGAGAATTTATTCCGAAACGTTTATGTTTATAAAACACATTAAACTTACATTTAATATGGAAATCTCGATGTTTAGTCAAGTCGTAAAAACCGTACGGAGCAGGAGCGTGTCCCTAGTAACTCATAATACATTCAAAAGCATTCCATTCGTAGACTCACGTTACTCAAAATTGTGTCTAGATTCCCTTACATTGCTTTTAATTATAACATAGCATACTCTTGTAATCCCCAAAGGGGTAAACAGTGGTATATACACATTACATCCTTATTCCAAATGATTTTCCAGCAAAAAAATGTGACCACCACGCTTGGTAGATTTATTGGTGTATTTTCCTATGCTTAAATTATCACAATATGCCCACCACCTCTCAGCTGAACAGCAGCAGCTGTTCTTAGGTAATTACTCTTGAAATCCTCGAAATAGTGTTTAGAGAAACAGCTTACCTACACTTTTTCGACTACAATATCTACTACAATTAGTGCTGAAACCATCATTAGTGAGCGAAAATATCCAAATTAAAGAGCGGAAAGAGATTTCCCCTGGGAAATGGAACGGAATTCGTCGGCGCGAGGTTTTTCCAGAACGGGGGAGGTTTTTAAACTGAATAGGTTTTTAGGCTAAAGCTACATTTGTAACCACCTCTCGTTTCTGTAAGCCTAGTAAGGTTCTTATCAGTAAATCTACTATGGAAGTAGGTATAAGTAGGTTCTGCCTAACCTTAATAAAAATAGGCACAAAGTTCGATGTAATAGGGGGTCCCACCAATGTCAGACATTGGGAAATGGATTGAAATTCCTAATGGAAAAACATAACTGCACACAACGATCCGTTTGTAAGAATTCGATATGTCAGTTCTCTAATTGTAGTACCTATAGTTTGTGACCAAGCACCAATGTTGATATTAGTACGTTAAAAATGTCCCAAAATTAGGTATACCCAGTTTTCGGTCCAAGCAGGGAACATTTAAGTGACTACCTACACTTAATTAAAGCAAAACTATAAGAGAGACAGAGAGACTCAAGGGCGGAATGAGACAACAGTTTTGTCCTAGTACCATCTTAAAAATGAATTCAGTAATGTTTCTTATCCGTGAGACATTGTACACTATTCCTTCGGGAAATCTCTGAGCTGTCTGTTAATGTTTTGTCTGTACATTTCGCTTTTCCAAAATTGTTGGATGAGAACTTATCGCGTTGCATAACATTAATACTGTGATTGTATTCCCTGGAGACAGAAAGGTGCCCAATTCTCCCATTATTGGGTACAGTCCTTTCATAGTTATTTTACTTATGACGGCAGCAACCAAACAGGAACCCTATTTTAATGAAAATAAATATTGTGATTTTGATAGTGATACAATATCAAAGGTAAAAAAAAAAATAACTGTTAAAGATCTTGTGTTAAATTATTTGCAATAGGAATCATTAGGTGGGCTGTTACTAGTGACGTCTGCAGGAATCTGCTGCATGCGGGAAGCATAGTACCGGTCATTGAGGCAACTCTTGGGTAAGGTCTATGTCCAACAGTGGACTGTGGACGTCTTCGTCTTTCAGATGAATGAAGATGATAATGATGATGTGGTACAAATCTAGATTCGGGGATGAGGGACACGACGATCCAACCCAGACCATAATAATGTACTATTTGAGATGTACCAGGGGCTCAAAAACGCAAGGAGATTTTCCAAAGCCGAATCCTAGACCCGAGATAATGGCAGCAGAGAAATCTGGCACTTACTTTTTAAACTAGTTTTTTTACTTTAAAAATGCAGGTAAAGGTACCAGGCTCGCAGTAACGCAAGGAGTTCAAAGTAAAGAGGTAGCGCGTTCTAGTCAGCTGGGAAATCTAAGAACGACCCGTTACTCGTTAATGTTACGAATACGTTTGTTTCTGTCTACTGTTTTATGTAGGAATTACATTTTGTTTTAGTGCTACTGTGAGGCAATTGTGTGATTAATTCGACACGTAAAATATGTCCGGTTGTACAGAAACCAACATTGTACCTAAACAGTAAGTGTTGTCAACATTCTGCAAACCGCATGGCTATTTTAATTTTCTGCGATCTTGCGACGCACAAATAACAACTGCCTCGCTAGTCTAGTTAGTGATTCCTGAGCACAGGGTCTTGGGTTCCAATCCCTGGTAGGGAAGTGTCATTTGGTTTTTCCTTCAGGAATTCCTCAGTGGCAGCCCAGAGTCTGGATTTGTGTCCAGTCGATGGCAGTAGGCTCGCTTCCTCCTCCAGCCTTAAACAATCCTGGCAAAATGCGATTTTTCCATACACGCCCACTTTTTTGTTGGGAAATAGCTACCAACCTGTGTGGTATTGTGATAAAACCAAGTCATTTATCGTCAAAATGAATCTTCGAAAATTGATGCTTAGATTTGTGCACTAAGACTTGAAACACGATGAGCTTCAATTAAATCTCAAGAGCAACAGTTAACTTACGGCATACAGAACGGGCTCGTGAGAGAAAACTTAGAACAATGCTACCATTGACTGCTTGAGACTATCATAGAGATGAGAACATCCTACAATCTCAAGTGAATTAATTGATTTCGTCATTATATATAAGTCATATGGTATGCATGGATCAACTTGACTTTATGACAGCTCCCATGGATATCATAAAGACGTTAAAAAGCTATAACTCCTTAGTAGAGTGCTACAGTCCGTTCATTTTACCTCTGATTTTGCATCACTGTCGAAGCTGCTGTTGGGTAACTGCCACAAACACGTCTGTCAAAATCATTGTGAACTTTATGCTCTTTATAAAAAAGGGTGCTGTTAGGTTGCTTCTGTCAGTTAAAATAACAAGGAAAACTAGTAGGTGCAAGGATCTTTTAGCGGCTGAATGTCATTGACAAGGGACGTTGTTGGTAAACATTTAAAAAACTTGCACTGTCATTGCGTATTGGCAAAACAAAATGGCGGCATTAGTTCCGACTGTGGCCACGCGAACTTTGTAGCGTTGTATGTATGCCTAGCGCCAGAAAGCGATTGCTGTGCGATGCTCCGGGATTCCATCTCTAGAACAGGCTAAATCACCATTGAGTACCTAGAGAATTACCAACACGTTGTGTCGTGTACTAGTGCTTTGACATTCTAGCTACTCATTGGTGATTTGAGTTGGTAACACGTTATTTTTGAGTAGCGTCGTAGACGATGGACCCGAGTATGATTGGGAAACCGTCGGTAGCAATTTTAGCGTCTGGATTAGGGTCTCGATTAATGGCCATAGACTCGCCCCTATTACCTACATGGGACTTATAAAAAACTGGTGAAAGTTAGATGTACTAAAGACCTCTGCCTACTCCTCCCAATAAGGGACAATCTTATGTAAAACAAATCATCAACAGCCAGTATTATCCAAACCACTCGACTAAAACCGCAATCAATTTAAAAGGCATTAAGTATCGAGTATCACTCGATACTAATCCGATTGCCATCTGAAAGGTTAATGCAAATCATGGCGTAAGTTCTAACCTTTCAATTTAATCGTTTGTTCATATTTTCTTAGTATTTGTTGGGAAATGAAAAGGGTAAATGATGTTAGTATCTGGTAAAGTTGTTTTAAAGTGTAGGAATGAGTGTTAAGTATGGCTATTATGTAGATTTGTATAGTACTGGTTTTAGAATGGTGTTGGGACAAGTCTCGCACAGATTTCTATGGTAAAATGGTTCATAATAGAGCCTGGATTGCCGCTAGAGTTGGAAAAAGGGGTTGGTATAGTATAGTATACTCATTCAACGGCTGTTATCGTCTGTATAGCAAGCATATTGTCATTTTTCATAAACTGAGCACGAAATCTCTGGGGTTCTTAATGGAAAACAAATTAATAAGAATTTCTTAGTGGAAGTTGTCGAGTGACGTGTCGAGGGAGCTTTGTTCGAGTTCGAACTTTGTCGGGGAAACCTAAAATAAGTACGCAATCCAAGCCATAGGTTGCAGGGAATTAGAAAATTAAATAGTTTCAAAATATAACTTTATTTTCGATTCAAAGAAAAATATTCGTGATTAAATAAATACCGATGAATAAGTTACCATCATTTACCATCAACTTTAAAACCAACAAACAAAAAAAACTTTAAACCTTATTAAAAAACATGTTTCCACCACACATAACGAGACTTTTCCTCTTACATAAGACTGTCGCATATTTCCGCGTCAGAGATGTAAATAATGTATCTCCCATATCTTATAGTCTATTAATCTTCAGGATACCGAGACGGTTTTATTTACATGAGAAAGATGTTTTTGTGGGGTAGGCAGAGGTAGTGGTGAGTATGTAAATGAGACTCGTCAGAAATTATTACATAATGTATGTGCCTTAACGATAAAAATATAATCTACAGAACATTAACAAATTCTGATCAAATATTTTGTACTTATTGCTCGCAGTTTCATTCGTTACTGAAAAAATTTCTTCATATCCTATCCTACTTCCTACTAATATTATAAACGCGAAAATTTGTGAGGAAGGATGGATGTTTGTTACTCATTCACGCAAAAACTACTGAACGGATTTGGATGAAATTTGGCCAACAGATAGTTTATAACCAGGATTAACACATAGGATACTTTTCATACCGATATTTGCATGGAATCGAAACTTATGCGGGTGAGACCGCGGGGCGCTGCCAGTACTCAAATAAAAACTAACCCATATTTTAACCCGGCGTCATTGAGGTTGTGTCAAAATTACCCGGCTGGTTTAAAATTTCTAATATTTTTGGGGTCACTAACAAAAATTAGCACTAATATTTCGTGTAATGCATCGCTGAATCGAAAAATTGTTTTTTAAGACTATGGGGTATATGAGAAAAAACAAAAACATCGCCACGTTATGTGTGGAGGAGGTACTCGACCCTAAAAAAAGGTTTTTTCATGATTTTATTTTACCAATTCGTCAGCGTGATTATATGTATATCTATAACACATTATAGCTTTATAGTAGGTACTAAGAATCTCTGAGCGAAGGTGCGGACGGAAATACAGACAAGGCGAAACTATAAGGGTTCCTTGTTGACAACGAAACCCTAAAAACGAACGACGGCGCGGGTCAAGCAAACCGTCGATGCTAATTGTTTATTGAATGAAATTTTAATAGCATGACGCATTTTCAAAGAGAATCTAAGAATTTATTAAAGTGAAACTTTTATTACATCGTCTCAAACTTTTTCGTCTGTGTGTTGCATGTCGCGTGACGGTCGGCCGCGGAGGAGGGATAAAGTGAATACCCTTAATGGAATATTATTCCGAAAAATTTTAGTTAAATGTCTATAATGTGAAAAAAAGTTTCACTTTTACCGTGGTTTCATAAAAACCACACAATCCTTTTTTTATTATTACTGTTTGTTGTTTCCGATTGGATTTTTGCTGGAACATCAATAATTAGAGTAGGTATTCTACAACGTGTAACGTTAAATACGCAAAACCTCAGACACCCCAACTGATTTTTAATTCAATTGACCTATTTCAGAGAGAAAATAAGTCATCAAAAAAATTGTAAAGGTTTTATGTGCTGTTTTAGTTTTACTGGCCATTGTGATCGTTTCTTGTGTCTGCGACGACGCTTTATCGAGGGACGAGTCGTCACCGGGCCGCTGCGCTACGCTGACATTGGCTTGCTTGACCTATTAATAAATAGACACGGCAACGTTTTTAATGAAGACTTTTTGAAAAATGTGACCTATATTAAAAAGTGGTTCAATTAATTCGGCTCGTTATTCTGATCAAACTATTTTTAGGTTTTGCGCATTTAACGTTACACGTTGTATAAGCGTTCGTTCGTTTCCCGTAATACTTCTTGTGTCTAATGGCATCTCAATCAAAACTGGAAGTACCGAGGCGGTACTTCCAGTTTTGATTGGGATGCCATTCTTGTTCCTATGCTATGATTGAATTTAATTTGCAGAATAATAATATTAGCTGCGATTTATCTCATACAGAACAAATACTTTCTTCTATCAGTCTACCTATATTAGTTCCAGTAGGTACCTATTAAAATCTGTTCCGTAACACTAAGATTAACTTAATAAATATGTGGGTAGGTGGAACATTTTCACACTAGCCGACGGCTCGACACATAACATATCTCCAGTGAGACATTTACTACGATATACGAGCAAGTTACCATTATTAGTTGGTTTTCTTACAAAATAAGAAAGTATTTTCAAGAAAAATCTGTATAAGGAATGAAAGGGATAGAGTTATGTAAGGATCTGTGGGGAGGAATGAGATAGATGTAATAATTTGCGGCTGTGATTGTACGGCAAAAGTATATTCTTCTGCAGGAGGATAAACGCCACGCTTTCTCTGATTTCAGAGCATTAAAGTTTCCTCACGATGCTTTTGATGGAAACGAGAAAAAAAAGTCAAACTTATGGTTTTTGGACCTAAATGTTCAAAGGCTATTCAGACGTGTATGATATATCTTTATATCCCATATAATTTGAGGCGAGCCTAGGCAATAATCCAGATAAGAGTCTGCTGATTTTTATTTTTTTTTTAGAAAAATCTGAAATCACTTCTCCCGTCCTTGGATTGGTAGATAATGGTAAATGGTACACACGTTAATATAATATCGGTCTATAGGACCTTATCAAATACACAATATAATAAGCTTGAGAATAACACGATTAATATAAACCTTGCATTCCTAATAGTTTTAATACACCTACTACACATATTAGGTTTAATAATACACATGAATAATGTATTACATAAGTACCCCCGACTTCCAGGTTAGAAGTCGCGCAGAAAACTGAAAGACGCTATGATTTAAAAAAGATCTTACATAATAACCTAAAAAAAGGCTTAAAATTTTTGTACCCGTCAAATAAAATCAACAGAGCCACTAAACAGCTCACCAGCGAAACTTCATTAAACTTTACAAAGTATTCAAAGTTAAATTAATTATAACACAGTCTACTTTATGGGAGGAATAATTAATTTTAGCATAAAAGGCCCTCCGCTCCGTAGATACCTGTTCATCATCATAAGCGGTGCTGAAACGATTTTTTCCTTTTTAATTTAGTAAAGACGTATTTTTTGGTAATGAACTTCTAAATGCGGGAATTGTTATTTCTTAATTGTATTGTTTAACTTACTTACAATTAGTTAATTGACTTCAAAAGACTTTGAAAGTATATCTTGTCTCATCATCTGCCTTTACCGGATGAAGCTGAATACCAGTATTTTACATGAAGCGACAGATTATCTGACCTCCACACACGGAGAGAAAAATCTTAGAAAAAATACTGCGCTGTCTCATAATCTGAGTGCATTTGAGTGGTAATGGAAAAATTACCATGCTTGCACAGTAAAAATTCTTATGCTGTACAGTAAAATTTATTGGACAAATAGTGAATTTTGGTGACTTCACTTTGGTGATTTTCAGACTGAAGGTGGCCACTGCGGACTTGATAAATGAGTTATAATAGTTTGAAAGCAAGTCACCAAGAAAAGACAAGCTGAACTAGTTTTTTTATGTTTTTATTTTTCTTATTTTAGCACAAACACACAAATAGACGACAGTCTTATGCGGTTAAAGAAAGAAAGAAATATTGTTTTACTGTCACAGAAACACTTAGATACAAAAAATATAAGTTACTTCTAATTATGATATGCCTTTACCCTTACCTACTATATTTTATTTAAACAAAAGCTATTGCTGTCCTAAAACAATGTTACGAGTATTACGGACTGATTTATTAGTACAAAATATGGCTAAGATCCTTGCGAAAGATTTTTTTGCTATAGTATTTTTATCTCAAGAAGCGGCGCGTGGTTTATTTGTGGTTACCAAGTGTACAAACACGTTGCGAATGTGTACGTGAAGACATAACACACACATGCACATACACACTTCCGACTTCACCATTTTCTCAGACGGTACCGAGAGTTCCTACGCTAACACACATTCAGCGTGTTTGTATACTTGGTAACATAAGGTTGGTTTTGGCTTCGTAAGATAAAAATACTGTACTAACATATTACCATACAGTCCGCATGCAGCCCCAAAGTCTAATACAAAGGACCCACTTTAGAGCGAAAACAACATCGTCCAAAGTATCTTCAAAATCGTCTCTCAAGAAGTAACCAAAACTTCTCTCTTAAACTATTTCTTTATCTCGCATTTATTTGCGTAAAAACTCCTCCACCTTCAGTACTTATTACTTCAAAACGGGCACGTTCTAACAGGTTAATTCCGAACTTCGGTCTTGAATAAACCCGGGTAGAAGTTTCCATGTTAGCCATTGAGAGTGTAACGTAAAAAGTTTAAAACCTACACTACACCTAGACTGGGAAGTTTGTTGAAAGACGAAGTCTTGTTGTGTTTATTTTAGTTCTTTTTGAATGCAGTGCATGCAGTGTAATGTAATGATTATGATGCAGCTAAAAAGTGCTTTGAGAAGGAATCTTGGATTATCGTAGTAGTAAAACAAAATTCTATTGAAAAAACTGCAGTCAATTTGCGTACGTAATGAAATATTATTTGATTGCACAGGAAGAAACGTGAAGACAAAGCTAGTCATTCTAACTAGAGTCTAAATTCAGGTATTTTTATTGTTTTAAAATAATATGTTGAATGGGTCGAGGATAATATTATAGCATCATCTTGTGTGTGAGCTACGATGACATAGACAGCCAGTCAGATTAAAAAGGTATTTATACTGTTAGAGAAATGGCTATCCCTGTATCTACAAAAACAAAGGCCTTCAATTTGTTGTTGTATTTTTGGCACAGCCGTGAGGCACACTTTCCTGTTTAATTTCTTACATCGGACTTTACGCTTTTTATTTGATTTTTATTTGTTTCTTATCTGATGTATATCTCAGGTGTACTGTGTGCTAAATAAATGTATTTTCTTTCATTCTTTCTTTCTTTATTGCTTAGATTCGTATAGAATAGAAAAATGCTCAAAAATGACCCTCGATTCTAAATCTATTAGAGAGGGGCTTGTGTCTAAGTAATAACAGCCGCACGGGCCGATCGATCAGGTTAAGCTACGCTTGCCGCGGCTGGTCCGTGGATGGGTGACCATCTCTACTTATCAAGAATATCCAAGACTATTCCGAGCATCGCACAGCACGTTAAGCCGTTTATCCCGATTGTCATTTGTGGATCTTTGGCAATCGTTACTGGCCTGCAAATCTGACAGTCCGTCTCAGCAATGGATATCGTATTACTGAAATTCCTGCTTGAACATCGTTCTTGAACATAAGCGTTAGTGTTTCACTATAATCCACCATGTTTCGTAATAAGATATATCCTCCTCCCCGGTACAGACTTCTACGCTACGATAAATGTCCTCAAGATAACTTAAGTTACTAAACGCGAATAAGTTTAGCGAATCTAAATTGTTTCAAACTTCAAATACGAGCCAAAACCAAGTTTAAATTAACAGAGAACATGAGTGTTCAAACTCGAAACTGTAATAGTTCAGAATAGTAGCGTTTATTTTAGAAGTATGCGCTGGATCATATTTTAGGTAGTTACTCGTATTTGCTAGTTTATATAGTGGCTTTTGAGGTTTATTATAAAGTTTATATTGACCTGTCGGTTACTGCTTAACGTGGTTTTGTCACCTGCAGTTTTAACATCTCACATACCTAACTATTATTTCTGCTCAACTTTCTAACCTAGTAAATTACGCGTGTTTTACGAGTAATAATATAATAATAATAAGTTTATTTTCTCTCCACAAAGGTTCAAATCAAATCAAATCAAATCATCTTTATTGTGGATCATAGGAAAGTGTACATAATACAGCTGGTGTTAATATTATGTTTTGCGAACAGCTATGTCCTGCCCGTACAATAAATGTAGTTACATAAAGTGAGTCATGCATGTCAACAATAATATTAGAACAATACATTACAAATTATAATTATACATTTTAGACCATTGGAATTGTTGTTATCCGTCATGTTTTTCAGAGTCCATCATAATGTTTAAGACGCATCATGTATCTATACAAAACGCATCATGACCTAGGCAGATTGTATTCTAAGAGTGATTTGTCGGCAAAGAAGTATTTCACAGAGTAATAACATTTGTTCACTAACATTTTATGGAGATTCCTTTTAAATGATTTTATTTCATTAATTGCTGTTATGGGCTTTGGAATGTTATTGAAAATAGGTTACTAGTCATACAACGGGTGGGGCTTGAACCCGCAACGTCTAACCAATACGACACCTTGACCGCTTTAAGCTTTTGACCGCCACGGACGGCTATAGCCGACAAACGAAAACGTGCCAAACACGCCACCGACGTCTACAGCCGTCAAGAAAACGACATTTTTTCAGTACAAAATAAATATACTAAATTAGAAAACTTTTATTTTGTACTTAAAAAATGTCGTTTTCTTGACGGCTGTAGACGTCGGTGGCGTGTTTGGCACGTTTTCGTTTGTCGGCTATAGCCGTCCGTGGCGGTCAAAAGGTTAATTATGGCGTTTTTCCCACTATCTAATAAAACATAGAAAACTCTTAGATTAAAATGATTGTGAAGCAAGGATCGGCACCCTAATTACGAAATACACATTTTGAAGGATATTGCTAATCCATTGCTTCATATGTTCGAAACATTTGTCTGCTCAACAAAGTAAATAACGCAATGAATATTGAATGACTGTCAAAATGAAAGCCATTGCTACTGCTAGTGGTTACGCAATTACCCCACAGTTTGTGAGAAACTGGGACCGATTTCTATCCCACTTTTCAAAAGACACTGCACCCCAAATTTAAACTCAACCCCAAATAACAAATCAACAAATAATTTTTTTTAAAAACGAAACAGACGAATTAACATATCAGAATACTACCGCAAAACACCGGAAAGATTCTCAAAAATACCTGCTTATACCAACAGAGCGGCTCACAAGGAAGTATAAACAAAATTTCACACAATAAAGATTCTGAAACTACTTTTAAAGTCATACTCGGTAGAAGATGTTCGGCGAACAGAGACAAGATGGTGGACAAGATGGCGGTAATAAAAACTTTCGTGTGAATGCTTGTATGGAATTTTTGATAGTTCTAATTTTGTTTCTTTGTATATTGATATGGAAGCAAGAAAATGCATCGTTGGTCGTGTCTACGGTCTCCTAGAAGAGAGGTGGCTTCGTAAAAGCTTTACCGGCGAATGAGGTCATTGAAACTTTATTATGAAAGTAATACCCGTGTTCACAAACATTACTATGAGTTCTCACAGTGCGCGCAAACGCACAGGGTTCCAAAACCTAGTTAAAGATAATACTTGAGAGGCAAATGGCGGTTTGTCCGTGGATGGAGATCTTCGCATACCAAGACCCCTAAAAAAACCTAAATAAAACTTTACCAGACCTAGGAATCGAACCCAGGACCCGCGCTCAGCAGTCGCCGTTGCTACCACGAGACCAACGGGGCGGTTAAAGATGATTGATATAGCTAGAAAGGGGGTGACTACCGATAGAAGATCAAGACAATACATGTTGCGACGACCGCAAATAAATTGAGAGAGGATCAAGGGAATATGATGTTATTGGTTAGGAATCAAGCAGCAGTAGCTAGATCATGGAGGTCAAATAGGCAGTCGCTCCACGTAAAATACATTCAATCATTCAGCTGCATCCAGTTAGCTTGGAAATGGGACAGATAATTATATTGATGCGTGTCAAACAAGCAGTCCCGTCCATCTGGTAGTAAGAGGTCAATTCCTCCAATGAACATCTGCAATACGAAAGGCATGGCAGGTACGTTGCCATCCTAAAGACAAAGCTGCAATATCTGATGTGTAATTACTCAGAGTACACCGACACATACAGGCATCCTTCAAGCCTTGAAACAACAATACTGCTTATCTGCAAAAATAGGTACAGACGCCAGCATATCAAGCTACTACAATCTGTCAAATTTCTTTAATAGATTTTCAACTTTATTGCTAAAGTATTAGGTTTAAAGTAGATTGGGAAGTTTGACAGTTTCGGGTAGCTTGATGTGCTGGTGTCTGTACATCATCAAGGACTGGTTTTGCAATGGACAGATATTTATTATTCGTGGAATAAAATTGATGTCTGACAGTTTTTTTTTATGGAAGAACTGTCAAAAATTCAAAATTATTCCTCCGATAAAGTTATCCGGTGTTGGAAAAAATTAGTCCTTATGTGATTTAAAATTCAGATAGGTAGGTAGGTTTAGTTTAACTAACCAAATTATCAAATCAAAGCACTCAGTTTATAAGTGCTACTACAAATTGGCATCTACGCCTTACAGGTACCTACGTCTGATCCACTTGTTTACAATGTCATCAGATCATTTTGTAAAGACCTGCGCTTTATGCCCTTTCTGCTTATACCCTAAGGATAAAAAGTCGCCATACAAACAGGCTGTTTTATCTCCCTACGAAGGCCAGCTTATCAATATTTTACATGAGCTTATGCGAACACACATCTCCCTTCCAATTGCAAATTTTATGCCTCTGCGAGATTGTGCGAATACAACACACATTTGCGTGTTGAAGCAAGACAGATGTATGTGAGCAGATAGAGATGGGTATAAGTCTGCGGTAAAATTGTTTCCTAGAATCTGTAGTGCTAAGCTGGTTTAGATTTGCGGGGTTGCCATGGCTACTAGCGTATAGAGGGTGTTTTTCTGAGTGAGGTTTTCGAAGCAATACAAGAAATAAGCTGGTTGTATGTTGTTTTTGTTTATTTTGCTATTGTGGGTGTCGTCAAAATGATTCTTTTCAGGATATGGGCAGAAACGTTTTTTGTGTTCCAAAAACCGACATTCATACTGTGATCACACTTTTTTTTAATACCTTTGTTGATAAATACATTATTTTTTATTTTATTTATTAGGGAAAACAAACAGTGACACATTACATTTTTTAGGAAGAAATATAAAAAGATACGGCCAAATGTGTAACCAACGACATGTTCCACAACCAACGACATTTTCCAAATTTATTAGGCATTCATTGGTAAAACATAAATACTTTTATAGTCATTTAATACAGCGGGCTATATTGAGTTACAGATAACCAAACTGCATTTTTCATTACATAAAATCGGTCTTTAAAAAGGTACAGCAAAAAGTTTAAAATATTTACGAAAAAATTTCAATAAATAACACGGGTCAAATGCAATAAAAATGAGAGGTGGCGCGTTGACAGGGTTGAACGTCGTTTTAATTTAACTGGGCATGTTTATCGGCGTAGCAGGACGAGGGTTAGACTCCAAAGTTGTAATATTATTTTTTCGTTTAATGTTTTAAATGTTAACTGTTTTAATGGTTGGTTTATTTAGTAAACATATATAAAGTCACGCCTTTTTCCCATGAGGTAGGCAGAAAGTACAGAATGCCACCTGCTAATACTCTTGCATAGTCCTTTTGTTTCGTTTATGAATATTTCGTTGAGTTCAAAACGTGATTTATTCATTTCAATAAAATCTATGTTCGATTAGGTAGGTGTATACAACGTGTAACGTCAAATGCGCAAAACCTGAAAATATTGAACCACTTTTTAATATAGGTCACATTTTTCAAAAAATCTTCATTAAAAACGTTGCCGTGTCTATTTATTAATAGGTCAAGCAAGCCAATGTCAGCGCGGCGCAGCGGCCCGGTGACGACTCCTCCCTCGATAAAGCGTCGTCGCAGACGCAAGAAACGATCAGAATGGCCAGTAAAATTAAACCGCACATAAAACCTTTACAATTTTTTTAATGATTTATTTTCTCTCTGAAGTAGTTCAATGGAATTAAAAATCAGTTGGGGTGTGTGAGGTTTCGCGCATTTAACGTTACACGTTGTAGAAGTAATGTTACCTTAACAGGAAGGAATTTGATGTCGAAACGAGTCATAGGTACAAGAATATTTTAAGCTCGGTCAAAATATCTACCGAACTAGCCTGATTGTTTGCAGCGAATGCCCAGGACGTGTTTACTTACGCGTCCCTATAGACCGTTGTGATTGCTTTTATGCGAAGAGAAACTTAAATTTCTGTACAAATAACTACACTATTGATTTGCAAGGATCAGGTACTGCTTTTTCATGTTTTTCTGCAGTATGACGTCATTTAAAAAAGTTAGAGTTTAGTTTTCTATTTTAACCTAAATAGGTTTAATTAACCTAGTTAGGGTTAAAATAGAGAACTTAAACCTAACTTTTTCTCTAACATAATCTATTTTCATAAATGTTCTACATTCTATTTTAACTGCATCGTACCATTCTCTAGATACAACTATAATCCCCAAAAACATATTACAAGAGACACACAAAAAAATTGAAACTGTGTCCTGTCGGGCTTACAATGGTTCTGCAAGGCCATTCCATGCAGTATCCTATGCCAAGAACCACAATAAAAACTATCAAGTTATATGCCAAAAAGCATTACTGGAACATGTTTCTTTTAAAACACAAAAAAGCAAAGGAATGTCCATATTAATCTTTTGGTGAAGCTGTCTGGAATGTAAATGGAATGTTTTTTTTTTAAATCTTTTAAACTGTTTTTGCAATTCGAATATGTCTTTTGTTTTTTTTTTGTCTTTAAAGGGTATTACAATCTTAGAAATTGATTAGTAAATTAACACCCGACGCAGATTACCCGTGTTATAACCATTTTTTTTATTTGTTGAATGGGTCTGTTCTTGACCACGATCACACCTGATGGAAAGCAATGGATGAGGACTATGATGGAACGAGTATGCCCAAAAGATGCCTGATCACTTTTGCTTTGAAGGCAGACGGGTTAAATGTGGAAGGGAACACGGATGCCGCAGAGAGTTCCACATTTTGGCTGTGGGTAATAAACGTGGAGGAGAAAGAAAGAAAGAAAAATGCGTTTATTGGCATTACAGCCAAATAAATAGACATTAAAACTATAAAAACAGAAAAAAAGACTATAATGTCAAAAGGGCCTCAGCTCAGCATAATGTCAGATGACAACACAGTGTGTGTCACCTGACGCTGATTTTCAGCTGCAAACCACGACTGCCATACGCTGCAATAACAAACACATAGGGAAGTGTGTGCCCGCCATAATCAATTTAGTAGAGAATAAATTAAATATGATAATATAGAAAAGCTCATACAATATCAAATAAAATGTTGTGACATACATGTGTGTGTTGTATTGTGATTACTGAGAAACCAAAATAAATGACCAATATGTGCGTATTACCTAGGAGAAACGTAGAGTACGACTGGTCGGGATATCAGCCAAGTGTGGATGATATGCTGCATACTTCTGGTAGTTCGGTAGTAAAAGTGTAGTAAATTTTATACAACTGTCAAAGAATGACAGTTCTAATTTGAATATACGGACAATTTATATTGGCAGTCGAATTCGCTAAACAATTAATTTTCCTGGAGTTCCCATCTGTATATTTTTTTGCCTTTTATGCTTCTTTCATGTTTACGGAAACCTTGATAGAAGGGATAAGCTGAGGAGATAAGCGTGGTAACGACTTTTTCCTAGACTGATTTCCTATGCCTTCAAAGCCAATGTTTTTTCTTTTACCTTTCGCTTTATGAAAAGATAAGTCGGTTACTGCTACAGCTTACCGTATCTTGTGTTGGAATATTGCAAAAATGGTTGGTGTTTTATTTTTTAATGGATACAGAACTTAGTTAGGGTTAGTTTACGTTATGTTGGAGGAAAGGCCAGCTGTTTTATTTTTTATTAAAGTAAACTGGTTGATATAATCCTACGAATTAAAGCGTTTTAGCTAAAAATTTATAGAGTTTGTTGGTTTGAACGCATCTGACAGCCTAATTCTAGAAAAAAGTTATTTGATCGGGCTAATCCTTAGGAACTGAACAAAAAGATAAAAAAGACATAAAGAACGCTTCGCGAAAACGAAATATTAGCGCGGACGGCCAATGTGATGCGACGCGGGGTTGGGGAGGACATGAATATGTCGCGGACAGAAGCTGCTAGTCTGTCATAAAATCAAGATGATTACCAATGATTAAATTCCTGGATCTGCAGTGCGATTCTGTAACCATCTCACCGTGAAAACTTAGGTGAAGTGAGCGTGGAGTGAGCTTTCAGTGTCATCCCACCTGATACTAGGGATTGACCAAGTATACAATACATTTACAATCATAATCGCGATTATGATTGTAAATGTCATCAAGGGGACACTGACAGCTCACTCCACGCAAGTTTTCACTGTGAGATTTTTACAGAGTCGACGGGCAGAATTCCACAAGAAATAAAGACTGTTCTCTCCAAAACTTATCACAACTCCCAAACCCAACCAAAAGCCAATAAATTCCACCATAACCAGTAATTATACATTTGATTACAACGTACAACCTTTATCAACATCACGTTTCTTAACGCTATCTCCTAAAAGGACAAGCCATAATATAAAATTCTTATCTCCTCTCTTTAACGATCAATTAAGGATGTTATAACCCTCCGAATGACGCCGAAGGGGTCCGAAAGACCCCGAGTCCGTAACATTACACGTAATTTCGAACTGGTACGTGTTACGTACTTTTTTGGCGTACGTGCGAATCGGTAGTGTTAACTAGATTCTACGGAGGCCTTGTTTGAATACGGGAAATACTGTGAAGCTGAGTATTAGGTAAGAAAGAAGGGATTTTGTAGGCAGTTCAAGTAAAATAATGATTACTAAGACTTTTTTCAGGATTTTAGGTGGGTATTTTTGTTTTCGTTAAATCTGGTTTACACAAATATACACTAGTTCTGACAATCAGTCTAACCAAGGAGTATCCTGTTACCTAGTAACAGGGCTTATTATTTTTTATTTCTTCAGGACAACAAAAAACTGCGTAACAATGCTTAATACTAATACAGATAGATTTTAGAGCATTTGGGTAATAACGCAACCAGCACCGTTATCCGCATAATAATACAATACAAACTTAATTGGGTGCAAGCAAACTTAAGCAAACAAAAGATTCAACTGTTATAATGTGATCTATACAACACTTCGTTAAAGACGAGACAAACTTTTAACAACCGATTTCGAAACTCATCTTCAGATCTTAACAAAATTGAAATGCGTGCGTACAGAAAATAATTTTGCAATGTCCGAAAATACAAAAAAAAAAAAGAAAAACACAAAAAAAGAAATGGATACAGGGTTGCGGGGCTTATGGAAGTCAAATAGGCAGTTGCTCCACGTAAAATACTGGTATTCAGCTGCATCCGGTTAGACTGGAAGCCGACCCCAAAGTAGTTGGAAAACGGATAGGCCCATTGATTGAAGCGATCAACAGATAAAATAAATAAATAGACGGAAAGTCATTTGCATTTGGTCAGCCGACTACCCAAATCTAAGTTATACTAAAACTAGCGATCCGCCCCGGCTTCGCACGGGTGGAATGGAGAAACACTGATAATTTTAGAGCCATTATTTCTCTTAAAAAGTATAGGATAAAAAATAGTTATTGTGGGTTATCCCTAAGAGATAGACATATACCATCGCGGATTTTTTTGTAGACCTTTTTAAGGTGTACAATACTGTAGTACATTATTTTGATCTATCTCGACGGGTTCAGCCAGCGTTTACAATGTAAGCGCAAAAAAATGTGTTTATTTACGACATCGCATTAGAAACCTCTAAAATTATCAGTGTTTCTCTACTATACTATGCATGTATTATACATATAAACCTTTCTATTGAATCACTCTATCTATTAAAAAAAACCGCATCAAAATCCGTTGCGCAGTTTTAAACATCGAAGCATATATAGGGACAGACAGACAGGGAAGCGACTTTGTTTTATACTATGTAGTGATTTTAATAACCACGTAAAAATAGATATTATGCTCAAGGCATTTTGCCCTCGAAAAGACTCGGTAACACAAAGACAGAAAAAAATGATTTAAGCCCTAAAAGACACTAAAACCCTCACACAAAAAAAACATTATCCAAAAACCCACTTACACATTTAAAACCTAACCCAATAAACGCTGAAATTACGTATAATTCTCACCTTTTTCACTAAAGGTTTGGCAATAAAACGTTACTTTACATAATTATATTTTTGGGACCCGTCATGCGTGTAAGGTCCAGGAAATATAGCAGCGCTACGATTGGTTATTGAGCTTAGAGACGGCGAATTTGAATAAAAGGACATAAACTAGT
The DNA here is from genome assembly GCA_949629135.1 of Eremobia ochroleuca. Classification (NCBI taxonomy): domain Eukaryota; kingdom Metazoa; phylum Arthropoda; class Insecta; order Lepidoptera; family Noctuidae; genus Eremobia; species Eremobia ochroleuca. The sequence continues at coordinate 1,805,132 of OX451410.1, forward strand.
GAGGTTTTATATAGAGTGATATCGTTATCGATAGTTGGAATTTTATTTTGGGATTGTGAGCCTTTTTAGCATTGAGTTTGGGGAAAATTCGTCTTATGGTTACCAAAAATCTTTAAGGACGTTCATTATAAATGCACGTTAAAACAAAGTGGCTTATTTTGCTCAATATTATGGATAGTGATATTTTTTTTAATCAGGAGTAATATAAAAACTATTTTTGACAATCAAATTACTCAATTCAACAGAAGTCAAGTAAAAAGATACAAAATATTACCTATGCCAAGCTGAAATTCACCGGAAAAACCTAAACATTTCAGCACCAAACCATTATCATTTGCCTCCCACATAAAAAACAATACACAACAATCAACCCTAAAAAGCATCGACATCTAACCCTTCCCTAACCCGAGCCTATCATCTTAACCCTCCATAAACCGGGCGGGATACATCTGACCCCGGCCGGGTTAAACCATTCTTACATGACATATCTTTAAGCGAAATTTTTGCGAACCTTACTTGATACAAGAGTTTGCGCTTACCGTTGTATTGGCTTTTCAAAATGGGGTTATTCTTTTGTTTTTTTTTGTTTGCTTTTCAAAATGGGGTTTTTCCTTTTGTTTTGTTTTTTAAATGAAATAACAGTTAAGGTTGTGCGAAAAGACGAGGGGTGAATTGAATGGAGTTGAAAGAAATGACGATCCATGCTGTCAAATTGTAAGTTATTTTAGTACGAGAAGAGTTATTATAATTACTACTATATTCATTTTGGATCATACAAAATGTTGTACAACTAATTCTCTAACGCCGTCTAATTATTTGTCGCATTGGCGATGCTAGAATTCTCTTGCATCGCCAATGCGACAAAACAGGAACACGGGAACTTTTAAACTCTACTTCCAAACCAGTGCCCTCAAATCATCCACTCGATTCAATCACGAAAATGCCAGCCCAGCTATTCACAAAACACATGATACAGCTTTCACCCCTCTGAATTTCCCAAAATCAGTCTACCCGTCCGCTATAAACGGCCCAATTCACACATACACCTGAAAATATTGCACACGTATTTCGGACCTGCAACCCTTGGGGTTGAAACCAATAAACTAAGCGGGGTGAAAATAATAAAAAATTCACATCAAATTGAATGTCAGCCCCTAGAAGGGGATGTTATTAGGAAATTTACGAGCACAAGCCGAGTACCATATTATGTTTTATAACCTCACTGTGTCATTGTGGGTAGGTTATATGGTAGCTATAAAATACATTATGCACGCGGTGTAGGGTTAAAAAGATTGAAACGTCACTTTTTGCTATAATTGCTCGTAATAAGGGTTGAAATGTAACATCCCGGAAGTTTTAATCCCGGGAATGTAAGAAAGGAAGGAGGTAATAAATGTAGGCTGTGCTGCGACCAAACGCGCTCGGGACACTGGTTGTGAGATTAAATCAAAAAATGTTCGCGTTGTCGTCCCGATGGACACCAAAGCTTGTAATGACAAGCTGTGGTCGAAAATTTTTAAGAATTTTTCCATGGCTCCGTCCGCAAAGAAGGTTTTGATTATTTCCGGTCTCTTTTGAATTTTAAAGTAATTTGCTTTTAACCGTTGGCAAAAATATTGAATATTTTTTTTTTTTTTTTTTGATATGGATGAAAGAAAAAATATTTTTAAAAAGCATTGAAACATTTTAAGCCTTAAAAAACAAATAAATGAACCCTTCTTTGCATTTGGGTTAAAATCGATTATTGTGACAAAATTACGTTAAGACGTCCCGTGGAGTACGGTGAGTGACAATTAATTCGGGTAATCTGTGCTAAAAAACCTCAGCAATAATATTCAGCTCTAAAATGTATTAAAAATGTTTATCACAAGTATAACAGTTGGAATAATTTCTCAAAAGATTATCCAAAAAGTCTTTTTGGATTTGGTTGTAGGCTTAATTACTTTTAGATTAGTTTCAGATTTCAGCAGATAAACGAAACCAGATATTGTCGAACAATCAAAGTTACAATTCTGAGAAATGGATTTTCTTAAATGTAATATTCAGATTGTGTTTCGAACGTCGAAAATTTTTTTGTCGAAAAATTTTTGACTGTTATTTTTTTTTTGGGTTTCATTACAATACTAAAATGGTGATTTGTATAAAAAATTACCAATGAATTTCACTAAACGAATTAAAAAGGATGAAGCTTATGTAAAGTTTTCACCAGCGGGGCAATCGCGTAACACACTATTAGTAGGAATGGCTTTCATTTTGACAGTCCAACAACATCCATTGCGTTATTTACATTGTTGAGCAGACAATTTTTTCGAAGATGTGAAGCAATGGATTAGCAATGGATTCCTTCAAAATTGATTGATACTGGGTTACGCAATTAGGGTGCTATTCATGTCAACTTATCTATTAGATAACTTTATGCATAGCTCTGTTCTGTCCATTTTCTATCTTTAGATAGTGTGTATCGGAACGCTCGACATTTTACTACTCTCACAGCAAACAATTTTCACCCCCAGATTTTATCGAAGGACGATAAAGGATGGACATAACAGAGCTCGTCTGTAAGCAAAGCACTCGAATGCATCTCGTCTGCTTTGTCACAGGCATCACAAAGAGACGTTTGACATAGAAAACTGAATGGCATAGTTAGATTTGGCGAAAAATATGAACACGGCGATACTACGTCTATAAATTTCCAGTTTTAGCTGACCTCGCCTTGTATAGGTTTTTCGTACAATCAGAAGTCAGCTTATACTGTATACATATAACTTGATGTGTAGCCGTGCGTACATGAACAAGAAGTAGAAAAAAATAGGATCAACCTGGGGCAAGCTCTGTTTGCAGCCATATAGTTTGTCTATATAACAGTTTTGAAGTTACAGCGATTTTCATTTAGGCTCTAGTAAGAGGACTTAAAATAACAAAATAGTGGGCTGGTTCGGGGTGGCGCGGGAAAAGAGTTCTTGGAAGGATTTGGGGGAGAATTTTGCCCAGCAGTGGGACAGTAAAGACTAACAAAAAAAACAAGGTGTTTAGCAGGGATAAACAAAGGCATTAGGTAAGTTATTATGTAATAAGTTCCATAGAACTTATTACATAATAACTTACCTAATGCCTTTTTATGCTTGTGACGTGAGCCAAATGTCGCTAAACGGAAATCAGCCGTGGATCGAACCCAGGACCCCGCTCCGCTAGTCACGCGCACTTGCGATCACTTTGAACATAGCATCACGCCTGCATTCCTCGAAGAGTCTGGCAGAGAAACCCTTTGCCCTGACATCATAAAATTAAAGTCTAAGTTAAAGACAAGGAATGTCTGTCGAAGGGCCGATGGGCGGTGAAGCAGACGACCTAAAGAAGGTAGCTGGGGTAGACTGGATGCGGAAGGCGGAGGACAGGGTGTTGTGGCGCAGTCTGGGAGAGGCCTATGTCCAGCAGTGGACTGCGATAGGCTGAGTTGATTGATTGATTGAAGACAATAATACACAACAGTTTGACAATGATTCATTCTGCACATGTGGCTTCCCTGGCACCTCATTAACGGCATAACTACGTAAATGTCTATTAACGGCTCCCAAATTACGATGTTTATTTTTTACATACCTACTTCTTTTACTTAATAGTTTTATTATTTGACATTATATAAAGACAATTATAATTTCAACTCTTTATTAGTGGTTGTAATGGCAATCATATCACATGGTTTTAATAGGTTTTATATTTTAATTTGTATTTATCCTTTTGATGTATTCTTTTACTTTTTGTAAATGGGAGGACTTTGTAGACCTTAGATCTGTAGACCATTTTTTATTTTATCAAGTACCTGGTACTTGTTCACAGGCCCACGCTGTCCTCCCATACCTACTGTAATTTGAAAACATTGTAAAAGCCAATTATTTTTAAAAGAGTAACCGTGGAGTTTCTTGCCGGCTCTTCTCCATAGGAAACGACTAATTGTAACCGTGCACCTAGCTTCTGACATTTCATAAGTTCCCATGTTGGTTTATGTGAAATAAAATATTTTGATTTTGATGAAACAGGCACAAATCTACTCCAGGCAATTCCAAATGGAAAAACCCGATCACTGCCCGATTTGGGAATCGAACCCAGGACCTTATGCTTAGCAGTAGGGCTTGCGGCCACTAGACCGATGAGGAAATATTAATTTAAATATTGCATTATACTTGGTTATCTTTACGTAGTTTAGTAGGTAAAGAAAGATATTACCCGATTATGACAACTTTTTCTTTATAAGGAAAATTATTTTTGTTCGCTGTGTTAACCTATAAGTCAAGTCTAAATGAACTCTCCTCAACAATGTTATCTTTTCACAATAATTAAAAAAAGGTATCGCCGTAAAACGTTATTTGGTCATTATGTAGAGAAAATTGTGAAGTTTTTATGACGTCATAATGAAATGACAAAAGGGGTTGAGCAGTAAAGTTAATGAATCAAGAAATCGATGATTAGGGGTGTAAATATGATTTAAATATGTAAAAGTTTTTTGAGTACCCATGCTATTTACATATCCTGGAGTGGCGGGGCCCTCGTGAATTCCCAGTAAATTGAAATTTCAAAAGGGTTAAAACTATCTATCTGCCACATATATGTAGACAAACATACCTTGTCGTTTTACGACGTGCAAGTGACATTCAACCTCAGGGCTGTTAAAGCAACTACTCGTATAATGTACTAAAAGTTCCTTACAAGTTTAATTTGACGAGTGGCCAAAATCGGAACTACCGCCGCCATCTTGTTTTGTGAATACAATTTATGTGTCAATATGACAAAATGTTTACCACAGATGGTTACTAAAAACAAGGGCCACCCATGTCAATGTCGTTTAGGCGCCAAAATATGTATGATTATAGCACTCTACAAACGATTTTCAATCCTTTTCCTTTCAGACAAGGTTCAATTCACAATAAACCATCTTAAACCTATAAACAAATTACAATTAAATTACTTACATATAACAGTCAGCGAAGCGTTGGCTCTGATGACCTTATGCATCTGCGCGGGTCCGACCTGACACTGGTACTCGGCATCGTCTTCGAGTGAGGAGTTCACTATACGAAGATTGTAGACGCCATGACGACGGTCGCCGAACATCGTGTAGCGAGGGTAGCCGGGGATTACCGAGGAGAAACCTGGGAATTGAAGAAAAAATGTTAAAAATGGAAAACAAATGAGTAAACGTTGGGATCGAACCGCTTAAAATGGAAAAAAAAGAATAATAATATAATAATATTCCACAACTTTCACACAACGCCATGTAGTCCCAAACTAAGCAGAGCTTGTGCTATGAGTACTAGACAACTGATATACATACATATACGTGGGTGGATCAAATATAAACCGGACTTAAGTAAAAAAAAATACGCACGTATTATTATACTCGTAAAAAAAAAGGAATATATATTTTAATTTTCTACATAATCTCCCCTTCTATTAACACATTTTTCCCAGCGCAGGGGATGTTTCTTGATGCCAGTATCGAAGAATGTAGTCGGTCGTGCCTTTAGCCAATTGCACACAAATGATTCCACTATCTGGTCAGTGTGAAAACGGCGTCCTCCACTTGAATTTTTTTTTGTGCCATTCCTACACTTGAGTTCTTGAAAGCGTATTCTTATCGAACTGTAGAGTCAATGGATGCAAAATTTCGGAAGCTTTTATGCCCTCCCGTGTTAAAAAAATTATGATAAGTCGTTGCTCAACAGACTTATATACCTCCTGCTCATACATGATGCTACTGGCGCGCAATAAACTAAAGTGAGCCGGAGCAGTATACCCCCCTCCCCTAGATGATCCCCCCTAACACATACAACAGCACCAAGCGCGTCACTTCACTCAGCGACCAGTAATAAAAAAAGTCCTGTTTATATTTGATTCACCTAATATATTTCTAAATACATATGTACATATTATAAGTAGATAAATTACACCCAGACAAAGAACAAATGATCGTCCTCATCACACAAACATTTGTCCTGGGTGGGAATCGAACCCACGACCTTGCGCATAGCAGGCAGGGCCACTGACCACTAGACCAACAGGCCTGTCCATAGAATAAAGAAGAATAAAGAAGGATCGAGCTACTCGTATCTGGTTTTCGGAGGCCAAGTGAAGGGCTTGTGGCTAAGTAATAACAGCCGCACGGGTCGATCGATCAGGTTAAGCTATGCTTGGCGCGGTTGGTCCGTGGATGGGTGACCATCTTCACATACCAAGACCCCTACGTGCCTCGGAAAGCAGGTTACGCCGTTGGTCCCGACTGTCATTCGTAGATCTTTGACAGTCGTCACGGGGTAGTCAGAAGCCGGAAAGTTTGACAACCAGTCTTACTAAGGGGTATCGTATTACCCAGTAACCGGGTTGTGGAGGTCAGATAGGCAGTCGCTCGATGTAAAATACTGGTATTCAGCTGCATCTGGTTAGACTGGAAGTCGACCCCAACATAGTTGGGAAAAGGCTAGTCAGATGATGAGCTATCTGGTTTTCGGTAGTTTCTGCTGTATATTATATATCTATGGGAAAATTGTGTGGGTATAGTGTGGTAGTAATTATAGATTATAGTTTCATCTATCCAAATTTCGTGGGTCGTCGTGTGATCATGCTTGCTCAAAGTAGGCATTTCAGACTAATTCAGTTCAGATTCCCTAAGGGCCCTTTCCCACGGCAAGCTCCCGTTTTTATAGGTACGGTTTTTTGCAGGATCCCGTTTAGTGATGTACGTGTTTAAATATACATATTCACACAGGCATCCTGTTTTCCTGATACTGCAAACAGGATGCTTGTGTGAATATGTATATTTAAACACGTACATCACTAAACGGGATCCTGCAAAAAACAGTACCTGCAAAAAACGGGATTTTGTAGTGGGAAAGGGCCCTAACGATGTTTTCCTGAACCGTACGTCAGTTATGTCTCAGATTAACTTAGATGGTATATGCCATAGAATGGGTCACATTGGCATACTAGTACCTATTTTAGTAACAATACCTCTGGTTCACAATAGAATTTGACAAATATCGTGTAAATGGCTCACTAGAAACGCCTTATCACGTTTCTAGTGAACAATAATATGTATAAATAGAAACATGTTACCAATTTATTTCTATTTATTAATAATCAACTTAAAGGAGAACAATGTAAAAATGATCAAAACGGCCTCCACTTCCAGACCACAGTTACTGCTAAAATTCAGAATAAAATACCGGAAAAAAATAAATCGATTTCGCAAGAATAGTAATTAAAGATCAAATTATTATGAGCGCCGTGTCATCGCTTGGCCACAGACGGTCGAGGAATCTTCCGATTCGGCTTTGATCCGTTAATTGCTAGAATGGCTACACCTATCCACACGCGATTGGGATGTTTAGATGTTCCCAGGTCAGTTTGAGACACGGTTTTTTGGTTTCTGAAGAGGTCAGTTGATGATAGTTTTATTATCATTCTGTCCGGCTTTTTCCCAATGAAACTGGCTCAATAACCCAAAGACTCAAAGTAAATGGAGTACAAAACTCTAAACCTGAAACCCCAAAAAAAAACATCACGCTGTTTGATTTTGTCGAGTTTTGCGAAATTTTAATGTAGGACATCCAGCTGATTTTTTTTTTTTTGTTGTGATTTTAGCTTTACAGTTTTAGTTAGGTTGATTTTGTGTAAGCATTTATTTCAATTTAACCAATTAGAGGCACTTTTGAATTGTTAAGGAATCGGTCAGTCAGAAATATGAAGCTAGTTGGCCCACTCCAAAGCGTAGAAGGTTCCTTTGGAGAAGATTGGGCAAGAAACTCCATGGAAACTCTTTTACAGGGGACTTAAGCATAGGAAGTGAAATATGGAGTACGTTTTTTTTTTTTGTTGAATGTCCCCGCCCTTGACCTCGATCAGGCCTGATAGAAAGCGATGGATGAGATCTATGATGGAACGAGCGTGCCCAGAAGATGCCTAAGGCACTGGAACTCCCACGTATCGACGAAACACAGCAAGCTGCTTGACGCCGGACTCCGGTGGGAGGGTGGTCGCAAACCAGGCAGGCGTTAGCCCTACTACCGCAAGGGAAGAATTGGCCAGTCCAGTCAAATAAGGTGTTGGGTGTGACTGTCCAGGATGCGCCAAGCGCTCGGTTCAGTTGTGTAACTGGCGGAACAAACTGCGCTACATGAGGAGGCTTCTTCATGCATCCCGAAAGGTAAGGTAAGGTAATACGGCAGGCCTGTTGGTCTAGTAGTCAGTGGCCCTGACTACTATATACAAGGTCGTGGGTTCGACTCCCACCCAAGACAAATGTTTGTGTGATGAGCACGATCATTTGTTCTTTGTCTGGGTGTAATTTATCTATAATATGTATGTATTTAGACATATATATGTATGTTTATCAGTTGTCTAGTACTCATAGCACAAGCTCTGCTTAGTTTGGAACTAGATGGCGTTGTGTGAAAGTTATGGAATATTATTAATCATCATCTGCCTAGCCTTTTCCCAACTATGTTGGTGTCGGCTTCCAGTCTAACCGGATGCAGCTGAATACCAGTATTTTACATGGAGCTACTGCCTATGTGACTTCCACAACCCAGTTACTGGGTAATACGATACCCCTAGGTAAGAGTGGTTGTCAGACTTTCGGGCTTCTGATTACCCGTAACGACTGTCAAAGATCTACGAATGACAGCCGGGACCAACGGCTTAGCGTGCTTTCCGAGGCCCGGAGGGGTCTCAGTATGTAAAGATGGTCACCCATCCACAGACCAACCGCGGCAAGCGTAGCTTAACCTGATCGATCGACCTGTGCGGCTGTTATTATTTAGCCACGGGCCCCTCTTATTATTATTATTATTAATATAGGTACACCTTTGCCTTACCTTTCAGGGATTACAGGCGTGATTTTACGCTATGTGTTAAAACTAAAATAGCCTCTAAGAGTGATGATACTAAGTCTAATATAATCTGGCTAGTCAGACTTTCTAACAACGTCACTGCTTGAAAAATTCTCATACAACTCACGCCGATAGCAAATCCAATTGCGCTTACTAAGTAACCCATTACACCATTCGCTAAATTCAATTCTAATTACATTTTCAGGCTATTACGGGAACTCCCTTCAGTAATCCGTTGCATCGAACTTAGACATAAAGCTGATAAATCCCATTGAACCCGATGTCATGGCATACAGATGCCGCGACCCGTACGAATGACGCAGTGTGTGAGTCAATACATAAGTGACAGCGATTTTTGAATCAGGGACAAATCGCTCTAGAGAAATTTTAAATTATAATTTTAGGATTATTTGTTCTGCGGGTCGTCGAATTTTGTATCTTGTATGAAAAGTAGTTGTTCCGGGTCTGGCTGTTTGTATATGTGAGTTTAAATGTTTGTAAACGCACCCACAATACAGGAGAAATTCCTAGTGTGGGACTTTTATGCCTACACGTTTCTAAAATACTTTAAAGATGTCGCTAACTTTCATAAATTCGAAATAAAGAAAATCAACTCGACCAGATCGGTTGTAATTTGTTAAAATTTGAATGCGTTCCTAGCATATTATTATGGTACCGTGTCAATAAAACAATTTTTTTTTTCTTCCTTTTACATGCTATTTTTGAGGCGACAGTCCAGCTGTCGAGATAATGCGTTCCTGTCGGTGTTATACAAACGAATATGTGTTTTGCGAATTTGATCTTTATTATTGAAGTACTAGAATGGTCTCGCCGCATTCTCTCGACGGCTGGGCTGTAGATTAATTAATTAGCACTAGGAAGCGGTAAAAGGCAGGCGTTTTGCGAGGACTCTCTTATGTAATTTTGACGTTCGAAAAGTACTAACTCTCAGCTGATATTTTGAATAAATGACTTGATTTGATTGAATTTAACTCAAACCATACCACCACCATTCCCTAATACATATCTCTAATAGTCTTGAAATTGCAAACACTCGATCTAAACCAACATAATATAATATGTAATGTTAACTTATACATGAACTAAATGTGATTCCTATAAGTGCTGTGACACTAAACGTACCTCTGCCATCCATTAGGAATATGAGGTTTTCTGTTCAGTCACGACTCTTGAGCAAATATTATGAGAACACACACAGTGGAAAGTAAGATAGTTTTAGTTGTATTATAGTTTTTTTTTTTTATAGATTTTCTTAATTATTTTAGTACGCGATTTGATTTGTGAACTTTTTGTGCATGGTGAATCTGTATTGTGGTTTTCCATCTTTCTTCTTTTTTAATTTATTGCCATAAATATAATGTGTGCCTTCATAATAGCGCAATCGATCAATGACTCGAGATACTCTTTCCAGTTTTTGTATATTTTTTTATAATTAACTAATATCACTTTTTTATGTACCTCCCTGACTGATGAGCATTCGCATGTAATGTAACATTACAGATTCGACTTTGAGCATTACATTAGAATACTACCTCTCTGACTGACGAGCATTCGCGTGTAATGCAACATTACAGATTGCGGGGCGGGAAGAGCTCCGCGGCCCGCCGGACACATTTAATTACAACACATTTTATCATTACAAGGTGCGCGCTGTAATGCTCGATTTTCCTCCCTCACTGATGTAATGTTCGAATCTGTAACGTTACATTACAGGCGAATGCTCCTGGTGAGGGAGCACCTTTACGTAACTATCCCGCTACTATTTTAAAATTGTTTAACATTTTTGTTCCATCAGTACACACAGAAAACTCGGTACAAACCCCCTTGCACTTAGCATTTATCATCCCTATCTAATCATGACAACATTGTGTCCCCATGACATCGTGAGTCGCTAGCAGCCTACAATGGCGGAATACGGCGACGTCTGCATAACGCTGATTTTCAATAGGCTTTCCAGTTGAATCCAATTCTATGGAACAACAAAGCTACCAACAATGAACCCATGCGACTACCGCAACGTGCTGTGGTGCGAGGTGTGAGTGAAAGCGTGCAATTTTTTGGGTGATTTTGATTAAACGATGATTTCCCAAAGGATTTTTGCAGGTTTTTTTTAACACAACAAGTCAATATGACAACTTCGTTTTTTTGGAAGATAATACTATCTTAGGTCGATGAAAATATTCGATTTTAGTTAATATGTTCCTCTCCTCCGTAAAGAGTATCAGCTCTGTACCTACAGATATTCATTTTAGAACATGTTCTTATTACTTTAATGCAATGTTTAAGCATGATTGATGCATACATACCCTCTGTCTTTATGATGCTGATTTTCCGAATTTCAAACTATAGTAAATATTTATTATTTAAGCACAATAAAGCCATAATTCTTTCTACCAAAACATACCAACAAATCGCTGCCGGCTATAACTTGGCCTCCAGTAATTAGCGTCACTGTATACCGTCACCTGACTGTTCTATCAATTCAACGTAACTGTATGCTCAGTGCCATCATGATACAGTTCACTATGATCATTGAGATCAGAGAGTATTGAAGTGAACGGAATATCAATACAAGATAAGTCAGAGCCTCCATGCATCAATTTCCGCCCCTTGTGAGCTTGTGAGCAGACTAAGCAAATTAAACTGCCGTGTTGGTAAACTGGTTGCAAGCGAGACAGCTCAATGTCGGGCACTCGAATCGAGTAAAGTTTTAGTGAGATTTATCATCAGAAAATCATTAGATTGGAGTCTAAATTTGTGTGCATCGTGTACCTTAATCTCGAAACACAAACCCGAACGCGAAGCATTTATTTCAACTAGCCCAATTACAGGCACTTTTGATTTGCCTCGGAAAGCACGTCAAGCCGTTGGTCGCGGCTGTCATTCGTAGATCTTTGATAGTCGTTACAGGTAGTCAGAATTCAAAAAAAAATGTCTGACAACCAGTTTTGCGAAGGGGTATCGAGTTACCCAGTAACTGGGTTGTGAAGGTCAGATAGGCAGTTGCGCCATGTAAAATAAAGAAACCGACCCCAACATAGTTAGGAAAAGGCACTGCTGCTGTATTATTAACATTCTATGGACAACCTAGTCCGAAATAAACATTTTGAATTTCATTAAAAAAAAAAGCAGATTGACTAGGACCCCATAGAGAACCTACCGTTTTAGGTAATACAGGCATAATATTCTGTTATGTCAACAAATGAAAAGTATGAATAGTAGAACCAATAGTTTTTTTTTTTTTTCTAACAACTGTTCAGATGTTGCCTAAATTCTTGCCACAGGAATAACATTATTTCTTGTTTTAGCAAGAACAGGTACAACATGTCGATTATTGTAAAAAACTCACCGTGAAAACTTGCGTGGAGTGAGCTGTCAGTGTCACCCCACTGATGCAAGGGATTGACCAAGCAAACTTTTACAATCAAAATCAAGATTTTAATAATATTTTTATGCTAAATCTATTCGACTCTTCAGGACTAGTCTAGAAAAAAGAGATTTCGACTGAGTTTCTTTTTCGCTATTTTATTTTAAAACCCCACAAAATAGTAATGTTTTGACAACTAAAATACTAGCGTTGAAATTATATGAAATTAATTAGCATAAAAAATATTATTAAAATCTCGATTATGTTTGCAAATGTAATGATGTAATGGATTATGTTTGATTATGTATGCTTGGTCAATCCCTAGTATCAGGTGGGATGACACTGACAGCTCACTCCACGCTCACTTCACATAAGTTTTCACGGTGAGATGGTTACAGAATCGCACTACAATAGTTTTACAAACTACAAACAAAATCCTACTTGAGACCCATCACAGAAACAATTAAGTACATCTTTCGCTCAATCCTCAAATCGCTGTCAGTTGTGCCTTGTACCAAAATAATTAGTCCACACTAGCAAATCCTGTCACCTAGCAGTTCACATTCAATTGGCGATGAATCTACATTCAGAGCATATACATTCACTCACTGCTTGTTGGGTGCAGGAGCGAATGATTTGGAGTCACGGATTAGGTCTGAGCAAGATGGATTGATTGTGAAGTGCATTGAGACTGAATGGACCTGACGCGTCATTGGACGCTTGGACACCCGATAATAGTGATGGTTTAAAGTCGGATGGGTGGTTTAATGCCAATGAAACCAAAACCCCCCGCGCTCACACCTACATGCCTCATGAACTGCCTAGCCTTTTCCCAACTATGTTGGGGTCGGCTTCCAGTCTAACCAGATGCAGCTGAATACCAGTATTTTACATTGAGCGACTGTCTATCTGATCTCCACAACTCAGTTACTGGGCAATAGGTACGATACCCTGTGTAAAACTGGCTCCACAACCCAGCTAATGGGAAATACGATACCCCTTGGTAAGACTGGTTGTCAAGACTTTCGGGCTCTTGACTACCCGTAACGACTGTCAAAGATCTACGAATGACAGCCGGGACCAACAGCTTAGCGTGCTTTCCGAGGCACGGAGGGGTCTCGGTATGTAAAGATGGTCACCCATCCACAGACAAACCGCGGCAAGCGTAGCTTAACCTGATCGATCGACCTGTGCGGCTGTTATTACTTAGCCACAAGCCCCTCTCGCATATACATACTATACAAATTGTGACCTGTAAGAAACTTGTCAAAAACATATCGTGTATAAAACATGAAGCATACCGCTCATTGGACCACTCGTGGTTCCGAGGTAACGGCCTCGACGTATGATGTAAGTCGTGGGCCCGAAACCAGGCGCCTCGCTTTACTTTAGTAGTTCACCCCTACAAATATTTTGTTAGTATAAGTTCTACGCTTCCTTAATTGACACGGTTGGCGCAGTGGTTAAGCGATTGACTGCTGCGCTGCGTGTCGCGGGTTCGATTCCCACACGGAACAAATATTTTTATGACCTACAAGTAGTTGTTCCGGGTCTGGCTGTTTGTGTATGTGAGTTTAAATGTTTGTAAACGCACCCACAATACAGGAGAATTTCCTAGTGGGGCAACGTTTTTTTAAAAGACAAAAGACACAAAAAAAAGAAAACTTTAATATGTACAGATGCCAGCACATCAAGTTACTACAATTTGTGAAATTTCTTTAATAGATTTTCAACTTTATCGCTAAAGCCGAAGGTTCGAAGTTGAATGGGAAAATTTGTCAGTTTCGGGTAGCTTGATGTGCTGGCGTCTGTACATACCACAAATACCCTTTATTCAATAAATATTTTTAATGTTATTATTGTCATTACTCTGTATAAATAATTTCAACACCACTGTTTTCAAAACGGTGAAGAAATACATTGTGAGAAAACTGGCATATCCTAGAACCAAAAATTCGAAGACATGTGACATCTGTCAGCCCGTACAGTGACCGTACAGTGAGAATATTATAGGCTATATTTATCACTACATAGTATAAAACAAAGTCGCTTCCCGCTCTCTGTCCCTATGTATGCTTAGATCTTTAAAACTACGCAACGGATTTTGATGCGGTTTTTTTTAATAGATAGAGTGATTTAAGAGGAAGGTTTATATGTATACTACATACATAATGTAGTAGAGAAATTTATAATGTGATGTCGTAAATAAACACTTTTTTTGGCGCTTACATTGCAAACGCTGGCTGAAAACCCTATGAGATAGATCAAAATAATGTACTACAGTATTGTACACATTAAAAAGGTCTACAAAAAAATCCGCGATGGTATATGTCTATCTCTTAGGGATAACCCACAATAACCATTTTTTATCCTATACTTTTGACGAGAAACAATGACTCTAAAATTATCAGTGTTTCTCTACTATATTATGCATGTATTATACACATAAACCTTTCTCTTGAGTCACTCTATCTATTAAAAAAGAAACCGCATCAAAATCCGTTGCGCAGTTTTAAAGATCGAAGCATACATAGGGACAGACAAACAGCGGAAAGCGACTGTGTTTTACACTATGTAGTGATCAGCATTGCACCCGTGCGAAGCCGGGGCGGGTCGCTAGTTTATTACAAATTATAAGTAAGATAGCTAGTCAGGTGCGTAATAATCGCAACCGGCTTGGGTGTATGACTAGACGTATGAATGTAAACGAAGTAAAAGTAATATGTAATGTAAGGCTCGTAGCAGGTGTGTTCTGTAGTTTCTGCCTACTCCCGTGGGAAGAAGGCGTGAGTTTAAGTGTATCAGCATAAAATTATAGACAACAGCTTTTCTAATTAAGGCCCGAACCTAAATTCTATGTAATCTGAGATTATTCTGGAACCAAAAGATAATTAAGCCAATAAGCTTTTGCTAGAACAGTTAATCCCAAACAATGGACGAAGTTAGGTTTATAACAAATGTCATTAACTAGTCTCAACGCTGATTATAATACGGATTTATAACTTAGCCTGAAGGATCTGTGGACGTATACGGTTCATTAGTGAACATACTTTTAACGTTGGGTGACATGGCTGTGTGAGGAGTTCGTGATATAGGCAATAACTCGATAAAGACATTAGTAATACTACCAGTAGCAATGGCATTCATTTTGACAGTTCAACAACATTCATTGCGTAATTTAAGTTGTTGAGCAGACAAATTTTTCGAACATGTGAAACAATGAATTAGCAATATCCTTCAAAATCATTCTGACTGATCGTGTATTACGCAATTAGGGTTCTGTAACATACTTCCATACATTTTTCAGTTTCACAAAAGTTACGATGTTTGTAAAATTTTGAAGAATTTCTCGTCGAAAATCTCTATCTTCCGGTTGGACTATGCTATCAGGTTTAGGATTACAATTTTTAGGTAGCAATCCGGATTTTGGATTTAACTCCAATAAATCTCGAAAACCGCATGTCAGTGTTAAAACTTGAACTACGAAAATTACCGTTATTGCTATGACATAAAGACTCTGTTACTATAACATCGTTACTATAGATATGCAGTTGACGAAACGTAGAACTTTTACAGCAATTTCATCATCAACACAGCTCGCTCCTCTACTAGCGTCATCCAGAAGGCCTAGACAATCGGCAAGCGTTTTCAAAGCATTTCGTATTTCTATAACAACTTTCAACAGGATTGACATAAGCTTTTTGGTAGCTTATGTCCATCCAATACATTTCCGGATGATCCATCATCGTTATCGGTGATAGAATGTCACTTTGTCCAGGTACTCAGGTTATTTCTGCGATGGGAACTATATCGACAAATCTCGCCGTAAATTAAGCGGATAAAATGATTACTTACCAAGTGCAAACCCATCCTTTGCCCACTGCACTTGTCCTGCTAAATTGGCGACTGCACATTCTAGTACTGCCTCTGCACCCTCATGCACCCTCAGACTTCTGGGGACAACTCTGAAGTATTGCTGCTGGAAAGCAGTCGCAGCCACCAGCACTGTAACAAAAGAAATGTGGAGTTAGTCACTATTTGAAATAAATATTTCGATTTATAATGTTTCGCGTAAAACATGGTTCTTTTGTGTTTAGGAACTGAAAACTATTTAATCAATTTGACCCGTGATAATTTTTTTTTATCTCTTGTTTTTTTTTACGAAATTATAAAGGTTCATGTTTATTTGTAACATAATATTTTTGAAGATTGTAGTGTATTATTATTTGCCTATGTATTGGGTGATGATGTAGGTTTCGTATTAATCAGACGCCTTTGGCGTTCAGGGTCACAGATTCAACTCTAGCATAGATACAGACGTCGAAATGGCTAACAGATGTTTATTTCGTATCTCATTACATTTGAATTACATGTTTTTTTAAAGCCATCTGCGAGTTCTAATGATTAAATGGCGCTTTTAACGACTGTCATCGTTGTCACATGCTTTTAAAAATACAACTTTTTATTTTTTGTGAACTCTTCAATCTTTCAATCACCACATCAGAGGCCGTACAAGGAAGATTTTTAATAAGCAGATTGATGAAGAAGCAGATTCTTAATGGTTAAAAACAATCTAGCTTATGAGACTGATGAGCAATTTTAATGTAATCTAAATTTTTAACGTGATGATTTATTTGAAAATTTAGAGTAGTGGCGACTTTTACTTTACACAAGTCCGTTCCACTTTCTTAGCATATAGGGAAGTGGCGAAATTATAATTTTTCCAATACGAAAAAGGAGATGAAGTTTAAGAAATAAAGAATACACGGAAAAGCTTTATAACTTTTCTGGGAAGAAAAGTTGGGCATTATCAAGAACTAACTATATGATAAGTAAAAAACATGCACTGTTATTTATTTAGTGACATAATGACGACCATAAATGATGAATTGCTTATAAATGATACTTAAGTCTACAAATTGGTAAAAAAAAAAAACACTTTGACACTTCAAAAACCAATTACGTTTTAAAACTAGATGACTTCAATGTTTTCTATCTGACTCTGAGAAGAAACACAGAAACAAACCTATACCCTCGGCCAATATAGCGTTGATTTTAATGATAACCTTCGACCCAAAACAGCCTTTAACGTAACGACTTTACAAAACCTATTCTCAGAAGAAACGACGCGACGAAGCAAACTGAGACCCATATTTGTCACCACAGGGTAGATTTTATTGATAACCTTCATCCCAAAATAACCTCCAAGAAAACAAGGGGAGGACTATTCCCTGTAATTGTTCTTACAGCCAAAAATCTCTTCCCATACAAAGGAACAAACTTGTCAACTAATCCTCAATATTGTTATTCATAATTATTATTGGGTAAAAACAAAAGAAACTATGTCTGTGTATTGGTTGCTAATACGACACTGTCTGAAGTGGGCGTTGAGTTAGCGGTGAGACTAACTAGGGTTAGTGAACTCTGTAGGTGGCAGTATAAGCGGGTAGCGTTGAGCGGAGAGGAAGCGATTTGGTGTGTGGTGCAAAGTGTTTGTATACAAAAAAAACTCTTCTCTTTTTTTTTTTTTTCATTTTTTTTATTTTATATTGTCAATAAGATACGTACATTCATTTTGGGATCATTATACTCATAATAAAGATATATTTTATTTGTAACTCAGGGGGATCGGTGTTGAGGGCTGAAATACAGGCTATGCCTAGTTCGGCCTCAAATGCTAATACTTTTGTGTACCGTAAGTCTACATTAAGCACTATAATTGATTTAAAAAAATATTATTTTTCTTCTATAAACATTATTATTATTATATTATACGTGCCGATACAATGAACCACATCTAGCCTGGCTGTGGTTCATTGTATTGGCATAAATAATAATAACTCAATTTTTTTGGAAAAAAAACAGACAGGGTTTAAAAACAGATATTTAGAGAGGACAAAAAAATGCATATTTTTTTTAATATCCTTTTGGAACGAAAAAGAATTAAGCCGTTTAATATGAATTGCAAGTTCACGATATACAGATTAAAATATGTCTTTCTGTGTTTCGTTTTTTCTGTCTTCTATATTAGTTGAATAACAATCGTTGCCCTTGGCGAAGCGTCACAAATTGATCAATTATGCAAAAGCCCTTGAATCCTTTAACGGTCTCCAATAACATCGAAGATGTAAATCAGTTGTTAATTTGACACTGTTTGTCTCAAGTGGGTATTGAGTTGCTGGCAAGACAAGTCATTTGGATGTTCTTTGTAGGTAAAAGTGTAACGGGGTAGCAAGGAGTAGAGAGGAAGCGATTTTTTATGTCGTGTAAAATGAATAAGCTTTGTCCCTCTTAAATTTCCTCATGATTCCTTGAAGAAATTTTTATTAGTGATAAAGTTTGCCATTTGTACCGTTCCAATGTATTTTATCTCATGCGGTACGTTCTTTAAGTAAACAATGAAGTATCATATATGATTACAAATTTATCGATGTTTAGAAGCATGTTCTAGGAATTATTCTTGAAGTTATATGACAAATTGTGATGTTATTTACTCATCCCGCTGATGAGCGCTCGTAAAGCTCTCACAGTACCTACATTAAAAAAGATGCTTCTGAAGTCTAAAGCAGCAAGAAGTGTTAAATCCTCATTCTTATATTTACCAGTAGAAACATAATATTATAATCGTGTTTACTGAGAGTTCTTGGCGTTTATAATTATTGTTTAGCTAAGATATTTCATGCTTGGTACTTAACTGAACTAGCAAATTAAATTATGGATAAAACAAACATTTTCGCAGCTTTGTAAATAATTAAAATTCAATTTGCATTCATTTTCACAATATTTACTATCCATTCATTTCATTCATTTGTGCAATATTGGTACAAGTGTTAACTGAACGTTTAATTTATTGTGAAAATAAAGCGCAAAAGATAATAATTTATTTTAAATAATCCTACTTCCTACTCCGGCTATATTAATATAATAAACGCGAAAGTTTGTGAGGACGGATCAATGGATGAATGTTTATTACTCTTTCACGCAAAAACTACTGAACGGATTTTGATGAAACTTTTCAACTTATACGAATAACACATAGGACACTTTGTATCCCGATATTCCCACGGGATCGACACTTATGCGGGTGAAACCACGGGGCGCTGCTATTATTAAATATGAAAGACATTAAAGGCATTTTTTTTTAATTTATAATAAACTAGCGACTCGCCCCGGCTTCGCACGGGTGCAATGCTGATCACTATCACTACATAGTATAAAACAAAGTCGCTTCCCGCTCTCTGTCTGTCTCTATGTATGCTTAGAACTTTAAAAATAAGCAACGGATTTTGATGCGGTTTTGTTTAATAGATAGAGTGATTCAAGAGGAAGGTTTGTATGCATATAATACATGCATAATATAGTAGAGAAACACTGATAATTTTAGAGCCATTATTTCTCTTAAAAAGTATAGGATAAAAATGGTTGTTGTGGGTTATCCGTAATAGATAGACATATGCCATCGCGGACTTTTTTGTAGACCTTTTTAAGGTTTACAATACTGTAGTACATTATTTTGATATATCTCGTAGGGTTAAGCCAGCGTTTGCAATGTAAGCGCAAAAAAATGTGTTTATTTACGACATCCCATTAGAAACCTCTAAAATGATCAGTGTTTTTCTACTATATTATACATGTATTATACATATAAACCTTCCTCTTGAATTACTCTATCTATTAAAAAAACCGCATCAAAATCCGTTGCGTAGTTTTAAAGATTTAAGCATACATAGGGACAGACAGCGGGAAGCGACTTTGTTTTATACTATGTAGTGAAAAGGCCTTAGCAGGAACGATCGAGGAGCGAAATTGTTAAGCAAGTTTCAAACGAATTCCTTTTCCTCAGTGGGTGCATGTCGCCTTTACAATCTGTCATTTTTTTTAAAAAGCTTGACTTGGTAGGGGAAACCATACAGTTGTTGGCCTCCTCATAGTAATTGGCATAGTAAATGGAAATGACGTGACTTAGAGTGAGACAAAACTAGTGCCAATAACTTATATTAAATGGCCAATAACTATACTATTTCCCCTAGTTGTGAAAAAAAAAACCGCTCAAATGCGAGTCGGTCTCGCGTGCCCAGGGTACCGTACAAATTTGTAAATATGTAAATAGTTTATCACGGGACTCCTGACTCGAATATTTATCCAGTTTTTTTTTTTTTTTTATTGTAATGTAACAACAAATTTCCGGTTTTCGAATGATTTCCTTTACTTATGCTGCATGACATTGCTCCTTGCCAAATTTCATGAGTCTAGGTCAACGAGAACCCTTTGACCTAGATTCATGACATTTTCCGGGGTTTTGATTCCCTTGCGAGTGTCAAAATCATAAACGTCCGCGTCTTTTGATTACGTAGACTTAGAAGTTTGACAACCGTAACGTAAACCGGTGATGTTTTTTTTCTCGTCTACCCCATGGTATGGGGCGTCATTGGATAGGTCTCTTAAAAATATTACGGGCTTGTGACAACAATTTTTCGATTAAGGGATCCGTCTGAAATATTAAGCTTAAAGGCTCTAGGGCCTCATCAGCGATATTAATTGGCTCCATAGTTTTAAGCTTCGATTTGCAAGTAGGCGTGGGTCGTCGGGCGAAGAAAGTAGACACTCGTTACAAATCAAGTCACTTTATTTCAACACTTCAGTTTTATCTAAGTAATAATCACCACTCTAACATTAATTCGAACTATAACGATTTACACAACTATTCAGACACTCCACCGAACACGTAGCGCGTACTTGTCATGTCGACCGAGGCTCAATTCCAACTGAACTGTCTCGGTGCTCGACTTGTCCCCACTAGCGCTCGGTGTTGCGTCAGAGTGCACGGAAGAGGCACTCTAAACTAGTAACGCCATCTATGACATCTAACTAAAACTAACATAAACGGAAGCGCCGTCAAGCTTTAAAGTGCTAATTTTTGTTGGAGTCAAGTCCCACACGCCATCTAAATGGTTGTTTTCGGATATGTATAAAAAATAACGGTAGTAGTATACATATATAAAGAAGTTAAAAGGAAAACTATCGCAGCTAAGTAGGCTTTATAAGTTTACGCGTAATAGTCGACCAACTTACATCTGCAGTTGCAATGTATGGGAGAACAACAATGTTAAGTTTATTCTTGGGATAAATTCATTCCAACTACGGAACCCTTCATTGTGCGTGGTCCGACACGCGCTTGGCCGGTTTTTTTAAATCGCTACCGCTCATGACTTCCACTACCAAATGGCCCTACGTCACCGGTTAAGAGCCACTCCACACTCGCGACTGCGACAAGTGCGTGAATTAACACGACAAGTCTGACATCTGTGACTACCATCTGTGGCGGGCGCTAATTCGAAACAATTGTTTTAGAAAATTTACATTTCCGTATTTTTTTGGTCCTAAAGTCCGTTGACTTTAACGAAATTTGATCTTATAGTCAAATGACTTGTGAAAAGGAGACAGTTTGACAAGTCCCTCATAAGGTAGTGTGATTGAGACAATATCGATAGTGTTGAAACAATACGTGTGGTAACGCCTTTTTTGGAGTGTCAAGTAAATCTCTGAAATACTTAGATGTGTCACTTCTACTAGAGGACTGTGCGCTATTTATATATTAGTGTAGATATGTTTTTATTTACATCCAGACAGGAAGCCAACATTGAACAAAAATGACTGAAGTTAAGTCAACATTTTTCCAGAAGAACAATGCTGGCCCAGCGGTAGCGGCCGCGACATTCCGAGTTCGAACCCAGACAGGCGCTTTACTTTGTGCAAATTATTTCAGGACCACTGCTCTCAAAACGGTAAAGGAAAACATTGTGAGGAAACCAGCATGTCCTAGAACCGAAATGACTAAGACATGTAACACCAGACAGCCCGCACTGTGCCCGCGTGGTGAATTACGGCCCACTCCCTCTCACAGAGAAGACCTGTGTCTGAGCAGTATACGTTATAGGCTGTTTATACAATATTTTTTTTAAACCCGAACTAAAACAATCTATAGTTCTTATTGCTAAAGCAACGAAGCATGATCTCATCCAGTGACAAATTACTACCTAAAATAATTAACAACTATCCTCGACACCACTAATCGACTTGTAATATAGCCATTATTTTTGTGTTTAATTGTATTTTTATGTAAATTAACTAATTTCATACCGATTAATGAAACGACAAAACTGTTGCTTCGACTAAAGAACGTGTTCGTGAGTGATATGACGCCCACCCTTTTAGATACAATATAATCGATGTCACGAAATCTCGTGACGATAAACGAGTGGTCTGATATGCATAACTACTTTACAGTACCTAAGTGTTTGCTTTTTTTTAATACTGGATCATAGAACCAAAATAACATAGCCAAAAGGCGTCGCAATAACCATATACAACGTGTAACGTTAAATGCGCAAAACCTGAAAATAATTTGATCAGAATAACGAGCAGAATTGATTGAACCACTTTTTAATATAGGGCACATTTTCCAAAAAAATCTTCATTAAAAACGTTGCCGTGTCTATTTATTAATAGGTCAAGCAAGCGAATGTCAGCGCGGCGCAGCGGCCCGGTGACAACTCCTCCCTCGACAAAGCGAGCGTCGCAAGCGTCGTCGCAGACGCAAGAAACGATCAGAATGGCCAGTAAAATTAAAACAGCACATAAAACCTTTACAATTTTTTAAATTACTTATTTTCTCTGTGAAATAAGTCAATTGAATTAAAAATCAGTTGGGGTGTCTGAGGTTTTGCGCATTTAACGTTACACGTTGTAGAAGATGGCTGGACGAATTGGACAAACCAACCAGCTAGGTGACGGAGGCCTTTGCCCAACACTGCGGTGATGAGTATAGGCGGTTGCCCAGCAGTGCGGTGATGAATTAAACATCACAGGACAATAAATTATATTTATTTCTTGTACGAAATCGTGCATTCCTCCAATGAGCTATGTTCGTTTTTAAAAGAAATTTGGCACAACATTACTAACATTTTCAGAAACTCCATCAATAATCTGAGACTGTTTTTTGTGCAAGGCTCATCATCATTAAATCAGCATCATCACGATTGGCAGTTAGATTAGTTAAGAACACACAGGGAGACCTCCCTCTTGAAATCACCCCTTACACATTTAACGTCATCCGCAACTGGAGAAATGATAGCATATTCTCAGGGAAAATGTTTCAGCAACAGCCGTTTTTAAGGATTTTTTAACCACAAGAAGGAAATTATATTAATACTACTGTATGAGCTAACCGACAACCACTGTCATTAAAGTACGGGAACCGAAATAATTATAGCAAGAACTTCTATAGAAAACCGATTTACAAACGATTTTATACTTTATTATGTCTTACTAAAGTACATTATCGTAAGAAATGTTTTGAAAAGTAATCTATAGGAAAGTTATTAAGCAAGCATTTTAAACCTTAATGTGGGCTATTACAGTGTATTATTGGAAATATTATTTTTAAGTGCAGTTACTGCAATGGTTAAGCAACCTAATTTGAACTTTTATGCTTGGTAATAAAGTAGGTTTTTAAAAGAAAAGTTATCTATAATTATGATGCAGTATAAAATGCATATTAGTAGGGTTGTCAAACAATCGTACTAAAAATACCTGATATTTTATTTCACTGATATTTTTATACTGGCCTAAAAAGCTCAAGCGTCTTAATAAGAGATAATGGTAAAGTAGTCGCAAACTCGCAAGCGCTACTGCTCTGAGCAAGAGGTCCTGGGTTTTATTCCCAGGTCCGGTAAAGTGTTATTGGATTTTTCCATCTGGAATTTCTCAGCAGAAGCCCGGAGTCTGGATTTGTGCCCGGTTGATGGCAATGGACTCGCACTCATGTTACATGGGACCTTTACTGGCGAAATATACGTGTATGTACAGACACCAGCACGTCAAGCTACCCGGAACTGTCAAATTTTCCCTATCAACTTTGAACCTTATGCTTTAGCGATAAAGTTGAAAATCTATTAAAGAAATTTGACAGATTGTAGTAGCTTCATGTGCGGGCGTCTGTACTATAGGTATACCTCTGCCTAACCGATCAGGGAATAGAGGTGTGACGTTATATATGTATTGTAAAAGCCAAAAACCGATTAAATAACGCAATATTTTCGTAGATAAGTACCAAGAAACACAGATTGCTTTTCGAATATTTTTTGACGTACGAAATGTATTATCTCCTACGTTTACATTATGATTCAGTGAACAAGCCCACATGCTCATATAATACTGTCCAATTTCCATGTTATATTGGCTTCGAGGTACGGGATTAGCATATTGCAATATTGTATTTAAATACAATATATCAGGTAAAGCTAATATTGGAGTTTAGTGGGTTCTTCATCATGGGTGTGAAAGTGGATGGCTATAAGAATGGGGTAGAGCAAAGAAACGATGGATGGACTGTGTGAAAGATAATATGGATAGAAAAGGAGTGACTGCTGAGATGAAGACTAATAGGGAAGTGTGGAAAAAGACAAGTTGCGCTTGCGCCGATCCCAAAAAAAAATGGGGATAAAAGCAATGATGAAGTGTGAAGATTTCAATGATTTACAATAATTTAGATTCAACGCGAAAGGCGTCCGTTTTTGAGGGCTGTTTTTACTCGGCTGCGTCAGATAGAGGGTTTTTGAATTGATTAACGGTTTTTTATACAATGTCTGGGTTCATTGAAAGAAAGAAAGACAAATTGATTTACTGTGACATAAAAAATCTAGCTAAAACCAAAAGCTAAATCTATTTGAAAGAATTTTATAGTGTTTTGACTTCATTTTTTTAAAGCGGTAGAGTTTTCTGATTGTATACAACAAACAACAAACAGACAACAAAGACAACAAAGTAGTTTTTATTTTAAGTACTTTTGTTTTTTTTTTTTGCTTTCTATTAATATTTTTAGTTTAATTTGTGATGTTCTTGTGCGAGACTCCCAATAAAAACTTTTTCTTTTTTTTCTTTCTAATCAGTTTTATCTATAGGCGTACCTAATTCATTAAGTATTTTTCCCCCTTCACATCACTACCGGGGTATAGATAAGTAATAAGTGTACCTATTACAAAATTACTATACATAACATACACATGAAAAACAATTATTTCCATGCATAAGTTAACTTAAGAGCTTAAAGACATCACTAAAACCTGATCCGATCCAATCTACCTTTACTAATAAACTTCATAATCCTAGGTCCTGGTCATTTCCTGGAACCTAGATTAGCATAGACAATTTAATCCTAGCACACACGCATAAATTATAAAACGCTAGCTTGCCCCTGTCTGCGACTTTGTCTGCGTGTATCTTGTATTTTATATTTTTTTTTTACAATTATCTAGGATGTTAAGCATGTGTCTTTCTCCAGGTTCCAGGCTATCTATCTGTTAAATTCCATAACTGTCGGTTCAGTGGTTAGGGCCACAAAAAGATAAACAGACAGACTATCGCATGTATAATATAAGTATGGATAGTATGAAAGATACTTTATATGTAGCCGTATCTGGTAGCATTCTTGGAAAAATACTAGGATGAAAGCTTATTAGTGCATTCTTGGCGTTATTAAACTAGTATTACGGAACTGGTATTTTAGTACCGAGTATCGATAAAGTATTTTAGTATCGATACTGTACTCATTAATATAGTAGTAAAACTAGCTCGTAAGTTTAGTGATTGCAAGCACTCGATCGCTGAGCGTTGGGTCCTAAGTTTGATCCGCGAGCCGGGCAAAGTGTTATTAGGTTTTCCATTAGAAAACTCTTCGTTCTTATAGGACCTGTGACCTGGGAACCTGGGACCCGTGTAGCGATAATGTATGTATTTTCCATTTCATTCTCCGGCGAGGGAATCTCGATTAACTACATTTTTTTCCTATGTAATGAGGCAGCCCTAGCTTATAAAATGGACCACTTATTAACGATACAATTTAAAATGATGATGTCAAAATAAGTATGTCATGTAAACATAGAATGTTTATATTTTTATGGATTTAAGCGAATGATGGTTAAAACAAAGCCTTTAATAGCTTCAATTGAAGATTAATTATGTTTTGACTACGTAAAGGAAAACAGTGGCTTTCTGTACCTATTGGGGATTTGTTTTTTATTGTCTCATTAGTTATATCAAAATATCGACGGTCTTATTTATCAAGATTTTAATAGCTAATAATAACTAAGTGTTATTTATCTCACTTAGAATGTTGGTCGACCTATTATTGGCGACTGTATAAGTCTGATTCTTTGTTACTATTTATTATTCTTATGTAAAGCTGTATACAGAAGCTGTTGGTTTGCCTTTAATAAATAAATAAATTACAAAACGTGTCTTAAAGGTACACAACAAAACACCAGTGGTTTCTCCGAAGAGTTTAACAGACGTGTACACCTATAGTAAACCGAGATTTCACCAGATACGATAAGTACCTTGTAATGGGGGGCGAACCTTTTGCCATCATCCGGGCACAGCTCTAGACTCCAGAGTGCTGAGAATTCCAGGTAGAAAATCCCAATAACAGTTTGCCCCGGCAGTGGCTTAAAGATATTTTGACGTTTAGGCTGAGATATAACGGATGATTTTTTTTACCGGCTCTGTCTCTGTCGCACAGCTGTCAAACTATAAGTACAATATAAACGGGAACATATCTAAGTCAAAGTGCTAAGTTACGTTTATAAAGGATGATTTTTATAGTTTCAACATTTTTACAGGGTGTTCTCCCCATGAATATGAACGACTTTCACTATAGGACCAACTCTGAAATCACGAAAAAAAAAATCAACTGTTTAATACAAAAGTTCAATACCTACTTGACTAAAATGTATGAAACAGCTGATTTTTTTCGTGATTTCAGAGTTGGTCCGATAGTGAAAGATGTTCATATTCATGGGTAGAACACCCTGTAAAAATTTGGAAACTATGAAAATCATCCCTTACACTTAAACGTAACTTAGCACTTTGACTTACATAATATGTTCCCGTTTATCTTGTACGTGTATCTTGTGTGTTATAGTTCGACAGCTGTGCGACAGAGACGGGAATAATGCTTGTCATTTGTCGAAGTTATTTTAATGTAGCATTATGATGTCACAATTAGCAAATACTCCCTGTCGTTTAACGAACCCGGTGCCCTAATTCCAGCTACCGAATACAGGCCTCCCGCAAAGACCAATTCGACTTTCACTCCTGGGGGGACGTTATTGCCAAATTACCACACTTGGACGGATCTGAGCCTATAAATAAACAAGTCTGTGGATCTTAGATTTGGGAAGAGAGGTTGACCTATTTTGTTACATCTGTGTTTTTGAGAAACAATAGTGTCCATGGAGCGTGTCTTCCTTGCCCGTTCTTCTCCACGGAGTTCTACGTATTGGAACGAGTAACTAACTTCAATTTTCTGACTAACTGACCGACCCCTTGACAGTTAAGCAGTGCGTGTTTGTGGTTAAATTTAAAACTTGGGCTTAGGAATCTCAGCACGTGCTTTTTCTACTTTGTGTCATCAGTTCTAATATCTATAAACGATACTAATAATAAAGTTGTAGGGTTTGTTTGTTTGAATGCGCCAATCCCTGGAACCCAGTTGGATTTGATCTTTTTTTGACATCACGCTAGGCCCCAAAGAAGCCGAGCAAAACAATCAGAAATAACGCTAAGCGAAAAATAAATAATAACGCGGACAGGCGATCCGATGCCACGGAGTGGGTTGGGGGAACTAGACATTTTATGCGGAAAAAATCGCAGACAGAAGCTTATAGAAGACTAGCTGCACCCCACGGTTTCACCCGCATAAGTCCCGATCCCGTAGGAATATCGGGATGAAAATGATAATAAATGATAAATGATAAATGATTTATTTTCTGTAAGTAGGTTTGTACAAACACTTTTACATGTCAATAAAAAGAAAAGTGAAAAGTATTCTATGTGTTAATAATGGTTATAAACTACATCTGTGCCAAATTTCATCAAAATTGTTCCAGCCGTTTGAGCGTGAAGAAGTAACAAACATACAAACACACACTCACAAACTTTCCCCTTTATAATATTAGTGTGATAGTTTAATATGCCACCGTGAGGGGTCCGTGGCTAAATATAACGGCCGCACAGGTCGATCGATCAGGTTAAGCTACGCTTGCCGCGGTTAGTCTGTGGATGGGTGACCATCTTTACATACCGAGACCCCTCCGTGCCTCGGAAAGCACGTTAAGCCGTTGGTCCCGGCTGTCATTCGTAGATTTTGACAATTGTTACGGGTAGTCAGAAGCCCGAAAATCTGACAACCAGTCTTACCTAGAGGTATCGTATTACCCAGTACCTGGGTTGTGGAGGTCAGATAGGCGGTCGCTCCATGTGAAGTACTGGTATTCAGCTGAATCCAGTTAGACTGGAAGCCGACACCAACATAGTTGGGAAAAGGCTAGGCAGATGATGATGAGTTTAATATGCCACCGTGGGGGGTGCATTCAAGCATTAAAGCCTCCACCAGGGTCACATAAATGTGCGTGGAGTCCTTGCAAATTTAACACTCACTGCGCAGTGTAAGCCCTGTCCGTCAGCCTCGCTACTCACTGGCTATGCGTGCGTTTCCACAGAAGCGGAGCAGAGACGTGCAGGAATCGACTAAGCACAATGTTTGAAATCCTCATCGCGTCACTCGTCTCGTCTGTGATTGGACGATTCCTACACGTCTCCGCTCCGCTCCGCCCAGCTCCGCTTCTGTGCAAACGCATCCTAATATTCTAACCACGGTATGAGCTTTTCTATCGTTTCTGTTGAGAATAGAGAACATGCTACTGAAAAATTATAATTAAATACCACTCTTTCGTCAGTGCTGTAAGGGGGTAGGCCGCAGCGTCCTCCTGTCTGCAAGTAACAACGTCCTACTTTCTTTAGTAGCACAATTGTCCCACTTCTGGGACACAGGCCCCCTCTTTTCGAGAGAGAGTGGGCTATAATCTGCCACGCGGGCCCAGTGCGGGTTGCTAGATGTCACATGTCTTCGATTTTTTGGTTCTAACACATGCCGCTTTCCTCACAATGTTTTCCTTAACCGTTTAGAGAGCTGTGGTGATGAAAATGATTTGCACAAAGTAAAGCGCCTGCTTGGATTCGAACCTACGACCTACAACTCGTAAGTCGGGGCCGTTGCAACTGTGCCACCACTGCTTTCTATCTACTCTAGTGTTAGGTCTAAAATATGTCAAGAAACAAATGAATGCGTTTGTTTCGAACGCGATGTTCTATCATTTCAAAACGGCCATATGTACAAATAATACAAAACAGCAATTTTAAACCTTTTGTTCTAACAAACAAATCACATTTCACCACAAAACGTACAAATATTTGAAAACAATTCTATAAAATGTGTGAGACCGATCATTGATTAATAGTTTTCCTTTAATTGGTCTTCAATTCGCTCTATAACTTTTATTATAGAGGTTTTATCCACTACGCTTTGATGGTCAATTTCCAACGTGAAATATTTTATATGAGTTAGTTTGGAACCATTTTCAGTGAAATTAGATTATTGTTAATGACTAAGGAATAAATGATTCTGTAGGTATTTATGTCATGATTAACAGAACAGGCGTGCGATTCTGTAACCATCTCACCGTGAAAACTTGGGTGAAGTGAGCGTGGAGTGATTCGTTAATAGTGTCAATCCCTAGCATCAGTATGACTCACAGCTCACTCTAAGCTCACTTCACCTTAGTTATCCCGTTGAG
The DNA here is from genome assembly GCA_949629135.1 of Eremobia ochroleuca. Lineage (NCBI taxonomy): Eukaryota > Metazoa > Arthropoda > Insecta > Lepidoptera > Noctuidae > Eremobia > Eremobia ochroleuca. The sequence continues at coordinate 1,835,095 of OX451410.1, forward strand.
ATTTTCAGAATTGACCGGCAGTTTCACTATATATTGATCACAGCACAGTTCTGGAGTGGCGACCACGTACCAGAAGACGTAGCGTTAGAAGGCCTCCCACAAGATGCACCGACCACTTAGTGAAATTCGCAGGAATCCTTTCGATGGAAGAAGCACAGAACCGGTCGAACTGGCAGTTCTTGGAGAGGCCTATGTCCATGTACAGACGCCAGCACATCAAGCTACCCGAAACTGTCAGATTTTCCCAATCAACTTTGAACTTTATGCTTTAGCACTAAAGTTGAAAATCTATTAAAGAAATCTGACAGATTGTAGTAGCTTGATGTGCTGGCGTCTGTACATGACTTTCGGCTGAGCTGATGACGATACAAACAGTATCAAAAATCAAAATCAAAAGTCATTTATTCAAACTAGGCTGAGAATCAGCACTTTTCGAACGTCAAAATTACAAAAGACAGTCCCCCAAAACGCCCGCCCTTCACCACTTCCTAGTGCTTTCCACAGGCGCCTATTCAATCTAGATACAAAAAAAGCATCATATACTAACTCTCAATTATCTAATCACACAGGTAAATCGAAGGTATCAAAATAAAGGTCAAACTATCCGAACAGCATGCCAAAGAAAAACCTCAGAAAAATTATTCTCAAGCAAACTTGGTAATATTGGAGGAAACTCAAGTATTTAACTCCGAGGAAGTTCTTAACTCAATAACGGTGACATTCTGGGTATATTGATTTTTTTTTAATGTGTCAACTTTGTGCTGGTTGAGGTGACAGGGTAAAATATAAATTGCATTACTTTTCTATTGGAAACTCTGTTAGTCTACTAGTGGTCCAGTTGTTGTAAGTTAAACAGTTTAACTTGGTCGTGGGTTCGATTCCCAGGTCGGGCAGTGTCATTGTGTTTTAATCAGGATTATTTCAGTAGAGTCTGGAGTCTGCATTTTGCCCGGTTGATAACAATAGGCATTTAAATGGTACTTATGATTTTTAAACTAGCAAAAAGTGGGCGTTCTTACCTTAACACCTTTGCCTACTTTTTCGAAATATACAGGCAATATGTTATGTTATTGAAAAAATACGGCGTTTGATATAAAACCTAGAAAATTTATTATCATAAAAAATCCTATTCCGAAACGGATTTCCCATCAAAATTCCCTTGCGGACTCCTAAAAAAACTTCGAAAAGCATACCCAAACTTAATGAGCATTTTTATCGTAAAGTATCAAGACTGACAACGACAATATATTTGAAGAGTCTAGAGATACTACTCCACCAGTCAGGAAAGAGGTCACTTTCGAAAATGATTAACCTAAACGGTGTAAAATGTAGGAATGCTTTTTAGTTTAGAATTTTTAGTGATTAGTAAAGAATTTTTTGAGTTAGAAACTTTTGGGAAATAAATCAACTGATACTAGTAATACGGTTCGTGGCGTGAATAGTCGATGCATTAGCTTACGCCCAAAGGATTCAATACAGAATAATGATGGATTTTCTACAGATAATGCATTTTGTAGGTATTTTATAAAATAACTCCCTCGTTGGTCTGGAGACTAAGGAGTTATTGAACCAGTTATTTGAACCAGACTCCATGACGTCTGGTTCAATTTGGGATGAGTGTTATTGGGTTTTTCCATCACGAAATTTCTCAGTAGCATCCCTGAGCCTTAGATTTGTGGTCGGTTGGATTTAAAAACATAACTAGTGAAATTTGGGTCTACTGTATAAGTACTCTGCCTACCCCTTAGAGGAATATACGCCTGATGTTGTCATTCATTCATTCATTTATTGTATTCCAGACATAAATCTAGTCCATAGTTTTACACTCATTGGTACAATTCACTTATAAACCATTTTAAAATATTTTAAATTCTACTCAGATAAAAACCCAAAATAACTTTAAATATTCAAAAAGACCCATTAAAAAAAACAATAATAATTAAAATGATCAAATAAATTATAAAAAATCAAAATTCAAAATTCGGGAACAGAGTTCAAGCTACTGGTGGTCAGTATTCCCGAGAGGAGCCTCCTAACAATAGTGTCTTAGAAGTACCGTATCAAGCTACTGTCAGTCAGGATGACACCTTAAAATTCTCCATTTTTTTCAATTTTAATGTATTTATTTTGGAAAATTAATTGTTTTGCAAAAATTCGCAAAGAATGTGCGTAATATGGAAGGAGCGATGGGGCTATGGAGAAATTTCTCGACGATGCGTGAGCGTGCGTGATCCACCGCCGCCCGTTCGATGTCCACCGCACTTGAAGTGATTGTTTGCTCCGTTGGTATAATTGCTGAATGGCGTTCCAGTGTGAGGATAAATTAATAAATAAATAAATTGATCGCTGCCTCAATATCATCACCCGCCTACAGCAGTCCACTGCTGGAATTAGACTTTTCTAATTGCACGCCATTCAGCTCGATTCTCGTCAACTCTCATGCAGCTACTACCAGACACACTGCGAAGATCGTCGCTCCACCTAGTCTGATAGCGTCAACTGCCCAACGAGAGCCTTTTTATTAATTACCCAGCCGTGATTTTATCTTAATATTAACACAAAATTACTTCACAAAACTAAAACTTTCCAAACAATAAATAATTTCCCGAACATTGTATCAATAACGGAAAACTTTATCAACGTACTAAACTTAATTAATTAATACATATTGGCATAACTAGACAAGAGGATGGGGTGAACAATCTGCCAAGTTACTGTATTATAGACAAGTTGAAGTTAAGTTTAAACTTAGATCGATAGTGAAAGATGGTTTAAAGACAGTTCGATTGAGTTTTGTATACAATGGGTTGGCGTTTACATAATGAGTGGTGTTGCACTTTCGAGTTTCTTGTAACGGTTCATCATCATGTCTAGCCTTTTCCCAACTATGTTGTGGTCGGCTTCCAGTCTAACCGGATGCAGCTGAATACCAGTTTTTTACATGGAGCGACTGCCTATCTGACCTCCACAACCCAGTTATTGGGTAATACGATACTTCTTGGTAAGACTGGTTGTCAGACTTTCGGTCTTCTGACTACCCGTAACGACTGTCAAAGATCCACGAATGACAGCCGGGACCAACGGCTTAACGTGCTTTCCGAGGCACGGAGGCACGGTATGTACACATATACTTTTCTGTATATACGCATAAGTCCTTACGTACGCTCCAATACTATCAAACAAAGGCCCGAATTCTTATTCTCATTATTCCAGTTTCGGCGTGAATGTCCTTTTTGTCGAAAGCAAGATGGCCGCCATTCGATCACTGACGTCAAGTGACGGCGATACAGGGTGTATTATTTATCACTCGTTCGTTCGCTCGCTACTAATTCCTGTATTAATGATACAGCCTGTAGCTATGGAGTGAGCTTGTATCGGCCCCTACGGTCTATTCTCGATGGTAAAATAGTGAAAATCCTGTGAGTATAATAAGCCTATGTTCCCACTGCTGGGACACAGGCCTACTCTCTTCGAGAGGGAGTGGGCCGTAATCCACCACGCGGGTCCAGTGCGGGTTGGTAGATGTCACCTGTCTTCAAATTTTTAGTTCTAGGACATGTCGGTTTCCTCACGATGTTTTCCTTCACCGTTTTGAGAGCGTCAGTCGTATGACTGGACATAATTTTCTTTTGCTACAAGAAGGTCTAACACGAAACCAAAATGTCATAAGTTACTAGAACGTGGATCTACGTTTAAAAATATACTATTAGCCAGGATTTGCTCACTGCAAAACAAAGGCCACTCTCCTCTACATCCGCTTCTTTATCTAGGACTATTTGTAACTGGCTTTATCGTAAACAAATTAAGACACAAAGTTGTATAACTGCAACCATGTTGAAAACGAAATGGCTAGTTTTCAACAGGGTTGCAGTTATACAACTTTGTGTCTTATTTATTTTTATTTTTTTTTATATTTAAATTAGAGACATAGAAATGTTTTTTTTTAAAAACACATCAATTCTTATACGCGCTATGGCTGATACTAGCACATTAACAAAATCGTTACCAACGAAATAGTATAAAGCTCATACCCAGACGAAAACCCCACCAGACGTCAAGAAACTGTTCTACCATGAGAATGAGAACAAACTAACAATGAAACTAAAGTCAATAGAATTGTTAGCTCCATTGATAAAAACGTATCATTCTTATAATTTTGCTCAACGGTGATCTTTAAGATTATGTACGGTCAGCAACTTCACATCAGTGGTAACTAAACTTGCACTACGAAAATCGCTCTTACTATTACGGCATAAAGGCGCTGTCAATGTCAATTTGTTGCCAGTATGTGCGGATGACAGTACTTATAAGTTCATTGGTATAGCTATAAATGGTTAATGACTGTTTCATAATAATTGTAATTTACTTGATGGCATAAGATAGGAAAAAAACTGACGATAGAAAGAAACACAATAAAAAAGCTCGTACAGACAGGCGCGACGCGACGGCGCGACGCGATTCTGCGATATATATCCATCGAACAATTTCTATGGAAACGCGCGCGACAATTCACACAGGGGCGACCTGTCGCGCCGCAACATGGTTGCGCCGCGACTCCAATAGGAACATTTTGTATGGCGACGCGGCGATATCGCGCTCTAGTGTGAAAGGTGTTGCGGCGCGATAATATCGCAGAATCGCGCCGCGCCACGTCGCGCGACAAATTGCGCCAGTCTGCACGAGCCTAAAAACGACAATGTGCAGAACAACGAGGTTTTTAAAATAGACGTTCAGGATGTAGGGACACGAATAATCTATACAAATAATACAGCTGAAGAGTTTAATTGTTTGTTTGAACGCGCTAATCTCTGGAACCAGTCGGATTTAAACAATTCTTTTTTCATTAGATAGCCAATTCTTGAGAAAGTTTATTAAAAGTAAATGTATTTAAAATCAAGCTACGAGCCTTAGGAGCAGAGCAAAAAGAAAAAAACTCAGAAAACTTAGGGATAGCACGGGTGGCTTATAGGATGTCGCGGTGCGTCGCTCGGGGGCCGAAATCTCACGAGGACGAAGTCGCGAGCAGAAGCTAGTATAGACACCAGCACATCAAGCTACTACAATCTGTCAAATGTCATTAATAGATTTCAACTTTACCGCTAAAGCATTACGCTTAAAGTTGATTGGGAAAATTTGACAGTTTCGGGTAGCTTGACGTGCTGGCGTCTGTACAACATAAAATTATACTTTGGTCACTAAACGTGTGGTTTTTCCATTTACAGTGCATATTTTTTTTATGAGACATACTTGTACACTAGGAAACTTGTAAGTGCCTGTCAATACCGTCAAAACAAAGATTTAAATCGTTAGATTCGCCCTACCGAACGATTCACCCTACAAAAAATAATCGCGTTTCAATTTTGTTTTGACACCTCTGCCACACAATTTCGCTTCCTGCCATAGAAACCCCAGGATGTGTGAGCTAACTCGTCTGAGTACTGACACTTATTGCGCGCCATTAGTATATTGAGGCTAAAACAAACGATTTAAATCTTTGCGTCAAAAATATCTACGTTTAATATTTTACAACTACTGTATGGCCACTTAGGCCGGTGTCCAACCCAAGCATAATCTGCCTATAATGTTCCCACTGTTGGGATACTCCTTTCGGGGACAGGGAGTTGGCCGTAATCCACCACGCGGGACCAGTGCGGGTTGGTAGACATGCCACGGTTTCCTCACCACGTCTTCCTTCACCGTTTTGAGAGCTGTGGTGATGAAATAATTTACACAAAGTACAGCGCCTGTCTGCGTTTGAAGCTACTACCTACAACTCGTAAGTCGCTGCCGCCGTTACCACTGGCCAAGACTGAAACATAACTTAAAACTACTTCAAAGTCATTTTATAAGTTGTAAGTAGGTAATGCTTGATTATAGACTTACTGAACGCATTTTTATTTCTTCTTTTCGGTTAAAACCAACTGAGTTCGGAAAATATCAACAGCTAGAAGTCTATCGAGAACCCTTCGAGAAATTCTCACCGGCACGCTCACGTAACAGATGGTACAGGGTAATTCTCGATCCATCACTGAAGTCTCGCCAGCCGCCATAATTGATCACATTATTTTTCCTGTTATTATTAATTGTTCCGTCTCTGTATTCAATCAAACAGCCTGTATAGCGGAATCTTTTAGAGCCGCTTTGGTGAAAGACTGATTGCTGGCTTTCAAGGGCTGTTGAGTGGAAAAAGGGCGTATGTACTGTGATGATTGAGGGGTATATGGAAATGAGTATAATATAAGATAATATATAACATGTAACGTTAAATGCGCAAAACCTGAAAATAGTTTGATCAGAATAACGAGCAGAATTAATTGAACCACTTTTTAATAAAGGACACATTTTAAAAAAAATATACATTAAAAACGTTGCCGTGTCTATTTATTAATAGGTCAAGCAACCCAATGTCAGCGCGGCGCAGCGGCCCGGTGACGACTCCTCCCTCGATAAAGCGTCGTCGCAGACGCAAGAAACGATCAGAATGGCCAGTAAAACTAAAACAGCGCATAAAACCTTTATAATTTTTTGAATGACTTATTTTCTCTCTGAAATAGGTCAATTGAATTAAAAATCAGTCGGGGTGTCTGAGGTTTAATATGTATACTTTAAGACTGTGTAGGGAAAATCCACTTTTTGGGAAGCAAAAAAAAAAACAATAGGTACTTAACAAGTACATAAAAAGGATATCTAAGGGCATCCAAATAAATATTTAGCAGTAAAGTGGCTTATCGTGTGTCAGTTTACAAATCGAAATTAGTCGGCGAGATATCTAACTTCGAAGTACACTTTACTTTTTGGGACGAGTTAGCACAGGAGATGCGCTGAAAGAGCTCGTCCGGAAAAGCACTATACCGCTAAACAACGTTGCTGTGTTTTGAAGAAAGTGAAATAACAAACAAATGAGAAAATTTACCTGTATCAACATGCGTGTTATTGCGAAACACACTTAGGTACAATGACAATGCCTGTCATTATGACAGTGCATTAGAGCCAGTGATGACGACCACGACTAAGGGCGCGTTCCCACTATGTCGTGACGATTAGTTTATCGTTCGACGACTGTCGTCTCTAGCCGTTCCCATTATATCGACTATTTATCGTCACTGTGTCGTCGAAATATTTTATCGTTGAACGACTCTCGTATCTAGCTGTTCCCATTGGATCGTTAAAACATTTTTACTGTTCTTGGCAGTCGCCTTCGCGTTCGCACATCAGTCACCTCTACGTTCTTTTGAAGATCTAGTGTGTTAGTACCCGAGTACAATGCATAAAGAAGAAATTTTTGTATTACTTTTAAAAAAGGCGGAAGATGAAAGCAAGCGAAGAAAAGAAAGTTTACGTCACGATAAGTCGTGACGTTTTTTTTTTATCGTTTTACGACTGTCGTGCTAGCCATTCCCATTGACTTGACAATTTGTCATCACTGTAAAAAAAGTCGTGGACGATAGTTAATCGTGTCGTAGGACGACACGATTAACTGTCGTCCACGACTTTTTTGTAATCGGGTCGTCCTATATGTGAACACCTCCATTTAAATACACAAGCCACGACACTTTAAACGACACGATAATCTGTCGTCACAACACAGTGATAACGGCCTCGACTTACGAGTCGTAGGTCGTGGGTTCGAGCCCAGGCAGGCGCTTCCATTTGTGTAAATAATTTCATCATCTTCATTTCTATTTTCGTACAACTTTTAGTATTTAATTTTTATTTTATTTATATGTTATTTATATAGGGTGATGATTCTACGCATGACAACAAACAACTTTTACTATCGGACCAAATCCGAAATCGCGAAAAAAAAATCAGCTGTTACCCTACATTTATGTTCGTACGAGTCGGCAAAATGTAGGGAACAGCTGATTTTTTTTTCGTCATTTCACTTTTTGTCCCATTATAACACTTGTTTGTTGTCATGAGTAGAATCATGTGTTTAAGTATCGGTCACTAATTACCAGTCACTCTATATATTCTATTACCTGCACGCGACATCACAGTGGGCCCTATCAGAAAACACTTATTTTTAAATATCGCAGCATCATACTGAGATTGGGGCCTTTTGGCCTCGTACAGGACTTTGTTTTTATTTTCAGTTTTACTTTAGTTTTTATTTTTTATGTTTATACGAGTGTTTTCAGTTTTGTTTATGATATTCCTGTGCGAGTCACAATTAATATTTTTTCTTTCTTTCTTAAAACTAATTACATCCTAAGATGGGACATTCTGTAAAGCTTAAAAATACCCCAAAAATTACAGAAATTCACGGTACATAATTAATTACATATCCTACAACAAAATTAACCTAAATTTTTCAATGTTTTTAATCCCAAATATGTAATTAACTAAGGAAGTTTGATGCCGAAATTTACATTTTGATACGAGAGGCGAAGTCAGTTTATTAAAATTAGTTGTTTAGGGACCTTTTTGACCGGCAAATATTCGAATTACCCGGGTAGTGTATTTTGGTCGTGATAAGCCTCAGTTTAAAACATATTAAATTAATTTCTGGGAGCTAATGGAATAATTTTAAGGGATGGGAAATGTCGATAGGTATTCGATATGATAGGTAGGTGACGTACTTAGTCAAATCTTTTAAGATAATAAAGCAACGAATTTATTTGATATGATATGAAAAAAAAAGTCTTTAACAATTACATGTTAATGAAAAGACAAAGCAGGAATCTCAAACAATAAATCTTGCACATGTAGAATTGGTTCCTTCATAAGTCTTTTTCAAATAAATCGTATCACGTCGCGTTTTTATTTCTTTTTTTGTGATTCCAGCACATTCTGTGTAATCAATTCCGCTACAACCAGCACTTTAAATAAAGACCCATCAACAAAACACAACTCACACAAAAATCAAACCTGTACCAAAAACGGTCAATGGAAAAATTCGATATCTACAATTACGCAACTATCGATACATGTCCCATCTCTACACGGGATTTGATTCGCTGTTCAGGGATCAAAGTGTTTGAGAATAAGGTCATGCCCTTCCCATATAGAGGCCCGGGATACTCCGGGACGATTTTATTACCCCCACTGATCCCAGACTATTGGTATTGCTTCGATTTCAACCTATTTTCATGCCGATCGGGTTTTGATAGGATTTTTCGGATATTCGGAAATTGTCATCTAGATTTTTGTGACAGACTTGCAATATAGATAGGATATATATTCAGGCGAGGATTTCTTTTGCTGAAGAAGATTGGTGCCCGGTCAGTGGCAACAGGCTCTCGCCCTGTGGGTTAAGTGTCGGTACCGCATAATCAGTCTATGACGTTCCCACTGTTGGGACACAAGCCTCTTCTCCGTGAGAAGGTTTGAGTCACCGTAACCCACTACGCGGGCCCTGCACGCGTAGGCGGATGTCACGTTTTCGAATTTTTGGTTCTAGAACATGCCGGTTTCGTCAAGATATTTCGTTCACCGTTTTGTGAGCAGTGGTGATGAAATTTGGGTATATTATTATGAAACAATACGGCGCTACCTACCCCTTAGGTAAACCCAAGCATAATATTAGTTAATTGTAACGCGTCGCACGGTAAACTGCTTGTGCGATGCATGATTTTGCGTGCCGTCAATATGATGCGTAGTTCACTTGTGGCGGTGTAGATGCCGCCACACGTGATACAATGATATACCGGCTGATCAATTCATTATTATTAATTTATCTGTCCAGTCATACTTTAGTATATATAGGTACCTACCGCGGTCACTGGCGCCGGTTTTCTTGTTCAAAAACTAAACTAAATTTAAGTTCAGTGCATCTTTTTCCTTCTATTTCATTATGAAAAAGACAGAAGATAAGCATTAGTTTAATCCTATCAAATTAAGATACTCCACAGAAAAGTTTAGACGTAATTAAAAAATCGCTACCAAAAATATGTCAAATTACTAATTTGACCAGTGCTGAAAATTTGCTTGAAAGAAAATACTATAATGTTAGAGAATATTGCAATAATTACAACTACCCACCGTTTACCGCATTTACATATTTTAATAAAAAGGGATCCCTGTTAACCTTACTATTCAAACCATATACCCACCCCCGTTATTCGTACAGTACCTACATAAATAAATTACCTAAGCCAATACCTATTTCTAATCTAGACTGGAATCTAGTCAAATCCCTTGTTTAATTATTAGATTAGGTCCCAGATTATTAAATTTCAGGCGAGATTTTAGACGCAACGGATAATTTTAAGGCCGCCATTTTGAATTATTCATGAATATTATTAATAATGGTTGCTAATAACTGAGATATATTAATAAGGACTAGGTTTTTTTTTCACGTTGTTTTTTTATGTAGCAATTCCGGAGGCTTGTATTCTTGTCTCTATTATTCAGCTGAAGTGCCACATAGCGGAGCCCTGACACAGGTAGAAGGCGTCGCAGCAGACCCCGTAGAATACGGCGGGACGAGCTGGGGAAAACAAACGACCAGTGGTCCACTTTAGCCCTGGATAGAAAGAGCTGGAAGTCAAGGGGAGAGACCGAGCAGAGGGATGATGCAGGCTATTAGTAAATGTTTAAATAAATATATTATTCAGCCTTAAACAATTCAAATTACTAATGAAACTATAATATTTATTAAATCAAACTAGATTATTTTAACTAAAATACTTTGAAAGTTATTTCGATGTTTTGACATTTCATATGCCTGTAATTTAATCAGAGCACGCCCACTTTATATCGATACAAGTTGTTTTTTTTTTAAATTAGATCATTAGTCACAACCAGCTGAAACATTTTTTCAAATCTGTTAGTCCCGTTCATTTAAGTAATTGAACAAATTAATTAACAAAGGCAATTTTTAAACAACATAATATCGACTTTTGATTCTACCAACAATATGTCACTCATAAGTCACAACCCTTACCTATAAAAAACACACCACTTAAAAAATCACACAGCAAACGAGGGCTCGGGGGCACAGAAATAATAACTAACAATACAAATTACAAAGCAGAGGTAACAAACGTAGTATTTTAATGAAAGTTTAATTGGTGGCCAGGCAGTCCTATAAATAAAGGTGGCCTACCTTGTTACGTAAGGGTTGTGTGTGCGGATATTTGCGCAGAAATTCGGATATTTTTTACGGGGAAGTAAAACAATATTTTTAGGGTTATTAATGAAGTTAAAGGTAAAATAAATTTGGGCGCTACAAATTTTTCCTTTTTCAAATGTTGAACTTAAATATTGAAGGATTCGAAAACAAATCCTACCGTAAACGGAGGCCAGGCTACATAGCCTGGCTTCTGTTTACTGAACTCAGCACAACCCACATGCACTTTTACGGCTACCTGCATTGATCTGATCTGAGTATGTGCTATTCATTTACTTTTGCTTTGGTAGTTTTTTTTTTTTCTTTTTTCTATTAGATTTCTTTGCACTTTGGTTTCTAATACACCGTCAATGCAATGCGAGTTACGACGTGCAGCTATCGATTACTTCTGTGTTGTGCTTGTGATTATAGATCTATTTTTTTATATATATTTAATTACTTTTTGGTATGCACGTGTTTGTGAGACTAATAAACTAATTTCTTTCAATAAGTACCTAAACACACACAAGTCTACGACGATAAAACATCAACACAATCAAATATTTCATAGAAAGCGTGTTTTATACACATCCCAGCAAAGTCGGATGGGTTTCATGTTAAAATTCCACCACCCTCACAATGATAGCATTAAATATTCATTATTTTATACCCTAGTAGGAACTTGGTACGAAACTTAGAAATTATATGACAAATATTCGTATTACAGAATCTCGTTTAATTTAACGCGCGACACATTATTATTACTGTTGGTACAGGTTTGTGTTTGTTTGTAATTAAGTGTAGGTACTAGTGTTTGCAGAACTCATCTCACAAGGCACGAAGGCGGAACGAAGCCACAACAAACATACGTAGAATATTGGATGATATAGGTTGACATTTCGGATATTCGGATACATAAATACCTATTTCAGCTGTCAATTAATTTGGAACTGGGAGATGGGTGGTTTAATTTCACATCCGAAGGTTCCTGGTTATATTGATTCGCGAGTGGTTATTAAATTACTGATTTTAAGTCATTTCATGAAGTTTTAATTCCCTACAATATTTGTAGCCACATTCAGCTACGCTCATCTGTGTCGAACTGGAACTAGTTTACTTTTATGTTTAATGTTTGAGCCTGTGTATCAAGCGATCATTGAGTTCTTGTTTTTTATCTAACCACAAAATAATTAAAAGAGTCTTTTAAAAGTGAATTATTGTATTCTTTTGAGAATAAAGTTATCTCAGACGTGTCCTTTTATATTTTTATAGCGATTTTCAGATGAATACTAAATTATGTCTCATTTGAGGTCGAATAACCCATAATTGAATATTTTTTGTCATAAATAAAGTAAGAAAAAAAAAACCGCAAAGTGAAAAATAACAATAATTCGGAAGTCGGTATCGTTGGTTCCGCATTTTCGTTATTTGACACCAACTTCCAAGTTATTTTTCACTTTTTTTTTTTAATTAAATTTTTTTTTCACTTTTTGTTGTACCTACCCCACACAAATTCAATTAGCACTACTTGCTATATAAATATCAGTGTCAAGAAGTTATTAAAACATCATCAATATAAACTAAGTGGAAAAAAAATCGTATTACTGAAGCTGGCTCAAAAACTACCCAAGCAAAATTAGTCAAATTTGTATGCGACCACCCCTGAGGCATACCAAATCCATTAAAAACAATACGTACTCATAGATATACAATTGCGGCCAAGCGGTGCCAAGCTTAGGTGCATTGAAGAATTGAAGACAGCGACTAGAAGAATCATCAAAATTCGAATAGAAATGCCGGAGATGCAGTACATTTATGCATATAACTTCGTACATAAGAATAAAAACCTAATGTATTATATGCTTGAACCTACCTGAAAGTACGTAGATCACGGTGTTGAAAGGAACATCAAAATTGGTTCATTAGTTTTTGAGAAAATCGCGGGTCAAACATATGGGTCAAATACAGATCCTCCTTTTTTGGAGTCAGTTAAAAATGAGCGAGTGTTTTTTTTCGTAAATACAAAAGTTGCAACATAATGATTGTTCACGAACTCATAATAACTAATAATAAACTTTATAAAAATTAGGAAGTATTTCCACAAAATATTCGTTAAAAATATTTTCGGATATTTTTCGCTTTGCAACATTGGCAGCCCTATAAAAGCCCTACAGACGCGAACCCAATAAATACTAACTCCACAATAGAACTTTTATAAACGTGTGTGTATTTTTTACTTTATTTGAAAAGTCCTGTTAACATGGACCCAATAGCCGGCCATATTGCCAAGTTTTATTTACAGAAAAATATAAAGCTTTGCATTTTTAGGTGTTTTATTTGAACACTTCAGACCGGAGAGAAAATTTTAAATTTTTGTTTTAGAATAGCGATTTATTCTTTAGTAAAACATATATCTTTAAGGCTCTCGCAGACAAGTGGGACGCAACTACAGTAGGACAATTTCTATGAACACTTCAAGAGAATTATTCTACTAGAGTCGCGTCATACGCGTAGGAACTCTATTCTTTGTCTTTTAATTTTTATTCTATTCCTGAAAATTTTATTTTTAATCAAATATTTCACTTTACACTTTTAGATTAGATATGCAGGCGCTCCATGTGAAAAAAAACCGGGCAAGTGCGAATTGAACTCACGCACCGAGAGGGTTCCGTACAAATTTGTAGATTTATAACTACAAATTTACGGTTTTCGGATTTTTCCTTTACTTGTGCCACAAGACATTGCTTCTTGCCAAATTTCATTCTAGGCCAACAGGAAGTACCCTATGGGTTTTGATTCCCTTGCGAGTCTCAAAATATGTAGCATAAACGGAACATAAACGCCCGTATATTCTTATTGCGTTGACTTAGAAGTTTGATTTTTCACTTTTCACTGCTTTAAGGGATTGCAACCTTATTAAATACTTGATATTAATTTCAACTTGATAACTCCACGCGTTCCTGAGAAAAAGGGTATTGACCGACGGACAGACAAATGGACAACAAAGTGATCATATAAGGGTTCCGTTTTTTTTAAGGTACGGAACCCTAAAAATCAAGTATTCAGCTGCATCCACTTAAGCTACGGCTTCCTAGAAGAGCTTTGGCCGCTACATTACGGCCGCAGTTGACAGCTGTCATGAAAACGATGGCAGCGGGGTTTGACATTACGGTGCCAAAAAACAGTCTAGGAAAACGCACCAACTTAAATCATAAATAACATTTCAGTGACGTCATTCGCCGGTAAATTACAGACGCTATGTGGCGGCCACCGCTATTTTAGGATACCGTAGCTTTAGGCTCATATTTCACTAGGACAACATGGTGGCCCAACCATAGTCGCGCTGACAGCAAAATATACAAAGCTTTATGTAGTGGCGGACTAACCGGGGGGCGGAAGGGGCGGCCCGCCCCGGGCCTCCAGTCTTGGGGGGCCCCAAATGCCTCCGCGTTCCCCTGATCAAATCCTAAACAAGACTTTAGAAATGTGCTTAGTACCTACATAATTTCATCAAGATATACTTTTTGACCATTTGCATCTCGGTTGCATCATGCGAGAGGAGTTTTTCGAAACTTAAACTAATTAAAAATATCTTCGATGTACAATGGGTCAAGAGCGATCTGTTAACCTAGCCTTGCTTTCAATAGAAAGAAAATTTTCCAAAGAAATCGATCTCACAGAAGTTATTGAGGAGTTCAGTAAATTGAAGGCACGAGAACACATAAAACACGCCACAAAAAATAAAAAATAAAACTACCTTTGATTTTTTTTATCTAATTTTTTTTTGTCGATCGATTCGTATTTTATTTTCCTCACTTATTCCTCACTTATTTATACATAGAAATGTGAACTGAATAAAAAGCTTTTAAATCTACATTTTTATTTAAAGCTGGGGGCCTCATTCAGCTTTGCCGCCCCGGGCCTCTTACGGACTTAGTCCGCCACTGGCTTTATGGTGGGCGAGATATCACCAGCCGGTCGATTCTGTAAAAATCTCACCGTGAAATCATAAGTGAAGTGAGCACTTAATAGTGTTAATCCCTAGCGAATGACAGCTCACTCCACGCTCACTTCACCCAAGCTTTCACGGTGAGATGGTTACAGAATCGCACGGCAGGAGTCCGATCGGTTGCGCAACCAATCGTACATTTTGTCAGTGCAACCATGGTTGCTCCGCCACTGGTGTCCCAATGAGATAGGGCCCTTAGACTGAAAACCAACTCCAATATTATTACGTAGTTGGAATAGGCAGATGATGATATACATCAGTCCTTTTGACACTTCTCAGGTAAAACGAGCCAAGTGCCATTGCAAAGTTGCAAGCAAAACCGTTGATAAAGTACCTAAGCGCTCCATTGAAAATAATTCCGTTTACATAAGTAAGTAGTTTTATACTGATGGAATAATAAGCAGAGGATAAGATTTATCTCAATGGAACTCACTATTACTTCATAAATTGCTTTTAGCTTAGCAAGAGATTTTAATAGTTTCAGAATTTGAAATGGAAATGGGCAAAAAATGGCGCTTGCGACGTTTTATTTGGCCGTTGGTATTTCAGTTATTAGGATTGTTTTTGGCTTTATTGGATTCGCTGTCTTTATCGATGCTACCTACCCGAATATTTCAGAATTGCTGAAGAGAAAATTGTAGATTAATCTGGTTATAAAACAGATTCTCCCGTTAAATTCCCTGAGGCCGTAATTCCAGTTTGTAAGTCGCTTGCGACGCCGATATCGCATGTAGGCCGCAATTCAAATAAACGGTATTGAAAATATGCGCGGTATATTTCTGATATGCAAGCTTGTTATAGTAACTGCTTACTGTTCTAAGCCCGTGCCACAATCGAAGTTCTTTAAAATACTGAAAATGTCTTAGTGCTCATACACTTAGCTGCAACCGTCGACGAGTGTCGGCTACTGACACGCATTGACGGCATCTTCGTCGGCACTCGTCGACGGCTGCAGTTGTGACTGCCGTTAACGCGTGTCACTTAGGTACCTAGAGGCTTATTTTCTAGTAACTTTTGTCAGCGACTTCGTAGATGTGGTTGTTAACTATATCATAAAAAATATCCTCATTCATTTTTTTATCGTTTTTTATCTACCGGCAATAGTTTAGCTTTCCATCAACGAAAGAATTTTTGTAATCGGCACCCTAATTGCGTAACACACTATTCCTCTCAATTTGAATATTTTTGAAGCATATTGCTAATCCATTGCTGCATATGTTCGAAAAAAGCTTCGCCTCGACAACGTACCGAAATAACGCAATGAATGTTGTTGAACTGTCAAAATGAAACCCATTGCTACTGATAGTGTGTTACGCAATTAGCCCGCTGATCAGTACTTCCAGACACACAAAACCAATCAATTTTACCTGTACTTAAAGGAAAAATGTAAATAAAGTTAAGATTTTCATAATAAATACAAGGTTATTATGAAAGGATGAAAAACTTACCACAAAACACGGCGATTAAATTCCTAATTTTGGCACACATTTTGATTTTTTACTATCAACAGCACAGCACATAATTTATTTAACCAGTCGTGAGAATCACCTCCACATTTTGTCACTAAATCCGTTTTTACACTAGCACAGCACTATTTGTCACTACACTGTCACTAAAGGTACCACAGTTTTTTCACGTCACTTGGTCATTTTAGCCTATTGGATCAGTCCACAGTGATTCTGTAAAGAGATAAAAAAATGTTAGTTAAAAATATTCTTCAGAAATGGATTTATTGGGCTAGATGTTGAATAGAATACTCGTATACAACGTGTAACGTTAAATGCGCAAAACCTCAGACACCCCAACTGATTTTTAATTCAATTGACCTATTTCAGAGAGTCACTAAAAAATTGTAAATGTTTTATGTGTTGCTTTAGTTTTACTGGCCATTCTGATCGTTTCTTGCGTCTGCGACGACGCTTTATCGAGGGAGGAGTCGTCACCGGGCCGCTGCGCCGCGCTGACATTGGCTTGCTTGACCTATTAATAAATAGACATGGCAACATTTTTAATAATTTTTTTTTTTGAAAAATGTGATCTATATTAAAAAGTGGTTCAATTAATTCTGCTCGTTATTCTGATCAAACTATTTTCATGTTTTGCGCATTTAACGTTACACTTTGTAGAAGGTTCAATAATCTTAAATATTTACACTCAGGTTACAAAGAGGAATTTTCTACAAGTATAATAATATACAACACAAATAATAATTCTTTACAGCTGATTTAACTAAACTTGAACATAATACAAACATAACATTGGAACACCATGCAGTATTTTGAAACTAATATACAAACATTAAAAAGGGTAGTCGCTTGAAATCCTAAATAAATAAACAAAAACAAAACATGTCTTGCAAACATTACGAAAAAACTTAACGACACAAAAATAAAACCTGACACACATTTTTTTTGCAAATATGGTAAATAATCCGACCCGTTTTCAGCTTAAATGACAAAAATATTAACACAAGAAAAGTTCTGACAGTTTGTTTAGACATTTTAAACACCTTTTTTTATTTGGAAAAGGCGTTTTTTAGATGGGCTATAAAAGAGTAATGAAACATTAATATTGTAGATAAAACGTTGAGCACGTTTGGGGTCATAGTTGTAAAAATTGACATAATATGCTACGGGTCCCGACCGGCTTGTAAAATATCATTGCGCTAACTTTGGATTTTTTTGAGTCCATATTTTTATACGACTAAGATTACGTGTTTTTGAAGTAAGCGCCATGGATTTTATTGTGACAAGCTTTTATATTTTTACTCTAAAATGTAATGACAAATAACTGTCATATTTTGCATAAATAAAATCAAGAAAACTTTATAACCTAAGTTTGTTTAACATTTTTAAGCTAAAAAAAAAAATATTCAAACGCCTATAATAAATTCAAAGCATATAAAATAAGTTAAATACTTATAATTAAATTAACATTTATTTCTAAACAAAAACATAAAAATCGCAACCAGTTACTAACTTTATAACTTAGCACAAAAAATCAATGCAAATTCGCAGACTAATAAACTAAGAAGTGTGAATATCATTAAGATGTTTTATCTGTCTGCATTTCATAGACTAAGGTGACATCATTTTCCAATATAAAATTATTGTATCATAGATTTATTGTATTTTAAACGATTGAAAGTTGTTAAATTCTAAAAATTTAAACCAGCTTTGAATTTCATTGATAAAAGCGATTAGAAAAATATTTTTAAAATGATTGCATATTGTTATTTTTATTTGATGATGCTAGCTTTTTAAAGGCTGGTGTGACTTCCAATCTATTTAATTTTTTTATTTTAATAAGAAACTTATACGTTAGATTTTATGATTAAAAGAGGTAAGTTATATGTTCACTTCATCTAAAATCGCATTCCTAAAGACACTGTAATCAATACGGCGAAACACATTTAAACTAACAAAAAAACTTTAACTGAAATAGATTTTTGTGTTTTTCGGTACATAAAAATGACATAAGCTCAAGAACCCTACATAATATTTGAAAAAAATATCCTTGACACTTTCTAAGTATTATGCATGAAATCATCTCACCATAACAGTTTTCGAGGGAGCCGCTAGCCAGTGCCCACTCAAAAAAAAAAAAAAAAATCGTTAAGTTAAAAAACTTGATTCTGCTTACGACACAACTTAACCCACGCTTAGCCCAGTTTAACTTTAAGGTGTGGGTTAAGTTTTGAGCTGGTGGCGTTTGTGTTTTATTCGGAAGAAATTGTATTATTTTTGTTTTTTGGCTGCACCTAACTGAATTAAATGAATTAAGAGGAGCCCGTGGCTAAAGCCGCTGTTGGTCTGTGGATGGGTGACCAACTTTACATACTGATACCCCTCCGTGCCTCGGAGAGCACGTTAAGCCGTTGTTCCCGGCTGTCATTCGTGGATCTTCGACAGTCGTTTCGGGTCGCAGAAGCCCGAAAGTCTGACAACCAGTCTTACCAAGGGGTTTCGTATTACCTAGTAACTGGGTTGTGGAGGTCAGATAGGCAGTCGCTCCATGTTAAATACTGGTACTCAGCTGCATGCGGTTAGACTGGAAGCCGACTCCAACATAGTTGGGAAAAGGCTAGGCAGATGATGAATTAAAAAAAATAATGTCCTGAACAGTCCTATTATTGCAATGTAGTATAATATATCTTGTTTTTTGAAAATAGATCAGCAGGCTAATTGCGTAACACACTATCAGTAGTAATGGGTTACTTTTTGGCAGTTCAACAACATTCATTGCGTTATTTACGTTGGTGAGCAGACACATTTTTCGAACATATGGAGCAATGTATTAGCAATATGCTTCAAAATTATTCAAATTGAGAGTAATAGTGTGTTACGCAATTAGGTTACTGTTTTGTTTTTTTTTATTCCAATTTTCTTTACACCTGTTTCTACGAAAAATAAACCTACTTTTATTTCTTTCTTTCCCTGGTAATATATTAAAAAAACCTCCCACCACCACCAACGGCATCCGGTATTTTCCACCTGGAAAATACGCCGAAAACAGGCCAGGTTAGTGAACAAAACACCGAAAACACGCCGACACACGCCGAAAATAGGCCGAAAATACGCCGACACACTCCAAAAACACACCGAAATGAGGCCGAAATCACACCGAAAATCATTTTTACCCGGGTTATTCCAAATACTCTTCAAATTAGAACAAATAAATACTGTTTGGCAACAGAAATATGCATGGTAAATATGCGAGGTATTATTTCCCTGGAAGCCTTCCTTTACGAGAGTATTAATTATTGCCAGTAATTATACTCTTGTTGTAGGTACCAGCCTACTGAAAGCATACTGCTAATTATCCGTATATGATTGATTGCAACCCGTTTTATACTTGAAAAGATTTATTTAATTGTATAACTTATGATCTTATGAGCAGCTGATGATCATAAGTTTTTTGTTTCATTATGAATCAGAACTGATTGATGTATCGGACATATTTTATTTATGAAATACATTATGTATTTACTGGGGAATTATTTAATAAATGTTATTGAAACTCACAATATTTATTTTGTTTTTATGTGGAGAAATAATAATAGATGGATAGGCAGATAGCAAAGAAAAGTTTCGCCGTCCATCATAATAAGTTTACAGAAATTGACTATTAACCGAAGAAAAAATGTAAACTGAAATCTTATTAATGAGATTGATACTACTTACTTAATATAAGATATTTTTGTTTTATTTACGATACCTCGTTTACCTACAACAACACATTTTGCTTTGCGCCGTTTGATTCCCATGCAAAACAAATATTTGTATGAATAAATAACAGAGTGGTTTTCGCTCTGCTAGTGCATTTCCGTGTGTAATTTATTTCTAAAAACCACGTAAAGATTTTAATTTGGACCACATTAAGGTTTATAAGAGGCTAAGTATCGAAAAAAAAACATTGCTTTGTATTTAACCCGGCGTCATTGTGGTAGGAAACAGTTACATGGACGTTGAGGTGGGTCAATTACCCATATATTTAATATTAATTTTTAAGTAAATTCGTAAACTGTGTACAGTCAGCGGCACGTAACTTGGCAAGGTTTTGCCGTAGTGGGAATAACACGCATGCGCATGTACACTTAGTGCAACAAAAAAAAATATCACTTTGATTGCTTGTAATTATTCTACGGTTATTTCCATAATTTATTTTAAACACGTGTGTTTGGAAGAAAGTTAAAGAAAGGAGAGGAAAAGGGGAGGACTCTTACCAAGTTATGTGCCGGCTACTGTAATCAACTTTTAAAATAACTCTCAAAAATTACAATAAAAAAAGTACAATATTGGCTCCAGCTACTGCACATAACGGCAACGTCGCGCGTGTACTTTCAAAAATATTAGAAGTTTTAAAGCAGCCGGGTAATTTTGACCCCACCTCAACGACGCCGGGTTAATACATAATGACATTCCGCTGCCGCTTATGTCTTGCCCCGCTTGTCTCAAGTCAGGTGTAGGCGGCCTAATGTTTAGTGGAGACAATTATTTTGTCTGTCTGTCTATTGGCGCTGCTTTTGTTAGCTTTCTGCGTGGACACGACAGCGACTGCCATTTTGATGTGAGAAAGTCTTTTAGACAACTCAGTATCAAGTACAGACGCCAGCACGTCAAGCTCCTACAATCTGTCAAATTTCTTTAGCTTTTCAACTTTATCGCTACGGCATAAGGTTCAAAGTTAATTGGGATTTTTTGACAGTTTCATGTAGCTTGATGTGCCTGTACATCGGTGAGTATGTTTGAGTATTGAAATAACTCTGTATTTTGAAATACTTAAAAATTATCGTTCCGATAATAGAGAAGATCGTTTCACTGGATATAGAGGATGATTTCATCGGTGGTTGGAGTAGGAAGGCCACAACTCCTGCTAACCCTTCCAATGACATTCATGTGCTTCTAAAAGGAATTGGTTCTTTTCTAAGTATTAGGGCCTTCTGACTGCCTACCCCGAATTATTCAGCAGATCTGTATCTATAGTTCGCCCCCATTTCGCCATTTATGTTTATAATAATGGTTTTATTTTATTTCAGATATAAATCTAGTCCATAGTTTTACACTCATATGTGTACATTTAAATTATAAACTATTTTAAATTCTACTCAGATAAAAACTCAAAATAAATCATGATGAATTAAATTTAAATATTCAACAAACTCAATATAAAAAAAAAAAAATAATAATTAAAATTTTCAAACAAATTATAAAAATGTCAGAATCGTATAAAAAATAAATAATAAAATGCCACTTAAATATAAAATTCTCAAATTGTAAAAGTTATAAAAACGTCAAAATATATAAATAAAAATTATAAAATTCTAAAAATTGCAAACAAAATTGCCATCAACCCATCCACTCATTGCCAACAAGCCTATTGTCATGAACCGGGTACAAATCCAGACGCCGAGTTGCAACTGAGAAATTCCTAATGGAAACACTTATTAAAGGCTCCCACAGACAAGCGCGACGCGACAGCGCGACGCGACACTAGTAGAACAATTTCTATGAAAACTTCGTGGAATTTGTTCTACCAGAATCGTGTCGCACCGTCGCGTCGCGCTTATCTGCGGGAGCCCTAATACGAGTACTTTGCCCGACCCAAATCGAACCCAGAACCGGCACCCTAATTGCGTAACACACTATTACTACCAATTTGAATAATTTTGAAGCATATTGCTAATCCATTGCTCCATATGTCTGAAATTTTTGTCTGCTCAACAACGTAAATAACGCAATGAATGTTTTTGAACTGTCAAAATGAAACCCATTGCTACTGATAATGTGTTACGCAATTAGCCTGCTGTGCAGCAGTGGCGCTTGCGTCCCGACCGAACCGACAAGGAATAAGAAAGAGTAAAAACGGTCACCTGTCTACTGACTGATCGCGGCGTGTGTACATCGATTGATTCGCCTAGTTAGGGAACTTCTTGTATACAACGTGTAACGCTAAATGCGCAAAACCTCAGACACCCCAACTGATTTTTAATTCAATTGACCTATTTCACAAAGAAAGTAAGTCATTAAAAAAATTGTAAAAGTTTTATGTGCTGTTTTAGTTTTACTGGCCATTCTGATCGTTTCTTGCGTCTGCGACGACGCTTTATCGAGGGAGTCGTCACCGGGCCGCTGCACCGCGCTGACATTGGCTTGCTTGACCTATTAATAAATAGACACTGCAACGTTTTTAACGAAGATTTTTTGAAAAATGTGTCCTATATTAAAAAGTGGTTCAATTAATTCTGCTCGTTATTCTGATCAAACTATTTTCAGGTTTTGCGCATTTAACGTTACACGTTGTATAAATAACAGCAATGTAATCACCAATCCGTTTGCCAAGCATGGTGATTATGATTAAATGTAATACAAATTCCAAAATATCGAAAGCATTTAAGTATTTAAACACGAAACAGTAAATTCAACGTTCCAGAACCTTTAGTGCTACATATAATAATTTTATTAACAAATAAACTGTTTTTATTGCACTTTTAAGTGGCATATTATTGCTTTGTGTAATCTCCATAGTTTTATGAACAATGTAATTTGATTTAAATGTCTTTTAGTGATCGTTTAACGTTTATATTTCTGGAGTATTAGTAAAATAAAAATATACAGCGTGTAACGGAAGGGGGGTATCAACCCTGAAGGAGGTGAATGTGCTCATGAAACTCAACAACTTTCCCCAAAGAACATAGGTCGAAATACGAAAAAAAAAATTGGCCCTCCCTTACAAAACTGACTACCAGCTGATTGATTTACTATGGGAGGGCCAAATTTTTTTTTCATATTTCGACCTATGTTCTTTGGGGCAAGTTGTAGAGTTTCATGAGCACATTCACCTCCTTCAGGGTTGATACCCCCCTTCCGTTACACGCTGTATATAATCAAAAAGTGCATGTTAAAACGTGGCGAAAGTTACTTGGTTGATGATTTTTTTTTGCGACGTGGCCGCGTGGGTGCGTTTATAGACACAAATCTTACTTGCACAAACATTCAGACCCGGAAGATGCATGTGTCAAAACAAATGTTTGTTTTGTGTGGGAATCGAACCTGTGGCAAAGAACTTCATACGGTTTGAACATTTTAGTTCGGCATGATTTTATCTTTTACTACTTCCTAATAAAAAACATTCCGTATAACGAAAATAATTAATTTTTTAGAAAGATATAACATGACTTAAGCACTTATGATTGTCATTTTCACTAGGTACCTAAATGTGATTTGAGAGCACCTACCTGAACTAAATACCCCAGATTTATTAGATGAATTATTAAATTAATCAGAGTAATCTTTTTACATTTTCTTTTTTGCCTTGTTCTTAACTACCACAAAAGTTCTTTTATAAGGTAACTATGTTAAGCTTTTTCCTGTGAAGTGGCGCTTCTACCCTACATATTCAAGCTAAGTCAAAACGTCATACAACAAATATCACTGTGACACATATTTACCTACTCTAAGCAACACTAGTTGCGCCCACGACTCCGCCCGCGTGCTAACGGACAATATTGTTGCCCAACTTCCGACGACCGTGTCAAAGCGTGTCTACTTTCGATGTTAATTTAGTAGAATATTGTGTCGTTAATAGACATTTTCATGGTTAAACATGTCGTTAAATGAGAATCGATCTGTTTTGGAGGAAAAAGGGAGGAGACCAGACAACAGAGTAATAGTCGACCAACTTACATTTGCAGATGCAATGTATGGGAGAACAAAATTTTCAACTACAATGTTAAGTTTGTTCTTGGGATAAATTCATTCCAGCTACGGAACCCTTCATTTTGCGTGGTCCGACACGCACTTGGCCGGTTAGTTAGGTTAGTAGTGATGGGCTGATTAAGGATTTTGCCAAACTTTGACGAACTATAGTGACTAAACTATTGGATATATTTGATTGAATATTTAGACACAGACTGGAAACGTCATTAAATATAAGCAGTTTAAATTTTGTCGTAGTGTCGTCTCCACCTTGTATAAACATTTGCCATTTAAATATTGGCTCCAATCGGAGGTCAATCCCGTGACCTTTAGCGAACAAGCCAATCTAGCTTAGTTAAATTTATAGTTTAACTAAGTAGATGCTATGTCAATTAACACCTAAATGATAGTCTTTTACTAGCAAATGGCAATCGAAAAGAGAATTAAGGCATTATAATCTTCTCTTTAATCTTAATCACCATGCCAGAACAACAGACTGGTGATTGCAGATCACTGTCATTAGAGCTTAAGATTCTGACGATCTATTCTATAAAAATCTCAGCTTGGAATCTTACGGGAAGTGTGCTTATAATACTGTCAAACTCTAATAGGTATCAGATGGAATGACAGCTCACTTCAAGCTTAAGTATTTTTTCACCTAAGTAATTCACCGTGAGAGTTTTATAGAATGAACAGATGACCATTTACTTACCATATAAAATAATCAGAAACAAAACATAAACGCTACACAAATCATTTGTCTTATTAAAAAATATTGCCATTTTAACAAAAAGTGAGCGTAAAATGATGGGTGGGTCAGCAAACGTAAATAACCCTTCCTTGGCAGTCGGGTAAAAAAGTATTTTAAAAAAAAGTTTTGTTACGCACATTCGCTTGGCAGATGTTTGACGTTCACACGACGCTGGTTAGTTTGTTTTAATGCCCTATAGGCTTTATATAAGTGCTAAGTGTGTGAGCTAAACCGGGAGTCGAAGTCACACAAAAGATGTTTAATAACATCACCTTCTATATGGGCGAAGAAAAACGTGTTTTTTGTGGAAAATTATAAAACACTAGCGATCCGCCCCGGCTTCGCACGGGTGCAATGCTGATCACTACATAGTATTAAACAAAGTCGCTTCCCGCTGCCTGACTGTCTCTATGTATGCTTAGATCTTGAAAACTACGCTACGGATTTTGATGCGGTTTTTTTCATAGATAAGAGTGATTCAAGAGGAAGGTTTATATGTATAATACATGCATAATATAGTAGAGAAACACTGATAATTTTAGAGCCATTATTTCTCGTAAAAAGTATAGGATAAAAAATCGTTATTGTGGGTTATCCCTAAGAGATAGACATATATCATTGTGGATTTTTTGTAGAACTTTTTAAGGTGTACAATACTATAGTACATTATTTTGATCTATCTCGTAGGATTCAGCCAGCGTTTGCAATGTAAACGCAAAAAATGTGTTTATTTACGACATCACATTAGAAACCTCTAAAATTATCAGTGTTTCTCTACTATATTATGCATGTATTATACATATAAACCTTCCTCTTGAATCACTCTATCTATTAAAAAAAACCGCATTAAAATCCGTTGCGGAGTTTTAAAGATCTAAGCATATATAGGGACAGACAGAGGGAAGCGACTTTGTTTTATACTATGTAGTGATCATGCTGTATTTATGTGCAGAGCAAGCGGATTCTCGTCCAAAGAAACTACGAAAATTTATCACCATTCTTGCGATTTCAGACTAAGACCGTTTTTCCACCGCCACGTTAACGGGATGTCAACGAGAATAAGATGACGGCGCCGAAGGGCCGATACATACATATACTATGGCCGAGTGTCCACCGCACGTCCGTCAACGGTAAGTTACGTTCAGTTCGAATAATCTCGTTTTCCGTTGACGTCCCGTTGACGGTGGACAAAGCCCGGTTTTGTGAGTCCAAATGAGTTTGTAAACCTACCTACGGACCACCACGAAATAAAATAATACTTTTGATTGCTACCTAAGATTCTAGGCTCAAAATAGCAGATTTTGTAACGGATTAAGAAATAAGCTAAAATAATTCCTGTTAAGCAGGTTCGTTTATCTTTACCAAAAGCTAGTCATATTGGTTTATCCTTTACCGGAACAAAACAATGCACACTCTCGAAACCTCTGAAAACTAGTTTGAATAACAATCTCCAACTACCCACATTTTCTTTCAGGAAATATTCCGAAAAAATATATATTTTTACGTTCTCCAAACTTTCGGGGACATAATATCATGCCTAATTATTGTGAAAGGTGCCTGAACTTTTTTATGATCAAACTTATAAGAAAACTGTGTGCCATTTTATGTTTTCTACGTTAGAAAAAGTTTTTAATAACGCTTTCTATCGATTTCCTTGGGACGATGATGTTTTTAAGTAATATTATCGTTTTTTTTTAAGAGTCTTGGAGCTTGTTTTATTATGTTTGCACTAGAGATATTATGACTTAAGCAGTAGTTGGGCTTTTGTGAAATTGCTTAGGTTGAGAAAGTACCTACCACTGCCAATACTTTCCTCTTCTTCCCATCACCAAGCAGTGACTAACTGCAGTGTGATTTGAAGACATACCTACCTAAGATAGATATTTCGAAGGAATTTTCTCATTCACAGAAGGAATGTGTTCAGATGTCCTCACCATATTTAATCTCGATATTGATTCCCGTTATGTCAACTTTTGAGTTTTCTCAGTGTCATTGTTTCTATGTCGAGCACATGGATTTTTGGAAAAAAATACCGAATATTTAACAATAACCTAGAAAACCAATGACTTTCCCAGCCCTTCAAATGACTTCAACAGACCTAAACTTTTGTTCCAGTCATATCATCATCTGCCTAGCCTTTTCCCAACTATGTTGGGGTCGACTTCCAATCTAACCGGACGCAGCTGAATACCAGTATTTTACATGGGGCGACTGCCTATCTGACCTCCACAGCCCAGTTACTGGGTAGTACGATACCCTTGGTGCCCCTTGGTAAGACTGGTTGTCAGACTTTTGGGCTCCTGACTACCCGTAAAGACTGTCAAAGATCCACGAATGCCAGCGGGGCCAACGGCTTAACGTGCTTTCCGAGGCACGGAGGATTCTCAGTATTTAAGGATGGTCACCCATCCACAGACCAACCGCGGCAAGCGTAGCTTAACCTGATCGATCGACCTGTGCGGCTGTTATTATTTAGCCACGGGCCCCTCTTTTTCGACGGTACATCCATGTTGCCTATAATGTTTGGGCCCAGTAGATGGCCACATGTTTTGTGGCGTCAGAGGTGTTATTCAAATCGTCAAGGGACACTAGCTGATGGTACATAGTCTGTTCACAGACTGATGCATTGCAATCACAGAGCCGAAAAAACACATCGATTTCCCACAAAGAATTTTACCTTCACTTCCGAACTAAAAATCTTAGGTTAGTATCTAAAGGTAAGAGTACATAAACAAGCACCTTGCACTTCTGCCTACCCCTTGAAACCCACAATCCAAACACTGTAGGTACATTGGTCGGCCACATCTGTGCGCTAAATATGGGCACCACATTGCTACGTGGGAGACGAGTTCTACCGAGTGTTGCCGAGCGCGTATACAGGGTGATTTTATGAGGAGCTTGATATATTTTGCGTACGTCGAAATAGGCCTTGGAAATGAATTACAGGCCGGAGAAAAGTGTGTGTTTTGTGAGTTGTGAATGAAAGGCGTCATTAAGGAACAAAATTGGTTTTATGTTTAAAGTGCTTTGAATGTGTTACAGCGATTGTAATTTGTAAATGCCGATATTACTCACCGGAGAATTAAAAATTTCGATGAAAATGCGAAAAATACTTCAGTACCTATTGATGTTTTTGGTCTGAACTTTATGTGAACTCTTTTTCTTAAAAATTATATCGATCCAGCGAAATTGTGCGAAACTATCGCAAAATTAAAACAGCATCAATCTACAATTTTGCCAATAAATTAAGTAAATTTAATATGCTTTCACACGCAAGCAAGCAATTCACTTGTCCCTAAAGATTCATTAGAAAACCAGCGTCAGACAGCATCTGTCTGGCAATAATGGTGAAATGAACATTTTTGGCGCAGCCGTGAGGCGCAAACTATTGTAGATAAAACATTATTTTCACTTTTTAACCGAATTTACAAAAGGAGGTTTTGTATTCGACCCGTACGTATGTTTGAATGTCCGCGATTTTCTCAAAAACTAATGAATCAGTTTGGATGTTTCTTACATTAATTTTTTAATTTTGTTAAGTATTTGTATTTTGTGTTTCACGAAGTGTGTCCAGATAAACCTTATTCTTTCTTTCTTTCTTATTCTAAACACAGAATATTTGAAAACGTTCGGCACATTCAATATTTGTTTTTTATCTTCATCTAAATTGATGAGACGTAATCAATATTGGTAATTTGTCAAACTGAACGGGATTTCCATTGTGTGCTCTGCAATTAGGCTGTAGGCGACATCTGAAGATTACTATAACTATATTAACTAGATAATTACAATTAGTTACACCACACAACTATGTGACACAGTGTCAAAGTCAATTACTTTGTTAAATTAAAATAATATTTTAACGTAAGTCTTTGCTTCGTTGAATGTTAAAACATTCGTTAACTTAGATGTCACTTAAAAGAACATTTTCATATATTTATCACTAACTTTTGCATGCGGCTTCGCTTGCGTGGAGGTCGGAAACTATGCCACGGGAACGTGCTATCTTACGGCCTAACTCAGGCCACTGTCTGCCTGTGTGCCAAACATCCAAATATGTTTAAGCCGTGAAAAGTTAACAGACAGATAGTCAGAGCTACTTTTGCATTTACAATACTAATAATTATAATGAAGTAAGTACCTAAAGTATGTGCGTATGCGGACAAACAATCTAAGTGGAAGACTTAGATCATAATTGGAAAAATTTGGTTTGAAAGTTCACTTATAATAACCTAAGTTATAAAAAAACTAAAAAACCTTTTTGTTTTTGTGCAGAATAAATGTTTTTTCTTTCTTTCTTTCATTAATTAGATTGTATTCGCATTTTGCTCAAACAGTATTGGAATTTTTAAATAATGAATATTTGAACAGTCTTATAAATTATTTTAAACTTTGAGGTGTATTTTTTATAATAACCGCCCCGCGGTTCCACCCGCATAAATTTCGATCCAGTGAGAATTTTGGAATAAAAATTATCCTATGCGTTAATCCTGGTTATAAACTATCTGTGTGCCAAATTTCAACAAAATCCGTTTGGAAGTTCTTGCGTGAATGAGTAACAAACAATCATCCATCCATCCTCACAAACTTTCTCGTTTATAATATTAGTAGGACTAGTAGGAACTAGGATGCATTTTTGTGGACTTTTTGCACAAAAATCGAGTACATAGTACATAAATTTCGTACAGAGGTTTGTGTGGCTTGACAACGTATTTCAAAATTGAGGGTTTTTTGTTCAACTTAACAGTATAAACGAAAAAAATCCATGTATTTGGAATAAATTTACTAACTAGCAAACATTTTTGTTACCTTCCAAAATTGCTGCACATAAAACAATTGTTGGCCACTTAAACCACAATTTCGAGCTTAATGCGTTATCACTTAAAACACACAGTTTTAATAATACAATTAGTTGAGTACCCATTGATTTATGTATGGCTCCAATTAAACATTTTGTTTTTAATATCCTACATGTTTTAGATACTTAAATATGATGAGTATTATGTGAAAAATTGTTATATTAATGATAAATGATAAATGATTTATTTTCTGTAAGTAGGTTTGTACAAACACTTTTACATGTCAATCACATTTTTTTTTTAAACTAGATGAGGTCGGCGTTTCCTATCTGACTACTCTGAGAAGAAAGGCCGAAACAAACTCAGAGGTCACAGTCTCTTTTAAAGTCCAGACATAATCTTGGTCAGATAATGTGAAGACCATGTAGATTGGTGTCTGAAATGGTCTTTTGAGTAAAGAACCACACAGATTGAGAGGACCTGTCCAGTCAGTGCACGCATTTGTCAAAAATCGTGCAGCTCACCTCAGAACTTGAGGAGCCTTACGATTCGACGAACAATACCAATGAAAGGACATTTGGGTAGGCCGCATAAATTACTCAAACTGCCAGGTCATGACATTAAAATATAAATCATCAAAAGAGTTAGGTAACTGAAAATTTTCTTGCCAGTCCTTCTACATAAAAAATGACCAATTGGAACCGTGCTTCTGACATTTCATAAGTGCCCATATAGGTTTATATGAAATTTTGTTCTTTTCTATTTAACCTTCAAGCGGGCGCGCGGACATTTGTAACGCCAGCGGTCGCGCGTAACCTAAAAGACCTATAGGATATTTCAGGGATTTAAAACACTAATTATTTAATATTTTTTGTATTTATCACATTATCATTATGTTAGGACATAAACAAAATTATAAAATCAAAATAATATTCTAATTTTCTTTGGATTTGTAAGCAATTTGGCATCATAAATGTATCGAGAATCGATCGCATCGCGGTCGATTCGACGCCGCGCGCCCGCTTGAAGGTTAAGTTGCCCGCCGAAACTCTACAGAAAACCACTAGAAAATTTTATTTTTATGTTTTTTTTTTTCGACAATTATTAGGTAAGTATTTTAAACACAAGATCAAATCCCACAACAATATTTCAAAACAGCCTGTATATCTAAACAAGATAAAATGACAGGCTTACGATAAAAATACAGCTTCAGTGACCAACGCGACACAACACAAATATATATAGCATGTCAGCACGTGGCACTAAACTACTTTTTAATTGGAAGTTTTGAGTTAGGAGATATTCCAAAAGGAAAAAAAATCCGGATTTTTTTTTTTTAAGGTAGCCTTTCCCTTGTACAAACCTACTTACAGAAAATAAATCATTTATCATTATTATTTTTATTACATCTCACATTACTAAAATTCTACCCTGAACAGTCAGCAGGGTGTGTGCGCCCTAACTGACTAATACTCTTACCAACACTTATGTATTTCTCATCTATTTAGTTCGTTCCGATACGTAAGAAAAACTAGATTTCCAGAACGCCATGCTATAATACAGTAAATACTTAGAAAGTTCACGGATTATCTACCTTATCTCAGAACTTGGGAGGCTAGAGCCAAGGCGAACGAAACTGGTTGTGTAATTATAGTCGTTAAGGACGAACTCTCACTGTGTATGTGTACTAGTTTGTATTAATTGTTAACGTTTTATGAGGTGAGCAGAAGTAGAAAAGTTACATCCTCAACTCATATCTAGAATAAGCAGCCAGGAAGATGAAAAGTGTCAGGTTTTAGGCCTGTTTTAACGAGAAACTAATTGAGTTGGTACTTGATTAGAAAAAAACACCTGAAATATTTATAACCCAGCATTGCATAAATATGTTAGCGGTCACGCCCTTTATACCTGGAGGCTTTTATTTAATTTCCATTTATTAATTTTTGCTTGACTACGTATAGTTTTTTATTGTATTTCTTGGTATATTGGCGTTGCTAGCTGACATATGGCAAATAATTTAATTTAGTGTTCTGTGTATTGTAATGTCAATTGGTTTGCATACCTTGTATTGTATTCAGTCAAGTATTTTGCAACTGAACAGACAGCTGTGCTGCTGGGGAGTTTGTTGCGCCACTTCTTCTTCCCAGCGAAAGCACTAGGAAGTGGTGAAGGGCGGGTGTTTTGGGGGACTGTCTTTTGTAATTTTGACGTTGGAAAAGTGCTGATTCTCAGCCTAGTTCGAATAAATGACTTTTGATTGATTTTTGATTGATTGATTGGTTAATTCAAAAATAACTATGTCTAATGTCAGGGAAATGAAATGTTTAACAGTTTGAGTACCAACTCAAATTGTCCGTATTCAAATCACAGGTGTCATTCTTTAGCATTTGTATGAAATGGCTATAATACGGCAAATTGTTGAAGGGTGTGAATTTGCTTAACAATTGATGTCTCTGAGTGTATCTACAGAGTAAAATAGATCTGGAGACCTAAAATTGAATCTGAATTACCGAAACTATGCTTTGATTAATGAACTCAATTTTATCATACTTCATTAAGTGTGATTTTACATACAAAGAGCATCTTTATACTATTTTCATTATAACAGCAAAAAAATCCTTAAAATCTATGTCGCCTACATTTTACATTAAAACCAGCATTAAACATACTCTCATTACCCCGATTAAACGAACATCAACAATCAAGAACCTACTCTCAAACCTACATAAAATCAACATTTAATAACAAACAAAACAACTTCACCATCCTGTTACAATAAAAAGCTCAACATGGGAACCAAACCTGCACTAATCTTTAAGTGGGAGGCACACCGGACGCGAAACTTGTATGTCTTCGAACTGGTTTGGAGTGGTGTGCACTGACTAGCGGGTTTTATTTTTATAGATACCCTTCTTCGACCATAGATGTTGTAGGTTTTACTTTGTTGGCCGTATTGCAAGTAAATATTGTAGAAGAATATTGACAGAAGAAGTTATCTTCACGCCTGTATTCCCCGAAGGGTTTGGCAGTGGTGTACAAGTTATAGTAGACACATATTTCGCCAGTAATTTTTAAGTAAGTCTCATGTAATAGGAGTGATCCTATTGCCATTAACTAAGTAGAAATCCAGACTCCAAGCTGCGTCTGAGAAATTCCAGATGGAAAAATACAATAACACTTTGCTAAACTGCTCGACCCGGGCATCGAACGCTGGACCTCATGCTCAGCCATAGCGATTGCCACTATAAATGATAAATGATTTATTTTCTGTAAGTAGGTTTGTACAAACACTTTTACATGTCAATCATATTTTTTTAAAACTAGATGAGGTCGGCGTTTCCTATCTGACTACTCTGAGAAGAAAGGCCGAAACAAACTCAGAGGTCACAGTCTCTTTTAAAGTCCACACATAATCTTGGTCAGATAATGTGAAGACCATGTAGATTGGTGTCTGAAATGGTCTTTTGAGTAAAGAACCACACAGATTGAGCGGACCTGTCCAGTCAGTGTACGCATTTGTCAAAAATCGTGCAGCTCAACTCAGAACTTGAGGAGCCTGACGATGATAATAACCAATGAGGCACTAATACACTAATACACCAATGAGGCAGTTATGATTATGTTAAAGTGAAGCACATCTAAGCATTTTATTTTGAACATAGACCTTCAAAATTCTACGTTTATACTGGTATATTAAGTAGTCATCTGCCTAGCCTTTTCCAACTATGTTGGGGTCGGCTTCCAGTCTAACCGGATGCAGCTGAGTACCAGTATTTTACATAGAGCGACTGCCTATCAGACCTCCGCAACCCAGTTACTGGGTAATACGATACCCCTTGGTAAGACTGGCTGTCAGACTTTCGGGCTCCTGACTACCGGTAACGACTGTCAAAGATGCACGAATGACAGCCGGGACCAACGGCTTACCGTGCTTTTCGAGGCGTGCTTTTCCCGGTATATAAAGATGGTCACCCATCCACAGACCAACCGCGGCAAGCGTAGCTTAACCTGATCGATCGACCTGTGCGGCTGTTATTATTTAGCCACGGGCTCCTCTATTTAGCCACGGGTCCCTCGGTATATTAAGTAGTATAGTATACATTTACATTTTAAGCATTCAGGTACAGGGTTATTGAGAAAAATTGCCTCCAAATAATGCTAAGAGAAGTAAAGACACACAACAATTCATAGAATAATATCCTACAAAAGACCTAAACGCGCACTGCACCGTCTCATTTTTTCAAGATAAAATTACCACTCCAAATTATGTTTTAACCCTTTACTGCATGATATATTAAATAAGTGACAATTTTTTTTTTTTTATTATGTTAATGTCTTTATTAAAGCTTCAGAATTAATTTTAGCGTATTTTTTATTTTTTTAATTGTTTTATTTTTTTATTTTTTACTTCCAAGTGGTATGTGATGATAGACAAAATAGTTGTGTTTTATTATTGCTAATGATATGATAAACAAACCGCATTAGGATTTATACGCTAGTTTTTTATTTTTTTAGAGTAAAATAAACTGTAAACATGTCAAACCATATATGGTTTCCTATGCGGTAAAGGGTTAAGGACAAGTTATCGAAGACTAGGAATCTTAAAAAAACATTGGTTAAATGAAAGAACACTTACACCGTGAAAGAAAGATTACGTACATAGCTTAAAATCGCTAAAACGCAGTGATTTATCATAGAGATCAATGTTCGTTCCAACTTATTACATTAAAATACCTACATCTGTAAAAACACAAAACAGCCACCTAAGTTGGAATTGTTCTGGATATATAATCTCACTGACAGATAAACAGAGACACGATAAATTTTCTAAATATTAATTATATAACGAGCGTAAACTAGTTAATACAGTTTTTCACCAAAGTTTCCCAATACTTCTGAAATGTATGGATTTCAGAACTATTTAGCTCGCAAACCACAAAACTAACATTCAATTCCGTCCGAACACATCCATAAAATTTAATCACAAATGTCATATTGACGATAATGTTCTAATCCTGGTGTACTGACAAATAGCAGAACGTCAGATAACGGTGACGCCCCTAAAATTAATAGTTCGAGCATACATATATATATGTTCGCTAAATGCCTTGCGCGTCCAATACAACAATGTTTTTAGGATGATGTTGAAACTCCCTCGTTTCTGTAGTGCCTCAGGGATGTTTGCCCAGTCGCGTACAGATGGTTTCCATGCGATCATCAGGAAAAAGGTAGCATCGCTTGTGAGGAGGATTCGAGGGAGTAGCAATAGCATCCTGAGGGTCGTGGCTGAGGACCCGAGAGCTCCTGTGCTGAGGCATCTCATGCGAAATCATTGTCCGCATGAAATGCCTCGTAAGTACATGACTCATTAAGAGTTTATCCCTAAATTTTGTTACTAACCCTAGTGTATAAGTTGTAGTATTTAAGGTGTGTACTAACAAAAGTGGTTCCTATGTTGTTCCAAAAATAAAACTATTATTATTATTATTATTATATAGAATGACGAAATTCAAATAGGTTTTAAATTTTATTGGGATATCCGCAGGAATATTGGCAATGTCAATATCCTGGCTTTATTAAAACGATTAGAGCTTTCATGGTATTTATGTTTCAAGTTTAGAAACGATGCAGGGACTGTCTGAAGCATGATAAGACTAGAAAGGGGGTGACTACTGATATGAGTGGAATAATAGAGAAGTGTGGAAGAAAAAGACATGTTGCGCCCACCCTAAATAAACTGGGTTAAGAGCTGCCGGTCGATTCTGGAAAAATCTCACCGTGATAACTAAGCTGAAGTGAGCTTAGAGTGAGCTGTGAGTCATGCTGATGCTGGGGTTGACACTATTGGCGACTCACTCCACGCTCACTTCACCCAAGTTTTCACGGTGAGATGGTTACAGAATCGCACAGCAGGAGAATTAATTATAATAGTAGGTATTTAGAACAAGTTCTGACTACCTACGTCAATTTTATATTAGGACTGCGATTTGATTAAGTATAAGTACCACAGTAAAAGTCAATTTACCAAGAACTATCACTATCCAATTTCACAAGTCTATAAATAGGTGATCTTAGTAATATTTTCAACACACGATACATAAAGCAAATATCTATAGGATTTCCGAATAACTGAAACGCCATTTACGAGGTTGGTGCAATCCGTCATGACGTCGAGTTAAACTTTTATTTTTAATTTTTACTCGTCGAGTGACACACGATCGGAAATCGCGAAATTTAAACAATGTCGGTTATATTTTTTTTCCTTTGCTTTATCTTTATTATTTAATTGAGAATGTTTCAGTTTTTCAGGAAATGTATTCATTATGGAAAAATGTTGTGATGTTGGTAGATTTTCATGAGATGAAATCATTTTCGTCAATCATTATAGAATATCGAAACATTGCAAATACCTCTAAAAAGCACAATGTGTAGCGATGCCTGGGAGAAAGACCAGCGTTTGTGTGGAACATAATTATTTCAAAATTGCCATCGAAGTAGGTCTTGTGCCTAAGTAATAAAGAGGGGCTTGTGGCTAAGTAATAACAGCCGCACGGGTCGATCGATCAAGATAAGCTACGCTTGCCGCGGTTGGTCCGTGGATGGGTGACCATCTTCACTTATCAAGATCCCTCCGTGCCTCGGAAAGCACGTTAAGCCTTTGGTCCCGGCTGTCATTCGTGGATCTTTGACAGTCGTTGCGGGTCGTCAGTAGCCCGAAAGTCTGACAACGTCTTGCCAAGGGGTATCGTATTTCCCATTAGCTGGGTTGTGGAGGTAAGAGAGGCAGTCGCTCCATGTATAAAATACTGGTAGGTATTCAGCTGCATCCGGTTAGACTGGACGCCGACCCCAACATAGTTGGGAAAAGGCTAGGCAGATGATGATGATGCCATCGAATGTAAAGTCAAAGAAAATTAATGGTTATCAATTTGCGACACTACCTATTCACCGTGTTATCATACAGCTGTCAAAAAATGACAGTTGTGATTCGAATACAGGTATGAACAATTTAAGTTGATATTCATTTTGCTGAAGACACCTGCTCTGCTTTTGCTATGACATTACCTATTACTAATTTGCTTCTATGCCTAAAACGCCATTGATTTTAAACAAAAATAGAGATAAAGCGAATTCCTGAAATAAATGGCCAAGAATCGCCAAAAGGCAGTGGAGGAAGCATAGTGGTCAATGCTTATTCATTCTTTATACGAGGGAGCTTTAGCTGCCACGCAATAGTTCTAACCTAAAGTAAACAAACTAACACACATCCAAACATTGGAAGTTAAATAACAGCTTGTACAAAGGACGAAAATGTCAAAAAATCAACATCAATCTCTTGCCAGAATCCCATTTTTTTTTAGGTCGCCACATTACCGTCTTATTCTTCCATACACCTCTATTTGTCGTCATCTCGGTACCTCCTACCCCCTTTCATATCATGGACTGTGTGAAAGACACAGTCCATCCATCGTATACGTCTTAGAATTTAGTTAGTAATTAGTTATTACGCTACTCTATAATAGGCTAAATGATAAAGGAAACATCTACTCCTTAAATCGGAGTAACTGCAACCTTTTACATATGTACCAATAAGATAAATATGATAATTATGTGATTATTTAATAAATTAATGTTACCTACAATCACCTGAAACACGAGATTACCTAGTTCATGGAAAAATCAAGGGTGAACTTGACATAGATTTAAGAAAAACTGTATTTAGCGTTAGTCCTTATACAACGTGTAACGTTAAATGCGCAAAACCTCAGACGGGGTGTCTGAGGTTTTTAATTCAATTGACCTATTTCAGATATAAAATAAATCATTAAACAAATTGTAGAGGTTTTATGTGCTGTTTTAGTTTTACTGGCAATTCTGATCGTTGCTTGCGTCTGCGACGACGCTCTATCGAAGGAGGAGTCGTCACCGGGCCGCTGCGCCGCGATGGCTGTCAAGCCATCGCGGCGCAGCGGCATAGGTCACTATTAATAAATAGACACGGCAACGTTTTTAATGACGATTATTTGAAAAATGTGAACTATATTAAAAAGTGGTTCAATTAATTCTTCTCGTTATTCCGATCAAACTATTTTCAGGTTTTGCTCATTTAATGTTACACGTTATATTAAAGGTGGTCGTCAATTTGATGAACGATTATTATTTCCCTGAATTTGCTTTCTCCTATCTATAAAGTGATGAAAAAAATTACCATGTTTTGACACCCATGTTGTATCACCCCCATTAATGATAGACAACACTCCGTATTTGCATAAGTAAATAAAACAGAAAGCAAACGTGGTGATCAATTCTCATTCCTTCTTTGTGTGAGAAGAGATATTTGCTTTGCAGTGAGACATTTACGTGCTGGTAATAATATAAGCATTCATGTGGAGAAATTAAAACAAATGACGGCGCATCTGGCTAGAATGAAAATCAATCCTAACAGCATCATATTCTGCCTAGCCTCTTCAAAACTAGAATGGAGTCGTCTTCCAGTCTAAACGGATGCATTTGAATACCAGTATTTTAGACGGAACGACTGCCTATCTGACCCTCTATACAATCCAGTTACTGGGTAATACTACCCAGCAAGACTGGTTATCAGGCATTTTTGAAGACCCTAAAATAATGTTATCGACAACGAAAATGTCTTGGTTCATGATTGTATCACACATCTTTAGCATAAAAGGGGACAGATAGTCTAGGGTTAAAACGGCTATTCACGTTCAAACCTTCAAAGATACAAGAAACATGAGTTGACAAAAGCCTTAGTGGCATTTTACTAGCCTAGAACCGCCTACGCGAAAGTGAAATATAAACTGTTTTCCTAGACTTGTTTCATACCTTTTTCTGGATTATTTTATAAATAGTAGGTAAGTACGAAAAAATCTTTCAGTGATACCTAACATTAGGAATAAATATAATAAATACGCTGAAGGTAGGACGAAAACGTATTTTTCCGAACGTATCATTTTGAATCGTCATACAATTTTGTTTTATTTTTATTTTGTTTTTATTGTTCCAAATACAGGCTGATACAAAAATATTATGGTTTTGTTTTGTTTTTTTTTTTTCTCTTAACACCAGCAGTGACATTCGAAAATGAAACGCGCCTATCAATTTCCAAATGATTCCTGAAAAGCGTCACTTCGAACGAAATTTAAAAAAAAGAACAAAGAGGTTCAACACCACATCCTA
Source organism: Eremobia ochroleuca (assembly GCA_949629135.1). Taxonomy (NCBI): domain Eukaryota; kingdom Metazoa; phylum Arthropoda; class Insecta; order Lepidoptera; family Noctuidae; genus Eremobia; species Eremobia ochroleuca. Next base: position 1,874,102 of record OX451410.1, read on the forward strand.
ATTCAATTAAAAAATATAATTAAACACTATCAAAAGCCAGTTTCAAGTAAAAGAAGTATAAAACATAGGCTTACTCCCACGAAACCCGTATCGGCGGAAATCGGAACCGGTCCGCAGTCAAACCGTCCGGCAACCGGTTATGCACGATGGTTTTCATTCATTCATTCATAAAAACACAGGGTAGCACACACTTCGGCACAATTTTTCACTGTAATCCGTAAACACTGGGTTCGGCGCCACAGGTGACCGCGACGCGGGGTATACGTGCGCTCTCGTTGGGCGCTGGATGCCGTCTGGCGGACAGGGCGTGCGCTGTACCCGCGGGGGGAAGGGAGGGGATGATCACTACAGCGTCCCGGGAGCTATCGCAGAGCGAGCGAGCCTGCGTGTTCGGGACTGACGTTGCTACGCTGGGGCGGTTTTTGTTGCGTACAGATAGATAATTTGGGCCTGAATTGCGTAGTGATATCGTGTTATCGTTTCGTTTCTCAAGAAAATGTATCATATTATAGTATTCATTTTGATTGCACACACCTAATTCGAATTTCGAATGAAAATACCGATGTAAGGTTAAACGTATTGACATTTAGAACGGTCGAGATTCGAATTGCGAAAATTCGAATTTTTTCTTCTATTTAGTGATGTAGCGCGTTAGTAATGTTTGAAATGTGGTATCTGGTTTCTTTTTCAAACGGACCCACTTCGGATTCGTGATTCTTGTTGCTCATGTACAAATTGTTCTGTTTGCGCCTTTCATCGTATCATGATGGATTACGAACAACTTCGGTGTGTTTCTTGTACGTTATGAATGTAGTTATGTAGCTATTTATCGTTTTTTGCAATTGTGGACAAGGAGAGCGATCTAAATGTTTGATATTCTTTTGTCTTTTGGTTTCTGCTTAGTTTTAATCGTCATTGCGTTAACATGACGCCAGCACTTTAAGATACAAAAAAAATCAAGATGGAGATTCTATTTATAATTAATTAGCTTCGAGATTTAAGCTTGCCTTAAAAGGTTTTTCTTTTGTCAAAAATCTATAGCCGTTTCTGGTATTCAGAATTCATCCAAGGATTACTTCTAAATCCTAAAGGATGGAGTGAGAAGGAAACTCAGGGACCCAGAAAAAGCTGACTGGAATAAGGCAAAATTAGGAACACAAAACCATGCACAGTGGACTTCGGAAAAACTAATATTTAGCACTGGACCGCTATAAGCTGCAGGATAAAACTCAGCCTGTTCATTTGTATCATTACAAAACGTTTCAATGTCCAGTTATACCACAACGATGCTCAAAAACGGTGCTAAATACCTTTCATTCGAGTTCCTTTTCAACATAACTAACAAAACTAGGTACAAACGCGTGTTCCTGTTTTCCATGGCAAAGCGTAACTAGTAGACCGTTCACAAATGACTCGTAATGGTCCTCTCAATTGCTTTGACGGAATAATTTCAGTTTACTCACCCCACGATGTGTAGGACATACAGTTTGCATTAGTAATACTTTACTTTAACCGTCAAAATAATCTTTCTCTTGCCCTGATCCTTGATATTTGGGGACGGTGCAACATGTCTTTTTTTCTATACTTCCTTAATAGTCGTCATCCTTTCTATCCATAACATCTCTCACACAGTTCATCCATCGCTTCTTTGGTCTTCCCTTACTCTTATGGCCAGAACAGTCAGTCAGTAATAACGGGATCAAAGAATGAAGACCGAGAAACAATTATTTGAGAATGTGATGACGGCATTGCTTCTAAACGTAAGATGTCACAGCTGTCAAATCTGAGGAGTATGCACAGATCGAATCGTTGGTTTAATGGTTGTAAGTGCAACTGTTGAGCAAGGGTGAAAAACCCAGGGTTCAAACCCAGGCGGGGTTTGAACCCTGGGTTTTTCAAACAGGAATTTCGAGTCTGAATTTTTTCCCGGAGTACGTCTGTATACAATAAATAACTAGCGAAATGAAGGTACATTTGTGGATTGCAGGCATGATGTTATGCAATATAGAGATCCAAGCTAGAATTTATAGTCAGAATCAAGACTTCAAGTGTTTTATGTCGCTAATCCACGAAACACTGTTCCATCCACCTATTGTATATACCTAGAAGGTGAAAAGATTAATAATTATGGTGTTAAGTTGATTAATGTTATAGTTTGACGGCACGGTTGGCGTAGTGGTTAAGCGATTGACTGCTGCGCTGCGTGTCGCGGGTTCGATTCCCGCACGAAACAAATATTTGTATGACCTACATGTATTTGTTCCGAGTCTGGGTGTTTTTCTATCTATAATATGTATGTATTTACAAAAAAAAAAAAAAAAATGTATATAAGTAGTTTATCAGCCATCTTGTTACCATAACACAAGCATTAGGTTGCTTAGCTTGGGACAAATGGTGCTGTGTGAAATGTCCAGGGATTTATTTATTTATTGTTCTGTTTGATTCCTGAGTAATGAATGGATTGCCCTTTCCCCCGAAATTCACACCGGTGTGTATTGTTAAAGGCTTCATTCAATGAACTCGGCCTTCCACTATACGCTGCTATAGGCCATTCCAGGCAGGGATGTCGCAACCAGTGTGTCCTAGCCGCCTGATTCTACTCATCAACTGCCTAGCCTTTTCCCAATTATGTTGGGGTCGGCTTCTAGTCTAACCGGATGCAGCTGGATACCAGTATTTTACATGGAGCGACTGCCTATCTGACCTCCACAACCCAGTTGCTGGGTAATACGATGCCCCTTGGTAAGTCTGGTTGTTAGACTTTCGGGCCTCTGACTACCCGTAACGACAGTCAAAGTTCCACGAATGACAGCCAGGACCACGGCTTAACGTGCTTTCCGAGACACGTAGGGGTCTCTGTATGTAAATATGGTCACCCATCCACAGACCAATCGCGGCAAGCGTAGTTTAACCTGATCGATCGACCCGTGCGACTGTTATTATTTAGTCACGGGCCCCTCTACCAAATTCCAAATTATAAATCAAGAGATATTAAATGGACACTTACGTGAAAATTCTCACCTAAAAGCTGTATGTTAGATACGGTCCGAAGTGCTTTACTCAATTATTTAGACAACCTTAGTCAATAATAAGCCTGACGTTGATACACACGAGCTTCAGCTTTTGCTGGGAAATAGTAAAAAAGCAAACGAGCTTTAATTAAAATTTTCTCACAGACATTTGTTTAATTATATAACCTATTTTTATGTACCTACTCGTATGTTTTCAGAGAAACTAGTGTTATTTAATACTAACTTCTGCTTGCGACGTCGTCCGCGTGAAATTTCTTGTTCTCCGACCCACCCTGTCGCATTGCATTACCTGCCCGCACTAGTGCTTCGTTTTTGCTCAACGTTCTTTCTGAGTTTTTGCTTCTTCTGGCTATAGGCTATTTAACATCACGTTATGCCCCATAGCGTGATGTTAAATGGCCTTCCTCAAAAATTAGGCTATCAATTTTTTTTTTTTTTTCAAATCCGACAGTAAGCTCCAGAGATTAGCGCATTCAAACACACAAACAAACTCTTCAGCTTTTATTAGTACAGGTTTAAAGATTAGATAACGCAACGTGGAGATATAATATTTTTGTGCTTTGCGAGGCATACATTCTCTAATAAGACTAATGGTCTACCGTGCAAGCCAGAATGGCTTATCTGTATACACGTACTTTTAGTTTCTAATATCCGAATCAATACTGTAATAAGGGGTCTCCTGTCAAAGAGTGTAGCACTAGTCATCTAGTGGTATTTACCCCGACTTACGAGTTGTAGGTCGTGACAGACACTTAAGTTTGTGTATACATCACCACTGCTCTCAAAACGGAGAAAGAAACATCGTGAGGGAACCGGCTTGTCCTCGAACCAAACATTCGATGACGTGTGACATCCACCAACCCGTACTGGGCCCGCGTTGTAGATTATGGCCCACTCCCTGTCACAGAAACGACGCTTGTGTAGCAGCAGTGGGGATATTAGAAGCCAATTATGTTTATACTACTGTCAAACCTCATGTTGTGTGGTCCACCGTTGGTGGTTTGGTCAATTGATCACTCTCTCTCAAATATGACCAAAAAGAGAGAGAGAGATGAGGTTACAGCTAATTTACTCATCTAAGATTCGTGTGCACTGGTTGACGTCATCACTTCAACGTCCGCGTCGTCTGTTGCTGAAAACCAGCGCTTTGGCTCTGTCTCGTAAAGGGTTTAGGCATTGAGCTGAGCGATTGCCGTTTTGCGTGGATGTGACGCATGTTTTACCCCAACTTGTTATTTTGTTTTTGTGTTCTTTTTATGCGTCGTGTTTACCGCAATTAAAGATATTATCTTTCTTTCTTTTCGTATCCTTCTGTTCCCGTTAATAGAATAGGACGTTCAGTAAGTTGCACTTTCATGCCGGATATATGTTAAAACTTTATCCAATGGCCTCCCCTCGGCAGCGTGTTCGTGGCTAACAGCACTACACGTCTAACTTTGTTAAGAAATGAAAATGATATAAGCTCTAATTGCCAGATTGCATCAGTTGTAATTCTTGACGCGAGATGTAAATAGATAGACTAGACGAGATTTGTACAGACGCCAGCACATCAAGCTACCCGAAACTGTCAGATTTTCCCAATCAACTTTGAACCTTATGCTTAAGCACTAAAGTTGAAAATCTATTAAAGAAATCTGACAGATTGTAGTAGCTTGATGTGCTGGCGTCTGTACACCAGATTAACATAATAATAATAATAATAATATTCCACAACTTTCACACATCGCCATCTAGTCCCAAACTAAGCAGAGCTTGTGGTATGAGTACTAGACAACTGATAAACATACATATATATTTCTAAATACATACATATTATAGATAAATTACACCCAGACAAAGAACAAATGATCGTGCTCATCACACAAACATTTGTCCTGGGTGGGAATCGAACCCACGACCTTAATTCAGAGCCACTGACCACTAGACCAACAGGCCTGCCAGATGCCCTCCTACATAGATGCAATGAAGTGCATGTGGTGGACCTGGGGAGGCCTATGTCCAGCAATGGTCGTCTTTCGGCCGAAATTATGATCAAGAACGACAGTCATATCGTTGATATGTCTTTCATTCTTGGTGGTTGGCAGGGTGGCAAGGACATCGCCGCACAAACTGTAATGTCATGAATTTTCAGCACATAATTCTGAACACCACTGCGGAGAAATTTTTACGGTTATCAAAAATAAATCAGTTGTTTCATAGAAAAGTTCAAATTCCTATGCGCGGTCAAAATGAATGGTACAGCTATTTTTAGGGTTCCATACCCAAAGGGTAAAAAGGAACCCTATTACTCCCGCTCCGCTGTCCGTCCGTCCGTCCGTCCGTCCGTCCGTCCATCCATCCGTCCGTCTGTCACCAGGCTGTATCTTATGAACCGTGATAGACAGTTGAAATTTTCACAGATGATGTATTTCTGTTGCCGCTATAACAACAAATACTAAAAAACAGAATAAAATAAATATTTAACGGGGCTCCCATACAACAGACATGATTTTTTGCCGTTTTTATAGATAATGGTACGGAAACCTTCGTGCGCGAATCCGACTCGCGCTTGGCCGGTTTTTTTTTTTCAAATAACCGACGTATAATTTCAACGCAGGGGGCTTCAGAAACATGTACTGAATCCATGGGTACGGTTTGAGCGTAGATTTTCTTGCCATCCTTTATACTAGACAATACATGAAGTCTTGCGATTTGCAAGTAACTAGAAGGGGCATATAGCAATGAAATAATCAGCAGCATCAAACGTCTGACCCTTTCAACAGGATCTTTGGTTCAAGTCTGTCTGACCCCACACAATGTAAAAGATCCCTTGTTCTCTTACAAAAATCTACTTAAGATTCCTTAAAGAGCAAAATATTCCCAGACGTCGACTCGGCAACCTGTCAGTATTTACGATTTTTATAATCGTCTTAAATATTACAATAGGGTGGGGATCGCTGAATCCAACGATACCACGAGACGTAGGTAATTGTCGATATCGATTCAATTTCATTAGTAACAATGGATAGTGTTTGACATTACTGCTAATGACAATTAACCATGTTTTGGTTGATTGTAATGTATTCGTATTGACGTTTGAAACGTGTTTTAGTTTACAAAGTCTTTAATGAGAATGGTACATTAAACTATAGGCTGTGAATGTAAAATATATATAGGTACAATCGTTTTAATAAAGAGTCAAGAGACGTACTGGTAGACTTGGTAAGAATAAATTTGGTCCAATACCAATGTGTAACCCATTGTTCTATATGGTGACATCTAATAACAATCAAGTGTTTATGGACAGCCAGATAAGACAAATATCAACAATCATTTGCGTACAAAAGCGAAATAACTACCATAAAAACAAAACCAGTTGCCACTTTTTTACTCTTATCACCTAAAAATAAATATCACAAATATAAATTATAAATCGGTACGAAAAAAGATTTATTTACTAAAACAGACGATAAACAATGTTTTGAACGTCAAGAAAAAACGTGGTAGCATCTTACTCTGTTTTTTTGTTCTCACACAACCCGTTTCGCTTTTTTTCGATACCCGTTTTTTTGGTATCGGATACCAAGTAATGTTGGCGCTGTCCCATCACTAATGAAGGACTTATTTGGTGCGCGTGAGAGTTGGATTTCGAACGTGTTTTTGTTGTTTAGTGATGTGATTAACTTGGTACTGGTATCCGACTGATGTCAAGTGGTATTTTGGTTTATTTTTTGTTTTTTTTTAATGTTTGATGAACAGGTGTTTTCTGTGCTGGTAGTTTGAAGGTAATAATATCCTTACTGTATTTATGTGTCTTTTGTATGGGCCAGAAGGAAGGTAATTACATAATTGAGGTGATTTGGCGTCTGTAAGTTATGAACTGTGAACGCCACATACCTGTCTACGTGATTATTTCTATTAACGCCTTTTTCCTCGAATACCTAGAAGGTGAAAAGATTAATAATTATGGTGTTAAGTTGATTAATGTTATAGTTTGACGGCACGGTTGGTGCAGTGGTTAAGCGATTGACTGCTGCGCTGCGTGTCGCGGGTTCGATTCCCGCACGGAAAAAATATTTGTATGACCTACAAGTAGTTGTTCCGGGTCTGGCTGTTTGTGTATGTGAGTTTAAATGTTTGTAAACGCACCCACAATACAGGAGAAATTCCTAGTGTGGGACAAGGTTTTTTAAAAAAAATACATATAAAAAAAAAACTATGCAAAAAAAAAACGGCCAACATTATAAGTTCAATTCTACATGGTGTAAAATAATAGTTCTTGCCATTCATATTATTTATGTAAATAATGGTTGATATGATTCTAGGATATACGCGCTCTGCAAGTGACATGTCAAAACTTGTCTAATTAGCCGAGTTTTCGAAACCATCCATTGCGATTGATCAATTGCAATCAGTCGTGCGATTCTGTAACCATCTCACCGTGAAAGCTTGAAGTGAGCGTGGAGTGAGCTGTCATTCGCTAGGGATTAACACTATTAAGTGCTCACTTCACTTATGATTTCACGGTGAGATTTTTACAGAATCGACCGGCTGTAGTGCTATTCTATGTATAAAAATCTCACCGTGAGAACTTAGGTGAAGTGAGCGTGAAGTGAGATTCAGTAGACTAATGCTAGGGGATTAACACTATTGACTGCTCACTTCACCTATGATTCACGGTGAGATTTTTACAGAATCGGCCGGCAGTTCCTATTTTGTAGTAATATTGTCAATCGCTTCAATTGCATTTGATAGAGGATCAATTTGCGCATTTATATGTGTATTAATCACGAAGGTACATTTTGCCAATTGCAATTGATCGTTTCCTTTAGTCTTCTCTCTTTTTCGCTCCCGAAAATTACGACATGCCACCATAGCTTATAAGTATGTGAGTACAGCGGCATGCGACCACGGGAAGGTACTTTCTTGTTTCATCCTTTTCAGTAGTCGGGTTTTAGTTTATAAACTTATTTTTTTTAAAGATCGGATGTTGGGTAGGGCACCTATCTATCTTTTAATCACTGCTTGCACTAGTATATTTAGTTAGTAACGAGGTGGGTAGAAGATCAAAGAAAATCATATTTATAGCCCGCGAAATTCAAATTTTCTTACGCTTTTTTCCTTTTCTAGGTCAGTATTAGACTGTATGTTTTTCAAAATCTCATTCGGGACCGTAACAAAAATGTATTTACAGAATAATAATCATTAGAATCTTCAATAGAACTCTTAAATTAAAATTGGCCTCAAATGTAATGATTTTCTAAAATAGTCTCGCCCCCTATTGGACCTAAGCACAACAGTCAAAATGTGATACCAGCAGTGCTATTCTGTAATAATCTCACCGTGAGAACTTAGATGACGTAAGCGGGAAGTGAGCTGTCATTGGATTAACAATATTAACACTGCTCACTTCAAGCTCACTTCACTTATGATTTCACGGTGAGATTTTTACAGAATCGACCGGCAGCACTACAGAGTACACCTTTAACTTTCAAGAAATACAGACGTGATGGCATGTTATGTTAGTTACGTTTCGGGGTGTGGTTGGTAAGAGGAAGTCTGAAAGTGGCACCGGTAACTGAAAAGTTGTGAGGAAATCGGTTGTCATGTTATGCGCATGTGATACGGAGGAATGAAGAAATATTTGTGAGGAAAGTTTTGAGTATGAATGTCGATGGCTATAAGAGTAGGGGAAAACCAGAGAAATGATGGATGGACTGTGTGAATGGTGATATGGTTAGAAAAGGGGTTACCGATGTGACGACTAATAGAGAATTGGGTAGTTGCATGATATTGAATACTATACATATATTCTAGTAGATATATCCACACATGTAATACAATAATAGAATTCGAAATCAAATTTGAAATCGGTCGAAAAATAAAAAACTTATAACTTATAGAAACTTTTTGTCTATCTCTTTCTCGCAAAACGAAGTTTTGCATGTAATTTATATGGCGATACTGAACTATGACGTCACAATTCAGTATTTCCCTCTCTGTCTAATTGAGAGTTTTGAACGCTCATATCTTTTCAATTTTTAAAAATATTAAAAAACTTTTTATACCAAGCTATTAGTGAGGTAAAAAAGCTTCAATTTAATAAAAAAAAAATTAGTCAACTCGCGGATTATGGATGGAAAAAACACGTGTGCAGTTCACACGCGATAGAAGTAGAACCTTCAATAAAGAAATATTTATGTAAACGATACACGTGTACAGTACACCTCGGTTGTTAGGATGCTTTTACCCAAGCTTCGTAATACGCAGGCGCGCACACACGTACTAAGACACGTACAACGCTCGGACCCAAGCGTCGTGCGTAGCACGTACCAGAACTATCAGCGTATTAGGTTTCTGCTTGAAGACGCCCAGAGTAGTACCAACAATCTACGAAGACTTACGAATATTCCCGAACGTATGAAGATGGGAGAGGGTACGGAAAGCGCACAAAGAGGAGATCACAAAAATATAAGAAACACTATATAATGCCTTCTATCTCATTCTCTCGTACGTTAAATCCTATAGATGTATGTTTTTATCTCATTTTACTGTCACTTTTTCGTTTCATTGAGTTTCAAATCACAATGATGCTAAAGAAGTTTTCACTTCAAAAAGACATGTTGCGCCGACCCCAGATATTATAAATGTGGATGAGGTTAGGCAGGAGAACGATGATGTGACTTTACGGGATTTGGACTTATTATGTTTTCTGTTTGCATTTATGTCAGCTATCACTACAAGTTTCATGCGTGGCCGCCATTTTGAAAAAAGTCATAATGGCGCGACCGTAGGTATGCCACGGACCTACAAAGCCCTTTGAATTTCGTGTGCTACTCTGACGATTTCGTCTTAAACAAACATTTTACAACAATCTATGTGAAAAGTCGAATCAGTCATCAACGTTATTAAAAATGAACGCATCAATCATAAATTAGGCCTCTGCAAACAATTTTATGATCGAAACATATTACATTTTAAAAATTAACGAAAGCTCCCGAAACGCTGGCTACGAAATTATATTAAATATTAATATTCATTTTTAACTTTTTACTGAAAACCTAATTTAAGTTTTGTGACTGGAAATCCTGAGAAGGGTCTGAATTTCTGAAACCTAAAGTTCAGTGTCAAAATTAAAATTTCAATAAATAAAAAACAGAAGTTAGTTAGTGACAGACCTTGGTCTCTCAGCCTGCTATTTTATGTAAGTAAGTATAATTTGAAAATAACTTTTCCAATTTACCAAAAATTTGCGAAATTGAAATATTATAATTCACGTTTATCTAAATAAAACCTACATGCGCACTTATGAAACGACAGAAGCTATGTGCATGGTTCCAGTTGGTCTTTTCCTATGGAGAAGAGCCGGCAAGAAACTCCACGCTTACGGACTTAAAAATAATTGGCTTTTACAATCTTTTCAAATTACAGTGTTAACCCTTTACTGCATGATATATTAAATAAGTGACATTTTTTTTTTAAGTTAATGTCTTTATTCAATTCAATTCAATTCAATTTCTTTAATTCAGACTGAATGTGTCCATATAAAAGCTAAAAAAAAAATTATAAAAATTAAAGCAAATTAAAATAAAATTGGCAATTTTAAATTATTAAAGCTTCAGCATTAATTATAATGTTTTTTTTTTTTTTTTATGTCCAAGTGGTATGTGATGATAGACAAAATAGTTGTGTTTTATTATTGCTAATGATATGATAAACAAACCCCATTAGGATTTATATGCTAGTTTTTTATTTTTTTAAAGTAAATAAACTGTAAACATGTCAAACCATATATGGTTTCCTATGCGGTAAAGGGTTAATAAGTATGGGAGGACAATGTAGGCCTGTAACAAGTACCACGTACTAGGCAAAATTGAAAATGCATCGATCTACGGCTTAAAAAAATACTGGTCAAGAGCGAGTCGGACTCACGCACCGCGGGTTCCGTACCATTATATATTCAGTTTTCATCTTTTTTTTTTCTGAAAATTATTGCTGTTTAGTAACGTCATTTTATTTTCCTGTAATCTTTACATAAACTTCGATCACATATAGTAATTTCAGCTTTTTTTCTATGCAGACTTCGGAGATGAGGAGGGGAACGGTAGGTATTTTTTTTTTACATTTTTCATCAAAAGTCGAATACTATGTGGCAAAAAAAAGAAAACAATATTTGACAATTTGCAAACAGCACTCTTTTATATGATACCCCCACATGCTCTAGTAGCCACACTTCAAATTTTTAAGACCAGGGGGCCCCTTAAAAATCAGTCCCTGTTGCGAAAAATACATAAATTTTTTGTTTCTTTCTTATTTACAAAAGAGTTGAGCAAACGTCATGTGAACCTATTCCAAATTTCAAGTTGATAGCATTAGTAGTTCTTGAGATATCCAGCTGTGACAGACAGACAGACAGGCTGAGTCGCACCATAAGGGTTCCTTTTTACCATTTTGGTACAGAATACTAACAAAGAACTCAGTCTACAAGATCTCTCTTTCTTTTCCTATCTGCAAGACAAAGTCAGCAATAGTCTCGTTACTACACCATAGATTCATGGCCAATTCTGCAAAAGATATCATCTTCATTCACAAATATTAATCGCATACATATTAATGAAGAGTTAAGATAGAAAACCAATAAAATTATCATTAATGGCACTCCCAAAAATTATAATTAAGTACGAGTAGCTAGCAAAATTATACACATTGGCAGTCCTACGCATGTCATACGAAAAAACAACATAACTTGACCTTTTCTATTTGTGAAAATATACAAAAATCGAGCTCTGGTTATACTGGTCACATATTCAAAATATCCAATTTATATAGACCTCTGGTTTAAAGCATTGTTTTTGCGGTGAGTGGTCAAGTTTAAATGGTGATTACTTTAGAAGTCAATGCCCTCATTTTATACTTTTATGCAAATAGTGTCTTTAAACATGAATGACCAAGGACTATTAATAGTAATTTGATATTAAAATGAAACATTACTTCATAGTCTTAAGCTTTTTTGCTATCGTGGCGTGGGTGCGTTTCATGTAAATTACGCTGAACTGCTAAGAAGGGTTAATATGATAAATTGTATTACCTATATCCCTTCAGATTGTTAACCGAAGCAGTTAATGACAAGGTTAATTGATTGACGTTGACGGGTTAACCTTTTGACCGCCACGGACGGCTATAGCCGACAAACGAAAACGTGCCAAACACGCCACCGACGTCTACAGCCGTCAAGAAAACGACATTTTTTAAGTACAAAATAAATCTTTTCTAATTTAGTATATTTATTTTGTACTTAAAAAATGTCGTTTTCTTGACGGCTGTAGACGTCGGTGGCGTGTTTGGCACGTTTTCGTTTGTCGGCTATAGCCGTCCGTGGCGGTCAAAAGGTTAAAGAGCTATCAAACGTGCGATCTTTGGTTCGATTCTAGGGCCCAGAAATCTGAACTGGATTTTGGATTTAAACTTCGGCACAATTTCAATAACATTACCTAAACTTCAGACATGAGGGGCTTGTGGCTAATTAATAACAGCCACACGGGTCGATCGTTCAGGTTAAGCTACGCTTGCCGCGGTTGGTCCGTGGATGGGTGACCATTTCCACATACCAAGACCCCTCCATGCCTCGGAAAGCACGATAAGCCGTTGGTCCCGGCTGTCATTCGTGGATCATTGACAGTCGTTACGGGTCGTCAGTAGCCCGAAAGTGATAACCAGTCTTACCAAGGGGTATCGTATTACCCAGTAACTGAGTTGTGGAGGTGAGATAGGCAGTCACTCCATGTAAAATACTGGTATTCAGCTGAATCCGGTTAGACTGGAAGCCGACCCCAACATAGTTGGGAAAAGGATAGGCAGATGATGACCAAGATTACAGACAATAATTATTTGCCTTTTTAATTATAAATCACATGGTTGATTTTCACTGATGATAATGTGTCTACAGAAACATCTGTCATTTTAGCACTTTAGGTAATAAATGCATTATTCCGTTTATTAATTTTCCTCCATCTTAAATACATTTATGTGATTTTGAAATGTAAGCTATCAATGCTTTTATGCAACTTCATTGTCATCATCATTTCAACCATGATCCTTCCCCCTGCTTCAAGCGTTTTCTCATGCCAATTAATATTAGGTCATCCCACTTCCAGTGTCATATTTTTTTATTATTATTATTTTACAAAAAATGACTATTATACTATACATATAACCTTGTGACACTAATCAATAATCTCCACCACTATTAATCACTCGCTCCCAGACTGCTGGCAAATCTTGAACACCATTTAAAGTACCACTTTCATTTAATTCATCAATAATGCTCTTTAGTTTAATATCTAAATCCTTTTTGCTAATTGTATCGAGTACCCGACAATTTCCTCTTCACATAGCCAAAACAATTGAAATCACAAGGATTCATATCCGGGGAATATGGCGGCTGAATAATTTCAATCCATCCTTTATCTTCAATTAAATTCTGAACTATTTTTGATTTGTGCGGTCTGGCGTTATCATGTAAAATTATAGGACTCGTTATATGATGTTTGTCTGCCCAAATAGGAATATTTTCTTCTAAAAATGACTTATATCGCTCTCCAGTCATAGTTGTATTTTCATCATAAGTTCTCCAAAGCAATGCCTCTGACATCCATAGCTACTATTAGTAGTATTTTTCGTTCATGTAGCTCTGCACGTGGTAAATGTTCAGCTGAAGTGCCCGGTTCCACCCAACATCGTGACTGATGTCTTTGACGAGGAGTATAAAATTCGACCCAAGTTTCATCAAGGCATATGAATCTATTAAGTATATTTTTCTTACGGCGATACCACGATAAATGGCTACGCGCAGTTTCATAACGAAACTCCTTCTGATCCGTGTTCAGAGTGTGGGGCACCCACACTGCACTTTTATTGACCAGACATAAATCCTCCGTGAGTACTCTATGTATAGTGGAATGAGGAATATTAAGTTGAGTGGAGAGATCACTGACACTGACCCTACGTGACTGACGAAGTGCTTCCTTGATTTTGTCCCTTGCTTCTAATCTAGTCGATGATAATGATCGAGGTGCTCGCGGCTCATCTTCAGCTGTGGTTCTTCCTTGTTTGTACATTTCAAGCCATCGCTGTACGGTTCTTTTATTTAAGGCGTTACGACCAACACACTTTACCAGTAAGTCGTGCGCAACTCCTCCAGAGTAGTTGAGTAAAGCACAAAACTTTAGAAATATACGTTGCTCCACTACATTAATAGATTTTTTAAATCTTCCATTTTAAATCAATGTACGTCTTGACAATACAACACACCAAATTAAACTAACATGATTGTACAAGACAACACATGTATTAACTATTGCATACCATGCAATAGTTAATACATGTGTAATACATAAATATTGGAAATAAAAAATATGACACTGGAAGTGGGATGACCTAATAATAATAATAATATTCCACAACTTTCACACAACGCCATCTAGTCCCAAACTAAGCAGAGCTTGTGCAACAAGACAACTGATAAACATACATATATATTTCTAAATACATACCTAAATATTATAGATAAATTACACCCAGACAAAGAACAAATGATCCTGCTCATCACACGAACATTTGTCCTGGGTGGGAATCGAACCCACGGCCTTGCGTATAGTAGTCAGGGCCACTAACAGGCCTGCCAAGTTACGCTAACGATGCGTAAGCCATACATACAACTTTCCACCTCAAAATCATGTAAGACCTGTCCAGGTGCACCAAGGCTATTCAAATCTTGGCCACCCGGACTCTGAGTCAACTGACCAGTCTACCGTCAGTTCCGTTAGCTCTCAATACTAAATAGATAATGGCTAATATTGTTAATAACAACTAATGGAATAATTGTCTATTTGTTGTAGCCTTGGCAGGAGCAATACCTGTGTATTAGCGAATGTGTTGGTTCAAGTGAGAGGCTGTTCCGGACAGATTAGTGCCAGAAGTATAAGTTACTTGGTAGCTTTAATTAAACGTGATCTCATTGTTTTGTCAACTTATCTTTTAGTGTAATGATAACATAGTTTTAAGACCTGGTGTGACTAACAATTAATATGCATGTACCAAAACTAGTGTTTAGGTTTTGTATGTACCTAGGTACTAACAAATTGGATTCAATGATCTGAAAAATAAATTAATTGAATTGAATGAGTTTGAAAGATTGAGAGTTTGAGTTTGTTTGTACGAGGGGCTCGTGGTTAAATAATAAAAGCCGCATGGATCGATATTCCATGTTAAGAAACGGTTTTATAGGTCGTTCCGTGAGTGGGCGAACGTCCATTACATACCGAACATGGCTCAGACACGGCTGTCAATCTTACATCTTTGACAGTCGTTACAGGTAGTCAGAAGCCCGAAAGTCTGACAATCAGTCTTGCCCAGAGGTATAGTGTTACCTAGTAGCTGGGTTGTGGAGGTCAGATAGGCAGTTGCTCCATGTAAAATACTGGTATTCAACTGCATCCGTTTAGACTGGAAGCCGACACAAACAAAGTTTGGAAAAGGCTAGGCAAATAATGAATGACTGACAGTTTTATGTCATTGTGTGGCTATCAATTTAGGTGACCAACCTGATCTTAAGTGCTTACTGGCGTCTTTAAATAATTCTGTGATATCATTGGTATTACACTTGTCTGCGTTTCCATAAAAAAAAGCAAAGCTAAAATGTGTTATCAAAATCAAAAATCAAAAGTCATTTATTCAAACTAGGCTGAGAATCAGCACTTTTCGAACGTCAAAATTACAAAAGACAGTCCCCCAAAACGCCCGCCCTTCACCACTTCCTAGTGCTTTCGCTGGGAAGAAGAAGTGGCGCAACAAACTCCCCAGCAGCACAGCTGTCTGTTCAGTTAGAAAATATACTTGACTGAATACAATACAAGGTATGCAAAACAATTAACATTACAAGACACAGAACGCTAAATTAAATTATTTGCCATATGTCAGCTGGCAACGCCAATATACCAAGAAATACAATAAAAAACTATACGTACTCAAGCAAAAATTAATAAATGGAAATTAAATAAAAGCCTCCAGGTATAAAGGGCGTGACCGCTAACATATTTATGCAATGCTGGGTTCAGTTTACATAGCTGTCGCTTGAAGTCACAAATGATAAACTAGGACCATAAGGAAACTAAATAAACAAGTTATTAATAATGATAACAATGATAAAACCATGGTCAGCAAGACGACCAGTCACCACAAGCAGCACCCGTTCACGAGCATAACGCAAAGGTCAGCCATTACCCCCCTCGCCATATTTGAGGGAAGGAGACAACCCGACCCCCGACGCTACCGCAAGCAGTGACATCTAAGGGAGCATGACGAACTTGCTGCCGGTTGCTCAGGTAAGAATTATATGATCAATTGTCGAGGTCACTAGCTAACCACATATTGCAATCAACTCATTAGAAAACATTGCAATGGGTTGATTATGTCAATAATAAAATTAAAATTAAATTAAACTGATTTGACTTATACAGCCCAATAAAAAAACAATTGTATAATGAGCTCATATAACCTATCAGTAATTCTTTGTAAATTAATTCTGGAGAAAGAACATAAACATTGTCTTGAGTTAATCAGGGCGACCAACTATTCTTATCGTTTAAGTAGTCGTTGATAGAATAGTATGCCTTTGAACAAAGGTTAGATTTTACTTGAGCTTTAAATGCATTAAAAGGCAAATCTAGCAAAGAAGAGGGTAGCTTGTTATAAAAGGCTATACCAAGACCAACAAATGAGTTATGAACCTTATGAAGCCGGTGAAAGGGAGCACGTAGTTTGTCCTTATTTCTGGTGTTAACATTGTGAATATCACTGTTTTTAGTATACAAGTGTTTATTTTGCCTAATATATAAGATGTTGGCAAAGATGAATTGTGATGCAACCGTGAGAATACCAATATCTTTAAAAAAATCTCTTAGAGAAACTCTAGCACCTAGCTGGTAAATTGCTCGAACAGCTCGTTTTTGAAGGACAAATATATTTTGTATATCAGCTGCTTTGCCCCACAGCAGAATACCGTAGGACATAACGCTGTGAAAATAACTAAAATATACGAAGTGTATTTAAAGACAGTTGTAATTTAGGTCAGAAAGCTCAAGATTCATTTGAAATTATTAATAGGTATCAGAAACCGAAGGATTATGGCATAGTTAGTTTGCTTTGGTGGTAGATTGATCATGATTCCATATAAGGAGACTGTGTTTATTAAGTAGTCAAAAACAGGGATTTTTGTTCTAATAATATATTGCTGTATCGTGAAGGTATTATTTTTAATATCATATTTGATTCTTGTACAACAGCTTCAGAAAACAGGCAAGAGCTGAGTCAGTACGTCTAATATGCATTTTGTTTATAAGTAAAGCGAATTTCTAAAGAGCCAGTTAGCGAGAAAAAGATAGATAATATTACTTTCCCAGGCTCAGTTTGCAGTTAGTACAACTTCTGCACGGCACCTCTACAATATGCAGACAGATGACATTTCAATAGATTGGTGTTTAGTGAACGTTAGTTCGTCCTTCACGACGTTCCTTTTACCTATTTCGTTTGTCAATAGATGTTTATCCTGTTCGTACGCAATACGCATATCTTACTATTTGCTAAGTGAAGTCGTGGGGATCGAACAACCTATGGCCTGTGGGGTTACGCTGTACTCGTTCCTCCTTCTATGGGTGACCGACCTTTACAAATCGAAGCCAGTCGCATCTTAGAAAATAAGTATACTTATTTGTCTATGGGTTTTTGGGATCTCACACCTATTATAAAGTGTATTCAAATCTTTGTTTCCATTTGACGTTATTTCCACTTAAACGATCATAATATCAGTGTTAATTAAGTTGATTTCAGAATGACTAGGACTGTTGAAAAGACATCAAAAATGGTTTATAAGTATAAAAGTTGTTTTTCCAAAGACAGATCATGTATCTATTTATTTACATGTTTGAAAAATAAATTGCGAACGCAGCATAGGTGTGCATTTAAAAAGTCTGTACGAGTGGTTACATTAAAATTTCTTTTTTGCCGCTCCTCAGAGAGTCAGTCCACAGTCTGCCTCCGGATATCCTTGATGACTGCCTGATGTAGCCCCAGGGCGCTGAAAATTATAGTTGGTGCCGACTATAAAGGCGACGGAGACAATTGGACTTAGTTAAACGAAAAGGATCCAATCCACAACATGGTCAAAAATGAGTTAAGTGCACCAAACTGATGCTAAATTATCCGTACTATCGGCCAGTAAAAAAGATCCAAGAAAAACAACTGTCTATCACTTTTTATCAACCTCAGAACCAACCCACATGAATGGCACGTTAAAAAAAAATCACCTTGGACAATCCAACCTTCCTGGTTCATAGCCAATATTACCAACCAATTAAGTAAAACGAATCAAGGAGTCTGGATAACTAATAAAGAAATATCTTCCAAACTTCAAACGTCAATATCTCTAAGTGACTTTGTGTGGACTGGATCCTTTTTGTGTAAGTTCTACGTCCAATTATACTCGTCAAAAGTAGTTGCAAGGCCGAAGGTCTGTGAACTAGTCTAATAAACTATTAGACCCGATAGCCGTTAAAAGTTGGCTCAGCAGGTAGATTCTGGGTCCAGGGGTGACGGACTTGGGGACGACCGTCGCCCCCCACACATCAGGACCCGAGGCGGCGGCGCGTAGTGTTCCACGCGCGCCCCTCTCAGACATCGCGGGGGAGTTTAATACCTCACTCCCCCCCCGACACGAGGAGGCCCGCAGGTGCGGGCCAGCACCAGCCGGGGGTTGCGGAAGTATCGTTCGTTCCCGCGACCCCCGGCGTAGGTGAGAGAGGGAAAACCGGGGTAGTTTTTAGTCAGTAAGAGTCTGACAGACTCCGCCACTCGCCCCAGGGCGGCGGACATCCATGAGGATTTTCCACACCGAGAACAAAAAAAAATCAGGTGGATTCAACTGAGTCAATAACATTCTGAATTATGTATTTTAAATATGTAACCAAATGATATTGGGTCGTGTCGTATTATTCTTTTAAAATTTGTAATATATTATTTTTAGAGCAACAGCATAAATACCTGACCTTGATCACATATCGCATCTTATGAGCTTCCCATTTTTTTTCCAAAAACGCTACATCGAACAACAACTAATATCCAACAAGAAAAATATTTCAAACTACCTTAAAACAAAACCACCAAAACTAAACAGACACAATTTAAACGATACATTTTTTGTTAGAGCAGGCATCTAAAGGCAAGTTGGGTAGCATTCCCGACACCTGCCCTACCACTGGTGCACAACGAGTGTATCAAAATGTTAATAATATGTTTCAACTAGGAGATAAGTAACTACTGGCAGATGCATTTTTGCAACAGTATCAATAATCTTCAAGACTATTTTGGCGTGTGGCCAAAATCGGAGTTAACGCCGCAATTTTTGAATTCTGAATTTTTGCTTTGAATAAATGGTCTCGTAACTAGATAATTACAGCCACGTGGGCTGGTCTTCCAGATTAAGCAACGCTTGCCGAGGTCGATCCGTGGATGGGTAACCATCCACTACTTCCCGAAATCTCCATGCTTCGGAAAGCACGTTAAGCCGTTGTTCCCGGCTGTTATCTGAACATCTTTGACAGCCGTTACGGGTAGTCGGAAAACCGAAAGTCTGACAACCAGTCTTACCAAGGGTCCTACCCAGTAACTGGGTTGTGGAGGTCTGATAGGCAGTCGCTCCACATAAAATACTGATATTCAGCTGCATCCGGATCAACTGGACTGTTGCGAAAAGGCTTTAAACAGATGATGTGATCTT
Organism: Eremobia ochroleuca; assembly: GCA_949629135.1. Lineage (NCBI taxonomy): Eukaryota > Metazoa > Arthropoda > Insecta > Lepidoptera > Noctuidae > Eremobia > Eremobia ochroleuca. Next base: position 1,893,944 of record OX451410.1, read on the forward strand.
GTCTAAAAAAATGTATTAAAACATTTCAAGAGACATTTCACAAAACAATTGCACAAATTTTTACCAACAGCTCCCTCTGTAAACGTCAGTCGAGCTCCAAAGATCCTTGGAGCAATGTAGGAACAAAATGTGCGGCCATATTGTTTTGTCTCATTTTAACCCGGCGTCATTGAGGCAGGGTCATTATGACCCTGCACGTTTTGTTTACGAAAAATTTCTAAGAACCAATTGCCGCACACAATCGTCTGTCTCAGTAGCTGCAGGTAAGTATCACTCCTCCCCTTCGTGTACCTCGCTTCAGTAGTCCATCGCCCGCGCATGGATCAACATGTGTGTAAACCTGCGACCGGGTAATTATGACCCACCTCAACGGCGACGTTGATGCTTTGTGCCATATATTTTTTTATGTTTTATTTATTTGTACTTATTTACGCTACTTTATTTTTAGATAACTGTCTAATATGGACCCGGAGGAACGTGAGCGTCGTCGAATCATAGCGATACTTGAGGAATCTTCAGATACTGACGAAAATGAACCTTATGCATCTGATTCGGAACATGAAGATCATGTTAGTGTTCGTAGTCAAGAAAGTGATACTGATCAAGAAGTTAGTGACAGTGAAGATGACATTCCACTGCAACAATTGTGTCAATCCAATTGACTACTGACGAAACTGAACACGTAATCTCTTATTGTAAAAACTGCAGTGAAAGTCTAATTCAAAAAAACTGATTATATGAAAGTTCCTGATATTATGTGATTATATTTCCAAAGATATAAAGGTTAGGTAGTATAGATTCCATTTAAGTATATGTTTTTAAGAAACGATATTGTTTTTTTTTTATTAAAAAATATTAGAATACTTAGTTATATTTTGTTTCATAATCAATCAGTCTTAATGAAAGTTAAAAATAAAAATTATTTCATTTATAACCAATGTGTTTTATTGCTGCTACTGATTATATATACTGTATATATTATAAATATCAAATTTTAAAAATTATAAATTATTTTATACTCGGCAAAATAGTAACAATTGTAACAGGGTCATAATGACCCACCTCAACGTTAGTGTTACTTTTTTCCGCCACAATGACGCCGGGTTAAATATGGAATGTCTTTTGTTTTTTTCGGTGACGTTGGCTAATTGAAGCTGGTTTGGAAAGTACCTAGTTACTGTTGGCTATTTACACCTGCAATATTAAGAGGATTACAGGTGCCCTGAGGATCTTGAAGCCAATGCTAAAAATAGTCATAGTACGTGAGCTATTATGTCGTCAACACCTTTCAAACTGGAACGCAGTAATGATGCTTGCTAGCAAAAATACTCGTAAGAATTGTGCACAATATGTTGTCTTTTAAAAATTCTGCCCTTCTAATACTAAATTATTGTCTTCCAAGCCGCGTACCTGATGGAATTTTCCATCAGCAAAAATGACGAACTTCCGTACAAACTTTCAGAAATATGTGCGTTACGTTTAAGAGATAAGGCTACATTTGTTATGTTATATTTTAGATAGATGCTTCGCTGCGCTTCGACTCTGCGCTACTATCAATCGATCCTTAGACAGGTTAGATTTTCTGAGAATTTGAATGTGATCCAGGACGGAAGGATCTCGGATCAAATTCTGCGAAAAATCAAACCAATCCAACAAACAACAACCAATGAACCAATCTTTATAGAAATATCAAATGCATATTATAGTCTTCACGTTTATCCGCAGTTTATGCATAAAATATAGGAGAAACTGTTGTACTTAAACAGGTGCTTACACGCATGGAGTAATCCTAAAAACCTTTTAAATTACAGAACGATATAATGAAGGCACAAATAATGTCGACACAACACAACAACGTACGGTACAACGAAAGCACAACAAAATGACTTACCCTAACTAACGGTAAGTAGTAACAGATAGACACCTATAAAGATCTGCAATACTACAGACATCGCAGAAGCGTTGCCATCCCTGAGACAAAGCTGAAATATCTCATATGCATGTATAAAATATGCAGAAGCTCATGAACACAGACTTTATCACGTGAATGTCGAGGCGATCCAACTCCTTGACAACACTGAATTAGTGCGAAGACTAAAAAGGGTAAAACCTTTTGAGTTAATTTAGTGCAGTGTGAGTGAACTTACACTGTAGTGCAACTGCTGAATCTTATAAGGGACACGTTAATCAAGCGGCTTCCCCGTAGTCCAGTCACTTTAGGCAAAAAAAGGGGTCAACCTCGGAATTTGAGATAATAAGCTGGAAACTCGTATACAGCTTTATTTTGGCGTTCTAAAAGTTGTCTCAAAAGTCTCATATTATCTCGTGTCTGCGTCGTAAGTTATTCGAGGTCAAAGGTCACGAAAATCGGTTTTTTGCAATTATCTCCGTTTCTATTGCTCCAATGATGTTAGCATCCATTATCAAAATTGTAGAGCATAAAATTTGCGACAGATTTTGTTCTAAACATTTTTTCATAGAGTCAACCGTTTTTGAGATAGAGAGCGGAGAGCACCCAGCGCTCAAGCATATATACTGTAATACAAGGTCAACCGTGAATCTCGGTGAATAGTTGTATATAGTTACTAAATCATTACAATGTATTAACTAATAAATAATTAGTATTATTTATTAGTTAATACATTGTATTGAATGATGTTTTATATATATATATACTAGCGACCCGCCCCGGCTTCGCACGGGTGCAATGGAGAAACACTGATAATTTTAGAGCCATTATTTCTCGTTAAAAGTATAGGATAAAAAATGCTTATTGTGGGTTATCCCTAAGAGATAGACATATACCATCGCGGACTTTTTTGTAGACCTTTTTAAGGTGTACAATACTGTAGTACATTATTTTGATCTATCTCGACGGGTTCAGCCAGCGTTTATAATGTAAGCGCAAAAAAATGTGTTTATTTACGACATCACATTAGAAACCTCTAAAATTATCAGTGTTTCTCTACTATATTATGCATGTATTATAGATATAAACCTTCCTCTTGAATCATTCTATCTATTAAAAAAAACCGCATCAAAATCCGTTGCGTAGTTTTAAAGATCTAAGCATATATAGGGACAGACAGACAGGGAAGCGACTTTGTTTTATACTATGTAGTGATATGTATTTATAGATTATAAATATAAAAAATTATTAAGTATTTGCTCTTTCTATTTTAAAGATTTTAAAATTTTAATTTTAAAATTTACAGATTTTAAAGTTTAAAATGTATAATCTTATTTTTCTATTGAGATTATAACTGGGAAGACGGACCTCTATAAGACGACCTTTTTCTATAATGTCTATACCTGCGAATGCGGACCCCTCCATAGTTCATGTGGCAGATGTTCAGTTGTTATGTGGAGACTGATTTCTTTTTCAACGGACTACTTTCTATTGACTGAATTCGTTAGTTGGTTATAAGATCTCAGCAACGACGGACGTACAATTTTGATAATTATGGCTGATTTGTGTTTTATTTGTGGGAAGTCTCTAACTGAAGGTGATTCTGTGAATGTAGTGCGTGGCTTGAAAACTTTAAAAACTGCAAGTATCGAAAGAAATGATGGTCACATAGACTTCTTAAATACTTTAACCTCTGTGAATGTGCATGTCGAGTATCGGAAAGTATACATCAGTAAAAATTCTATATCAGCATCAAAACGACGACTAGAGGAAGGTGAACCTTCACCATCATCCAGTGTACCTCGTAAAAAAAGGAGTGAGATTTAGTAACTATATACAAGGTATTCTTCACCGAGATTCACGGTTTACAAGGTCAACCGTGAATCTCGGTGAAGAATACCTTGTATATAGTTACTAAATCTCACTCCTTTTTTTACAGTATATATGCCTGAGCGCTGGGTGCTCTCCGCTCTCTATCTCAAAAACGGTTGACTCTATGAAAAAATGTTTAGAACAGAATTTGTCGCAAATTTTATGCTCTACAATTTTGATAATGGATGCTAACATCATTGGAGCAATAGAAACGGAGATAATTGCAAAAAACCGATTTTCGTGACCTTTGACCTCGAATAACTTACGACGCAGATACGAGATAATATGAGACTTTTGAGACAACTTTTAGAATGCCAAAATAAAGCTGTATACGAGTTTCCAGCTTATTATCTCAAATTCCGAGGTGAAACCCTAAAGTGACTGGACTACCGTAACTTATAGTGAATAAGAAAGGCGTTATTGGACGATTTCTTAATTTTATAGTTACTTAGCAATTTAAGTTATATTTAAGTTACTTATAAGCTAATAGGTTAGATTTTAATGTAAATAAAGTATCACCAATTGTGCTACTTTATAAAGGAAAAAAAAATGTGCATGTAATTATGTACAGACGCCAGCAAATCATGCTACTACAATCTGTCAAATTTCTTTAATAGGTTTTCAACTTTATCACTAAAGCATATGGTTTAAAGTTGATTAGGAAAATTTTAAAGTTTCGGGTAGCTTGATGTGCTGGCGTCTGTACAACGGCAATCCCTTAAAACCGGCTTCTTTCACTCCCCAAAACCAACGATCTCCCAAAACGAAAGCGTATATTCATAGGCGCCAACACCACCCTGGCGATGATCGCCAACGGACTGGATTGCCCTTATATCCGGCAATGCTGCAGTAGAAATATTGTTTTTTTTTTTTTGGGTGGGAAAATATCAAATAATTTCTCCCGCTCTGTGCGGAGCGGGAGGACGTGTCAGACTTTTACTGACTAAAACCCACCTGTGTTCCTTCAGTTGCCTGCGCCAAGGGCCACGGTAACTCTTTCGAACAATCCGCGACCCTGGCAGGCATCGGCCGCGGATTGTTAAAATATTGACATGTAAAAGTGTTTGTACAAACCTACTTACAGAAAATAAATCATTTATCATTTATCATTGTTATTATATATTATTTCAATATTGTTACCTTGTGAGTGTTACTTTTTGTCTGCGCTTGTTATCATGTCTGTATCCTTTTGTGTATCTGTTTGTATATGAGTGTTATCACTTGAGTTAAACTAATTTTATTTCATTTCATTTAGAACAAGGTGTTCACTTGTTCGGTCAAACTGGTCGCTTGCGTACGCGCAAGTTCCTAAGCCAGCCGGAAACCGATTAGCTTATCGGATATTATTACTGCAACCCAATTCCCATAGAATACTTCTAACGTGCGACTTGTAAGATATCTACTTCGTTTTCACAGGTTACTGGAAATCGCTGTAGATCGTAAATCTTGTTGTTTTTGTTGACTAATTATTCGTTTCCTGTATTAATACCGTAGATTATGGTTCACACCTCACCTGTCTAGTATTTTCTCGTTTCTGTCGATCATTAAAATTGCCTCTACAAGTCATGATAAGTACAGACGCCAGCGCATCAAGCTACTACAATCTGTCAAATTTCTTTAATTGATTTTCAACTTTATCGCCAACGCATTAGGTTCAAAGTTGATTGGGTTTGACAGTTCCGGGTAACGTGATGGGCTGGCGTCTGTAGAATAGAATAGAATAGAATAGAATCATCATCCCTGCATCCTGTTTGCAGTATCCGAAATACGGGATGCTTGTGTGAATATGTACTAGCATATTTAAACACGTACACTACTAAACGCGATCCTGCAAAAAACCGTACCTGCAAAAAACGGAATCTTGCGGTGGGAAAGGGCTTTACTGACTGCCTAATATTTGTACCAGGTACAGCATGAGCTATTCTCATTTAATAAGGTCGAGATGAGACAAGAAGAA